>CM055097.1:23525411-24155436 GCA_029204225.1 Diphasiastrum complanatum | reverse complement strand
CAAGTTTATCCATATCTCCCTTTACTCATCTTACTTTATGTTTGAGAAAAAAACATGTCATGTATTTGACAATGTCTTTTGATGATGCTAGTATGAACATTTTTTTTTATTCTATATCTTATGATCTTTGATTAGAGTCTAAATGATGTATTCAAAGGCCTCATCTTGTGATCCATCGACTCTTGAATTTCCAAGGAATGTAGACCTTCATTGGAAGGATGCCAAGTTGGAGTTCATTGTTGTCATGGATGAAGTCAAGATGGTGACATTTCAAGCTTTGGTTGTATGTGCTTCATACAAAAGTTGGATCTTACGGAAAGCTGATGTTTTTCAAGTTTATTTTGAGGAAGAGACTCTCATTTTGCATCCCAAGGTGTTCATTCAACAACCTACCAAAGACAAAGCTTGGATCTTGAAGACAACCTTTATGGAGCTCTCATTGCATTTGACAATATGGAGCTCAAATAATGTTTTTATTGTAATGAGTGATCATACTCACTACATAAATCAAGAACTTAATAATTATGTTGTTTTTATGCATGTGATTATTATTGATCCACGATAATTTCCTCAAGCTAAATTGTGAGGAGTGTTAAAATTTCACAGTTCTAGCTTAACCAATTTTTGTCATATAGCTTGTAAATTGTATTATGGTCATGTTGTGGCTTGTCACACGTGTCCAATAGCATAGGATACTCTTTGTAAGTCTCATTACTAACCTAGCACAGGAGTGGTACCTTTGGAATGAGTCCAAATAGCTCTTTGATAGGCTAGAGAGATTTTAGAAGCTAAAAATAGCATGTTCTTCATTGTTTTGGGATCTCGAGATCTTGACTCTCAATTAGGGTGGATGTTAGGGTAAGGCTATGATGAATGTATAGAAGCCCTAATATGCTCAGATCTGAGCTCTACATGTATAAATATTTGATGGTATTTTCATCCAATTAATGAGCAAAATCGAGTACATCCACACGTGTGAAGAGTTTTGGAGCTAATTCATGGAGTTCAAGCCAAGATAAGCTAGGAATCAATGCATTGATTAGTAATCTAGCTTCTAGATCTTGTTTGGATCTTAAGTAGGTGCTTTCTCCATCATTTCTAAGATCAAATGGGTTTAGTTTGCAGCATTTTTATCAATTACTAATACGTAATTATTTAGTGTACTATCAATGCGTATAACCAAAGAGACCCTATATAAACAAACTTATCCCCATGAATGATTGTAATTTAGGTCTACATGTATTTACAAGTATAGTGAGATTACAGTGGCACTGGAAATCATGGATATGCTTAGTATTTACCACACTTGTATAAGACTAATAGTCTAGTTTTTGGGGTTAGAATGGTGCGGACGTATCTTGATCAACCTATGAGAAATAACACAGTTTAGTTGTTGCACTAAAACAAAATACCGGACTAATATTAAGTTGGAGTATTTGGCATCTATTCTATTTGAAGCGGTTCAGAGTTTGGTAGGCTTGAATGGCATGGACTTGCCCAAGCATTTTTACATAGAGTCCATCGAGTGCCAAATGATTCATTGGTACTGATGGGTAAAAGAGGGCATGGATATGTTCTATTACTGACTCCTATGGACAAACCATATCTTTTTCATTGCTATTGATTGATTATGGCTTCGCCGTATTATGATGTGAGAT
The DNA here is from genome assembly GCA_029204225.1 of Diphasiastrum complanatum. NCBI lineage: Eukaryota > Viridiplantae > Streptophyta > Lycopodiopsida > Lycopodiales > Lycopodiaceae > Diphasiastrum > Diphasiastrum complanatum. The sequence goes on along the minus strand of CM055097.1, from coordinate 24,153,778 downwards.
TGTTGTATAATAATAGGTATGCTTGCCTTATACTGATCAAGTATAGCAGATGCCCTGTTACGGTGAAATTAGGACAAGACCTATGATGTGGCAAAAAACTTTAATAGGGAAGATTGGATTGATGATTATACATTTTATTTAAGTTGATAATGAATCTTGTTTCGGACATGGATGACAACTGATGCTCGGCTATGAAACATGTGTTCTTCACTGACCTAACTCATGAGGTAAGGCTCTTCCTTTGCCTAGTAAAGAATTGCTAACGAAGTTCTCTTGAAAGGTAAGCTCTTATATCTAACTCAACATTCACAAATTCTTTTTTGCTTATCTTCGATTAAGAAGTATGAATCAAATAAATAAGAGCATAAGTTTTATGCTTAATGTGATCAATATCTACGGATTCTTGGTATCAAAATAAATAGACTTTGGCAAATACATACCTTGCTCTTCCAAATTGATGGCAAGCCTTGAGGTACTTTACTTCTGGAAGGGTTATGAACTTAATTTAAGAATGATTTCTCTTCAATCATAATGATGGAATGGATATGGGTAAAACTCTGTGAATTACATGCATGTTTTAAACTATGTTGCTTTGTAAGTAATACACTTCACAACATTTCTTAAACCATGATGTAATAAATAGGTTGCTACTAAACATTACTAATGCATAATTGTTTAGAGTAATTATGACCAAAGAAAACCCTTTATGAACAACTATACCTGTGTAATTGAAAATAAATTAGGGCTCTATTTACAAGTGAAAGTGAAAGTATAGCGGCATTGGAAAATATGGATTTGCTCACTACTTACCACACTCGTAGGAGACTAATAGACTAGTCTTCGGAGTTAGAATGGTATGGAGGTACCCTGATACCTTTGAGAAATAACACACTTTACTTGTTGCACTGAAACATAGTAACAGACTATAACAAGTTAGTAAGTTCCATTTTTTGGCATTTTATATGATTGTATTGGTTCAGGGTTTAGTAATCATGAATGGCATGGATTTTCCCAGGTCAACTTGAATGACATGGATTTGCCAAAGTGTTTTTTACATAGAGTCCATCTAGTGCCAAATTATTCACAAGTAATGATGGGTGCATGATGACATGGATATGCCCTGTTACCAACTTCTATAGCCAAACTATACCTTTCCACTAGTAGTGATTGATTATGGCTTCATCATTTTAAGTTGTGTAATTATTGTATAATGATAGGGATATTTGTCTTATACTGATCAGCATTATACGATGATGTTAGGGCAAGACCTAGATGTGATAAAAGGTTTGGTAGGAAATATTGGACTGATGATTATACATTTTACTTAAGCTGATAGTGGATCTTGTTTCGGACATGGATGACAACTAATGCTCAACTATGACACATGTCTTCCTCACTATGCTAACTCGTGCGGTTGTGTTTTGTAGGATGGTGGCGCTTAGGTATCCTAAAATTTGCTTCACTTTATGGTACTTTGTACTATAAGTTTTTTTCAACTTTGTTTAAACCTACTATGCTATAAGACAAAAGGATTCAAAGAATTTGGTCTTGACTTCTCAAGAACACCATTGCAAGTCGAATGAGAAACTTTGCGACCAAAAGAGAAACTTTTGGAATATTCTCCTAAATTCTCTCAAAAAGTGTCTTAAATTAGGGTGCTTTTCAAAAACAACTTGCGCAAGGTTTGAAAGACGACCAAAAAAGAGGTGATTTTGCACATTTTCAAGCTTTTTGAACTTTAAAAAAGACATGGTTTGCAGTCACTCTTCATAATGAAATTTAAAATAAAATAACAAAAAATTGAAAATATTAAAATTTGCTTTTTTTTTTTCAAAAACATGCAATTTGACACAATAAACTATATACAATAATGTCTTAATTTCATGCATTTTACAAAATTAAACGGTAGTCTTTCGCAAAATGTCCAAATATTTATGCTTCTTGCACTAATACCACTACATACAAAAAACTTTACATGGGACTTTCACTCGTAGCCATCTGTATCCCTCGTGAACCACGAAGCAGATCCTGAAGATGTTGTAGAAATGGCTTTGTTGAAAACAGTGAGTCTCTGCCCATTTTACATGTTAAGCAGTCAATGAATGGGCATAAAAAATTTCACTGACTATGCATTACATGTAATATTTTCTGATATCTTTCTAAATGGTCACAGCCTAAACAAGTGTAACGTGTCAATATCATAAAATCTCCGTGTTATCTTCAATTACATAGAAATATTATTTTTCTATTTTTCTTTGCTGCAAAAAGTTGTCGACATATGTACTAAATATTTAGATTGCTAGTACAACAGAGAACAGTAAATACAAGACTCTGCAAATAGAAGTTTGGAATATATTTGGATATGGACAGCCACATTACTATCATATCCCATTTATTTTCCAAGACGATATAACAAATATAGTCTCTTTTACAACTAACTTCTTGGCCTTCTTAGCCAGAGTTTTTTGGAACATTATGCATTACCATATATAGATCGTTTAGTTCTAATCATTAGTAAATGAAAACACTCCCTCTAGTTATAATCTGAACTTTTCAAAAAAACAATGTGAATTGACACATTAATCAAATGTAGCTTCAGTAGCTCAACCATTCCAAGTGCTAAAGCCATTAGAATGTAAACATGATACTAAATTGACTGACATTTCGATAAAATAAATAGACTACTTAAAATTTCCTATTAAAACCATGGGAGAAGATGTTCCAATTCGATGCAATATATCGAGTTCGAACACCAACTAGATATAATGTATCCAGTTGGTGCTTCAACTCGATACAATATATCAAGTTGAAGCACCAACTCGATGTAGTTTATCAAGTTGGTGTATCCAACTCGATCTAGTGGATCAAATTTTATAATAATAAAATAATAAAAATTAAAAATCTATACAATCTGATGCATTTCATCGGATTTGACACACCAACTCGATGCAGTGCATCGTATTTTATTAGAAATAAAATAAAATAAATTTAATTTGTTTTATATATAAAATCCGATGCACTACATCGAGTTGGACACACCAACTCGATGCAGTTGATCAAATTTTATATAAAAAAAAAATTATAAAATTCAAAGGAAATGTATTGACATTGTATCAAATCTCGACACAGTGTACCAAATTTTGACACGAAACAGGACAAATTAAAAAAACTCAAATGAGCTCTAAAAATCTCCAAAATTCCATAACCTATATATATTCTATGTTTTAGTGAAAAGTTAAAAGTAGAACCACAAGAAAAAGAAGCCAACTCACTTAATGGATTCATTCTTTAACACACGTTGGAGTATTGTTGCCAGAAATCATGTCAACAATAATATTGTGATACAAGAATTGATGATAGAAAGCCAATGGATTTTCAAAATTCTGGAAAAGAAAAGAGTACTTTGAATATTTTTCCATGCGACATTCAAATGACTTGTCAACTTCTTTCCATTTGACTGAGTACGTAAACTCTACTTCTATCTCCTTACCATCAGTGATGTCTACATTGTATGCCTGATCTGTTCCCACATTTATCTTGATTACTTCATCGCCATCATAAAAAATGTCAAAATGAATGTGTGTGAAGAAGAAAATTTGATTTTTTTAACATTTGTTCTACCAATGAATCTTTAAATTGATAAGTCATTGTAGTACATTTGAAAATAGTAGTCATTTCTAATAGCATCTCAAAACTTTTGCAACTCTTCGTTTTTTATGGTCTTTTTGCATGACGACATAGTATCATTGTCTTCCATAAAGTTTAGCTGATACAGAGTGTGCACCGCACCTACCCAAGGTCTTCATGTTTTTTTTCACCTGTGCAACATAAAACACAAATACTTTTCAACCTTGCTGACACTTACCAAGCACAATCTTATCGATAAATTCGACATATACATAAAAAAAATTATGGACAACAAAATAGAATGCTAATGGTATGACGTATATGGTTGAGTAAACCTTTTGAAAAATTGTTATTTTAGATCATCATTTAAACTTATTTTTCTTTTCATGAGAGTTTATGATTTTTAACATCTTATCATTATATTATGTTCCATTTTTTCTTTTATCTCCATTACATCAAAGTTACAAAAGCCCATGTCATTTTTCACATTTTTTTATTTTGGCATAGCATAATTTTTTTTATCAATTTTAATGATTGCTACAATATGAATTTGGGACGATCAACAAACATTGGCCCAACACGAGAAGCTGAAGATTCAAATATGAAAAGTGTTCTGCCATGCACATTGCATGTTGAGGTTCGCATTATTGAAAAATTTATTTACTTGCATATTCTACTAGCATGGAATCATAAACCGGAGTCTATGGCTAAAGCAACAATTAGGAGGTTGGAAATAGTTGTCACGATTGAAAAAAGTGACAGACTCTCTGAAAAAAAAAAAATAATGTTTCTAATAAGCCATCAATTGGAGGTGCTAAAGCAAGAAGATTCTTATCCAATCACACATGCAAAGAATCAAGTGTCAGATACAAAATTTGGAGAGAAATTGTTCAAGCCACATGAACACTGGAAAGAAGTAATCGAGTGGAAAAGGGACAAATGCGGACCAACTTAGGCAAACTCATAGGTGTTATTAGGAAAAAGAACCTATCATCAGAAGATATGAGGACTTTGCAAAATCATTGCACCACATTTGTAAAATCTGTATAAGATTGTTGGAGAAAAGACAACATTACTCATTACATGGTGCTAATCTATATCATTATCTGGTACTTTTCTCATTCAGGCTTATATTTTTTTCTACTGATGTAACTAATCAAAACTATTGTTTGCAGCACATCCTTCTTCATCATGCAACTTATTTTGCAAAGGAATATAGGAGCTTAAGTATCTGGTCATCACAAGGCATGGAAAAATCTCATTGGCAAGCAAGGGGAGCATTTCATAGAGCAACAAATCATGGAGGACACAATTCAAGAAATAAATATTTAGTTCAACTTTTTCAGTGGTTTTATAGAAGAGCACAATTTAGATATCAAGCTAAAAACTCGCCAAGTATTACGATATTTCGAAAGGCATTCAAATTCATAACAAAAGAGAGATCCTTGTAATATATCAAAAATCTATTACAGAAAATTGTTTAATTATCATCATCATCCTCTTCAAGATTCAAACGAATGGTATTGTCATGAAGGAATAATCTCCTTTCATATGGATCCAAAAATTTTAAACTTTTTCTTTTGCTCATATCAATGTAACTCAAATAAAAGGCCATTATAGATGATCTTTTTGTAATCTCATTGGGAGTATAACCCAATATTTTAATAGCCAAATCCCTTTCCACAAAAATTATTTTATATGTTCATCTTGCATACTTATGGCCTCCTAAACAAACTGATAATGATTTGATGGCCATAATGACAGTGGTTGGATATGGATTAAAAGATGAATGATATATACAAATCTCATTATTATGAAAGTTTTTCAAATAATGAGATAGAGACACATCCTTTCTCCTGGCTAATACACCTCGGATGCCTCCATATCTCATACCAAAGGCATCTATTTCAATAGCATCCTGTAAACGAGAAAAGAAAATAAATTTAGAATGATACATAACACTACAGACTCATACTTTAACACATTGTTTAAAATAAGAAAACTGAACAATATAAATAGCAATATAATATGTACGTACCAGATCATAATCATCGTATTCAACAACGTTTGCTCTGCTAATGTCATGTCCTCCAATGGCCTCTACATTTCCGGAGGGGATATATCTAGGCCTTGGGGGATATTTTTTTTGGAATTCCAAAAATTCCTCCTCTGTAGACAAAGTTTTTTCATAGGCTTTAGATTTTTTAATCATGGCCTCCAAGGCCTCATTGCCAGATTTTCAATTGTCATCTTTATCATAATCTATCTCACTTTCAAATTCATCATATGTGTAATTAATAATGTCAAAAAATTCTGATAAATTTTGAGCAAAAATTGGGAACATTTCATCCTCTCTCAAATTCAAAACATCTTCTATATCATTGCATGGAATATAACTTTCATTATTTATAGAATATAAGAGAACATCGAGTAGAATTAATTGATTAACAAGAGATGCAGATGGAAGAGAATCAGAGAGCATTATAGAACGAGGGAGAGTTTTTTGATAATCCGAAGCCATAGATGCTTCAGCTTCAACCCCTATATCAGTATCTGCATCATCTACATCAACTGGAGCAGGTGTAGATGTTTCGATCAATGGAGCAGTTGAAGATTCAACAGACTCATCATCTGAAATTTCAGCAGATATGTAAAAGACAAAAGTCATTCATTTGATTAGAAGACGACTTATTCTTTTGTGGATATCACAATATATATTTCTTTTGAAATGATCATGCAGGTTAGAGTACTTTCTATTGTGTTTATGCTTGGAGGATGGTTAGGAATGCACAAGGTCCTGAAAATGAATGAAACAAAAACTATCTATATCCAAAATAGGAGTACTAATAATCTGAGAGAAAATATCAATATAAGAAATTAAATTATAGCGATTTTCATAAACTAGCTTATCGATATCGAAGGGAGCCAAAAAAAATACTCACAAAATACTTTAATTTATCAGATGGAATGTCACTGACATTCAAAAAATCCAGAAGTTTGTTATCCGAGGACATGGAGGAACTAGTCATATTGAATCTAATATGAGTTCAATGCGACAGAATGATATTGGTAGAGGAATGAACAATAGTATGCGTGTTGGTCCGATATCTTTAAGATGAGACTGAAATTTTTTGCAAGCACACGTCAAAAGAGGCTGATATCGATTCAGCGTGTCTGAATGAATTCGACCGTGCATTGTATGAGAAGGCGTGCATTGAATCAAAATATGAGAAGTGGTGTCCATATTTATAGCCAATTCCTGTTGATCACAGCCATACATTTGTCAAATAATGAATTGAGAAATACAACCTATATTTATCCACCAATCAGAGTGAGACAAATTTGTACCTACGTCGAAATACATTAAATAGTCTATCACTAGATTCTATGAATCATCATTAACCAATGCAATAGCATATACAAAGCTAAAAATTGTTGGTGCAGAAGTAAAAATTTATCAATATCGGTTCAACATGCCCTTGTAGTTATTGTTTGGAATTTTTTCAAATCGTGCGCGCTGATCCGATATTCAAACAATATTTTTTGGATATTGGTTCTGTTGAATTTCACACGTGTGGATTGTCCACTACATGTACTTGTGATCTCCTAAGGTGTGTAGATGCACCAAGATCAAGACTAGATTGAGATTCAAGATCTATCTTTGATTCTATGGCAAAAACACACCACTACATGCATTCAATCACTTCCAACTCTCACTCACACGTGTGGGAAGTGTTCCAAAAGTATTCTAAGTAAAAACAAGCTACTCTTCTCGGGTAGAGAGAGAAAAACCATCATGAGCTCTCGGGTAGAGAGAGAAAGCTAGAAATTCAATGACACTCAAAATCCACTCAATCTCAAAATCAATTAGATCCAAAAGGAGGAGTACAATGATACTAATAGATTCATGAGCTACCACTATGCTTAACTATGATTGGATCACACTTTGCCACCTCTTAATCCTATTGGACCATTGATCCATGCACCTCTAAATTCTATTGGACTATATTCAAGCACACCTCAATTTTCTATTGGACCTCACAAGGTTCCACCTCTAAATCCTATTGGACCTCTTAAGCTTCATCAAACAAAAGCATAACACTTGTCTACACTCTAATTGGCACAAGTTTGGCTCTATTTTGGCTCAATATTGGCATTACAAGTGGAAATGGATAATTTGCCATCTATGCCAAATTTGACCCTATCAACATCCTACACCTAAATGCTTGACTATGAAATTCTATGAGACCCCTATATCAAACATTTTGATTTACTTCACAATTCTCCACACGTGGGAACATCCTCCACACATGTGAGATTCACTTACAAACTTCTATCATAAAAAATACCAAGCTAGATTTTTGCCAATTTCTCACACTCCTCCTCAAAAAATAGCTTGGAAAGGTACTAGATTACTTGAGAAGTTTGTAAATCTTTTTGAGTGGTTCCTTTGGTATGCATAAGAAGAGAAGATCAGCCAAGGGATCCATCATAGCAGCACCCTCACCATATCCATGATAAGATCTCTTTGGTAGAGATCTCTTGCCAATGCCTTTGAAGAGTGCTCCACCAATATGCCACTATTATCATGGGCTTCCTCCATGCTTGATGATGATCTTTGCCTTGAAAGTTCCACTTGCATGATGGATGCACCATAAATAGAGAAATCTGAGGCTTCCAAGCCTCATAAGGATCATGGAGATCAAGATCATAAGATGTGAAACAATGATGATTATCAAGATTATGCTTTCTAGCTTGACTAGTCCACATACAATGAACTATATCCATGATGGATCTAATCTTGATATCAAAGACTATCTTGATCTTTTTAAGGATAGTTACTCTCTCAAGGATGTAAGTGTCCACTTTGGATGCTTCACTTAATCTCAAGAGGAGTTTACAATTTGCCTCAAAACATGTGAAAACATGATTTTCAAAAAAGTGAGTACCAAGCTCAATCTTGTTCTTACTAGAACCAAGAGCATACTTTTGACAATACAATATCTTGCTTTCAAAAAGTATTGGAAACACATCTAAGTCAATAATGACAAGAAACATGTCCATACCATAAGCATCATACAAAACTAGTATAGCTTTTCTTGAACTTTGAGATCCAACAAATTCAATGAAGCAAGATAGCATTTCAAGCAAGGAAGAGAAGCATATATGAATGTGTTGTAGTAGATACAACATGAAAGATGCCCCTCTTTGCCATGTAAGGTGAGCCATAAAGACTCGACCATGCATCTTGAAGATCTTCTTGAAATCATATGAAGAAGAAACTCCTCCTCACACATTGGCCCCATCATAACTTGAATACCTTCAAAAAGGATAACTTGTGATGCTTCTTGAGAAGCCTTGATCTCGGCCACTTCCAAGATTGAATCTTCATGCAATATGACATCTCTATTCACCATCACATTTTAAATAGAGAGTGTAAAGACACTAAAGGCCTCCTTGATGGATGAGTATCCAATCATGATCCATGAGCTTGGATCATCCTTCCTTCTTGTTTCCAAGGGAATATGTGCAAAGCAAGCACTACCAAGTTCACTAAGGTGATCAACCTTAGGCTTCATCTTGAATAAAACTTCATATGGTGCTATTCCTTCAAGAGCTCCAATACTCCTCAAAGCTTTGATCTTCAATGAGAATTTATTCTCAACATATGCTTTGAATAATAAGGAATAATCATACACCATAATACTTGAAGAGAGAAGATATGTGCATCTTGTGTAATCCTCCTCCTTTGAAATATTGGAAATATAAGAAACATCAAGAGAGTTTGCACTCTCACTTGGATCCAATTTGTAGATGCCTTCAAATCTTGATCCATATGCAAGGATCTCACCATCCTTCTTAATCACACAATTGTCAATATTGAAATTGACATCAAAGCCACTATCAAGAAGTTGGCCAACACTTAAGATGTTCTTTGTAAGCTTTGGGACAAAAAGAGCATTGTTGAGAAAGAGATCTTTAGAAGATGCAAGCTTCAAGGGAATAATCCCTACTCCTTCAATATTGCACTCATGCTTACTTGCAAAGTATATGGTCTTCTTGACTCCATCATAAGGCATAATAGATGAAAAAAAGTGCTTGGAGCCACACATATGTGAAGATGCTCCACTATCAATATACCATGAGTCATCCTTGTTGAAGGTGGAAGAGGAGAAGCTTGATGCCATAAGAGAGCCTTCTCCATCACTTGCAATATAGTCTTCTTTCTCATTGGTGATGTTGGCTTGATTGAGTTGATTCTTCTTCTTGAAGCAATTGGTGGCATAATGGCCTTTCTTGCCACAATAAAAGCACTTGATCATCTTCTTCTTGAGATTTGAATTAGAAGCATGAGAGGTATCCTCCTCCTCTCCATCTTGGTCTTTAGCTTTGTCATTAGAGAAGTGATGGTGTTGCTTCTTACTCCTCTCTTTGTGCTTGGCAAATAGAACTTTGCCATCATCATGATTGAGTGATAGCTTGTCCATCCTCAAGAGTTTGTACTCTTGTCTTGATTCTTCAGAAATAAGCACACTTTGAAGGGCCTCCAAACTTGGTAGCTCCTCCTTAATAGCATAGGATTGGACAAGGTTGTCATATTCATCTCTCAAGCCATTGAGAATGACTTGGACTAACTCACTTTGATTGATTGAGTCACCAATACATGCAAGCTCTCTATGAATATCCTTGACTCTCAAAACATAATTAGATGCACTCTCATCACTCTTTTGACTACTTTGGAATATTTGATTTCTAAGAGTGAGGAGCCTAGAGGTGTTCTTAGCCTCATAGATGGACTTGAGACAATCCCAAGCTTCCTTGGATGTAGAACAATCACCAATCTCCCTCAATATCTCATTAGAGACATTCATCTTAATGTAGTGGAGAGCCATCCTAGTTCTCTTCTGGTATTTTTGTACTTCTTGAAGGACTTGAGGCTGCTCCTCAATCCCAAGTACAATGTCCATCACATCTTGGAGTATCAAGATGGACTCCATCCTCAACTTCCATATTGAATAATTGGAAGTAGACAATCTCTCACTTGGTTGCAACAAGTATGAACTCATTGAAGTCATGTAAAGTGGAGATAAATAAAAGTGATGAACAAAAAATGTTGCTTCTCTCTCACTATAGGATCCAATAATGGTGTGCTACCATCTCCTATGCAAGATCTTGCAACAAACTATGAGATGATTCTCACTAGCTATCTCAATCTCTCCAAAACTAGATCTACTTCACATCAAATGATGGAGTATGGGCAAAGTTAGGATCAAACACTCTTAGCACGTGTGAAATACACTAAGAAACCAAATTTGACTCAAATACAATGATATTGCATGAAACAAAATGGCTAAGATCTCAAAACAGTGCCTAGATCACATATAGATGAGATTGGTAAGCATTCAACTATGATTTTGGATCAAACAAGCAATCTTTTGACCAAACCAAATGTGTCCACCCAAGTCTAGGTGCCCTAACTAATCCTCTTCAAAAGCTTATAACTTTTGATTGGCTCAACCAAATGGAATGAAACTAATTGCATCAGAAACTAGACAAAAATAACTTCAAAACAAGCTATCTAGCAAAAATTTTGGATCAAACATGAAAGAGAACTCCCAAACTGAAATTGGATGTTCCTCACACGTGTCTGAGCACCTGATTCCGTACGGTACCAGGTCAGACCCAATCAATGTCCTTTTGATCTCTTTTGATCCAAAATTGAACAAGATAGCTAGGAAAATGGGCCTTGACAATTTCTAGCTCAAGATTGATGAATAGTTTTCACTCAAATGGATCAAAATGCATGGTAACCTTAGGTAGGCTTTGATACCATGTTGAATTTCACACGTGTGGATTGTCCACTACATGTACTTGTGATCTCCTAAGGTGTGTAGATGCACCAAGATCAAGACTAGATTGAGATTCAAGATCTATCTTTGATTCTATGGCAAAAACACACGACTACATGCATTCAATCACTTCCAACTCTCACTCACACGTGTGGGAGGTGTTCCAAAAGTATTTTAAGTGAAAACAAGCTGCTCTCCTCGGGTAGAGAGAGAAAAACCATCATGAGCTCTCGGGTAGAGAGAGAAAGCTAGAAATTCAATGACACTCAAAATCCACTCAATCTCAAAATCAATTAGATCCAAAAGGAGGAGTACAATATACTAAGAGAGCTACCACTATGCTTAACTATGATTGGATCACACTTTGCCACCTCTTAATCCTATTGGACCATTGATCCATGCACCTCTAAATTCTATTGTTCTATATTCAAGCACACCTCAATTTTCTATTGGACCTCACAAGGTTCCACCTCTAAATCCTATTGGACCTCTTAAGCTTCATCAAACAAAAGAATAACACTTGTCTACACTCTAATTGGCACAAGTTTGGCTCTATTTTGGCTCAATATTGGCATTACAAGTGGAAATGGATAATTTGCCATCTATGCCAAATTTGACCCTATCAACATCCTACACCTAAATGCTTGACTATGAAATTCTATGAGACCCCTATATCAAACATTTTGATTTACTTTACGATTCTCCACACGTGGGAACATCCTCCACACATGTGAGATTCACTTACAAACTTCTATCATAAAAAATACCAAGCTAGATTTTTGCCAATTTCTCACGGGTTCAACGCGCGCTTGTTTCCGTTGTAGATTTTATTATAACATTCTGCGCGTTGATCCGATATCTCATAATGTTAAAATTTTGATACTACAGTCCTCCCAGTAGGTTGATTCTGTAAGGTGTGGTTGGTATACGGTATGCAATGCCAAACACTTTTTTAATTGGCTTGCACTACATGATGGACTTCCTAATCTGGAAGAGGTAATCTTCGATTAATGACATTTAATTGTGTTTTTGTTTTTTTTTTTATAATTAAATTCCTAATAACTAATCTTTGATTAATAACATTTAACTGTGTTTAGGTTTTTTCAGTTTAAATGTTCGAAGGTCTCCCAATGAAAATAATGCACTTCAGGCAGGAGACCATAAAGCTTGTGATCGATAATTCATATCTAGTTGCAGTGGTAGAGTGTTCTCCACCCGAGCTACTCCAACTGGAGAAATGGATTTAGAGATCATAGATAGTTGATACTGATAAAAAATTCATCTCACTTGATGTGGAAGAGACACATGTACAAAATTTTTTTAATAGAAATATATTTACAGTTTTTTATGGTTGTTCTTACTTGTTTGTTTTCCTATTATTAATTCAGGTTATGATTCATTCATCTTCAATTTCTACGATTTTTCAAAATGTTTGTTTTTCATAGCCTTGGTCTACTTTGTCTTTACCATGGCTTTTTTTTAAATAAGTTCAGAATGATGATCTGATCGAACCTTTAGAACAACCAATCCAAATATGAGACATTAGTTCACTTAGATTTGTTGCAGCAAAGCTTTGATCAGATTATTATCGGAACATATCCAAATATGCCAAGACAAGGACAATACAGACCAAGGCAAAGAAGACCAAAAATACAACCGATATATATGAGACTTCAACAAGGGCAAGCGTCGATTCGATATTTAATTGTAGTGGTCACTGGAGTTTAAGTGACTGAAGATCTCCCCAATGGAGATAATGCATTTCCTACAAGAGGCAATGAATCTTGTTATCAAAAACTCATATTATCCAGTTGCAATTACATTGTGTTTTGCACCATGGACATGGAGATCATAGAAATGAAAGAGCCTCATAGAAAAAGTGGTTCATATATTGTCGAAAATGATGTATACAAAAAATTGTATTACATAATACAAAATTCCATAGTTCATAATCTATGGATCTTCAATTTCGATGGATGTTGCAATATTTTTGTATTTTATATGCTCTTCTTGTCTTACTCTTACCTGCACAAGAGAAATTGTTTTAGTTAATATATTTTATGGAACTGATTCACTTAGAAATAGAAAAAAATGAATATTTTTATATGGCATAACGTACCTTTACACCATTCAATCGAAATTGATAGTACTGAGGTAGATCGAATTGCAACATGTCTAGTTCTAATTGAATGTGATTGAGACACCAATCTTCCTTGACCTCAACCATTGCAAGAATGTTGTCATTTCTTTTCACTATTATCTGAAGTTGCTCTTGAGGGTTTATACCAAAATCTTGATCAAGTGGTTTCCAAACATTTTTGTATTTAATCCATCTTCTATAATAGAGCAGCAAAGTGAGCATTTGTTTTTCGATGTGATATCTAAATGCATGGATGAGTAACATACTTTGCACTCAACTTGCCTATCGGCATCTGGAATTTGTTAGAAGAATTTTCACCAGAATCTTCTAACATGTCCCCATTGCGATTTTGGTGACAGTCCCTTGGCATCTATGTCTTGGCGTTGGCGTGCGTGGCGATGTGAGACCGTTGTGAAAGAAGATGAAAGGGGGTATAGACAAGAAGGGGAATAGAATCGGCAAAAACCAAGGATAAGAAATTTTGGCAACAAAATTGAGGTTGAGAGGGGGAAAAACAAAGTAAGCGTTTGTACATATAGATAAAAAAATTAAATAAATAGAAGAATAAATGAAAATACGAAAGAGAAAAATGAATTAACGTGAAAAACAAGAAAAATAAAATGAGTCCATTGATACTTTTTCTGGACTTTTTTTTTTTTAAGATAAGATACAAGGTAGTGACGTATGCTTCATGGAGCCTTTTCGAGAAGTTTTCCCTTCGCATCGTCAGCATCACGGTGCCATAGAATCAAAGATAGATCTTGAATCTCAATCTAGTCTTGATCTTCGTGCATCCACACACCTTAGGAGATCACAAGTACATGTAGTGGACAATCCACATGTGTGAAATTCAACAGTAAGAACATAATAGATGACATTGATGTAATCCTAAAATGAATCTTTCACATAATCAAAAAATCAATTTATGATATTTATGCAAGCTTCAATCATTATTCATACCCACTATGCTTAATTCTAATCATAGGTGCTCTATTTTCAAATATGGATGCGTAACCTTATGCAACATTGTCATCAACATTACCAAGCAATAACTATTGATTGATGTGAACTAGCTTTGAAAATTACAACATAACTTTCCTTTTCTTGACAATACAATCTCTCCAATTTAGCACTCTAGCTTGATTCACTTACATATATATTGAGAGTATTGGCACATGCATTATGATAGTGCTATATCTAGTTGCATCATGTTTCCAGGCTCTTCACCGATTTCAAGCTTCAACAAAAATGTCCACTACATTCTTGGGTTATTGATGAGAAATACAAGTCTATTCTATATGGTAGACTTCATCATTAATTCTCCTTTGGTTGGATTAAGAGAAAAGGATGTTTTTCTTCTTATTGAAGTCTTATTGAACACTTACTAGTGTATTTTTTGGATAAGAATGGGTATTCCATTCTTTGGTTTTTTAACTACTCCTGTAAACTGCATCTCATCATTGTGTTCTTGAGTCAAGCGCCAACTGCAAACATGAGACACTCAATCAATATGCCTCTTTATATCTTGTCATTGGGTGCATTATCACAATGTATGCAAGAGTGAATACATCAAGCTTTGTCCTAATTAGAGCTACATTTGTGAAAGGTGCTATTTCAAAAATGCCACCTATTTGAAAAAGAATGTTTCTACATAAATTGTATAAGGACATGTTGGGAGGAGATATCTACATCCTAAAATTATCATTTCAATGGTTGGTTGTTATGTTGTTATTTTCTAGATTGTTATTTTGTTTTTTAATGTGGATGGCAAGGACTAATATGTAGCTAGGAAAAGTTTGATGGTAACATGTGTTGCTCAAGTTTAGAGAGGATGTTTGAGAAACAAGTTTTCTGGAAAAGAAAAATAATGATTACAATGTGCTTGGTAGACTTCATGCTTGGTTTAACCATATTTCTAGAAATCCAAGATATGCTAAACTAAATATATATTGCATATCTCAAACTATAGTTTTTATGTCACAATAGGAAATAAATTGGCCCTAATTGGAGTTATGTTTTGTTAGATAAATTGTCTATAGAATAAGTCTTAATCTATCTTCTTAGTACAAGCATGGAACACATGATTTCTCACTAGTTGTATTACACTATGGATATCACTCAGACATGAAAAAATGTGACATGTGCGCAACGACTACAAGATCATCTATTAATTTTCTGATTCTTTAACCACTGCATGTAGATCCACGCAGTGCGTTGGCGTGAGAGAAATATTGTTCTCCCATGAGTGATGTCTCGCTTACTAGCGGACTTGTGGATCTACAGATCCTAGCATAATTGTCTCACACGCAGGCGGACTCGTATTCTGTATTTTCGTCTTCTTGCTTACTAGCATGAGACTTCTTCATGTATCTATCTTATCAAGTATCATCCAGAAAGTATATAGTCGCATCGTGTAACTTCTAGATTAGAGTGATTAAACATCTATAGCTAATCACGAGTTACAAGAATGACAGATTAGCCATGACCTAGAGTGTATTTGTTGACGTCATGCTATCAGATCATATATCTGTACTTCTGGGTACTTGCATGATCTTGCAGGTCCTTTTTGGAGCGTGAGGGCAGAAAAGGTATCGTGACTATTTTTGTGTCGCGTCGTTTGAATTTTGTGTCGTCTGGATATCTCTTGCTGTACGACGAAAAATTCTCTTTCGCGAATTTTTCTTCTTCGTGTCTTTTCATTAGGATGTTCGCGAACATTTTCGCTTTGTGTCTTTTGACTTTTGCGTTCACGAATATTTTCGTCAGGCAGAGGGCTGAAAGCTAGCAAGGCCTTGGTAATAGAAACGTTTTGTTTCTTCAGCTCCCTCTCAAAGCATGATAGCTTTACAACTCCAAGACTGCTCCTCTATCTCTCAAAAAGTTCTTTGTCCAGGGCTTTGGTGAGGATGTCAACAACCATGTCTTTCGTTTCGATGAAGGTGGTCTGTAGCATCTTCTTCTCAATCAGATCCCTGATCAAGTGGTACTTGATCACGATGTGCTTTGTTCTTGAGTGGAACACGAGATCTTTCTTCAGATGTATTGTAGATGTATTATACATCTGCAGGATCAGAGGCTCGTTCCTTATTTCATCCAATTCCTCTAGGAACTGTCTGAGCCAGATTATCTCGTTGGCCATCTTTGTTGCTACAACGTACTCTGCTTCGCAATATGATTGAGCCACAATGTTCTATTTCTTGCTAACCCAGAGAACTATTGCTCCCGACATGATGGTGCATCCACCTGAGATGCTTTTACAATCGTCCTTAAGGGATGCCCAGCTAGCATCATTGTAAAAAAGCATCTTGAATCCTGCATCACGACCATAACACAAGCCATAATCTCTCGTTAATTGAAGATATTGCAAAATTCATTTTGCAATCTTCCAATGTGTTGAGCCTGGATTCGTGCAGAATTGGCTCATCTGAACACTGCATAAGCAATGTCAGGGCGTGTGTTGTCTACAACGTACATCAACGAACCTATCATCTTCCTGTAAGATGTGAGCTGCATTTGTTCTCCCTCTTCTTTAGTATCTGGACTAGTGAAGGTATAGCTTACCCTCTTCATAGTCTCTTTCAATTTGCAATCCAAGGTAACACTTAGTTTCTCCCAGATCCACGATCTCGAAATGTTTCAAGATATCTTCCTTCACTCCAACAATCTACTTCTCACTCTTGCAAAGTATCAGAGTGTCGCCTACATATACAGCCACAATGATGATCTGCCCATCTGTGACTCTGACATACACATTGGAATCAGCCATCAATGGCTTGAATCCTAATGATTTCAGGGCTTGATCCTTCTTTTTGTACCATTGTCGAGTTGACTGTTTCAGACCATAGATACTTCTATGCATTCTGCATGCATAATCAGGAACTGAATTTGAGACGTATCTTGGGGGTTGATCCATATAGACCTCTTCATCTAGATCGCCATGCAAGAAGGCTGTCTTCTCATCCACAATAAGCAGTTGCATATGCAAATAACAGACATAGGGACAAATGCTTGACGACAGGAGAGAAGGTTTCAGAGTAGTCAATACCATATCTCTGAGAGAATCCCTTCGCTACCAGCCTTGCCTTGTATTTTGAGACATTCCCATCCGGTCCATATTTGAGCTTGAAAATCCATTTGCATTTGACAGTCTTGCGCTTATGTGGTAATGGCTGCAACGCCCATACCTGGTTCTTCCTCATGGATTCCATCTCTTCGTTCATGACTTGGATCCACTTGTCCTTCTCTTGACATTCAATTACTTCCTTGAAAGTTTGTGGTTCGCCACTGAATCCACAGAACTCCTCTGATATAGAAGCAGAGCTGTCTGGCACATATCTTGTTGGTGCTCTTCGTGGTCTTGTCGACCTTCTAGGAGATCCTCCTGCGACAACAATGCATTTGCCTTTGTCTGCTCTGCTCGGTTCGGAACCATCTTGGTTTACAAGAACTGTAGTAGTAGGCTGCCTCTCGAATCTTTCGTCTTCTAATTCGTCACTTGAATGTGAAACGACTCAAAAATTTTCATTTTCATGCTCGTCTTCTGCTCTCTCTGTCACTGGTGGTAGGTCATAGTACTGTCTCTCCAGAACCTCATAGCTGACAGGATCGTCATTGGCTATTGTTATGCTCTCATCAAATCTGACATCTCTCACTATTTTCACAGTGTTCGTGTCTGGCATGTAGATTATGTAGTATGACGAATTATTGTCATAACCTACTAGAAATCCCTGTTCAGCTTTCTCATCAAGCTTCTTTCAAAGCTTATCAGAAATATGTGCATAAGTTGCACAATGGCAAAGATTATGATGTGAGATAGGTTGGGCTTTCTACCCCACCATAACTCGTGTGGTGTCGCGTGAGGGACACCAGACTTACCTGTCCTGTTCTGGCTATATACGGCTGTAGCTACTGCTTCAGCCCACAGTACCCTTGGAGCCTTCGAGTAGGCCATCACGCATCTGGCAATTTCCATCAGGGTCCTATTCTTTCTTTTTGCAACACCGTTGTGTTGTGGTGTGTAGGCTGCGGTCCTTTTGTGAATGATGCCACGATCAATGCAGAAGTCAGTGAAACGATTCGAGATGTATTCGCGACCTCGATCTGTCCTAATATGCTTCACTTTGTTGCCTGTACATTTCTCAGTCCAATTCACGAATTCTATGAATTTATCAAGTGCTTCAAATTTATTCTGAATAAAGTATACTCTGACGATTTTACTATAATCATCAATGAAGGTTATGTAATATTTTGAGCCTCCTACTGAGATCACATTGAAAGGCCCACATATGTCAGAATGCACTACGCTCTGTAGGAGTCTTTGACAAATGGAGTGTGTGACATCTTACCCTTCAAACATGCATCACAGGTGGTCGAACTAGTTGCATTCGAGATGCCGACCCCTGTTATCGCTCCATGATGGCTTGCTTGGTATAGTGCCATTGAGTTCATGTGACATAGTCTTTTGTGCCACAGAGTGTCTGGCGAATCATCATGAGTCTGATACACCTGATCTGCTATGACTGGTCTCGGGTAGCGTGTCCACGCTAGGGACCGGTAGACCAACAACCCATAAGTTAACTGTGACTATAAGAAAATTGGGGCCCTTATGTGTACATGGTCATAATTAATGGTTGTAGGCCTAAACACATGGTGGTGGAGTTGGTATGGGTCTATCAGTGAGTCATTATGGAACTGGCTGATGTGGCCCAGATAGGCTGTAGAGGTGTCCAGTGAGGTGTTACAGTGCACTACTAGTGGTGCATGGGCCTTGGAGGGTATAAGTATACATGTTGGGCTCTCACGAGTATATGCTTGATTTTGTGATTAGTAGCTACATGCTTCTGGTGTGACTCCTCTTTCCATGACTCTGATTGATCCATAGTTGGGGGCTAGATCTGTTCGATCTAGGTTTATCCGCCACCTATTCCCTTGTGTTGTTGCTTTGTATGGTATGCTTAGACTAGAATCCTGTTGTGAGGACTTTACATTGGTATCAGAGCTAGTCTAAGCAGGATTTACCATTGTAAGTGCTAAGTGGAAATCTCGACATTTTCTCGAGAATCCGTCGGAGTAAGCAACAAAACGGTGGAATTGTGGAATTTTCTTCCGGTTGGAAATAATTTTTGAATTGCAATCGATTGTGTGGTAAGTGCACTACCAGGCTCACAATTGGTTCCTTTTTGTGCTTTTCGAATTGGTTCCTTGCTGTCTATTTCCTGTTTGGAAGCCGGTTTGGTTTAAAAAAGTGGAAATAGGCTGGAATAGAAGCAAAAATACTCTAACCTGTTGGTTGTTGAGTGTTGGTGATGTTTGACAGGATTGCAAGGCTGCTTATTGTGAATCACAGGCTTATGTTTCATTTTCCAAGAAACTAATGGTTTGTTTGCAGAGTTAGGAGCCTGTAAAGCCATTCTGAAAGATGGTTGGGTTCAGATCTGATGACCATTTGTTAAATAGTTGTTAATAGTCTGCAAAACTAGTTTTCCGAACAATTTTGGCAGCATAACATCTGTTTTTCAAGTATAGTAAGGGCAAACCCTGCAAAACTGGTTTTGAAACATTATTTGTGCTTAAAAGTGATCAGAGTAATGCAAAAGGAACTGTAAAACGTTGTTAAAGCAATTCAATCTGCAAAAAACAGCAGACTCTTTTGCCTTCTTGCTTCCAGCATATACAAGCTGAAAAACTTGAGAAAAAACTCAAAAATCATGATGTTGAATCCCTTTGCTGCTCTCCTCCTGGGCGCCCTGATATCTATAGCTGAAACCTTTGTCATAAGGGTGCAAAAGGGACGCCTCTCCTCATTTCCTCCTCCCACCCGATTGCGCCCACTGGTGCTCTCTCTCTCAGTCTCTCTCTCGGGTGGATCCGAACGTTTTTTCGGCATCGGGTGTTGAAGCCCGAGAAAGGCGCGGGTCCGGGTAGCCTGTGTGCAGGTAGCCCGAGCCCGAGGTGAGGAGAAGGAAGAGAGCGTGTGGCAGGGGAGGGGAGGGGGTTGGGGTTGTTTAGGTGGCAATCTTCACTTAAGTTATGTTATTAAAACTTAAATGGGCCATGTCTCCTGATAATTGGTTACTTTATAAGTTTTTTGTGAATTTGTAGATTTTTTCACAGTTTGGGAGTTTCTCAGATTTTATGAAATCCTTGATTTATTTTGCAGTCATTATATGAGCTAACAATTGTTAAGAGATTTATGTTGCATTGACGGATAATTCCAGTTTTTATTGCGTAAACAATCCATCTGGAAATTCATTGGTATAATTGGTAAATAAAAGCATATATGGTCTGTAAATTGGTTTTTTGTAGAGATTGCTTGGTTCAGTAACTATTATACCCATAATGAATGCGTTAATTGAATGAAATTATTTTTTTAATTTTCAGTTGGCAAGCAAATGGATACTGATGAAGTTTTGGAGGGGGGTGCTACCAAGATTCACCAGGCATCACCAGGAAGTGATGGGAGAAATACGGAAATTTAGCTGGCCTCACCTGGCAGTGATGACACCCTAGACTCTGAAAAACTGTTGCAAACTTTAGGCAAGGCAATTTTAGAACTTCATCAGAGCAATAAACAACGGGATAAACAAATGCAAAATCTATTTAATCAACTGCAAGCTATTAATTCTAACAACTTGGGCTACCAACCAGAAATATTTTTCGGCATTATAAAGTTTAAACGTCCGAAAGTTGTTGAAGACTGGATAAACTATTGGACAAGCTATTTTAGCTTGCACAACATCCCAGAGGATAAACAAATATCATCGGTTCTATTGTTTCCGGAAGGTAAAGCCTCTTCTTGGTGGAGGGAACTTTTTCACGAAACCGGTGACTTGGGCTGGATTCCTGACGGAATTCCGGAAAGCTTTTGTCACGAGACGATTCCGAGCTGTATATTCGGTTTATCAACTGCAAAATTGGCAGCCGAGAACTGGACGGTTATGTCCAAGTGTTATTGGACTCTTTGGCCAAGGTGCCGTTATTTGATCGTAGCACAGTGGCAATTTATTGTCGACTGCCAGCTGACTATCAAAATGAATGCAAACGAAATATCCTCAACTCACTAGAGGATGCTATCCATGTGGCGAAAGCCTATGATAGTACAGTTGTTGCATCACGAAAAAGTGTGCACGGCCATATGGCCCCGAAATCCAAGCAAAAAAAATCTTACAAGCGTAAAAAGCAGTTTTTTGATGAGTTGGAAGCAGAAGCGTACCAACAGCCAAAGAAGAAGAAGAATAAGAAGAAATTGGTGGTGAAAGACAAAACACAGTTGGTGGCGCTCAAACAGAATCTATGTTTCCTCTGCAATAAACCGGACATCGTGCCAAACAGTGCCCCGAACGGAAAGCAAAGTCGTCAAGTTTCATGACTGTGGATTTACCAACAAGTAAATTGGAAGTCAATTTGTTGAATAATTGTGACTGTACTTGTAACTTTAGTGCACTCTCTTTAAAGCCTAATGAATTGTTTCATGTGAGAGGCAATATTCTAGGGAAAGACGTGAATGTGCTATTTGATTCAGGTAGTACTCAGAATTTTTTGAATGCTCGACTTGTGCAGAAGCTCCGAGTGCCCATCATGGCCAGTGATCACCGTTACGTGGTCCATCTTGCCTCAGGGTCGGACACTGGAATTTGGGATGTCAAAGTCTCAAACTTAGAGCTTCGGATGTAGGACTATGTTGAGCCGTTGGATTTCCATGTCATGAATCTGGACCGGAGTGATGTGATTTTGGGCTATGAATGGTTTTTTGGCAAATCAGACTCTTTACAGATAGATTTTAAAAATCATTCTATGATATTTAAAGATAAGTTTGATCAGATTGTCTCTATTTCTGGAGAGACCAATGTACTTCCATCACCGATGATTTCCTCGGCTGGATTAATTGAGAAACTTCATGATTCTGAGTATGAACTCTTTCACTTGCTTTTGAAATCTCGTATGCATTGTGATGTTGGTGATGTGAATGTGTTTTCGTGCTTTAACACTGAAAATTCGCATCAGGAACAATAGCTTTTGCAAGACTTAAAACAAGAGTTTAGTGAAGTTAGAGGAGGAAGTGGCTAGGCAGATTGAGGAGTATCTCAGGATGGGACACATAAGACCAAGTAAATCTCCATGGGGGGCACCTGTCCTTCTTAAGAGTAAGAAAGATGGGAGTTTCCGGCTATGTGTAGATTACAAGGGTCTGAACAAACTTATAGTTAAAAATAAATACCCGTTGCCCAGGATGGACGATCTCATAGATCGATTGAATGGAGCTAAATACTTCACGAAAATTAATCTATGTACGGGATATCATTAGATTAGGATACATCCGGAAGATATATCTAAAACCAGTTTTAGAACCAGGTTTGGCCACTACGAGTTTCTTGTATTGCCCTTTGGTTTGACAAATGCTCCGACTACTTTCCAGCAAATGATGAACAATTTATTTCATCCATATTTGGGGAAGTCCGTAGTAGTGTTTCTGGACGATATTTTGATCTATAGCAGAACACTCAAAGAGCATGATAAGCATCTCCACACTGTCTTACGTATCTTAAGACAAGAGAAGCTGTATGCAAAAGAATCAAAGTGCAAATTCTTTAAGAATGAACTTCTTTACCTTGGTCATAAGATTACCTCTCTTGGGATCAAGATTGACGAAGAAAAGGTGAAGACAATAGTGGAATGACCAATTCCTAAAATGGTGTGTGAACTTAAGTTGTTCTTAGGTTTCACTGTGTTTTTCCGTAGATTTGCAGAGGAGTACTCAAAGATTGCTGCACCTCTCAACAATATGTTGAAAGGGGTGAAAAGCTCCAAAGGTAGGCCAAGTCTTCCTATTAGATGGAATGAGAAATTAGATGAGAGTTTTCGCAAACTCAAGTTTCTAATTGCCTCAGCTCCAGTTTTGAGGATAGCGGATCCAGATTTGTCGTTCGTCCTTAACACTGACACAAGTGATACGGCTATTGGAGCTGTTCTCTTACAAGAGGGTCAGCCCATTGCCTTTGACAGTAAGAAACTAACCAATGCTCAGGTCAAGTACACCACTCAGGAAAAAGAGCTTTTTGCATTCATCCATGCTTTGAAATCATGGAAGCATTACCTATATGGTAATAAATTCGTGGTTAATACGGATCATCAACCTTTAAAATATTTCTGTAAGCAGAATGATTTGCGAGGTCGTAAGGCCATATGGGCAGAACTCATGCAAGAATTTGACTTTGAAGTGCAGTATATCAAGGGCTCATCTAATCAAGTGGCTGATGCACTTAGTCAAATTGGTGAAGTGAACGAACTTTCCTTCATTGTGATCAGTACAGACTTTTATCTCTCCCTAAGAGGTCTTTATGAGAAAGACCCACATTTTGGATTAATCTGGAATAGGGTTCTAGCAGTTTCATCAAGCGGGACTAATGATCATGGTGATCAGTCTGGGGGGAAGGATATAAAGGGTACTGATGACTTCTCTATCCGTAATGGACTTTTGTTCAGGAAAGGGAAGGTTTGTGTGCTTGATGTAGATGTTGTTAAGAATAAAATTCTTTATGAATGTCATGACTCACCATGCACAGGACATCCCGGCATACATCGTACATTGGATTTGGTACGAAGGGATTTTTATTGGCCAAAACTCAAGCCCTTTGTAGAATCTTATGTGGTCAAGTGTGACCAATGCCAATTGAATAAAGTTGAACGCCATAAGGCTGGCGGTTTGTTGCATCCACTGGATATCCCTGATAAGAGATGGGATAGTATTTCCATGGATTTCGTGGTTGGATTACCATAGTTGAATAAATAGCATGATGCAATTTGGGTTGTAGTTGATCGTCTTACCAAATTGGCTACGTTTATTCCGGTAAAGACCACCGCGAAGCCTTCTGATTTAGCTCAGATATTTGTAGAGCATTTGTTTAGGCTTTACGGATTACCAAGTGATATTGTGAGCGATCGCGATCCGAAGTTCACTGGTTACTTTTGGTCGGTCGTGTTTGCTAAACTAGAGACGTGACTGAGCTTGGGTTCTTCTGATCATCCTGAGACGGATGGACAGATGGAAAGAACAAATCAGATGATGGAACAAATGCTTCGGGCATATGTTTCTAGATGGCAATCTGATTGGGAAAAGTACCTTCCATTGATCAAGTTTGCCTATAATAGTAGTAAGCATTCGGCTACCGGTTATAGCCCGTTTATGCTTATGTACGGTTTTGAGCCTAGGTCACCCATGGCAGTTGAGACTTGGACAATCAAATTTCAGAAAGTAGCAAATTTCCTACACGATATGCAGGAAATGCTACGAATTACACGTGAAAATGTCCAGAGTGCCCAAGATAGGGACCGACATTATGCAAATCTGAAAAGATTATCGAAAGACTTCCAAGTGGGAGATTGGGTTTATCTGAGAATCCCGAAGGATTCAAGTGTAATGCGTACCGACAAGCATTATAAATTGTCCCCTAGATATAGAGGACCATTTAAGATCTTGAAAAAGATCGGATCGTTAGCTTACCAATTAGAACTCCCGAATGGATCGCAAGTGCATCCCGTATTTCACGTCAATCGTCTCAAAAAGAGTCTGCATGAAGGAGAGCATCTTGGATCTAGAGATCAGTTGGACCTGTTGGATGAATCATCGGGTGTGTCTCGTCTTGAACCCAAAAAGACCTTGGATATAAGAACTAAACGATTGAGAAATCATATAGTTACCGAGCATCTGGTTCGATGGAGGAGATGCATGGACAATGACGATTCTTGAGAACAGGAAGGAAGCTTAAGGAGAAACTTTCCCAGTTTTAAGTTCTGAGGACAGAAGTTGAATAAGGGAGAAAGAATGTCACACCCATGACTGGTCTCAGGTAGCGTGTCCACGCTAGGGACCGGTAGACCAACAACCCGTAAGTTAATTGTGACTATAAGGGAATTGGGGCCCTTATGTGTACATGGTCATAATTAATGGTTGTAGGCCTAAACACATGGTGGTGGAGTTGGTATGAGTCTATCAATGAGTCATTAGGGAGCTGGCTAACGTGGCCCAGATAGGCTGCATAGGTGTCCAATGAGGTGTCAAGTGCACTACTAGTGGTGCATGGGCCTTGGAGGGTATAAGTATACCTGTTGGGCTCTCACTATTGTATGCTTGATTTTGTGATCAGTAGCTACACGCTGCTGGTGTGACTCCTCTTTCAATGACTCTGATTGATTCATAGCTTGGGGGCTAGATCCGTTCGATCTAGGTTTGGTTGGGTTGGTTTATCCACCACCTGTTCTCTTGTGTTGTTGCTTTGTATGTAATGTATGCTTAGACTAGAATCATGTTGTGAGGACTTTACAGCGTACCTTCAGGTGATATAGATTACATTTTCTTCTGCCTTGAGTGATCAGGTTACTGGTACTGGCATCAACCATGTTGCATGCTTCATCAAAAAATGTCACACGCATCCCTACATCAGCTATTCTTGCCACAGAAAGCAAGTCTTGTTGTAGTGTAGGCACGAACAGAACATCTTCGAGTCGTCTGTCTCTGCCATTGGTGTTGAGCCATAGTGAACCAATACCATTCACTTGATATTTGAATCCATCTCCAAGAACTATGAATCTTGATGAATTAGCACTTCTGAAATCAGACATGATTTGTCTTGATGTCACGAAGTGTGAGGTGGCTCCTGAATCTAGGATCACCTCATGTGTATCAGATGTTGACACCGCACACAAGTCTTCACAAATGTAGGCGGTCGAACAATTTCTGTTCGGTCTCTCTTCGTCCATTTTTGAGCTCTCAAGTTCCTCGATGTTTTAGGCATCTCCTTTGTGCCATCCACCTAGGGGAATAAACCTTTGCCCTTGAGTATCAATGATGTCTTAACTTTCCAGGCTAGAAAGTTAGTGAAGAATCAAGAACTATACAAATCTTGCTTTGTATGTTGCTGATTGAAGCCATTGCTTCTGGAGTCTGTTCTCTTATTGATGGTTGTTTGTTTGAATGCTTGACCTCCTAGCTCTGATACCACTGATGCGAATTTGTTGTGTGAGATGGATGAAGTTCGGATCTGATCGCTGGTCACTGCCAACTATATCGTTCCTGTAGTCCTCCAGAATGTAGTCAGGCACTGTTGATCTATGTTTTGGAAGTTAATGTAGCATTCAACAAAATTTCAACCAATGTGCA
The DNA here is from genome assembly GCA_029204225.1 of Diphasiastrum complanatum. NCBI lineage: Eukaryota > Viridiplantae > Streptophyta > Lycopodiopsida > Lycopodiales > Lycopodiaceae > Diphasiastrum > Diphasiastrum complanatum. Next base: position 24,127,005 of record CM055097.1, on the reverse strand, counting down.
AAATTAAATGAACAAGAGTGAATCAGATACACGAATAACAGCAAACTAATTTGCATTCAAGATCAGGCATGAAAAAGAATGACATGTGCGCAACAGCTACAAGATTATCTATTAATTTTTTGATCCTTCAAGCATTGCATGCACATCCACACAGTGTGTTGGCGTGAGAGAAATACTATTCTCCCATGAGTGATGTCTCACTTACTAGCAGACTTGTGGATCTACAGATCCTAGCAGAATTATCTCGAATGCAGGCGGACTCGTATTTAGTATTTTCGTCTTCTTGCTTACTAGCATGAGACTTCTTCATGTATCTATCTTATCAAGTATCATCCAGAAAGTATATAGTCGCATCGTGTAACTTCTAAATTAGAGTGATTAAACATCTACAGTTAATCACGAGTTACAAGAATGACAGATTATCCATGACCTAGAGTGTATCTGCTGACGTCATGCTATCAGATCATATATTTGTACTTCTGGGTACTTGCATGATCTTGCAGGTCCTTTTTGGAGCGTGAGGGCAGAAAAGGTATTGTGACTATTTTTGTGTCGCGTCGTTTGACTTTTGTGTCGTCTGGATTTCTCCTGCTGTACGACGAAAAATTCTCTTTCGCGAATTTTTCTTCTTCGTGTCTTTTCATCAGGATGTTTGCGAACATTTCCCCTTTGTGTCTTTTGGCTTTCGCGTTTGCGAACATTTTCGTCAGTGTCAACTCATAAAACTTCCTAGACATGTGTAGATCATTGAAACTACTTTGCATGTAGCATGCACTGATTGCATGTGGCTTGCATGCATACAGGATGACTTTGCATGTTATCTAAACTACTGCATGTCATCATAAATGTATCTACCTAACTCAAATCCGAGCTACACTAGAAGGATATGTGCTCAATTCCTACACCTTTTATGTACAACATGAATTTTAGTGGAAATCACCATGGACATGGCTCCAAACTCAAGATAGGAAGATAATATTTCAATAATCTTCAGAAATATCTCGGTTTATTGAGCTGATGCTCTAATACCAATCTGTAAGGGTGAGAGGACGGAATGGAAAAAGAGAGAAGAAAATATTTGCGGAAAAACTCTCCCGTTGTTATGGGCTGCTACCAGCAAGAACAGTCTAAAAGATTGTTAATGCATAAATGGATTCACAACTCATGCGTTCTCACTCATCTTAAAAATTAATTCATACCCAAATAAAAATGAGTACAGTCCAACGAAGAGATTAGAACAGATGTGGTATTATTGTAAATCAGATTCAGAGCAAAGTTCAGTTTAGAATCTAAAATGATAGTGCAGTGTAACAATGTCAGTCCCTCAAGCGTCAAAGACAGCCATTGTCTGATCAGATTCTAAGGAGTCATAGACGTCCGTGATCTGATAAGAGTGAGTGAACAAGCGTGAACAAGCAGTAAGATTGTAATCAAATTACAACATCATATATCTACGTTAAACACAGATGACTATATTACAATGAAAGTTTGAACAACACTGAGTACATTACATCTAGGAATGGAGACGTAACTTGGACGTCGAATAGCATATAGTCTAGAGCTAGATAATCAACAAATTCTAGCTAATAGATTATTCCATCTGGAACAACTGTGTGAAACACAACGGATTCAACATCCATGCTCAACAAGTCCACAAACGTCGACAAAAGACATGGCATGATCGATCTTTAAAACTCAAAGAGTTCCACGTTGGAGACAAGGTCCTTTTATACCAAGCCAAAACATTTAAGGGCAAATTGAGATTTTTTGGCCAAGGACCTTATGTCATTCAAAAGATATTTGCCTCTGGATATGACCAACTCCAAACCCTACAAGGCGATACCTTAGACATTGTGATCAATGGAAGCAGACTCAAAAAGTACAATGAATCCTATTTTTATCTTGATATGCACTAGTTTGTTTTATTTCCTAAATGTTGTTTATTTATTTCTATTTTTTGCGTGCTTGCCATTTTGACAATATTTTGGTATGTTTGTTTAGACCATCAAGATATCATCAGATCATGAAAACAATCAGTCTTTTTCTATGCAACCACCAAATTCTTTTTATTTTTCTGAATTTCTGATATATAGTCATATCAGATAGAATTTGCCTAGACCCATTTTCATTGTGTACGATTCATTTATCACATTTCTGAATTCTAGTACAGAATCAAACCTTCCAGAAATAGAAAAAAAAAAAATCAATCTCTTCATCAGATCCTCATTGATAGAATTCATAGATAATTCATTAAGCCTCAAAATTAGTTGCACAATTTCTCTGTTACATCAACAAATTCTGATCATACCAATTTTTGTATTGTCAAACAATTTCATTCATTTTGTACGAAAAAAATCACTTTTCAAAAATCGTCGAACCTCAGAACATTGCCTCGAAATTTGTGAACCTCACTAAGATATCGTAGGCATTGAGGACGATTATATCAATTTTCAGAGAAAAAGAACAACTATGATTGTACTTATCAATCATTAAGAGTTATTGATTGCTTAATCCAAAGATCTATCAAGTTCTAGGTGTTAGATCTTGATCTAGATGCTTTACACTATGATTTAAGCAAGAGCAATGGATCAAATGATTAAAAACTTGGATGAGAGGCCTCACACGCATGGAGGATAGTACTTCTATGGCCTGTTCACAGGGAGTAAAGTACTCAATCTTAGAAATGCATTTCAATCACAAAAACACAAGACAAATGTGGAAAATACAAGCAAAACTAGAAATTGCCAATGTCACATCAACTTCTCATTGAATTGGTTGATCTCTTTATAGATCAAGTACATCCATGACCTTTGTACTGTCCAGCAAGCCTTCACACGTGTGAAGAGTGCCTTGTCATCTAGATCCACCAATAGGAGTCAAATATGATCCTTATCCAAAGTTGACTTTCTCACTCTAGCTAGAAACCAACAACTAGTCTCCACAAAAATAGGGATATTCCCTATAAAATAGGATCTAATGGAATCTTCCTATCTTATCACCTACAAGCTTATCCACACATGTGAAATGGCATCTTGGCATGTGTGAGTAATAACTCATTCACATGGAGTGCATTCTATTTACATAAAGTTTGACCAAAATAACCAATTTCAAGATTTTACTCAATGGTCAATTTTACACTTGTGTAAATCTAGATAAAATCAATCTAACTTTATAAAAGTGACTTATGTACATTCTTTTACACGTGGAAATAGACTCCACGTGTGTGAGATCCTATCAAGGTCAAATTATCTTAAGATCTACAAAGTACATCAAGTTGGAAGTGATATTTTTAACAAATTATTGGGTGAATTTGAGATTTTCTGCCAAAAAACAGTCTATATATAGGACTCTCCATCCTCTCCATGAGTTCAGTTTACATTTCTGCAAGAAATTTCATGTTGAAAATTTTCAAAATTTCTAAAACTTTCTAATACTCTCTTGCTATTGTCATCATGGCCTCCAGAGACACCTCTCTCTCACTCCATCGTCGTAAGGCCCCCAAAACTTATTTAGATGATATATTTTTTATCTACATCAAGAATTATATTGAAGCGTTGATCTTGGCCAAGGATATTTTCACTAACCTTGGCTTTGATCTAGATTATTTTATTGATCAATAGAGTGAGAGCAGAATTCAACCAACAACAACAACAAATCCAAGATTTGACTGCACACATCAACAATAACAACAGCAGATGCTCAACAACCTTTAGCACCAACTCCTGCTTAGAGATCAACAAATCTCCCATCTTTACACTCTAATGACAATCCTTACTATGGAGAGGGACGACATCAGCACCTTCCGTCCATACCAAACTAAAGATCAAGGCAATCAAGGATTCAGATTAAGGAGGAGTGTTGGATTATTCTCCTTCTTACTAATCGACTAATAGGTTTTAATCCTCATCCATTGTTTATCCAGTTCTGTGGATTTTCTCGTGTTTTTATATAGTCTGCAGATTTACAAGTATTTTTACACAGTCTGCAAAAATACACGGAGTTTGATAACAGTGTCGTATTTTTTGCCTGTCAAGAATTACGAGTAAAATGATAGTGTCATTTTTTTTTCGCATTTTAGCGACACTGTCGCCTGTCAGGATTTACAAGTAAATATGCAGAGTCGCATTTTTTGCATTTTTCAAAGTGCCTCAAATGTTAAGAAAATGACTCTGAAAAAGTGTGGGGCAACCCTAAATGGGATTTAAGGACACTGTCAGGTTTTTCGCAAAAAGCCAACAATGTGGCCTGTGGCAGCTGTAGTTCATTTCTGCAAAGTGGCAATTTTGGTTTATTTATGTAGACAGACTGTTTATGACCAATTTTCACCGCTTATTAGCAATCAATTTCTGAGAAGGAATTGGATGAATGCCAGTGGACACCAGCCAACTGGCAATCACATTTGATGACCTAATTACTTAGTATAAATTGGTTGTTCATATATCTCTTTTCAAGTTTTGTAGCAACGAATCAATATTGTGAATTGTGAAGGGGCTGAGTGTTATTACACGACGTTTCATGCGCTCTTATCATGCAGATTATTCACAATCAGAAAGTATTGTTGTTAGCTCTCTGTCAAGCTTTCAAGCTTGAGCTCTCTTGAGCATTCTAGCTCAGTCTTTTAGAGATTTATTTTAGATTTGCTATTGCGCTATTGCTTATCAGCAGAGCTGCTTATTATCAGACTTATTCTTAGTTACTTAAAGACAACTTAGAGTGCACGATTTCTATCCGCTATTGTCTTGCGCTCATTAGCATTGGATTTTGTTTTTCTGAATCAATATTGTCTTCTTATTGCGTTCAGTATATGTCAGAATGCATGCATCTCTGTATTGTTTTTGTAACCGATAAAAATTGTCTGAGAATTCAATACTTTATGTTTGGCTATGTAATCACTTAGTATCTAGTGATTTCGAAGTTAGTTGCTAAATTTTAAAAGACACATGAGTTGTTCCAAAAAGTCTTTTTCCATCTGGAAAGTTTTAGACCTTTTCAACTCACATACGGTGCCTATAAAAAGATTGTAATTCCAAAAAACGCCCTTACTTTAGCCATGGCACAAGGTGTCATTCAAAAGTTAGGATCCATCTAGAATACGTCTAGACTTTACTCTTAAGTTCTAATCTAGAATAACTTAAGATTTACCGGAACCTCATTACATGAAGTTCTAACTTTTGTATCCAACTCTCCTGAGTCTTCCAGGATAGCATTTCATCTATTCCAAACGGGAAAAGGTAAGGCCCAAAAGTTCTCGTGTATTCTATTCAAACCCATCTGTAAATGAATCCAAAATGACTCATAAATGTTGTGACTTATAAGCGATACATTTCAACAATAATATCCATAAGTAAGATTTTTATTGCTGATTTACAACAACTAACTCAGAAGTAGTGCTCCTGACTCGGTTAGTTGTATCAGACTTAGAAAATATTTAAATGTCTCGATGTGGTACCAAAACACCACATTTACTCTGATTCTAAATCAATCCTAGGTCAATAAGCAATTCTCAATGAGAAATTACTATAAACCAGCGAGAAATCGTCTCAAACACAATTCTCATCAATATGCCTATGTACCAACAACTAGTTTATGCATGCAAATAAACTTGGTTCATGGGAATACTTTGTAGATCCACAGGATTAAAAGTTTGTACAAAAGGTTTAATGATCCCACAAAGATTCATTACATAGCATATCTCCTGATCTGTACACAACACTTTCTTAACCAAGAATCATGTAACTTGGTTATCCTCTAAAAGAGAATTCTTCTCAAAGAGTATTATTACACATCCAAAATCTCAACCGGAGATTAACTCAAAAGAATATATTGTTAGCATGAATTTCCTTCCTTGCATCAACCCACAAATCTCAGTCTACACTAAGATCAAGTTGACCACTTCTAGAAAGGAACTAGTTTCAACAAACCCCCATCTTGCAATAGAACTCCCTAGTTCTGACACAAATCAATCGGACTTGTTATCAACCACTTTTCTACTGCAAGAGTGCTTTCTAATTTTCCCTCCTTTAAATCTTTAAACCAAATATCTACTATAATCCTTAAAGGATTACTGTAATATCAAAATATCCTATCATTTTTTATTCTTAAAACAGGTCCGTTATCTAAAAAAGATTCCTTCTGGAATCTTACGATAGATGTTTCCCATTGATAACTCTCTGTTCTACTTACTTCTCCCCCTTTAAGAAGAAATGATAGATGTTTCCAAGGGATGCATATCCATCTAGATTTGCCCTAGGAGAAGTTTCAAAGAAAAGATCTAAGAAAATCTTGAAAGCCAAAGAAGTGTTGCATGATTGTAAGCAGATACCAATGATGTCCCAACAAAGTGACTTAGCAAAAGATCTTCTCTATTACCAACCTTGAGAATTGACCCGTAAATCAAAAAAGGATTTCTTGAAGATTCAAGTAGAGAAAACAATTTTTAGAAAACAATTTTATTAACCATTTTTGTGACATCATCCATGGTCAACAGGTAATCAAAAGGAATCACAAAAAAAAATCGGGTTAATTATTGTGTTAAGAAATTCACCATTATATCTTTTATAAAGAAATAGCTTGTCGAGTTTCCTGTTTTATAAATTTGAGATATCCAAAAAAGGGTCATGACCAATATCTCAAATTTCCGACAAAACACCCGTTTTATGACCAATAGTATTTGGCATCCTTAAGATTTACAACCATACTATGGTCAACTGATCCAGTTAGTTTCAGATCTTCATTTTGGAATCGCCTGCGTCCCATACCACAGGTTCTTCCTCCACGAAGGCCCTTCACTTCCTGATGAAAGTGCTAGAAAAAAAATAACACAATTATATGAAGTTTTTGAGAATTATTTACAAATTCCAACTTCAACAATTTCAAATCAAACATTCTTTCGCCCCTTTTTAAAATCTCTACGGTCACTGAAAGGACAGATTTAGAAATGGGAAAGAATAACTGGGCTTTTTCTTGTTCTTATCTTAAATTGTGTTGGTATGCCTTTACTTTAAGCACATAAAAAAAAAAATTTCGTTCCATTTTAGTCTTTCCATCATAGGCTTCTGGGCCGTTTGGTCGTGCCGTTTCCAAAAAAACGACACCTTGGTCAAAAATCCAAGAATCCCTAGACATAAGTCTCCAATTCTTGGTTTCCCATTGTAGTTAATAAAGTGAATATTTCATCAACTGTGAAAAAAAAAAAACTTAATGGAACTCCACAAGGAATTCAGCCCAATCACAGTGTGAAAAATGCAAAAATAAGCTTGGTAGAGGCCAAAAATCTTGTATATAGATAAACACACATGTGTGGAGCCTATTCCCACGTGTGAAAATAGTGTACTTGTCATGTACCATAATCATATAGGTCATACATATGATTTAATTCAAGTTCTAGTGGCTAAAAAGGCCACAAACTAGTTTTCTAGACATATGACACATGGCAGCAAACTATTGATTGCATGAGCCACATCCTTTGGTTAGGTGTCATATCCCATGTGTAGAGGACAGCTCACATGTGTGGAATAAGCTGAAGTAGGCGAATTTCGACTTCTAGAAGATTTCCAAGTAGATCTCCATATAGAAGGAAAATGGACCAAAAGTGCCCAAAATAGAAGGTTTTGTCCAAGTGTCAATTTTGCATGATGAATCATCATATGACAAAGCACCTTCACACATGTGGGATCATAGGGATGATCAGTACCACGAGCTCCCACTTATTGTATATATAGAGCCACATTTGGCCATAATCAATGTGAGACACCAATCTTGGTTTTGGAAGCAATTTTGAGTGATTCTCTCCATTTGTCTACATTTGTTTTGATTGTTTTGAGGTTCTATCAATGTGTACTTGATTTTCAGGTTGGAGTCCGTACTCAGACAGTGTTTCACACGTGTGAAACCAGAAATTACACCTACCTTCAATTAATGATTGTTCTTGTTAGGATTTTGTGTCTAGAATTGATCTAGATTGATCTTGACCTCAAGTAGATTGATAGATCAAGTAATTTGACAACCAATCCCTCTTGAGGATCAGATTAGGATCCACTCTTGGTCCTTTTTGTACTTTTTCCACACACAGTTCTATGGGTTGCATTCTCTCCCATTAGGAGGCCTGACCCAAAGCACCAACAAAACTTACTTTTGTTTATTCTGGGACGTTGTGCAGCGACTAACGGTTTATCCAGTCATCGACAACTTCGGGGCGTTTTTATTGCCAGAAAAATCTCTAGTTAAAATCCCAGTCTGTAATGAAGTAATGGCTAATTATTGAATAGATTTTGCATTTGGTTTTTTCTATTTATTGTCTAAATGAAATTCCTACACATCGTGGTTTTAAAATTTGCACCCATGTGTTTTTAATATTGCAGGGGGTCATCACAATCAAGTGATGTCGGGCGATTTTTCATTTGCCACCTCTCTCTAGAATTTCATTCATTCCATTTGCATATGAAAAACCGAAAAAATTAATTAAATTTTTCGTTCGGTTAAATCATTAAGGGTATAATTTTCTAATCGAACGCCAAAAAAAAAAAAAACATAGCATTTAACAGACAATAACGTGCTCATAGAATTTTTTACCAATGATTTTGCAAAATGGAACCAATGCAACAAATATGCGAAAAAAAACCAAGGTATACATTCGAAATCTAATTCACCACAATTTTTAAGCCATTACAATTCCATAATCATTTTAATTGTAATTTAATTTACGTAGTCTATAACTACTAAAAAAAATGCACATAGAAAACCCAAAAAAACGAAATACTAAAATAAAATTACCACTAGTCTGCCCTTCCCCCCACTTGATCTTGTTGTATTTCTGGTCTCTCCTCCAAACTGATCTAGATTAAACCTCAAAATTTTTCAAAATACCCCACATTTGATCGAATGGTTTTCTTCTTTCCCATATCGCAATTAGGTACTAAAAACACACCATTGATCATCTGATCTTTACAGTCCTGAAATTCCCTTTCCAAAATTACTGATGTCCCATACCATCAGCTTTTCCTTCCAGAAAATCCTTAACCGCCTTATTTGATATTCTAGAGATCCATTGATCATCTAGTTGTCCTATAATCACTATAGGATATTATCTCTTATTCCCAAACATTGGAGAATTCCATTTTTATTTGGATGACTGGCATGCCTATCAGATGAATATCACAAATCCACATCTAATTATGTGACTTAAACAGAAGAATTAACATGGTTCACTATTACACGCTGAACCTTTCTGGTTATTGACAAGCTTCGAAACCCTACTGATGCATCAAATCTAGGGGCAAGCTTCTATCAACTAACAGATCCAATGTAATCCACGTATCAGATTCCACTTCTGACATCACAATTAACATCCAAAACTGCGGCTAACTCAATGGTTACAAAGATATCAGTTACGAATTCAACTGAATGAATTCTAGCCAGGAAATTAATAATTAGTATTAAGCAATTATTTACAAGGATTACCAAAATCCTAACTGCGAAATACATTTTTCGATCACACTTACTACCTTTGATGTCCACTCTTCTTCCCTCCTTAGAATTTTCAGTTCCCTGAAAATCTATTTCAGCTAAGGTACCAAGAAGACGTAACGACAGTAGTAAATGTTCAAAAAATTAATTATTGTAGGAAAAAGTCTAAAACAATTTCATTTCTGTCCTATAACTGCGTTGAATATCTGATATATCAAAAATCATTTACTAGTATACGAAACAGTATTAGTTTGATCTTTTGAATATAATTCACCATAGGATTTTACTGGAAATGAAAACAGTTATGTAATTCCTATTATTTCAAATTTTCCAATAAAATTGGACTGTTTTTTCTTTTTATTGACTGGTTTGGCATTACCCCATTAATATTGACAAACCTATCCAAACGTAGAATATGAAATTACATGAATGGAAATCCCACCAATAGGATTTCAGTAATTCTTGAATTGTATCCTCCTGTAAGATTTACTGCTAGATAAAGAATACTATTGCCACTCGTTCAACCTGGCCATTTCATATTGTTTGACGATTTTAATCAAATCTAATGAGTATCTTGCACAAACGTTTACTTGACTGATTTCTAGCGATTAACATCGATTAGAAAACTATCAGACAAGTAACTGATTTCAAATTTTTACCAAATTGAAATTCAACAAAAAAAAGAAAAAAAAAATCAAATTTTAACTTCCAATCTGGGAGTTCCCAACTCCAAAGTTAAAAAATGACAGCACAGTAAAAACTGTCAACAATTTCATTGTGGTTCCTTTTGTCAATTTAACTTATCTATCACTAGGAAATAATTTAGATTTAGTGAAAACACGGTGACCAATTCTGACTGATAAACTCAGTTTAATCGATTCACTACTCTAAATTGATTCCATAGATAACGCAAAAATGACTGAAATTTTGATTTTTTCGAAAAATTCAATTTTTGCTTTATTTTATGTAATTCGAAAATTCTGACGAAAATACCGTTAGTACAAAAGGCAATCAAATTCGCAAAAATCGAAACATTGTCCAATTCCTAATGTTACTAACCCAATGTCAAACTGACATGCAAAGCACACTACATCAGTTGCAATCATTATAGAATTTTTTACGTTTCAATTTTACGAAATTTGTCAGCCATTAACACTTATTTGTGACCCAACTGTCAAAGCACATGCGTATGACCACTCAAATCAATTATAAGTCCCTCATGCATGTCAGAATCACTCTTAGAATCAGCATGCAACTAATCCATGCAAGCACAGTACTACAAATTAGGGAAATGACTGGCATATAATCAGAACAATTTCAAATTTTGCCAGTTTTACTCACAAAACTACAAAACTTCAGATGACCATAACTTTGGCTACAAGACACCAAATTGGGTGTTGTAAGGCTCAGTACAGAGGAAGACCAAGTGAACAAGATGCTTGTCACGTCAGCTTGCCACCTAAGCTTCACACGCGCAAGATCAGAGTGTCAGAAAATCAGTAGTAGGGCGCACTTCCACAAGAAGAAATCATGCAAAAACATGCAAACACCCATCCTAGCCCAAAATTGATGCTACCAATAGTCTTAAATAACCAATTTGTGAAGAATTGAAAAAGATTATCTATGTTAGATATAGGGGCCTTATGTTTTTCACATCAAGCATCTAGGTGTAGGATGTTGATAGAAACAAATTTGGCATAGATGACAAATTATGCATTTCCACTTGTAATGCCACTATTGAGCCAAAATAGAGTAAGAAGCTAAACACGTGCCAATTAGAGTGTACACAAGTGTAAAGCTTTTGTTTGCTGAATTCCAAGAGGTCCAATAGGATTTAGAGGTGGAACCTTGTGAGGTCCAATAGGAAATTGAGATGTGCTTGAATATAGTCCAATAGAATTAAGAGGTGCATGGATCAATGGTCCAATAGGATCAAGAGGTGACAAAGTATGGTCCAATCATAGTTAAGCATAGTGGTGGCTCGTGGATCTACTAGTATCATTGTACTCCTCATTTGGATCTAATTGATTTGGTGATTTTATAGATTTTGTGAGTTATTGGATTTCTAGCTTTCTCTCTCTACCCAAGAGCTTATGATGCTTTTTCTCTCTCTACCCGAGAGGTTATGATGCTTTTTCTCTCTCTATTCGAGGAGAGCAGCTTGTTTTTACTTAGATTATTTTTTGAATACTTCCCACACGTGTGAGTGAGAGTTGGAAGTGATTGAATGCATGTAGTAGTGTGTTTTTGCCATAGAATCAAAGATAGATCTTGAATCTCAATCTAGTCTTGATCTTGGTGCATCTACACACCTTAGGAGATCACAAGTACATGTTGTGGACAGTCCACACGTGTGAATTCAACATGGTATCAGAGCCTACCTAAGGTTACCATGCATTTTGATCCATCTAAGTGAAAACAATTTCATCAATCTTGAGCTAGAAGTTGTCAGAGGCCCATTTTCCTAGCTATCTTGTTCAATCTTGGATCAAAAGAGATAAAAAAGACATTGATTGGGTCTGACCTGGTACTGTACGGAATCAGGTGCTCAGACACGTGTGAGAAACATCCAATTTCATTTTGGAAGTTCTCTCTCATTTATCTTGCTTGATAGCTTGTTTTGAAGCTATTTTTGTCTAGTTTCTGATGCAATCAGTTTCATTCCATTTGGTTGAGCCAATCAGAAGCTATAAGCTTTTGAAGAGGGTTAGGTAGGGCACCTAGACCTGGGTGGACACATTTGGTTTGGTCAAGAGATTGCTTGGTTGATCCAAAATCACAGTTGTATGCTTACCAATCTCATCTATTTGTGATCTAGGCACTGTTTTGAGATCTTAGCCATTTTGTTTCATGCAATATCATTGTATTTAAGTCAAATTTGGTTTCTTAGTGTACTTCACACGTGTGCAGAGTGTTTGATCCTAACTTTGCCTATACTCCATCATTTGATGTGAAATAGATCTTGTTTTAGTTATGTTTTGATTCATGTTTGATCAAGTTCTATTAGAGTTTGCATTCTATTTTGTGTGTAGATGCTGATTTTTCTATGATTGGCAAGATTGGTGGAGTAGATTGCTTTGTAACCAAAGATCTTTGGATGATTTGGATCTGAATTGATCCCAAATATTTCACATGAAGCAACCAAATTTGCTTGTAGAATCGCGATGGAGCATAGGCTAAGTAGATGAAGATCTTTACAGTGATTTCGGCTGGAGTTAGGGGAAGAGCTACAATAGTATCACTACTTGAAAGAATAGGATCTGATGGGGAGATAGGAACTACAATAGGGATAGAAAAGGAGGGAGAAGATGGATCTAGCTGTGAAGAAGATGATGAAGCAGTGTTGGAATTAGGAGTAGGGGCAGTGACCCTTTTCGACAAGGCATTTTCAGAAATGAAGATAGAAAAAGATAAAATAGGATCAGAGACAGATGAATGAGGTCAGTGCAACAGCAACAATGGCAACTGATGCCATTGTTGCTGAAGTGCAAATGGTTTGCTTGATCGCTGGTAGCGAGATCAGCTAGCGCTGTGAGAAAGAGGGCAGGGGGGCTCTGGAGATCTGCGGGCGGGCGCGAGCGAGAGAGAGAGAGAGAGAGAGAGAGAGAGAGAGAGAGAGAGAGAGAGAGAGAGAGAGAGAGAGAGAGCAATTAGAACAAAAAAGTCTACTACTCTCATACTTTTCTATGAATTTAATCATTGATGGCCATGAGAATCATACTATAATTGAATGCTATATCAACAAACAACATAGTCCCAACAATGTCACAATCATGGCCAATGAGAGTGTAGACATCAATTCACTTTATAGATTCTGAGAAGCCAAAACCCAGGCTTGTTGTTTCAAACTTATTGTCTCTCTTTTGGACAATGGAATCACGACCAGTACAACATATAACATAGATGAAATCTTTTAGCAACCTGAATAGTTTACTGTACTTCTCAGACGTGTGACAGGTCGTGGAGATCAATAAATGGTAATTTGTTTGTGGTGTTCAAAGGCAATTACCAAGGTAGAAGATGCATAATGGGTAGATTTCAAGGCTAGATCTCTATCTATCCATCTTCGGTGCAATCCTTGATGCTTGATTGATGTTTATAGATTCAAATGAGGTTACAAACCTCTGTTTTTTAACAAAATATTTAATGCTCTTTGTTCCTTTCTTTGAGTACTTGTATTTTGAATCTTCTTGCTCTTCAATGATGAGGGTTACCACGTTTCTAGGCATGTGGATTATATGTCGTTTTTAAGTATGCAATTATTGCATAAATGAAAAGGAATTCATTTGAAATTTTCAAGAAAAACAATATTCAAATAGCCGTTAAATTGTTTTCATTTGAAAGAGATACTTGAGTCCAACCAAAAGGTTGGTGATGCTCTATGATGCAAAGAATAGATTTTTCAACCAAAATTTTTTTTAACTTTTCACTTTGACAAAACATAAATGGTACAAACTACAAACTACGCCATGAAAAGTTTTAACACAAATTGTAACAACCAAAGACGACAAGAAATGAATGAATGATAACAAAAATTATACTAATTTATAATTTAACTAAGCAAGTATCATATCTAGGAGCTTCATATATTTGGGGATAGTAGCTCTTTCAAAGCCCATGCTTTTAAGACCTTTCTGGAGGCCATGTAAAAAGAGTATCAAATTTACACTTTTTTAAGCTGACCTTTTAAGCTAGCATTCCTAATATTCTTGATTAAACTTCACAAAAAAGTGTCATGTATCCAAAAAAATGTGAAACATTATTAAAATTCAAGATTAGATCAAATCTATTGGTTACATCTGTTTGATATATATTAAAATCCAATATACTTTTCAAGGGTGCATGTGTGTGTGTGTGTGTGTGTATGTGTGTGTGTGTGTGTGTGTGTGTGTGTGTGTGTGTGTGTGTGTGTGTGAGAGAGAGAGAGAGAGAGAGAGAGAGAGCGCAACCGACCGATCGATTAGATGTTGAGCACACAAAAGATTTGAAAATCAAACTAATTTATGAGTATTATTTTGTATTGAAATTAAGACCTTATTTCTCAAATAAGCATTTGAAGGGTCTATGTGTTTGACCTATTAGATGTTATTGAGCACACATTAAAGATTGATTATTTGCAATGCCCCTAGTCTAACAAAGTAAACCAAGAATCAATGATGATTAGTCTTACAATAAAGTTAGTTTATTGCATAATCAACAAACTAGCAACGCAATTTTGTCCCGCTAGCATAGGGCGCGGAAACGCAAAAGCAGAAGCGAGTCAGCTAGGATGAGTAACGAATCTAATTAACATGCCATTGGAAACGCAGAGTGCAACAAAAATTAGGATGATTAATGAATTTGATTGACATGCCATTCCAAGCGTAGCTTATAACAAAAACGTGGTAAAGCCAGACAAAGAGCAACATGAATTGAAGCTACTAAATATTTACAAGCAAATGTTTTTTTGAAGTTTTGCCATATGCAAGATCGTCGTTTTAGGTACCAATATTTGCGCGAGCTTGAAGGGTGACTAGCCAAGTTGTTGCAAAGTTTCATGTTCTGAGATTTGTACATTTTGGTATAAAAGTTCTCTAATCTATTTGCAATTGAACGATCTTCGACAATTTCTAGAATGTCAACATGAAAGGCATCAAAAAAACTAGAATGCGTCTTGGACAAAAGCATTTTCTTGGGTGGTTTGCGAGCGTGTTCGTGCACACGCCTATTTAAGTCGGTAGTTTGTCCAATGTAAATCAACTTGCCGACACGTGATGCTATTTTGTATAGTGTGATGTGCTTGTTCGTGGCCTTTTTGAAGGTGGAGGCGAAGCGTCCTGCAAGAAAGATGTCTTTTTCATTATGAAGTTTTTCATGGTGGAACAAGATTCGTGTGAAATTGAAGAACATAGATTATAGTTTTGCATGCATACCTCGATGCCGGAAGATGGTGGTTGAGTTGTTTGTTGCGAAATTTGGAGATCCATGGGCTGCTATTTGTCAATATGCAATGAATATTTAGGTGTGCAATAAGTTGTATGCATAACGCAACGTAATTTAGAGTTGTTGCAAATTGCAAACCTGTGAATTAGTCGCTGCAACGGTTGGTGTGTCAAGGATTTCTCTCTCGAGGACTTTCAACACAGTTTCAATGGAGATTGGGCCATCAGTGAGGCGCACTCCTATTTCTGAGATGTGCCCAAGCTGTCTGCCAAGATCATTTTGAATAGCAGTTAATTCTGCACGAGTCATTCCTCTCCAATCAGAAATTGCGATATTATATCCAAATTACAAATTCCGGATTGCATAATATCCCTTGTCACAGTGGGCCTCGAAGTGCTGAATAGCAGCTCGATTTGTTTGTATCGAGCTTGGAATTGAAATCGCAAACAGCTTGTAAAAATGCTTTAGAAATCCTGAAAACAGATCACGGAAGAGGCTCTAAGCCTGTCTAAGTGTCAGATCCTATATGCACATTGCAAACACATGCATAGCAGAGCAGTTAGAACAGTCAGTTAACAACTAGAAGGAGATAACAGCACTCTGAAATAGATTAAAAGAGACATTTGGATTGAACCTAAAATCTTTTACAAAAGCCTTGAATCCAAGAAGAAACAGTTAGTAAGTAGATCATCATCATCGTCGCCGCCAGACGATTCGTGCAGAAAAATGACTGAACGTTTATGTGTGTCAATGATAAGATGGGGAGGATCATGTAGAATAGAGTGCTGAGCAAAATGACGCATGAAAGAGTTTTGGAGTTCAACAGGAGACGAGGTTTCAACTGGATCTTACATCAAAACTAGTTGTCTGCCAATTCTGACACCTATTGTGAGCCAACCCAAATGGCAGACAGCAACAAATTAACCGCTAGTAAGCGTCATGCCATCGCCAACACCCTTGGCCAAGCCTGGCCTGCCATCGATCATCGTCGCCCTCACCGATCGCCAGAACGAGGAAGCAGAAGAGGCAAAAGCAAAGACGAAGGAACAAATAGGAGAAAAAAAAAACCAGAAATACCAAGGCAACAATATACTTGAGAATGCAAAAATTACAGCATTGAATTTTTTAACGCTACTTAGTTCCTACCAGGAGGATTGATTGATTTACAAGGAAATGTGTGAAAGATAAAACCAATACTGCTTGACTTCAACACACGGAGCACAGCAACACAGCAACGCGTGAAATTTTGCAGCGAAGCCCTCTGCCAATTCTGACACCTATTGTCATTCAACCCAAATGGTAGACAGCAACAAATTAACCGGTAGTAAGCGCCATGCCATCGCCAACACCCTTGGCCATGCCTGGCCTGCCATCGATCATATTTCAATTTCTTACAACCTATGAGCATATCAAAAGCTATCGAAAATTGAACTTTAAGTTTTTCTTTTCATTTAGATTATTAAATATTTTAAGCTTAAGTTTATATGAATAATTAGTTTGACTCTAAACTTTAATACATATTTTGCATACCCATAGTGAATTTTTAACAAGGTGCAAGCGAAAATAATGTATTGTTGATTTAAAATGACCATACAAATATTTAAAAATCGACATCCAATTAGAATATGAATATTAGTTTGCAAAAATAATCATTTTTATATTGATTACTGGTTTGAGCCCATGAGTTACTAAGCAAAAGACTTCATCATGATCATATCATGATCTCAGACTCTCATGTCACAATTCAGAACTTACAAGCAACTATATACACTCTTTGTGCAAAACACACACTCTCTAAAACTGTAGAACACATGAAAGCAAATTGAAGATCGTCGGCTGCTGACATGATTGGTGTGTGATCTAACTATATGCACTCTTTGTGCAAAACATACTCTTCTTAAAACTGTAGAACACATGAAGACAAATTCAAAGTGGGCTACTGACGTAATTGGTGTGTGAGCTAGCTATTACTATTATTATTATGCACCTTGTTGGCTTCCTGAAATACGAGTATCAAAAGAGGCATTAAAACCAGTAGTCTACGAAATCTGGAGCAATGACAGTAACATGATAATAACAATTTACGGTCTTCTGATCAAAAGAACGTTCATGTGACTCATAATGGACAGATCGAGCTCAGAAACTTGGGTGGGCGCGTCATCATCGATAGACTAAGTATATGCATAGGGTACGTATACAAAAATTTGAACTTATTTTAGCAAACGAACGCACTACTCGTTGACATGCAGTTGCTAATGCAGGTTTTAATATAGACTTTGATAGATATGAAATGACTGTACATCTACCTCCATCTCTGAAAGCTGAAACAAAAACTACTTTACATTAATGTACGACTCTTCGTCTAGATTGCTCATGATGGTTTTGTTCAGCTATGCTTCCTTAAACGAATCTCCCATGTCCCAACTACAGGCAAAAGAAACGTTCGTTAGAGGAGTTCTGAATCCAAAAAAGACCCTTTGTAAAGATTCTTTTTATATTTTTTCTCAATTTTTTCTTACACATGGACCAATCAAAACACTCAAATTTGAAATCTACGTAATGTAACTTTTTGAGTCCACATTTTGATTCCACACTAAAAATGGCATAACTTTTTAGTGGTAAGTCCGAATTTAGCGGAGTTTAGTGCATTGGAAAGCGCTCGACAAGGGCTTTCCAATGATATGTTACATGACATACTTCTAAGCTACGATTTAAAAGTTATGGCAAGTCAAAAGTATTAGTGTTATGATATTTCAATAATATAAACAACATTTTGCACGAATTCTTAAAGGGTCTTTTTTGAGCTCAAAACTCCTCTAATGCATGTGACCCGTAACGGACAGATCGACCTCGGAAACTTGGGTGGGCGCATGCTCATTGATAGACTATGTATATGCATAGGGTACATATACAAAAATATGAACATGTTTTAGCAAACGAACGCACTACTCGTTCACATGCAGTTGCTAATGCAGGTTTTATTATAGACTTTGATGGATATGAAATGACTGTACATCTGCCTTCATCTCTGAAAGCTGAAACAAAAACTACTTTACATTAATATTAATTCACAGGCAACGATTCTGCTCGCATGCAAATACAGAAGTGTAGGTTGTCTGATCATTGTAGACTCTTCATCTAGACTGCCCATGATGGTTTTGTTCAGCTATGCTTCCTTAAACAAATCTCCCATGTCCCGCTACGGGTGATCCTATTTGTGTACAAAATGAAGATATGCGTCTTGGACTCTATAAACTAACAATTGATATGACTACATGTTTTTCCAAAAAA
Source organism: Diphasiastrum complanatum (assembly GCA_029204225.1). Taxonomy (NCBI): domain Eukaryota; kingdom Viridiplantae; phylum Streptophyta; class Lycopodiopsida; order Lycopodiales; family Lycopodiaceae; genus Diphasiastrum; species Diphasiastrum complanatum. The sequence goes on along the minus strand of CM055097.1, from coordinate 24,108,327 downwards.
CAAATTTAAGTTCTGAATTAACACCCCATGCCAAAATAGCTCCGTTTTAACGCTTCAATTTAGAAACTATGATTACACTTTCACAACACATCCATACAGAGAACGAGATGAACTTCACATAAATACCTGGAAACTCCTTGCTGTTGTCGCAAGAAAGACAGAGAATAGAGAAAAAAAGAGAATAAAAAGCTAAAACGTCCACTGATTGCTTGCAAATACACAAGCTCCGTCCTTTGAGTGCCAATTTTCAGTCGCTGTACTCTGACTGATTCCAAATCTTTGCTCCAAATCTCCGTCCTCTTCCTGCCAAGTTCTGCTCAGTAGCCTGATTGGCTGCACCTATCCATTGTAATCTGTCTCTGTCATCACTCTTGTATGAACCAGAAACAAAAATCAACTGAACGTTGGCAATAGAGGAGCATGCAAACTCCTCTATTGCCAACGTTCAGTTCTCCACCACTTTTCTATGAAAAGGAAAAAGCCCAGTGTTTCATGGCCTTTTTTAGCAGCTCCTCTGCTACAAACATTCATCTCCTGACCTTTCGTAGCATCTCCTCTGCTAGAAACATTCACCTGTCCGAGGCTTTTCTACATGAAAACAAATCAATCACCTGATCGCCCAATCAGATTTTCATGCATATCTGCGCTAGACAGCATGCCATGTATGCAAACTCCTGTGCTACCATCGTTCAGTTCTCCACCGCTTTTCTATGAAAAGGAAAAAGCTCAGTGTTTTTTGGCCTTTCTTAGCAACTCCTCTGCTACAAACATTCACTTCTTGACCTTTCTTAGCACCTCCTCTGCTAGAAACGTTCGCCTGTCCATGGCTTTTCCACATGAAAAGAAATCAATCACCTGATATGAAAAGAAATCAATGAGCTGATCACCCAATCATGTTTTCATGCATATCTGCGCTGGACAGCATGCCATTTGGCTGAAGGAATTAGAGACAAAATGAAATCATAGCCTTTCAATTGTGTAGATCCTACGCTCCAGAAACTGCCACGTAGCTCGCTCTTTGAGCAGAGAGCTGAAACTTGGCTGTAGGACAAAATTGTAAAAACCTCAAAAGCAGAAAATAAGAGAAAGCCGAGGTCAAAGACTTCAATAAGAATTGATCTTCAATACATCAATAAGAATAGACTCATCAACCTTAAAAACTGTGTAATTAAAAGTATGTGACAACCAAGGCCGCCAAAAATCTCCCAATCCAAGCCTTCTGCATGTCCAAATAAGCTAGTTGCAATTGCTCTTTTTCACTTACCATCACCAATAATCTCTACAGGAACAGAAGCCATCCTTGAAATGGTGGGATCTGTTTGCATCCAAGACAATGATCTCACGCCTGACAATTTTAGAGATGATCTTTGTGGCATTGTGACAGTCACCACACATCCGAAGATTCTTCTTGATGCGAATAGTTGTCCCAGGAGGTGTGCTGATGAGCCCAAAAGCAATGGCCAGCTTCTCACTGTGTTTACACAAAGCTTTCTCCTTCTCCTCATCCTCCACATCATCCAGCACAAAGCTTAAATCAGGTATATACCCTGCCTCCTTCATCAACCCTGCCAATCTATCCAGTTCAGCCAGAATCTCCTTGCTTTGTGGATGAGTTGCATCACCTACAACAAAGGCATGCACTTGCTTATCAACTTCGATCCAGCTGCACCCAGGCAATTTTTTCACACCTGCATCCTTCATTTCATTTCTGATCTTTGCTAACTCATCCTTCCTACCAGCAGCTGCATAGATGTTTGATAAGAGCACATAAGGTGCAGCATTCTTTGGATCCAACTTCACGACAAGATCAAAGGCACGTCTACCTATTTCCACATGGCCATGGTTTCTAGCAGCACCAAGCAAAGTCATCCAAACCAAACTATCAGGTTCAATTGGCATTTTGTTGATAAAGAGCTCAGCATCAGCCCAGTACCCTGCACGCGCTAGCAGATCGACCATACATACATAGTGTTCCTTGGTTGGAGTAACATCATGATCTTTACACATGGAATCAAAGACGTAACGGCCTTCATCTACTAGGCGAGAATGGGCACATGCAGAGAGAATACAAGTAAATGTAATATTGTTTGGCTGCACCCCTTCCTGTTTCATTTGCTCATACAGAGCAAGGGCCTCCTTGCCAAGCCCATTCTGTGCATATCCCGCAATCATCGCACTCCATGAAACCACATCTCGTTTACTCATGGAGTTGAACAGTTCACGGGCATCCTCTATGCACCCGCATTTTCCGTACATGTCAACAAGGCTGCTCCCTACAATCACATCCGACTGAAAGCCTCTTTTTATGATGTCAAAGTGGAGCTGTTTGCCCTGTTCCAGGGCTGCTAGGCTGGCACATGCAGACAGAACACAAGTAAAGGTGACAATGTCTGGCTGCACCCCTTCCTGTTTCATTTGCTCATACAGAGCAAGGGCCTCCTTGCCAAGCCCATTCTGTGCATATCCTGCAATCATCGCACTCCATGAAACCACATTTCGTTCACTCATGTTGTTGAACAGTTCACGGGCGTCATCTGTGCACCCGCATTTTGCATACATGTCAACAAGGGTGCTCCCTACAATCACATCCGACTGAAAGCCTCTACTTATGATATCAGAGTGGAGCTGTTTGCCCTGTTCCAGGGCTGCTAAGCTGGCACATGCTTTTAGGAGAACAACAAACGTGACATTGTTTGGCTGTACGTCTTCCTGTTTCATTTGCTCATACAGCGCAAGGGCCTCCTTGCCAAGCCCATTCTGTGCGTATCCCGCAATCATCGCACTCCATGAAACCACATTTCGTTCACTCATGTTGTTGAACAGTTCACGGGCGTCATCTGTGCACCCGCATTTTGCATACATGTCAACAAGGGTGTTCCCTACAATCACATCCGACTGAAAGCCTCTTTTTATGATGTCAAAGTGGAGCTGTTTGCCCTGTTCCAGGGCTGCTAGGCTGGCACATGCTTTTAGGAGAACAACAAACGTGACATTGTTTGGCTGTACGTCTTCCTGTTTCATTTGCTCATACAGAGCAAGGGCCTCCTTGCCAAGCCCATTCTGTGCATATCCCGCAATCATCGCACTCCATGAAACCACATCTGGAGTAACACCATGATCTTTACGCATGGAATCAAAGACACGACGGCCTTCATCCACTAGGCGAGAATGGGCACATGCAGATAGAACACAAACAAACGTGACATTGTTTGGCTGCACGCCTTCCTGTTTCATTTGCTCATACAGAGCAAGGGCCTCCTTACCAAGCCCATTCTGTGCGTATCCCGCAATCATCGCATTCCATGAAACCACATTTCGTTCACTCATGTTGTTGAACAGTTCACGGGCGTCATCTGTGCACCCGCATTTTGCATACATGTCAACAAGGGTGCTCCCTACAATCACATCCGACTGAAAGCCTCTTTTAATGATGTCGGAGTGAAGCTGTTTGCCCTGTTCCAGAGCTGCTAGGCTGGCACATGCTTTTAGGACAACAACGAACACAACCTTGTCTGGTGCTAAGCCTGTTCTTTGCATCTGCTGAAATAGATTAATAGCCTCCTCACCTTGTCCGCTATCAGCATATGCTGAGATGATAGCAGTCCACGAATACACATTGCGTTGAGGCATGTTGCTGAATACTTTGTGTGCATCCAGCACACTACCGCACTTGGAGTACATGTGAACAAGGGTGTTTGCTAAGAAAATATTTGAATCAAGTATACTTTGGGCTATAAGGGCATGCACTTGCTTGCCCTCGGCCAAGGCTGTCCTTTTGGAACACCCCTTCAAAAGGCAAAGATACGCGCCAATTGGAGTTGTAGTAGTTTGCTGGACCATAAGCTCCACCATATGTAGTGCCTCTTCCAACCGTCCCTCCTGACAGAGTCTCCTCACCTTATCACCATTGCAAAAGCAGTCGCGCTCCCTGCATGAATCATATAATAATCATAAGAGATATGAACAAGTGTCAATTTTGAAAGACCCGGACCTAGAATCTCACATTCCACATTCAGTTATACCGTGATTTCAGGCCATCACCAGATTGTGTACGACCCAATGCCATAGAAACCATCCTTTCATTCACCCAACACGGATTCAGCCAACCATCAACCCAGAGGGACTCAAGTGTACTCTTATGTTTAAAGTCCGGGTGTTTTGAACTTTTCTGCATAACATAGACAGATCACAGACATAGCTTCCAGTTACGAAAACGACTACAATAACCAGTCAGCCTCATACACATAATATCATAGCAGCATTAAAAGCTTTTCAAGTCAGAGGTAATTAGCCAAAGCAAGTGAAGCCTGAAATAAGTCCAAAAGCCACACCTTGGTAAATCTGTTGTCCCACCACTGTGATGGATCTGCGAAAAATTCCTTCCAGCGTTGTTCCATGTTAAGTAGTCTGCCTGCATACCCTAAGTGCAAACCAGAATGCATCAGAACTTTGGCAAAACATGGTTAAGGAATGAATGTCGATGTGGCTTGAAACATCCCTGCAAATTAATCTTTCGTCCCCCCAACCAGGGAATGAATAAAAGAGCATGACAAAAACATAAGCATACCCGAGGCCTTCAGTGTTGAAAAGCCAGGTGACCCCTGTTCTGCTGGTTCTGGCCTGGCATGAACCCAAGGAGGATTGAACCGATTGTTGATCCCCCTCGAAAATCCCCAAATTGTCATGCGTAAGGCCATCTTCAGGCGACAAAGACCTGGCACCAGACTCGTCTCTGCACACCTCCGAATTAATCCCCACTTCCTCAGAGCTTAGTTATCCTTTCTTGACCGAATACAGAGATTAGAGTTACGTTTCAATGGCAAACAATACTGTGAATGATTAATCAAAGTTGTGCAGGTTTGCATGCAGGCTTCCCTTTATTTGCTCATTACCTTCCTTCCGGTTTCGATCACAGCCACTGCACACACTTCAATACCAGATTTTTTGCATTTTCTGAGGAGTTTAAGAATCTGAAGCTCGTTCAACAGATTTCTTTTCCTTTGCAAATCTTGAGCCCTGAAGCTCGTATTTCTTTTATTTTTCCTTGCAAATCCTGAAGATCTGAAGATCCTTTAAAATTATTTGTCTTCGCAAATCTTGAAGCTCATTGAGCTCGTATCAGAGCAATCGATGCAGCCTCCCTCCATCGGTAGTACACGTAGCCATGAATGAATATAGCAGAGGGCAAGCATAGCTGAGTGAGCTGAGACAAGAAGAGAGCTCGTTCAAGATCTGACGGTGAATATCTCATATCAACGAAATGAACGGTGAGGAGAGAGAGCACAGAGGACGCATCCAAAATAGACCAGGCGGCAGGGCAGGGCAGGGCGAAGGCAGGGCATGGGATTGGCATGGCGGGCCGATTCTTTGGTGTGGGTGGTGGGTTGTCATATGTAAGGGGCCTGAGCAAGCCTGAAGGCCGCTACCCTGTGTAGCACAGTAGGGGGTACCTACCAAGCTGCGGAGGCGGCGAGGCAGGTATGACTACCTGTTACCTGGTAACGGGCCTGCTCACGCCCGTTACAGGACGTAATTATTATGTAAGGACGTAATTATTATGTAGAGAAAGAGAGAGATGGCAGGAGGGAGGGGAGATGGCAGGACGAGAGACGGGGAGATGGCAGGACGAGAGACGGAGATGGTAGAGGGGAGAGAGAGACAGAGAGAGAGAGAGAGAGAGAAAAGGGATGGGGTCGGAAGAGGGAGGGAGAAAGGAGAGAGGCCAGGAGGAAGGGAGCGGAAGAGAGAGAGAAGGGAGGGAGGAGAGATGGAGGAGCCTAGGAGGGAGGAAGGCAAGCGGAAAAGGAATGGCAGGTACCGGATACCTACCATTAATAATTGTTGAAAAAAGAAGGTAGGAAAATATGGCTCTGAACATATGTCTTCAAAACCAATAAAAAAATTGCCACATCATTAATATGGATGTACATTATAATTATGATGAGATAGGCATATCCCACGCCTTGGCAATTTTGGTTTTGGACTTGTTATAATAGGATGTAACTCGTGGATAGAGAGGATACTCTCTCTCTCTCTCTCTCTCTCTCTCTCATTCATGCTTATGCATGGTTGTCTTGGGTTCTACTATCCATTGGTGCACTATACTTGTGATATCTTGCATTTCTGTGTAGAATGATCATTAATTGTTATTTTCATATCCACACATGTGAAATATAGTAACTTACTATAATTGTACGGACAACAACATTATTTTATGTTTTGGTTCATGTTTGATCAAGATCTATTAGAATTTGCATCTCAATCTTAGTGTAGATGCTGATTTTTCTTAGTGTAGATGCTGATTTTTCTACATTGGTGAGTTGTTTGTTTTAGTAACCAAAGATCAATTGTAGGTTTGGATCTAAATGAATCTTAAATCTTTCTCTTGGTATTAGAGCTTGTGTTTTAGGTTATGAAGGAAGCAATCACATTTATCAATGATTTGGAGAAGATATCAATGTTAGAGCATGCTAGATTGGATTCTACACCAAAATTGAGTTTCTTGCATATGTAGATTGGATCTTTGTGTAGATCAAAATCCTATATAGAGTTATAATCTTGATCAAAACCCCAACAATGTTTGTATGCAAAAATTTATCAGAGAGTTTATTATTTGAACTTATGGATGAAGGCTGGGACAAAAAATTAGATGGAGAAATAGAATGCCGAATTAAAATGTCTTCCATGTGCTTTTGCTATCAAATAGAAAAGCAGATGTTAAGTTTATGCTTCCATTATCAAAAATGGAAAAAAAAAAAAAAAGCCAGGAGTAAATGGATGCCACTCCTCCTCCTAACAAATTTCTAATCACATTGCCTATTTATAGTATAGATAATAATTCTTTTTTGACACTATCGGATATATCAGATCTTTTTTATTTCACAAAGGCTGAGACTCTTTGCATTTTGAACAAAGAGCTTCATGAATTTTCAGATATAATTGATTTTGATGTTGATGATCTTCTCCCTGGTGTTGACGATATAAATAAAGATGAGTTTTATTTAGGGAAAAATTGTTTGAAAATGGTTGTGGAGGAAATGCATCGAAAAGAAGATGATCTTCCTTCTGAAAAGGAGTTTCTCATATTTCAAAGTCAGCTTGGCCTTCCAAAACCAACTGTCTATTCACCAATCTTATTAACATCGAAAGGTGGACATAATATTGATGGAGAGATAGGAATCGAGGACGACAAAGCCGAATGCGTATAATTTGTATCTTATTATGTACTAGTAGATTCGTTATGTCAGATTTTATACTGGAGCTTACTTTGCATTTTTTCATTTTAGGAAACTATTTTTCTTGATGATTTTGCAATTCGTCGAGGAGGGCAGAGATCTTCTGCTGAAAGTTTCATCAACATGGTGATACAATGATTATGGCAATCAAGGCACTTTCTCATTTTCTTGGAAGACATAAATTTAAGAGGGTGCATAAAATAATTTTTGTTAAGAAAACTATTGCACTTAAAATTTTAGGATATGAATCAGTGAATTTCATGCTCATGTCATCTCATTTTGCATTGTATGCTGCCTACGTTGATCTGAGTAAGCATGAAAACTATGAGTTCTTAGATCTGTACGAAATTTTTACGGTATAGTATATCATGCACACAAATTTCAAATATGTATAAGATGAAGCATGCAAAGAATAAAATTTAAATTTATGTGAATTGACAAAAAAATCTACGAGCTTCTAAATACCACGTCTCTCTTCCATTTCTTATTTTATAAGTTTTCTTGTTTTCACTTTATATTTAATAATCTATTGTTGACTATTCCCCATTTACTCTATTGATTTTTTTATCAAGTTTTTTATTTGAGAAAACAATTGTTATAAGTAGGGTGTTTTATAAGGAACCCATGGCCTTGCCCTTTGTTTTGTAAAGACCAAGGCCCTTCATTTTATATAGAAGGGTTCCATGCAAGGTCCTTCATTTTGTAAGTAATGTTGTCCACACATTCCATACATTGTATGAGAAGGTTATTCCACACACTAGTTTGACTTTAAAGACAAAATCACATGATATACAACGTGGTCCATTAAAAACTCGTAACCTGGACATTGTAAGGTACAATGCGGGTTGCCTTCCATTAATTAAAGTGTGATAAAAAACTTGCCATCATTGAAACAAAAAGAAAAACTTGGCACCTAGAATCATGAGAAATGAATAAAATAAATGACAAAATTGTTGCTTGGAAAGTGTTACAAGGGGGCACTCATCTAGGAATGTTCGGAGATCTAAATAAAGTTAGAAAGTTGGCTATTGTCCCGATCCTGATTTCCTCTTTCTCACATTGTTTCGCTTTCCATTGAAAATTCAGTTGGTGGGTTCCATCTTTTTGGGGCCTGGAGAGGCCTAAATTCTAATCGCTCCGACCAAGAAGGCGTGAATGATTGCATGGGTGGATTGGTCATAGAATACGAGCTGGTTTGTGACAATGATATCAAGAGTAGAAGGCTGAGGGCACATGCAGTTACACATGTGGATCTATGGTAGGTGAATTAGTTCAGTTAAGTGGACTTTCCATGCAACTAGGAATTTGAGTCTCGTCTCATGTAGGAGAAGTTGGGCATGTTTTGCCACATTGTGAATATTGAGATTTTGGTGTTTTGGACTCATTCTCTCTCTACCCGAGTTTTCTATACTTGATTTTCTCTCTCGACCCGGGAGCAGCCTCTTTTTCCGATACTGAATACTTAGAATTATTTCTGACATTCATTTCTCATAGTGAAGAGTTAGATTTTTTCATCTGATGTAGATTTTTCAAGCATACTGTTCTTTGATCAATCTTGTGCAATCACAACACCTCATTAAGATCTTGTAGGATTTGTGGTGAGGTTCACACGTGCTAAAAATTTCACATGGTATCAGAGCTTCATGCTTTGAAGAGGTGAGGGTGTATACATCAGATCATCAGTGTTTTTGCTTGTAGGAACTCGGATTTTGGAGAGGGATTCAAACTCGCTGAGAAACAAGCAATCTATGGATCATAGAGATACAACAACAAGGTAAGACAGCAAGAGATGTAAATTGATGATTCAGATTCAGAGTTATACAAATTCATTTTTGATCAATTGTTTCTTATTGTCTTAAGTTGTCTCTTAATTCCGCATCTTAATTCCGCATGCTATATTCAATCAAGGCAAAAATTGTTCTATTAGTACATAGACCATAAACAGACCCGATTGAAGACACTGATATTAGTTTGATTTATTCAAACTTTCATCATGTTCTCTGAGGAAAAATTATTACCATTTTTCCTACACATTCTTCATTCATCTCTTCTTCTTCAAAGACCTCTTCAGTCTAAGGTGAGATGTGCTCTTGGATAGCTTTGGCCTAGTATCTCGGGGATTTGTCGTCAGAATAAGCCAACATCATCCCAACCCTAATGTGTTGCAGGACCCACTACAATCCATGTTGAATAATATTACTCCGCTTTCGCATTGGCATTTTCGATTGTCACTTGGAAAAGCGTAGTTTTTTGTCGCTTGCGTAAAACCAAGTGCTTATTGTTGTCGATCTTTACCACAAAAACTATTTTCTTCAAATTGCTGCAATTTAACCAAAATGTCCTATTGCCGCAAATATTTGATATCCTCAAAATTGGAGAGCTCCCAACAACTTCACAATCATGCATGCTTGAGTGCTTCCCATGTGTCTTTTTCTCCTTTTTTTCTCTTTCTTTGTCACTTGCAGCTACCATGGATGGTTTCACTTCTGGTTTTTTGGCAGATACTAATTCTTTGGGAGGTCTTGCCAAATATTCATCAATTGCCTTGGCACTCTTTGTATCCTCCATTCTGCTTCTGGGTCACGGTTTCCTCAATTCTTCTCTTAGTCGAAGCACCAGTCTTATCAACACTCTTTCCTTGATGAAAAGAGGAGATCCTTCGATTAGTAGGTTGCACACAAGCTCCCAAGTATTATTGGCCATCAAAGCATCATATTCCTCCTTCATGGCAAGGTACCATTCCTTTGAGTTGATAGCATCATATACATTCTCGAATTGCTTTAGCACATTCACATAAAGATCTGTTTTTCCTCTCAGCTACTCCTTTTTGGGATGGAACCAATGGGGTTGGCTTAGTTGGTTAGCTTGACATCCAAAGTTTCTTTGGTCTTAGGTTCGAGCCTCCCCTTGGAAACCAAGAAGCATTTTGGGATGGAGAATAGGCACAAGAAAATTCTCTCTTTGTTCCTTCACCTTCACAATAATTATGAAACTTGTTGGAGATATATTCACCTCCTCCATCGCATCTTAAAGCTTTAACTTTGCAAGAAAACTGTTTTTCTACATAAGCTTTGAAGATAAGAAAGTGATAAAAAACCATAGCCTTTGAAAAAAGTAGATACAACCAAGTGTATCTAGTAAAGTCATTAATAAAGGTGACAAAACATGTTGCACCACCAATACTTTTAGAAGAGAAAAAACGTATATCTGAATATATGAGTTCCAATGGATAAGTAGTCTTTATAAAAGACTGTGTGACTTTGCAATGGCACAAGCCTCACAAGGCTTGAAATCTTTAGAAATAGATTTTAGAAGACCAATAGTTTTCTCCTTCTTAATCATAGCAAAAGACTGAACAAGATTATCATAGTCATCTCTCAAGCCATTCAGTATGACTTGAACTAGCTCATGCTTAAAAACATACACATTGTGTCACCACATCAATTAGTTTAAATTGATGTTATACAAAAGTTCCCATGTAGCTTGTCTTGATAAGATTGATCATACTTTAGATCAGATAAGTATGATCAATAACCAGTCTTGTGTAAAATAATCATACAGACCCCTTTGGTCTCCGTTTGGATTAAAGTCTTCAAACAATTTTAGCACACTTAGCAGGCACATCTTGCTATGCCAAAAATGGTCTGCAATGTGCTGTCTCAAGTTACAGACGAGAACCTCACTCTATTACAACGTGAATTTGATGATTTTGAATGCTTTCATGCCTCTCACCTGGATTACGAATGAATCTTTCATATCCATGTCCAAGACCTTTCTGCTTCTTATATTCACTGCAGGATTCCTTTGAATAGCTCCATAATGTTTAACAGTTTTCTGGAAGAGCATCATTGGCCACACTTGTAGTTGCAATTGACTTTGCTTCAGTTTAGTCACTCTAATTGAGTGTACTTTCTAGAAAGAGCAACAGACTTGTGGCTGCTATACCAATGTAAAAGCATGTACTTGTGTTTGCAAACCCACCTAAACATAATGAAGTAGAAAAGCCTATAAAGCTAAAAAGAATGTTAATGTGTCCCTGAGCATATTTTTATAATCTTTTGATGAAGTTCACTTATCAATACTGTCAGACAGTGCATGGCCCTTGGTTTCTAGGGGGAAGCACAAGACTGCAAGCATTATAGTGCAGGAACAACTGTAAACAATAAACAGCAAGCGCTTGTTGACAACTTTCCACAAGACCAACAGATATAAGTGGGCACAATAATCCTCCTATCCTTGAGAAAGAGTTGGCAACTCCAAGGCCAATCTTAGAAAACCTGTCCTGCCCAAAACATGTAGATGACAAATAGGTTAAACCAACACTACGTTGCCACATTTTATGCTTGACTAGAAAATGGCTGTGGTCTCTTCACAAATTACTGATGTAGCACAGCTAGGGCTATACAAGGGCGCTGTAATTAGAAAACAAATATGCAGAGGTGCACAATTTTTGAGGGAAAGTTTCTAGACCAGATTAAATGTGAATAAAACAAACCCGGATACACATTGAGACTCTGTATCAGCTTGAACCGTCGCCTTCTCCTGTAGACGAACAAGAAGAGCATATGCCCCATCTTGCTTCATAATGAGATCATCATGCCTTCCCAATTCTATGACTTTCCCCTGCTGCAGAACTGCGATATAGTCTGCATTTCGAACCATGGATAGACGATGAGCAACAATAATCGTAGCCCTTCAAAGCATGATTTTATTTTTTAGTGCTTGTAGAGTACTTACTACAGTCTTGTAGGTTTTCCAAGAAGCTTACTAAAGGATAATTTAGAACAGGCAAATAGCACTGTTACATATAGATCCTGGTCTGATCACTCTCTGCCTGTGCATCAGGAAGTTGGATGTTGAAAAGATTGTACATACTGAATCTCTTATGCCTAGCAAGTTGAGTAGATTTTTCGACTTCATGAACAAATCCTTTCAAACAAATGGTAGTAGAAATAACAAAATAACAATAATAAGACGCAAAGGTTGTACGGCACAAGGATAAAAACCTTCACTGTATCTCAAACAATACAACAGATACACCAGCACAGCTTTTTATTATGAAAAGTGTACAAACATGCTCAAGCAGACACAAACCCAGGCGTGTGCATGCACTCACCAGAACAAACATGTAAATAAACAAACTTTCTACTAAAGAAGTGGTGAAGGCAAGGTAGTAGCTAGCACAAACCTCAGGGGTATAGATGTAGAGAATGGTGAAAGAGCCCATGATGCATGCTTGAGCACCAAATAATAAAAAGGTGGTTACGTTCTCAGTTTGATGTTGAACTAATGGCAATAGGAAGATACTGCAAAGTCCCAGCAGTCCTGCCATTATGTATTTTCTACCATAACGGTCAACTATTGCAGCTGCTGTGGCCAGCCCAGGAAGCTCTGCAATAACCAGACACCATAAAAGTTATGTTATAAGACAGTACCCCTGAACTTCGAGCATAATACAATTGTCAAAGCTAGACTCTATTACTCCTAGCAGATCATACCAAGCAAAAAAACACACCATCCTGGTTCAGAGTGACAAATTGCTAATCAAAATGATGACTGCATTTTTTTGAGATTCCAGCATTTAATTGAAACGGTTTTGTCTTAGTTGACAGTGTAAATCACCCATGCATTCTGAAGAGGTACTTTCATGTTACAAGAAGCAAATGCATGTTGATACATGTGCATGATCCTAAGCAGAAGTGAACCTCCAAATTGTACACATTTGGCAAGCATAAGCAAGCAGAGCACAACCTCGTCACCTTTGGCTCCGACAGCTAAAAACCATGGCTATGATGAATTACTTATCGCATTTATGCTTTTATACAGACAAGCTGTAATCACATTGATGTCTTTACGGCCTTCAAGAAATGAGGCCTACAAGAAGGTGAGATTGATAAAGTCACCTCTTGGAGGGATCAACCGTATTGAAATTGCACATCCAGAACACGTTCCAGGATTTTGGTCTGGAACGCTCCTCCAAAAAGTTTTTCTTTTGGGTAGTGGTGCATGGGCCTTGGAGGGTATAAGTAGGTGTCCAGTGAGGTGTCACAGTGCACTACTAGTGGTGCATGGGCCTTGGAGGGTATAAGTATACCTATTGGGCTCTCACTAGTGTATCCTTGATTGTGAGACTGGTAGCCGTATGCTGTTGGTGTGATGCCTCATTCCTCTTTGTGATTGATCCATAGCTTGGGGGCTAGATCCGTTCGATCTAGGTTTGGTTGGGTTGGTTTGTCCACCATCTGTTTTCCTTGTGTTGCTTGTGATTGGCATGCTTAGAATAGGATCCTTGGATTGAGGACTTTATACTCCGCTTTTGACCTGCTCCACACGGCTGATGCTCCAATATCGCTGCATCAACTGCTGATCAATAATTGTTGGCTGTCATCCACATTGCTTCCTGCCTTGCTCGCGATGGGGATGGCACCCTAGCTCCAGTTCGCAATGGTGCACTGATTATCTGCAGTGGCCATCTCCTCGCATCACCTCGCTCCAACTGCCATTGCTCCAGGTCTGCCATCGCTCTCTGCCATCGCTCCAGGTCTTCCGCTACTCTCGGCCTGCTCCTGTCTCCAGCCATGGATACGGAATGGGTCACCACCCGTCGAAAAGGCAACGAACAACCAATGCCTGCTCCACCCTGTTCGGGATTGATGACATTCATAAGTAATATGCAGGTGGATTTGCTTGCACTCAAGGAACGAGTAAATTTGCTTGAAACGGAAATCACCATTCTCAAGACGCAAATGGCAGCCTTAAGCACTGCTCCGCAGGTGAACCCTGATCAAGTCAAAGCACTGGAGGAGAAAATTCAGACCTCGACAAAAAGTTGGGCCAACATGCTCAATAATACCGAAGCAAAAAGCAATAAGATGGTTTCACAGGCGATGGAAGAACAAGACAAACGAGAATACAAATCTCAAAACGTCCGCGTCAGAGGTCTTTCTGAAACCGACCCCCTACTTACAGCCAAAGAACTTTTGGCGTCACTTTCCTATGAGGAAGAGGAAGGCGTTATGGAAGTAGCTTGGCACAGTAAGTTCGACTCTTCAGTTGTCTTCATCCGTTTCAAATACACTGATTATCGTAGTGAAGTTCTTAAGTGTCGTGGACGGCTTAAAGGCAGTCACGTTTTCGTTTATGAGGATCTAACTGCCTTACAATGGAAGGAACAGAAGCAGCTCATTGAGAAATGTGATAAGGAAAAGCGTTATTTTTTGGGATGGTCGATATTTTCTGGTCACCCCATCTAGAACTATTCAGTCAATGATGCCTCCTACGTGAGAGCCTTTTAGTCAAGAGAAAATTTTCAAACTGTATTTAAAGTTAAACCGCCTCCTGCGTGAGAGCCTTTCATTGACGCTTGATAAAGATTGTTCAGAGTTAGGTTGAGAGTTAGAGCACCGAAGAGATATTTTTCTCTTCTTAGTTACTTTGGTTTTAGTTATGTAGTTTTGACGGCCTTGCTCCGTCTTGGTGCCATCCATTTTGAATGTAGTTGTTCGTCTTATATGCCTTTTGGCATGGAAAAGACGTTAATAAAGCTTCTCTCTCTCTCTCTCTCTCTCTCTCTCTCTCTCTCTCTCTCTCTCTCTCTCTCTCTCTCTCTCTCTCTCTCTCTCTCTCTCTCTCTCTCTCTCTCTCTCTCTCTCTCTCTCTCTCTCTCTCTGTAGAAGTGTTGGTTTATCATTATGAGAGATGTTTACTCTGAGATCTTCCTTTTTATTGGATGTTTCTGATGTGGATCATAGCCAGTCCCACATTACGCACTTTTTCTAGAAGAGGGGTAGAGATGAGACTTTTGACAGTGAGGCAGACATTCCAATACGACGACCAAAGCTCCAGCGTCCTCTTCGCTCCTCCAGGCCCAGGGCTCTTCACCGGAGTCCAACACCTGCTTCTCACCATATCACACAGTTTTTTATATCCAGTTAGCCAATTAGTTTAATTATATCAGTTTTCTCTTTCCCTCTGTTTAGCTGGTGGTTAAGCTACTGATATTGTACCCTTGACAAAGCTGGAGGTTAAGCTTTGTTTTTCTCTCTGTTTTCTAGTGCTGGTTTAGCTTTTAGGAATAAGTCCTACATGGACAATGCTCCTTCTTTTTTGATGTACTTTCTACTTGTCTTATGTGCCCTCGAGCACTTGACAAACATTAATATAATTCTCTCTCTCTCTCTCTCTCTCTCTCTCTCTCTCTCTCTCTCTCTCTCTCTCTCTCTCTCTCTCTCTCTCTCTCTCTCTCTCTCTCTCTCTCTCTCTCTCTCTCTCTCACACACACACACACACACACACACACACACACACGAGTAATTCAATTAAGATCCATCAGTTAGTATAATTCTAACTCTCTCTCTCTCTCTCTCTCTCTCTCTCTCTCTCTCTCTCTCTCTCTCTCTCTCTCTCTCTCTCTCTCTCTCTCTCTCTCTCTCTCTCTCTCTCTCTCTCTCTCTCTCTCTCTCTCTCTCTCTCTCTCTCTCTCTCTCACACACACACACACACACACACACACACGAGTAATTCAGTTAAGATCCATCAACTTGAAAATCAGCTGGAGCAACATCATACGACGATCCAGACCTGGGCAGATGTACTCAAAGGTTCTCTACTCCACCTTCCTTTATCTCAACTACGTTCACCGAGAGCCGTCTGCGAGAGCAGAAGGCCCTTAATGTTCGCGTCAGAGGTGTTACGAACTCCGAAGATGCTATTGGCGAAGCTAAAAAGTTTTTGGAACATTCTCTTCAGCACCATAACAAAGGTATTGATACTGCTTGGCGTCCTAAGAAGGATCCAGATGTTAAAATTGGCAAAAGCTAACTTGATCAAATCTTGTAAATACCATTATGAGTAGTACATATCATCATTAGACATGTGTGGAGCCTGTTCCCACGTGTGAAATAAATGCATTTATCATTTAGATGAGTCATATAGATTGTACATACCATTTCATTTGAGATCTAGTGGCTAAAATGGCCAGAATCTAGTTTTGTAGCTATATGCCACTTGGCATCATTTTATTGGTAGGAAAAGCTATTTCACATGGATAGGAGTGATCTCACACATGCCAAGGATTGCTCACATGTGTCAAAACATCAATAGTAGGTGAAATCCAACTTGTAGTAGATATTTGTGCAAGTCCCTATAAATTAGGAAAATTGCCTAAAGTCAAGGGAGGTGGCTATAAGTTAGGGAACTTGGTCCATGTGCCATATTGATGATTATTGGTGGATCCTTTGATGAGTAGGCACTCTCACACGTGCCAAATCAGCTGAGTAAGCATCAACTCTTGTGTATATATGGTGGCTCATTTGGCCATAATTGACAAGAAAGCTAAATCTTGGTTTTGGTGCATTTCTTGAGTAATCTCTCCATTTGTCTTGTGATTTTATGCTTCTAATGGTTTCTAAGCTTAGTGTAATTCATTATTTGCTGGTAGTCCATACTATGACAGGTCTTCACACGTGTGAAACCAGCAAGTACAAGTTTTGAACAATAATGATTGTTCTTGTTAGATTTATTCATCTAGATTTGATCTAAATGCTATCTAATCTTGTGTAGATTGATACGTTGATCTAAACTAACATCCAATCACACTTGTGGATCTGATTCGGATCTATTCTTGGTCCATTTTGCTGTACTTTCACACTAGACACTCTTGTCATACGTTTCACGTCTGCATTGCATCGTCGTGAAGTGCTAGGTAAGAGATTGGAACTAACTGTGAGATACTAAGATATACTTGGACGAAGACCTTACCTTCATTCAGGTCCAAGAACGGAAAAAATCAAAACAAAAAGCTTCAACAAATGGAAAATGGTTGATCTACAAAGATGGTATTATTCTATTTGTAGATCTCAAACCTATTGTTAGAAATGAAAGCTTCATTGAGAAAACTGAGACGAAGAGAGTTAGAGTTAGAGTCAGAGTTAGAGAATTGAAGAGATGTCCAGTTGAACTTGTACATGGTTTACGTACCATATAATCATGGCTGTTAATCTCTTCTTAGTTAGATTTTTTTTCAATTTGTTAGTTGATTGCATTGATCCGTCTTGTTTCCATCTTTTTTGATGTATTGTTTAGTCTTATATGCCTGAGGGCATGGAAAAGACATTAATAAAGCTGGTTCTTCTTTTTTTTTTCTTCTTCTTCTTCTTCTTCTTCTTCTTCTTCTTCTCTCTCTCTCTCTCTCTCTCTCTCTCTCTCTCTCTCTCTCTCTCTCTCTCTCTCTCTCTCTCTCTCTCTCTCTCTCTCTCTCTCTCTCTCTCTCTCTCTCTCTCTCTCTCTCTCTCTCTCTCTCTCTTATTTGGAATCTTGGATCACTAGTTGTTGCGCTAAGGGAACTAGTACCATCTTGTATTTTGATGCATTGTAACTTGCTCAAATTTTCCAATGACCATTTGCTCTCATTTATAGTTTTTCCAACCCAAAATGTAACTCTTATCTACTTCATGGGATGGTGGTGCCTTGCTCGTTCTTGTACTGACAAAGTGGACATGTTTCTATTGCAGATGGGTGATAGTTGCTTTTCTCTCTACAAGTACAGTCCTAAGAAAGAGCTAAGTACTCTACTTTCGTTTTTCTAGTTTAGTCAATCTCCTCTCTTATTTTCAGACAGAAGTTAAGGTACCTCTCTTTCAGTTCTGAAAATGACCACTCCTCAGGGACCTGATCAACCCCCGGAGAGAGGCATCAACGAACTTGAAACAGAAGCCTTGGCTTTCAATAAAGGAAAAGAATCCATGGAAGTAAAAGAATAGGAACAATTCGCCACAGAACTCGACGAACTGGTTAGCAAGGAGCAGTTTCTCCATTTGGTAACAGAGGTGGATGAACTGAAATTGGCTAATGCCAATTTCAAGTCCAGTGTGGATGACTCATTCGCTAAACTCAAAAGCTTGATTTTGAGCTCCGCAACAGGAAGTCTTCCCTCCACTTCTCAGTTGTCCCCTTCTCTAATTCCATCAGTTTTGGGTGAGCCTATACGGTCTCACCCCAGTGTCTAAGCCAGTCTTTCCCTAGGGCCCATGGCCTATAAGTGGTGGTTAAATCTCCAGGAGACTGGGCAGACTCCTTGGTCATGGAAGGCCTTTGAAGAAGCCTTCCTAAGAGAATTTCTACCTGAAAATGAATTTGATAGAGTCTGGGAAGCCTGGGAGAAAACAATAATGGACAAGTCCCTAATCCAATATATCTCGCAGTATCAAGAAGCAATTTTAAAAATTTTAAAAATATAGATGACTATCAGAAAGTCAGAGGATTTGTACGTGGACTCAAAGATGAGTATAAAGTAGAGGTTCAGAGAAACTCGCCCACTACCCTAGAGCAAGCTCTCAGATATGCTCAAATCTATGATGTTTCAGTGGGTAGGAAGAGGACCAGACAGCAGCCTCTTTCTGAGCAGTCTCCTCAGAAAGAATTTCAATTTAAAAAGAAATTTTTAAAAAGAAAGAAAGAAGAAAAAATTAAGAGTGAAGCTCCTCAGAAACGCCCATCACTAATACAACCCTTAAAACCAGAAGATTTTGAGAAAACCAAACAAGAACATTTGTGCTTTGTGTATGGGCAAGGGACACACAGTCAGACAGTGTTCCAAGGGGCCTTTCACTAAGAAAGATAAAAAAGATAAAAAAACAAGTTCATCTTGTTCAGACCGTAAGTTTCCCCAGTGACTCGGCAGCTTCCGAGATCAAAGTGTTTCATGAAGACATGGAAAAGTTGGTGACCAGTTAGTCAGAGTTATGGTTGATGATGGGGCGACCCATAATTTCATCAATTACACCCTAGTTAAAAAACACAGACTTCCAGAATTACTCAGTCAGCATAGGTACATAGTTTCATTAGCTAAGGGTGAAAATAAGAAAATTTGAGAAAAACTATGGTAAGTAATTTAAATCTTGGTATTCAAGGGTACCAAGATGAAATAAACTTTCAGATAATGCACCTGGATCGTACAAACATTGTTTTCGGGAGGACTAGCTCTACAGCTTAGGACCTTCCCTCCACAGAAATTATCAAGAGAACACCCTCAGCTTTCAGCATAAAGGCCGAGAGATCCAGTTGCATGGGGAGCATGATGTCCCCAATAGACCTATGGTCTGCAAATCGGAGACGACAACCATCAGGTGTTCTTATGTGACTTTCAGCTTATTTCTGAAGTTTCTATTTCTAGTTCTTTATAGCAGAAAATCAGTAAATTAGAAACTTTGTTGTCTAAATTTATGGATGTTTTTTCTGAAGATTTACCACATGGTTTACCACCTAGCAGAGGGGTAGATCATGTAGTAAGCCTAGTACCAGGTATAGCACCTGTTTCTAAACCTCCGTATCGGGTCAGCCGAACATAGGATGAAGAAATAATTAGGCAGTTAACAGATTATCTTGGGAAAGGTCAAATTCAAACCAGTAGTTCACCGTGGGCCTCACTAGTCCTTTTGGTGAAAGAGAAAGGAGTTTACAAAGCCCTCAATAAAGTCACAATTAAGAATAAGTATCCTATGCCTCGGACAGACGAGTTGTTTGATCAACTCGATGGGGCTAAGTTTTTCAGTAAAATTGACCTTAGATCGGGATATCACCAAGTCCATATAAAAACTGAAGATGTCCCAAAAACAGCCTTTAGGACTCGTCATGGTCATTATGAGTTTAAGGTGATGCCTTTTGGGCTCACAACTGCTCGAGCTACCTTTATGACCTTGATGAATAGTGTCCTTAGACCATACTTGGGTAAGTTTGTAGTCGTATTTTTAGATGACATCCTTGTCTACAGCAATTTATGCCACATTTCTAGCCTATTTAGTTTACTTGAATGTTGGCTCCTACATTAATACACAAGAAAACATGAATATAATCCACAACTAGGAAAGCAAGAAAACTAATCCACTCTAAATCCACAACCACACACAATATGAATGGAAGGACATGATCATAGGGGAATCACTCAAGAAAACCATCATGATCAAGGAGCTTAGTATAGCATCAAACTCATGGGAAATCTTCTTATTAAGCATGGAGTAGATACAATGCAAAAAGCTCCTCTTCACAAAGAGAGAGTCTCTTAAATAAGCAAGAGAGCTACTTAGGTGACATCCTAGTGGAATTTTCACATTTCACAAATTACAAGTGGATTAATGCTCTCCACTAGAGGTCACCATCAAAAGGTGGCTCACTCTACTTTCTTTAAGAGGGGTCTACTTGCATTTATTACATTTGCCTAGAAATACTAGTTCCTACATGGTCATTCCATCTTCCGGGATTCACCATGAGGCTTACACAGTTCTTACTTGTCATTACTAACTAGTATTCCTCGACTCTCATACTCGGCTCTCAGTCTTCATTAGTCTCGTCTTCTCAGAGACCTCCTCGGTCTAAGGTGAGAGGTGCTCTTGAGTTGCTCTGTCCGAGTATCTTGGGAATTCGACAGAATCAGCCAACATCATCCCACCTCTAATGTGTTACATGACCCACTACAACTCATATTGGACGATGTCGCTCCGCTTTCGCATTGGCATCTTTGATCGTCACTTGGAAAAGTGTAGATCCTGGTTCGCTTACATAAAACCAAGTGCTTATTATCGCCAGTCTTTATCAAAACTGTTTCCACAAATTGCCGCAATTTAACGAGAATGTCTTATTGCTGCAATTGGATTAGAATGTCTTATTGCCATAGGTGGTTGACATTCTCAAAATTGGAGAGCTCTCAGCAACTTCACAACTTGCATGTTCGAGTGCTTTCCATGTGTCTCCTTGTTTGTCACTTGTATCTGCCATTGTTGGGAGTATTCCCAACAGTGTAAATAAATAAAATCCTCCAATAAAATGTGTTGCGAGGGCATGCATCCTACGTGTATAAGCCCATGGCCCAATGAGCACGCAATTGAAATTGTAAATAAAATAAACTTGACTTGGGCCTTGTAATTAAAATAAAACTAGAGGCCCAATGTCATTTTTAAACTTAGAAATCACTTTTTAGAGTTGGGTCCAAATTGGGACTCACGTGAATCTTGTGATTTCTAATGTACTTTTTGTGGACCCTTGGATCAAGTTGGGTCCAATATGAATGGTTAGGATCATTGTGAATATTAGCCAATAAGATTGAGGGGCAAGGGCCTTTCCCATTTTATAAAAAGACACCATTTGTACACTATTTCCATGCTTAATGAGAAGGAGGAAACTCTACCATTTTTGGAAGAGAAGCATTCTCATTTGCTATTCACTACTTGCTATTGCTCTTGGTTGTGTTTTCTCTTGCTTTCTATTTCCATGTTAATTGTTTGCCAATAGTGAATGTTTTTCCATTAGCAAGCATAAGCAGCATTTGAGCTAACCTCCACCCTCACTCTCTTTCTCTCTCTTTCTCTTCTTTTCTCAATCTCTTCTTCTCCATTCTTTCCCTTCAACCAAACTATGATGAATGTCAGTGTAGAGGATTAGAGTTAAAGATGAATAGTATAGTGGTGAGTAGAGTTAAGGGAGAGAGTAGGAAATTAACTAAAAGTAGCATCTATGCATATATAGGCACCTATCCAGTTATCTAACCTTTGTTGACAGGCGGAAGGGCTATATTACGAGAGATCTTCGACCCCACAGTGGCGTCGTTGCCGGGGATATATTTCCACTAACTAGTTTAGTTGCATTATAGATATTTTCTTGTTTTTTAGAGTAGTTTAGGTAGATTCTCTCAATCGATTTAGAATGTCAAATTACATCAGTGATGAAGCCTGCGAGAGTTAGTATGAAAATCTGGTGAAGATCAAGCACAAAAAGTAATTTTGAACCCTCGTAGACAGTGAAATTTTCACTTCTTGCAAAAGTTAACTCTCGTAGAGAATTCTATAGTGAGATCTGACCCAGATCCAGCTACTGTGAAGCTTGCGAGAGTTACTTCCTAGAGATCTGAAAGATATCAAGTTTTTTACCTGTAAAAACAGCTAAAGAACCCTAGCACAACCAACCCTTGCACAAGATAACCCTCGCAGACCAAATTAGTGGAAAGATCTGCATCAGATCCAGCTATTGTCAAAATCTCAGGTCAATCAGTGCTAGGAGTAAAAAGTTATCAAGGAAAAACCACCGTAAAAGGCCTAAAATTCATTCCGGTGGATCAGATCGATCAGATCCTTGAAGATCCAGACTGCATCCTACTGTATAAGCAAGATCCAATCACTTTGGACCCACCATCGGATGAATCTGAAATCGAAACGATCAATAGCACGCAAATCAAGCACCACACCTTCCCAGATTAGCAACTGTGCAACAAGAGGCAGAACCGGAACCAGCACCAATGGATCCAATGGGCCAACCCGTACTTTTTCCACCCTTGCATGCAGTTCAAAGAGCACCACGGATGGAGATATCAAAATATGACGGATCATCAGATCCCATCCGATTCCTCCAGATCTACGAGCAAGCTTGTGAAATCTACGGCGAACGGACACCTGCAGAGAGAAGCTACTGTTATTCCCTATGTCCTTACTTGTAGTGGCTCGAGATTGGTTTTTCAACTTGTCAGAGGAAGAGAAATCCACCTGGGAAGTGGTTAAAGCGACTCTCATTACATGCTTTAAGTCAAGAAAGTTCTTGGAAGACCCGTTTCTCCTACTGAGCAAAGTCAGGATGGAAAAACGAGAAAGGGTCCAGGACTATATTGAGCGGGTCAAACATCTATGATCCGAGTGCAGTGCAGCCCTGACTCCCGATCATGCGGTGATCATGTGGTTCCTAGCCGGATTACCACGAAGCATCAGAAGAGAACTGAAACGACGGGAGCAGTACGCTACTCTACAAGAAGCTATGGAGGATGCCATCAAGGAAGAGGATGAGGGATCTGACGACGAATATCCTTCCATCCACACTCCTACTCCCTTGATCGCATCATCATCATCAAACGCATCCGCTCTATCCACAGAACGGTTGTTAGAGCAAATGACAAAATTACACAAACAGCAGATGGAGCAACTTACGGCACAATCAGGAAAACACCCTCAGCTTTCAGCATAAAGGCCGAGAGATCCAGTTGCATGGGGAGCATGATGTCCCCAACAGACCTATGGTCTGCAATTCAGAGCTCTGTCAGCTAATCGGCGACGACGACCATCAGGTATTCTTATGTGACTTTCAGTTTATTCTTGAAGTTTCTATTTCCAGTTCTTTATAGCAAAAAATCAATAAATTAGAAACTTTGTTGTCTAAATTTAAAGATGTTTTTTCTGAAGATTTACCACATGGTTTACCACCTAGCAGAGAGGTAGATCATTTAATAAACTAGTACAAAGTATAGCACCTGTTTCTAAACCTCGGTATCGGGTCAGCCGTACAGAGGATGAAGAAATAACTAGGCAGTTAACAGATTATCTTGGAAAAGGCCAACTTCAAAACAGTAGTTCACCGTGGGCCTCACTAGTCCTTTTGGTAAAAGAGAAAGACATCGTTGCGTAGATTACAGAGCCCTCAATAAAGTCACTATTAAGAATAATTATCCTATGCCTCGGGCAGACGAGTTGTTTGATCAGCTCGATGGGGCTAAGTTTTTCAGTAAAATTGACCTTAGATCGGGATATCACCAAGTCCATATAACAACGAAAGCTGTCCCAAAAATAGCCTTTAGGACTTGTCATGGTCATTATGAGTTTAAGGTGATGCCTTTTGGGCTCACAAATGCTCGAGCTACCTTTATGACCTTGATGAACAGAGTTCTTAGACCATACTTGGGTAAGTTTGTAGTCGTATTTTTAGATGACATCCTCGTCTATAGCAAAACGAGAAAGGAGCATCTTAAACACCTCAGAAAGGTGTTTCGACTGCTCATAAAGCATAAGCTTTATGCTTGTTGACAGATCCCCTGCTCCAGGGGACCTTTTGTTTACCTTTCTGCTTCTTGCTTACAAATCTATTTCTTGCCTGTTACTAGGCTCGTTTGGGCATTACTTGACTGTTTCTTATTTGTTACAATGCCTAGGCGAGGCAGAAACGGACCGAATAACTCTGTAGTATAGTTTCATTGTCCTGCCTGTCAGAGGACAACTCAGGGCCGAACTCTCTTGAACGCACTTACATTGTACATAGAGATGCAAGCCAAGAACGCTCATTCACAAATCAGCATGCAAACCAATGAACGTTCAGTAGTTTCTACTACTACTTACTCTAAAAACGGATTGAAATCAGGTTCTACATGTAGCATAACTGTAAACAAGAAACAAGAACTAAACTACAGCATGTTAGAAGTCCAAGAATCAAGAAACTAACCAGCCTTTTGATTCTTGGACATCCCAAGAACATCAAGAACTAGAATTTTAGAGAATATGCAAGATTTATGCCACATTTCTAGCCTATTTAGTTTACTTGAATGCTGGCTCCTACATAAATCCACAAGAAAACATGAAATCTAATCCACAACTAGGAAAGCAAGAAAACTAATCCACTCTAAATCCACAACCACACACAATATGAATGGAAGGACATGATCATAGGGGAATCACTCAAGAAAACCATCATGATCAAGGAGCTTAGTGTAGCATCAAACTCATGGGAAATCTTCTTATTAAGCATGGAGTAGATACAATGCAGAAAAGCTCCTCTTCACAAAGAGGGTGTCTCTTAAATAAGCAAGAGAGCTACTTAGGTGGCATCCTAGTGGAAGTTCAACATTTCACAAACTACAAGTGGAATAATGCTCTCCACTAGAGGTCACCATCAAAAGGTGGCTCACTCTACTTTCTTTAAGAGGGGTCTACTTGCATTTATTACATTTGCCTAGAAATACTAGTTCCTACATGGTCATTTCATCTTCCGGGATTCACCATGAGGCTTACACAGTTCTTACTTGTCATTACTAGCTAGTATTCCTCGGCTCTCATACTCGGCTCTCAGTTTTCATTAGTCTCGTCTTCTCAAAGACCTCCTCGGTCTAAGGTGAGAGGTGCTCTTGAGTTGCTCTGTCCGAGTATCTTGGGGATTCGACAGAATCAGCCAACATCATCCCACTCCTAATGTGTTGCAGGACCCACTACAACTCATATTGGACGATGTCGCTCCGCTTTCGCATTGGCATCTTTGATTGTCACTTGGAAAAGCGTAGAACCTAGTTCACTTACATAAAACCAAGTGCTTATTGTCGCCAGTCTTTATCAAAACTGTTTTCGCAAATTGTTGCAATTTAACGAGAATGTCTTATTGTTGCAATTGGTTTAGAATGTCTTATTGTCATAGGTAATTGACATTCTCAAAATTGGAGAGCTCTCAGCAGCTTCACAACTTGCATGTTCGAGTGCTTTCCATGTGTCTCCTTGTTCGTCACTTATATCTGCCATTGACGGTTTCATCTTTGGTTTCTTGGCAGATTCTAACTCCTGGGAGGTTTGTATCCTCCATTTTTTTCTGGGTGTGTCCATGGCTCTTCCCTCAGTTGAAGTTCCAGTCTCAAGGAAAACCTAACAAACTTGATTTATCAGTCTCAAGGGGATGGACTTCATCAACAAGAAATTGGTGGTAGGAACATATTTGGATGTGTGAAAAAAGTACAAAAAAGACCAAGAGTGGATCCTAATCTGATCCTCGAGAGGGATTGGTTGTCAGATTACTTGATCTATCAATCTACTTCAGATTAAGATCAATCTAGATCAATTCTAGACACAAAATCCTAACAAGAACAATCCTTAATTGAAGGTAGGTGTAATTTCTGGTTTCACACGTGTGAAACACTGTCTGAGTACGGACTCCAACCTAAAAATCAAGTACACATTGATAGAACCTCAAAACAATCAAAACCAATGTAGACAAATGGAGAGAATCACTCAAAATTGCTTTCAAAACCAAGATTGGTGTCTCACATTGATTATGGCCAAATGTGGCTCTATATATACAATAAGTGGGAGCTCGTGGTACTGATCATCCCTATGATCCCACATGTGTGAAGGTGCTTTGTCATATGATGATTCATCATGCAAAACTGACACTTGGACAAAACCTTCTATTTTGAGCACTTTTGGTCCATTTTCCTTCTATATGGAGATCTACTTGGAAATCTTCAAAATTCGCCTACTTCAGCTTATTCCACAAATGTAAGTTGTCTTCTACACATGTGATATGACACCTAACCAAAGGATGTGGCTCATGCAATCAATAGATTGATGCCATGTGTCATATGCCTAGAAAAACTAGTTTTTGGCCTTTTTAGCCACTAGAACTTGAATTAAATCATATGTGCCACCTATAAGATTATGGTACATGACAAGTACACTATTTTCACACGTGGGAACAGGCTCCACACATGTGTAATCATCCTATATACAAGATTTTTGGCCTCTACCAAGCTTATTTTTGCATTTTTCACACTCCTCAAAAATCTAGCTTGATGGAAAACATGATGATCTTAAACTTGACTCCATGGGCTGAATTGGCCTTTGCTGGTTCAAAAGGTGTGAAGGTCAGCCAATGAGCTTGATGTTGATATGAAATCACCATATCCATGATAGTGCTTCTTTGATGTTGACATCTTTGATGAACTTGAGAGCTTTGCACCATCCTAGCACCTCCAAAATTGATTCCTTCCAATTTGCATGTAGATGCTTGACCTTGAGGCTTGCTCCTTCTTCATGTGCATGCTCCTTCATAAGAAAATAAAGATTTCTTCTTGATTTATTAGGATCACAAAGATCACATGAGATATGCTCCTCTTTCCCTTGAAATGTGAGCCACATGGATTCAACCATATTATTTGAGTTTATTTTTGGAATCACAACTTGAGAAGATCTCTCCTCCTCAATCCTTGGCACACTTGAACCTTGAGATGATTCATTAAGATCCTCTTCATGGTGCTCCTTCTTGATGGAAATCCGAGACCTCCATGTCTCATTCCTATGATTATCAAAATTACTTATGCTAGAAACATAAGTCCAAAAATCACCACAACTTGGCATGATTTTTCTAATATTGAAATCAAAAGGCATTTCCATCTCAATAAGGCTAACTACTTGCTTATGGAGGATATAAGTGTCCACTTTGGATGCTTCACTTATTCTCATAAGAAGTTTACAACTTGCCTTTAAGATTGAAAATTTACAATTTTCATCTTTATGAATGAACACATCATTCATGATCTTATTGAAACCAAAAAATCCTACATTATGAAGATATTTCCATTTCCTTGACTTCATAACTAATGTAAGCTTATAAGGAAAACATATTTTGCTATCTTTTAAGGCATTACACTCAACTAGTATTGTCTTAATCCACCTTTGAGATACAAAAATCTCCTCAAAGCAAAATAGTTGTCATGAGAGCATAAATGAAACTATTTTCATTTTGTGATTGATGCTCCTTATTCTTGATTGATTTCTCTTGGATAACAACAATAAGTTTGAACTTCTCCAAAGTTCCAAGCAAAATACTTTCCAAGGACATAAAATAAATCCAAGTTACTTTCATGAAAGTGACATCTATCTTTGCATCTTGAACCAAACAATGCACTACTAAATGAAAAATTTCAAAAGATTTGACATGTGTTGTGATGGACTCTTGAAGACAAATCTTGCAAGTCCTTGTGAGACTCCAAGCCTCATTCACCTTTCCACAACGGAAACACCTTTCCTTGGACTTGTGCTTCTTGTATTTGCATTTCGAACTTGAAGCTCCATCCTTCACCTCGGCTCCCTTGCTTTGGTTCTCCTTGGATGGATTGGTCTTCTTTTTATAGCATCTTGAGAAAATATATCCTCCCTTGTCACAAAGGTTGCACTTAGGATCCTTTCTTTCCTTCAATAGGATGCCACCTATTGATACTATGTGAATAAAAACCTGTGATATGATTCTACAAATGTAATTTGTGACTCTCAAGAGACTAGATTTGAACATCTTCAACAATCTAGAAGGATCTACAAAAGATCTAACTCACAAACCTAAGAATCAATTTTCAAACTAATGACTAGTCACTTGGAAACTTTGCTTTGATCACTAAGACAAGAGCACACAATCTTTGAATCAAATCACTAAAGAAATCAGATCCAATCTCCTGTTGGACTCATCAAATATCAATGACTCTTTCTTTTGAAAGTTGAAATGGATATGAAAAAGATTTGACACCTAGATTTTCCTTTTCACTTGACTAGTTCTCTCAACACTTGAGGTTCTTGAACAAAAGATGGGTTTTGTTTCAAACACATGAAAATCAAACTTAATCACTTCTTTTGGACTCACTCTTGACCCAAATAATCTCACTCTTGAGATTTAGAATGAATTTGATTTGATTTGAAAACAAACTATACCACCAATTTTCCACAAAGCTTAAAAATTTAGACAACTAGAGATTCACAAATATCTCAACCATGCATGAATACTCAAATATGGACTCCTCCTCATTCTAGTCATCCAATGGGATCACAAATTGACCCTCACACTCTCACAAATAAAGTTGAATAGAATTAATTTGAGTTTCATACATTCTATGTCAATTTTTGTTCATCAAATTGAATTCAATCACTCCTATTGGATTCCACCAATTACTCTACTTTTTAAGACTTTGAATGAATTTCAAAATCAAAAGTTGTGATTTTCTCACTAAGATATTGTGCTTCAAAGATCTAATGCCACTTAGAAAGATTTGATCACTTAGGAGAAGACAAACTCTCCACCAATAACAACACAAAATGAGCTTCTAGATCATGACCTCTACAAAGGAAGGAACTCTTAGAAAATTGGATCTCTCTCTACACATTTGTCATAGACACCTTAATGACTCTTTTCAAACCTTACAATCACTCAAACAAATTGAGTAGGGTTGAACAATGTGACTTGGATCTCAATCTCTTTTTTAGAACTCTCAATTTAAGCCAATCTATGTCAAATTCTACAAAAGATTTGCATAGATGCTCTATATGCACTAGAAACTCTCAAAGGTTTCACTTGGAGGACAGATCCAAAGATGTTTTCTAGTAAATTGATGCTTCTAAACTTGACCCTATCACTCTTGAACAAATCTAGAGTGATGGTACAATGGATTTCAACCTCTCACCTTGCATATCACTCCTTAATCTATGATTTTTAGCAAAATCTCTCTCAACTTCAACATGCACTCAAAAAATCAGAGATAATCAATTAATGCACCTAATTCAAGCTTCAAATTTGATTTCTTGGCTGATCTAATCCAAGAACTAATCAAGGGATTAAATTCTCTATAGAAAATGCTTGATTGTGCAACAAAAATCACTCAAATTGAGTATGTGAGTCAAATTCTACAAATTTTTGAAATTTCTCAGTCAAAATCGGAGCTATACGGCCTCACAAGTGTGAAAAGGGTTCCTACAGCCCACAACAAGATCTGGACCAAAAATTTTGAGGATAGCTATCAAATCCAACTCGCTACACAAAATTTGACTAGTTTCCAAAAAACTACTAATTTTGGCTTTGATTTGGATTAACCCTATCAATTTCAACAAAACCTCTTGTACTAGGCTCTGATACCATGTGGAAAAAGTACAAAAAGGACCAAGAGTGGATCCTAATCTGATCCTCAAGAGGGATTGGTTGTCAGATTACTTGATCTATCAATCTACTTCAGATTAAGATCAATCTAGATCAATTCTAGACACAAAATCCTAACAAGAACAATCATTAATTGAAGGTAAGTGTACTTTATGGTTTCACACGTGTGAAACATTGTTTGAGTACGGACTCCAACCTGAAATCAAGTACACATTGAGAGAACCTCAAAACAATCAAAACAAATGTAGACAAATGGAGAGAATCACTCAAAATTGCTTCCAAAACCAAGATTGGTGTCTCACATTGATTATGGCCAAATGTGGCTCTATATATACAATAAGTGGGAGCTCGTGGTACTGATCATCCCTATGATCCCACATGTGTGAAGGTGCTTTGTCATATGATGATTCATCATGCAAAACCGACACTTGGACAAAACCTTCTATTTTGAGCATTTTTGGTCCATTTTCCTTCTATATGGAGATCTACTTGAAAATATTCAAAATTCGCCTACTTCAGCTTATTTCACAAATGTGAGCTGTCCTCTACACATGTGATATGACACCTAACCAAAGGATGTGGCTCATGCAATCAATAGATTGATGCCATGTGTCATATGCCTAGAAAAACTAGTTTTTGGCCTTTTTAGCCACTAGAACTTGAATTAAATCATATGTGCAACTTATAATATTATGGTACATGACAAGTACACTATTTTCACACGTGGGAACAGGCTCCACACATGTGTAATCATCCTATATACATGATTTTTGGCCTCTACCAAGCTTATTTTTGCATTTTTCACAGGATGGACGGTTTGATAACGGTAAGGAAACATGATGAAGGATTGGTGACATGATGAAAGAACTGATAGTTCTATAGTTGCAGCCTTGGACCCTTGTAATGTCGAGCTTTGACCGCTACTTGCTGGGTGAAGAGCTCACTTGATTTGCAGGTTCACAGTTGTCTTCGTCTTTCTTTTTCTTTTCTGCAGCTCTTTCTTTTGATCCGTTACTTTTGGATCCCTTTGGGCTTCATAAGAGGGGATTCAACTATCATTGCTCTAGAGAGTTTCTTTTGATCAAGATTGATTAGACTCATCTGTTGCTTAAGTTTTGTCCTTTCCTCCTCAGCTTCTTGGATCTTTCTCTTTATTTGTTCTGGCTGCTTCGCCTGCTTCTTAGATCTTCGTTTGGCTGATCATCCATTGTAGGTGGCAGTTGGTCTCCACAGGACATTTGCAATGATCTATCAGCTGCTTTGGTAAGACTATCAAAACTTGGGATCTCTCAGAAGAATAGTAAACTGATGATAAACAAACAGATGGAAGGGAGGGTGGTGGTGACAACGATAGATGGTGTGGACGATAGGCATGAAAATGGGCGCAAAAGTATGGCAAGAGGTTGGTTGAAGAAGAGACTGATTTCCCATTGTTTGTGTTTTCCTTTCTGAAGGATCTTTGTCGCAACTGGGGTACTTCTTCTTATTGAGTCTCTTTGGATTGCCCATCTGTCTTTTTAGCTTTGTCGTTTTCATATTTGACTTGTGACCTTGGCTGTCGATCTTGCTGATGTTGTTGCTGGCAGCATAACTGCTCCAGTGGATCCAAGCACATCCACTCTCTCCCCCCCCCTCAAAAGCTGTTGGTGGGGATGTTGTTGCTGGTGACTGTTCATGCTCGG
The DNA here is from genome assembly GCA_029204225.1 of Diphasiastrum complanatum. Taxonomy (NCBI): domain Eukaryota; kingdom Viridiplantae; phylum Streptophyta; class Lycopodiopsida; order Lycopodiales; family Lycopodiaceae; genus Diphasiastrum; species Diphasiastrum complanatum. The sequence continues at coordinate 24,076,934 of CM055097.1, read as the reverse complement.
GATTGGATCGGCGTGTGGAACACGTAGTTGAAACTCGTTGAACATGTGACTGGACTAAAGATTGAACAGATTTTAACTACATTTGTTTCGATCTTGCTGTAGTTGACTTGAAGAGTAATATGGCAATGAGGTGTAGGAATCAACTCTAACTTGTCGTGGATTTCTCATAGTTTTCAAAAATTTGAAACTGTTGTACAAGGGAATTTGAAGATGGATAGATGAATGAAAATGTGTTCTAGAGATGCTCTATAGAAGACTCTCGTACAGTAGCTATTCCTCATGCAAAAATCAATCACACAAAATAGGTGAAGAGAAACAAGGAAATAAACAAACGTGACAAAGAGTGAGAACTGTATAGCACTTGTCGAACAAAACTTGCATTCATCGACATTGATAATTCACCTTGACACTTGCAAGTTTGCATTGGTTGTAGAGTAATGAGACTTACTCTGATATGCCCTTGTCAAAACAAGGCAAGGTTGGTGACACTAACATCTATCATCATGGATAACATATGTTGTAAGATATAGCGTGAGATGCAGGTATGGGTGAGGTACTATGTCATGAGGACCTCGTCGAACAAGAGATTCAGAACCGAATCTCTAAGTGGATTTCTGAATCCTAGATTTATTGTGTATTGGCACATTGGAAATCTTATCTGCATGTGGAAAGACAAATAGATTTGAGTTTGTAGAAGGGGAGAAAAATTGTCAATTCCCTATGGAGTTTGCTCTTGGTTGGACATTGTAGCAGATGACGGAATATCGGTTTCACTGTCTTTCGACAAGGGCTCATCTCATATTGTCTTTTTGCATTATGGAACTGGTATATTGTGCGGTAATGTAGAAGTTTGCTAGAAACTTCTCGAGTGAGCAGCAGGTTGAGCGGTTGGGTGCGATGGTGCTCGTGTGGTTGTCGTGAGGATCCTATCGGTAGTCATAACTAACGTGACGGGCATGTAGAATCTTAGTTGGTTGCTTTGGATAGTCTTTGAAACTGACAAAATTTCCAAAATTCACACGTGTGGGGAATGTCCACAAGAGTGACTGACCTTAATTAAGCTTTGTGATTGGCACTATAACCTGATTCTAGATTGATCAACAAAATCTAGTTAAGAAGAAATGGCTAATCCACAATCTAGCATGCTAATCAACATAATATAATAGCAATTATCAAAGAATGAATAAAAATACAAGATTTCAATGTATGAGCATTAGCCTCAACACGAGTTAGAGAGAGAGAGCTAGAGAGATAACAAGCAATATTCGTTTAGATCCAAAATGACATGAGATAGCTACAAAACTTTGGTTCTTCATCATTGATTGTGTGGAGAGCTACACATATTTATGGAGATTGAGGTAGCTCGAGGTAGAACCATATCTATCCATTCCAAAATGACATCTAAAGTGACATCTAGAGTCTATGTGACATTTGTCACTTATCATGCATGAAATTGTACCAACTTTTTAACAAGTGTACTAGTTCTAACTAGAAATGTCCAAATCATCATGCATGTGTCCATTAAACTTTGTGCATGCCTTGCATGTCACTATGGATCACTTACAATTATTGCATGTGAGTTGCCACGAGTTTCTACAAGCATAATCATGCTAATTCTATGTCTACAAACTATATGCAAGTTGCATTTATCAAACTAGATAATACATAACCATGTAGCTTGAGTTTTATGTGGGCCAAACTTGGCATTTTGCATTAATGAGCTACATACTTGCATGGTACAACATTTGTAGCAAGCCAAGAAATCAATATGGATTATTTCTCAATCTTAACACTCCTCCTAAAAATTGATCTATATTGATTTGAACATGGATCTTGGTATAACTCCAAGGTTGGCTCTATGCTTGTTGAAGGAACTTTTGCTCAAAGGTTTGGTGAGCATATCTACAATGCAAGATGATGTGTCGATATGCTCCAATTTGATTTCACCTCCAATGAGCTTCTCTCTCACGAAGTGATGTGCAACTTCGATATGCTTGCTCCTTGCATGGAATATTGGGTTGTTGGTAAGGCTTGAGCTGAAATGTTGTCACACATGATCATAGGTATATTTTCTTCCATAATTATCTTTAGCTCCACTAGTAACCTCTTGATCCAAAGCACTTCCTTTGTTGTTGTAATGAGTGCCTTGTACTCAGCTTCACATGATGAGAGTGATATAGTATCTTGCTTTTTGGAAAGCCAAGATATCAAGTTTTCTCCAAGATATGTGACATAAGCACTTGTAGATTTTCGATCTGCTCTATCACTTGCAAAATCCGAATCAGAATAACCAATAATAGAAAGATCTTCACTTTTATACAATAAACCAAAATCAAAAGTTGAAGATATATATCTAAGTACTCTATTGGCCTTTTTCCAATGATAAATTGAAGGATTTTGCATAGCCTGGCTCAACTTATAAAAACTAAACCTTATGTCAGGTCTAGTTATTGTGAGCCAAATTAAGGAGCCTATAAGACTTCTAAAAAGTGTGATGTCCTCGAAGGATCTTTCATCACCTTTGTTAGAGTCCCTTACATTTTGCTCCATAGGTGTTTCTATACTCTTACAATTCAACATATTGAACTTTTCAAACCAGGCATATTGCTTTGGATAGACTTCAGGGTAGCTTGAAACTCATTGGTGAGTTTCTCCATCTGTAGTTGATGTTCTTTATTAAGCAACTCCAACTGGGATTTCCAAAGCTGATCTCGGACGTCCTTGATCGGCTTTGATGCAAGGACATGAGCGCATGGTGCTCGCCTTTCCCTAGATTCGTAAATATCTGGTCCTTCGTCTTCTTCCTTGATGGCATCAGACATAGCTAACTTTAGACTCGTGTATTCATCATTGGATTTAAGCTCGCATCTAATCCATCTTGGAAGGCCGACTAAGAACCAGATGATGAGCATTTGTTCAGAGGGCTATTATGATACTTGACTTTTGAGGCGTTTGAGATGCTCGATATAGTCTCGTACACATTCATCTTTTGTCATTTTGATGTTACTCAATTGGACAAAAGGGCTCTCTACCAAGCGAAAGGGCTTAAAACGCTTGATAAAGGATTCTTTCAAAATTGACCCAATCACGTGCTTTAGCAATCATGATCATCAAAAACAATTGGACCACAGCATCAGGGGAAGTTTCGCCATATACATCACATGCATTCTCAAAGATTTGTAAAAATCTGTGAGGGTCCGAACTACCGTCAAACTTTGGTAGACCTAGTTTGGGTGTATGTCTTTGGGTAGCAGAAACTCCATTAAAGTAGGTTCTGGCCTAGGAGGGGTCTGCACCATAAAGATGGGCTCGTGCACGTGAAGACTCGACTCTATCAGGTTCTTGTCCATCGAACGGGTTTTTGGATGGCTCTTGGAGTTCGGCTCTCATTCGGTAGAACCTATGGCGTCTGATTTGTTCAGCTACAGGGGACCGGATCTCGTATGGATAATCTTCTGGGATTTGAGGATCTGTATTGTCGGCCATTGGGTATAATTGTGTCGTTCTGGTGTTGGGTATGTGTTTCTGGTGTTTTGGATTTTTTTGGATTTTTTGGATTTTTTGGATTTTTGGTGGTTTTTGGATTTTTTTAAGATTTTTTTTTTGGGTATTTTGCGGTCCCTACAGTTTACGGTTTACGGTTACAGGGGTTGCGGGTGATTGCAAGCTGATGCGGTTGACGGATGGTTGTGGTTAGCTGCGTTCAGTTACATTTAGATGTGGTGGATTGCGGTTGCGGTGGCTATGGTAGATTGCGGCTGATTACGGAGGGATGCGGACTGGTGCGATCAGTGGCGGTTATTTGCGGTTGAGGTCAGAGGGATATGATTGATTACGTTGGAGACGGGTGAGTGCGATTTCAATGAATGCTTGCGGGCAGTGGCAGTGCTATGCAGAGGCAGTCAGTGTGTAGTCGTATTGGGGCGATGGCGGACTCCTACGGTTGGGACGAGTGAAAATGGTGGTTCGCAGTTTGTGGATGGAATGCAGTCCAAGGTGAGGTATTGTAGTGCGAGGGTGAATGGAGATGGGGGTGTGTGTGTGCGTTTGTGGACGACTTCGATGTATCTGTAGTTCAGGGCGGGCGTAGTTAGAGAATGTCTTGTTTGCGGGTGTAATGTTAGTTGTGTGGATTGTAGGCAAATATAGATGGTGTATTGGTGAATGCAGTGGTCATGTGTGTTGGGATGATATTGGGATGGATATAAGAACAAATGGAGATGGAGAGGTGTGATTACGGGTGTTATTGTGGAGTGTGGTTGCTAGTTTGTAACAGTGGATGCAGTTTTGAAGCTATTTAATTAGAGTGCAATGCGGTTGAGTGCGGGTGTAGAGGCATGGGAAATAAACAGAAGCATAGTGCATCAGATGCAAATGGAGATAGAGGGAGGCAGATGTTAACGATGATCAATGGCATGGTATGAAAACAAAATGCGGTGTCGCTTGAAACTATTGTAGTCTAGCTTAGATTTGGAGTTGGATGTGGATTTGTGGTCGTTCTCTAGTGAAGTTTGTTGAATTCACACATGTGGGATGCCCTACACATGTACTTTTGATGCCCAATAATACCATAAAGATCAAACTAGCATTGATTGACAATAGGAAAGCAGATCATACAAGAAATATTATTGTGTTACAAGCAAGATCTGTCAACAAAACATGAAACTAAGTACAATAAATGTCTCAACTCGGCTAGAGAGAGAATATGAAAGTACAAACTTGAGTAGAGAGAGAGGGCACAAAGAGCTTAGTCTCCAAATTTGCATTACACACAAAAATCATCATCTTCTCAATGAGAGTACATCACATATATATAGATCCATGCACTCTCCTCCTACTTTGAGTTGAATTGGAGTTATGAATCCACCTCTCAAGCTATCTAGACTTATTCAAGCAACCTCAATATGTCTAATTGTGACACCTAGTATTTTCATGCATTAAATGTGGCATGCAAAGTACAAATGGCAATTGCTATGGTAGCTCAAGTTTCTACTTCTACCTACCTTGAATATTTTATTCTAAGATGGGTGTTTACTAAGCCAAAAGAGCTCAATTCATCTTTGGCATTTTTAGGACCCCTACTTATAACATTAGATAGATTTTTCCAATATTTCAACACTCCTCCTAAAAATGTATCTAATGCGGATCAAGCATCGATCTTGAGATAAGACCAAGATTAGATTTATGCTTTGAGAAGGCACTTTTGCAAAGTGGCTTTGTGAGAAGATCAGCAATACATAAAGATGTGTTGACATGTTCCAAGTTGATTTCACCTCCAATGAGCTTTTCCCTTACAAAATGGCCACTTCTATATGCTTGCTTCTTGCATGAAAAATCGGATTGTTTTCAAGAGCTTGGGCCGATATGTTGTCACACTTGATCAAGGGAAGATCATCTTCTTTGATGCATTTTAGCTCCATGATTAACCTCTTGATCCAAAGCACCTCTTTAGTTGTTGTAGTGAGTGCTTTGTACTCGGTCTCACAAGAAGATAAGGATATGGTATCTTGCTTCTTTGAAAGCCAAGACACAAGATTGCCTCCAAGAAAGATAGTATATGAATTAATGGACTTTTGATCCATTTTATCACTTGCAAAATCGGAATTCGAATAGCCAACAATGGTTAGGTCTTCATTCTTGTACAATAAACCATAATCTTGAGTAGAAGATACATATCTTAGAACTCTCTTGGCCATCTTCCAATGTTGGATCTTAGGATCTTGCATAAATTGACTCAATTTGTGCGCACAAAAGCTCAAATCGGGTCTAGTGATAGTAAGCCAAATTAAGGAGTCTATAAGACTCCTATAAAGTGTGATGTCCTCGAAGGATCTTTCATCACCTTTAATAGGATCTTTTACATGTTGCTCCATGGGAGTATCTATGCCTTTACAATTTTGCATATTGGATTTTCTCAACATAGAAAAGACATATCTAGATTGACAAATAAAAGCATACTCTTCATGAAAATCAATCTCAAGGCCTAAATGTAATGGATCTCTCCTAGATCTTGCATTTTAAATTCTCCTCCTAATGCATCCTTAGTTTCTTGAACTAGCATCAAACAACTTCCACTAAGAATAATGTCATCTACATAGATTAGAAGAATGACAATATTACTACCATCAAACTTTAAGTACATAGAAGGATCATAGTCACTAAGCACAAATCCTAATGAAAATAGAAAGTTGTTGAGTCTCGAATACCATGATCTATTTGCTTGCTTCAAGCCGTAAAGACTTCTAAATAGAAAACACACCTTAGATTTATCCTTGATAAATCCTTGAGGTTGTTCCATGTATATCTCCTCCTCAAGATAGCCATTCAAAAAGCATTGGAGACATCAAGTCGATAAATTTCCACTAAAAAAATAAGGCAAGAGAGATTATGATTCTTATTGTCACCATCTTTGCTACAGGAGCAAAGGTTTCTTCATAGTCAAGGCCATATATTTGTGCAAAGCCTTTAGCACATAATCTTGCCTTGTACTCATTGATGGAGCCATCATGATTGTACTTGATCTTGAACACCCACTTGCATCCAATGATGTGCATGCTAGGTTGTGGATCCACTAGCTCCCATGTGTGGTTGGTGATCAAGGCATCATATTCAATCTTCATGGCCTCATACCACTCCTTTGAGGGCTTCTTGGATATCTTTGGGCTCCTCATGAGAAACAAAATAAGCATAAGTGGAATCAAGATCCACTTGTTTTCCTTTGTCATCATAAGTGAGCCTCTTAGGCTCGGATCTCTCCCTCATGGATCTTCTAGGAGTAAAAATCCGAGGACTTTCATCTTCAAATCTCGACCCCTCCATATGTTGATTGTCTTCAATAACAAAAGGTGTTAGATTTTGATGTTGCTTGATCTCGGCCCCTCCAAGATTGGACTTTTCTTCTTCATGAAAAACTGCATCTCTAATTTCAACTACTTTAGAAGTAGAGAGCATGTAGATTCGATAGGCTTTCTTGTTGGATGAATATCCAACCATTACTCCTGCACTTGCACAAGGATCATCCTTCTTTCTCGTTTCCAAGGAAATATGGACAAAGCATATGCATCCAAATACTCTAAGGTGATCAACCTTAGGTTTCTTCAAATAAAGTGCTTCATATGGTGACTTTCCTTCGAGTGCAACATGAGGGAGTCGATTGCAAAGATAGTTTGAACAATTGATGGCCTCACCCCAAAAGTCTTTTGGCAAGGATGCCTCAATTCTAATGGTTTTGGCACATTCACACAAGGTTCTATTCTTTCTTTCAGCCACCCCATTTTGAGATGGTGTATATGCACAAGAAAACTCTCTTTTAATGCCTTCAAGCTCACAATAATCATGAAATTTATTGGAAGTGTACTCACCACCTCCATCACTTCTAAGAATCTTGATTTGGTATGAAAATTGCTTTTCAGCTAGAGCTTTGAACTTTAGGAAATAGTCAAACACCATAGACTTTGAAGCTAGAAGATATAACCAAGTAAATCTTGTGAAATCACCAATGAAAGTTACAAAGCAAGTAGCACCACCCTTGCTCTTTGAAGATGAGAATGCACATCCGAGTGTATGAGCTCCAATGGATGTGTAGTCTTAATAGATGACTTTGAAAAAGGCTTCTTATGAGATTTAGATATGGCACAAGCCTCACATGGCTTGAAATTCTTGGAGATAAGATTAGACAAGCCAATAGCTTTGGCTTTCTTCACCATGGACACCATAGAACTATAGTTAGGATGCCCCAAACTTCTATGCCATAGTTCCTCCAAAGAAATATGCAAAGCAAAAGCACCATCACAAGAGTTAGCATACTCTTTGGGATCAAGCTTGTAGATTCCACCATATCTAGACCCAAATGCAAGGATCTCATCATGCTTCTTGATTGTACACATCTAGTCCACTATCAAACAATTGTCCAACACTAATAAGATTTTTTTGTTAATTTAGGAACAAAAAGTACTTAGACAGAGAAAGAACTTTTGATGATGAAAGCTTTAAGGGAATGGTCCCTATGCCTTCAATAGCACACTCATGATCATTTGCTGTGTAGATGGACTTCTTGGCTCCTTCATAAGGTGTCATGGATGAAAAAGAATACTTGGAGCTACACATATGTGAGGAAGCTCCACTGTCGATGTACCACGAACCATCCTTCTTGAAAGGTGATGAAGAAAAACTCGAGACCATAAGAGATCCCTCTCCATCACTTGCATGAGCATCTTCTTTCTCTTCATTGTAAATGTTGGCTTGTTTTAATTGACTCTTCTTCTTGAAGCAATTGGTGGCATAATGCCCCTTCTTGCCACAAAAGAAACACTTGATGTTTTTTTTCTTCTTCTTGGATGTGAAAGCTTGAGAGGACTCATCCTCTTCTCCTTTCTCCTTGGAAATAAGATTGTTCTTGCTTGAAGAGGATTGGTGTTGATTCTTACTTCTTGTCTTGTGCTTGTCTTTGACAAAGAGGGCTTTACCATCAATGTTGAGAGATAGTCTTTCCATTTTCAAGAGTTTATACTCTTGTCTTGATTCTTCAGAAATGAGCACACTTTGGAGTGCTTCCAAACTTGGTAGTTCCTCCTTAATGGCATAACTCTGAACAAGGTTGTCATATTCCTCCTTTAACCCATTAAGTATGACTTGAACAAGTTCATTTTGGTTGATGGAATCTCCTATGCATGACAATTCTCTATGGAGGTCTTTAACTCTCATTACATAAGCTGAAGCACATTCATCACTTCTCTGTACACTTTGAAAAATTTGGTTTCTTAGTGTTAGAAGTCTAGAAGTATTCTTTGCCTCATAGATGGACTTGAGAGTATCCCAAGCATCTTTGGCATTAGCACAAGCACCAATTTCTCTTAAGATGTCATTTGAGACATTCATTTTAATATAATGTAGAGCCATCCTAGCTCTCTTTTTGTACTTTGGAATTTCTTGAGGAATTTGTGGTTCTTCTTCAATACCAAGCACAATATCCATCACATCTTGTAGAATTAAGATAGATTCCAAGCTAACCTTCCAAATTGAGTAATTGGAGGTTGAAAATCTTTCACTTGCTTCTAATAGAAAGGCACCCATTGAAGCCATAAAGAATGTTGGAAATCAAAAAAGATGGATGAAAAAATTGCTTATCTTCTCACTATAGGAACCAATCAAGGGTAAAAAAACCAAATCCTATGTAAGACTAAACAAAAAACTGTGACATAGATCTCACTAGCTTGACAATCTCTCTAGAACAAGATTTGAATCATAAAAAAAGATGAAGTATGGCAAAAGTTATGGTTCTCCGAATTTCACATGTGTGAAATACTCCAAAAATGTCAAATTGACTCAAATACAATCTATTTGTATGAAACAATTTGCCTAGATCCTCTAAATTTTGCCTAAATCACATATAGATGAGATTGGTCAACTTCTGGATGATTTTTGTGATCATTCAGGCAATAGATGACATGTACTCACGATTTGCCATAGGTCTAGGCACCCTACCTACGACTATTCAAAAGCTTATAACTTTCGATTGGCTTATCCAACTGTCATGATTTGAATTGCATCAAATTCTAAACATTTCTAGCTTTCTAGTGGGCCAAATTGCATGAAATTTGAATCTAAGGTGAGAGAGAACCACCAAACTGAAGATGGGCGGATTTCAAACGTGCCTGCACCTGAAATTTTGTACAGTACCTGATCTGGACCATTCAAAGTGGTTTGAAGCTCTAAATCACCAGAAAACTGCAAACTAGCTAGAAAGTAGAATCTAGACAATTCCTAGCTTGAAATATGATCAAATTTGAAAACTTTTTGATTAGATTTGCTTGTAAATCTTAGGTAGGCTCTGATACCATGTTGAATTCACACGTGTGGGATGCCCTACACATGTACTTTTGATCTCCTAAGCCCAATAATACCATAAAGATCAAACTAGCATTGATTGACAATAGGAAAGCAGATCATACAAGAAATATTATTGTGTTACAAGCAAGATCTGTCAACAAAACATGAAACTAAGTACAATAAATGCCTCAACTCGGCTAGAGAGAGAATATGAAAGTACAAACTCAAGTAGAGAGAGAGAACACAAAGAGCTTAGTCTCCAAATCTGCATTACACACAAAAATCATCATCTTCTCAATGAGAGTACATTTCATATATATAGATCCATGGACTCTCCTCCTACTTTGAGTTGAATTGGAGTTATGAATCCACCTCTCGAGCTATCTAGACTTATTCAAGCCACCTCAATATGTCTAATTGTGACACCTAGTATTTTCATGCATTAAATGTGGCATGCAAAGTACAAATGGCAATTCCTATGGTAGCTCGAGTTTCTACTTCTATCTACCTTGAATATTTTATTCTAAGATGGGTGCTTACTAAGTCAAAAGAGCTCAATTCATCTTTGGCATTTTTAGGACCCCTACTTACAACATTAAATAGACTTTTTCAATAATTTCAACAAAGTTGTATGAACGGAACCATGGTCCAATAGAAGTAAGACCTACAACTATTCTCAAGACTGGTCACTACGGATCAATGGGCCCCAATAAGTCTGCTTGTTAGGGACCCAACTCCCTTGGGTCCCAAACCCAGACTTGAGACTAGACAATGACTGGGCCTATAGACTTGACCAGTGACTTGTGAACCTGCATGGTTGCCACGTGTCATGATCTTGGTGTGCACATGGCTTGGAGTCTCTCTCCTTGGAGGTATACAAGGGGAGGAGGACTCATTTGCCATCCATCTATCTACCTAGGAGGAGGTGGATGGAGAGCGTGTGCATGGCCAGGATGCTTGCTAGCGTGAGGCAGGAGATGGCTGAGAGCCTAGGCGGTGGTATGGGACGCCGTCCAGGATGGAGGCTGGATCCAGCTTGATACGGTCACAGGACAGGGCACGGTGGGTGGACCTGGATTAGGTCCTATGGCGGGGTGGAACGTGAATTGTTCGGTCTCTTGTGGTTAACTGGCACCCGGAGGTTTAAAGTAAGTAAGGATTGTAACATATGGTATCAGAGCCACTGCATGCTGAAAGCAGGTGCGTTGATCTGTAGAGTTTCTCTTGTAAGTTTCGGTGCCTTTGACGGATTTCAAAACAGTATTAAAACGCATTTTTTATGCATCTTTTTGTGTTCTTCTTTCTGTTGTTTTTTTACAAAAATTCAAGTAAAAGTTTTAAAAAAGAAACAGTTGGGGCCCTAAGGAGGACCTGCCACGTGGCATTGTCTAGGGTAGGACAGGTGGCGGTCCTTCCTATTGGAAATCCACTCAGGAAATTGTGGATTTCTAGTTGCGTTGGGACCTCCTCAGCAATAAAATAAAAAACGTAAACTTTTCCATCGTTGTTTGACCAGCAGGGGTTGCCAAAAAACGACTAGCAAATCTGCCATGTGGGATCTTTTGAGCCAAGAAAGGTGGCAACTGGTAGCGCCCTGTTGTAGTGATGTCTTTCAAATCCCTAGCTGGTGAAATCGGGGCCCTCCTTGAAAATTTAAGCAAGTTTTTCTTCTTCTTGTCCCTGTCTGCCAACGATGGACAGATTGAAAAAAAATAAGATATAGAAGGGGGGAGGGGGCTGTAAGCCACTTGGCAGGCTGCCAGGAGTTGGCTTGTCAGCTGAGATGGAAGCTAGGTGGCAAGGCAAGGCCACTTGGCAGGTAGTAGGATGGCATTGTGGGGTCGAAGATCTCTCGTAGTATAGCCCTTCCGCCTGTCAACAAAGGTTAGATCACTGGATAGGTGCCTAACTATGCATAGATGCTACTTTTAGTTAATTTCCTACTTTCTCCCTTAACTCTACTCACCACTATACTACTCCTCTTTAACTCTACTCCTCTACACTCACATTCATCATAGTTTGGTTGAAGGGAAGGAATGCAAAAGAAGAGATTGAGAAGAGAAGAGAAAGAGAGAGAAAGAGAGTGAGGGTGGAGGTTAGCTCAAATGCTCCTTATGCTTGCTAATGGAAAAACATTCACTATTGGCAAACAATAAACATGGAAATAGAAAGCAAGAGAAAACACAACCAAGAGCAATAGCAAATAGTGAATAGCAAATGAGGATGCTTCTCTTCCAAAAATGGTAGAGTTTCCTCTTTCTCATTAAGCATGGAAATAGTGTACAAATGGTGTCTTTTTATAAAATGGGGAAGGCCCTTGCCCCTCAATCTTATTGGCTAATATTCACAATGATCCTAACCATTCATATTGGACCCAACTTGATCCAAGGGTCCACAAAAAGTACATTAGAAATCACAAGATTCACGTGAGTCCCAATTTGGACTTGTGAACTTGTGAACTTGTGGAAGGACTTGTGAACTCCTGTCAGCCATTCCTGATCCACCCATGCTTGGAATTGTTTCATCCAGGGATCTCCAAGGAATGCAGCTCGATAATATATGCGAGGGACTTGCAGCTGGTTTTCGATTTTGTCGGAAGCGAGCACCTTATTTGGATCAAAAAATATGGAGGGAAGGAAATCATTCCATTTTGTTTCAATGCCCATTAAATATTTCAAGTCTCGGGCGTAAGTGGCTGTCGCGCGACTGTAGGATCGAGGCAATTGATGTAGTGGCTGGCGAATGCGGAGAGAGCCCTTCTGGCGTCTACATCCGTTGTCCACCCATATTCGGATCTGATGATTGGCCAATTGAAATTGTAGAGTGTGATCTGGTCCAGAGGAGTGCCGCATTCCACCCATTTGGATCTTCTTGGACATGGCAGAAAATGCGCGTTCACCCGTAACTGTTGTGGACCCATCACGTAAGCTCGGATGGCCACAGGGTCTCTCTCAAATAACTGATGTCGCCACTCCGGTTGTGGTTGGAGGGCGGGTAAGGCTTGCAGTTCTTTTTCCTTGATAGTCTGAGCTGAGAATGATATCTGTCAGCCGCCTCTTGATGACTCGTGGGAATATTTGGATAAAAATTCACTGATGTTCTCCTCCACGAATTTCGGTCTTCAAAAGGCCCGGCTGGCAGATATCGTTCGTGACCCTCTGGATGAGGTTGCTTGGCCCTGGCTGGTGGTTGGGCCTTGGCTCTGGTCATGCGTCTCAGCGGTCGCATCTGTCTGTCCTTGGTCGTGGCCTTTGGACCCTTGATCTGGTTGAAATTCCCCTGCTGCCTGCTGGCTCTGATCTTGGCTGGTACTAGCCTGTGCAACGTCAAAATTAGGTGGCGGTGGAATTACCACGGGGGTGGGCTGGGCCTTCGTTTCCATGTATTTTTGGCATGCCTTGAAGGCTTGTTTGGCATGGGCAAGCTCTTGCCTTGCGCTTGCCCGGTACTTATTGAACTTCACCTCCTCCTTCTGCTGCAGCTTGGCAATCTCCTAGTGCCCTGCTTGTTCGTGTTGCTGAACCAGAATCAGCTCTTGCTGCAGCTTGGTGAGGTCTGCTTGCAACTATGTATTACTTGTTGCCAACTGTAGTACCTTGCTTTCCAGAATAGCTTTGGCTGCTACCGCATCCAGGATGAATTTTCCTAGGGTTTGGTATGCCGTCGTTAGATCCGTGGGAGCAGCTGGTACACTAGCACTGGCAAGGGCTTGTGTTGTATCGGCCCTGACGACTTGTGGAATTTCGTCGTCATGGTCTTTGATCAGATTTTCATTTGTCCTGATACCATTTGGGGTGGTAGGGTCAGCCCGATCTGGTGATGCTACAAAAACTGTTTGTACAAATGCGTCATTAGGTTGCGGTTGGCTGCCCTCGGCAACCCTTGGCGAAGTGGGTGGGGTGTGAGAAACAACTGTATAGTTTGTCCAAACGAGAGGATGGGAGGAACAGTGGGGAACTGAAGGGTGGTGTGGAGTATGGAAGAAGGTGAGGATGGAGCAGAAAGTGTCTGGCGTGGGGGTGAAAAATTGATAACTTGCATCCGTGCCAGAGTGTTGGGGGATAGTTGTGAATCAGAAGGGTTGAATGTGAGAGGAGCAACAGTGGTGGCAGGAGTAATGGAGGATGCGATGGAGCTGTGGACACTGGAAGAGAAGTAGGAGTGGTATCAACAGAAGAAACGAGGATGGAGACAGAAACAGATGTGGATGGAATAGGAAGGGAGTTAGCGACAACGTAAATTGGAGTGGGGGGTTGCATGGAAGAAGAAGTGACAGTGGTTGATGGAGTATTTAGTGCGGCAGTGGAGACACTCGTCGGGTAACAGGTGGAGATGTGGATGCAGAGGCAATGCCACACATTTGTTTGCTGGCCGTTGTGTTAATGACTGCAGGTTGGGATGAGGTAGATGCTTGAGATGGTGGGTAAAGGTTAGTATGTGGCACAAGGGTAGACAGGAGGGATGAGCGTTGGAAACCGTGCACTTTCACCTCGAGAAGTGCACAGGCAAAGTTATACAATAGGGGGTCTACTTCGATTTGCTCTTAGTTGTTGGTTTTGATGGAGTTTGTTAGTTCTTGAATAAGGAAGCTATGCCAGTCGTATGGCAACGGAGGGGTTAGGGAATTCCAGAAAGGATTCCACTATCTGACTCAGCAACGTAGACTAGATTCTGTCCTTGCGAAATGTTGAAATAACCAAAAAGTCATTCAACAGATGCGCAGCTATCTGAATGACGAGTTCCGTGATAGCTTCTATAAGGTAACCATTGTTAGTTTGGATGGGAATTTCTGGTGTGGTTTGGATGACGAATGGTTTGATTAGAGCTTTGGCGTGGCGATGGGAGATGGGTTGACGATCACCGGACATAACGCCAACGGTTCTCATGGTTCCGCAAGATTCATCGGCTGTGCTCGCGCAAGTTCCTCGAAGACTTGTTCCACTGGTGCCTGACTTTAATTAGGTTCTTGTTGGGCTTGCGGCATCATGATTACCACGTCGTCCAATGTATAATTCTTGAAAGTATCAGGCATCTCATGAACTGGAGCTCGTCGAGATTCCTCTTTCAGCATATTGATCTTGGCCCGACTGGCCATTTTTTTATTTTCTGTCACCTGTGTAGAAGATGACGCTGTATCTAAGTCCAACTTGATTGACTTCAAGGAATCCAACACCTTCTTTTTACCCTTTTTGGTCATTTTGGTGGGTTCATCCTTGTTGTCTTTCTTTGAGACTGCTGTGACATTCGCCTCATGGTTGCGAATATCAACGTCTACTATAGCTATTGCCTCTTTGGGTAGGTCACTCCATCAGATCACTTGGTTGTAGCGTTGCTTCAACTGATTTTTCTTATTCGCAGGTGCCTTGGGTGGTTCGATCCTTGAGACTTTCACCATAGCAGACCTTTGTGGTGGTTGAGTTGGTACCTTCTTGGTTCCGTAATGATCTGGGTCCATGTGGTATAGGACTTGTTCATCAGTCAGCTCAATCTCCTTATTATAAGTTAGAGCATGTTGTCAAGGGACTAGATCATCGTCCACTGGGTTCTCAATCGGCTCCGCTTATAGCCATGCTCCGTTTATCATATTCACTCCAAATGTGATTGGTGTGTCCATAGTGTAACATTTGGGTAAAGATGTACTCGGTTCTAGATCTGATTCATATTGACATGTCTGGCAGTCAATAGTTGCTAATGCATCCATCCATCTCATGACATCCATCTCTGAATGATAGTGACCTCCCTTGGTTGGCCTTGGGCGGTCAATCGTATGATCTGTCGTGGATGATCCGTCATCAGCTTTGGGTGCAATAGGTTTCACTGCCCATGTGGTTGGATCTACCTTTACAGCCTATTCTCCATTCTCGAAGGTGAGTTTCCCTATACCCCAGTTGTGTACTACTTGTGCAACCCTCAACCATGGTCTTCCCAGTAAAATACGGTATGCAGATGGAGATTCAGGTATATCCATAACCACAAAAGTAATCACATACTGCATGCCTGCTATCTTTACAGGAATATCAGCAACTACACCTTTTGGTTTCACACATGATTGATCTGCTAGCAAGATGGCGAATCTGGCTAGCTTCAATCCTTGTAATTCCCATTTTTTGTACAAAGTAGTGGAGATCAGATTGACACCCGATCCTTTATCTACCACTGCCGCCTCGTCCTTGTATCTCTTGTGTTTGATTGGCAAAGTGATGTTGTGTTCCTCACTCTCCCATGCTACTCTGATGTGGAGGACTTTACTTGTTTCATCATAGCCCGCACAATAGATGGACTCAAGCACTACTGGCTCCTCATCCGCTTCGGGCCATTCAGCTAAAAGGCTTTTCGCTTGTCGTGCAATCCGCAGTAGTTCTCCGAGGGGTAAACTAACGTGGCTTGATAGCAAGAGTGTAAGCCTTTCAGTGTGTGGTTCCTCAGGCTCCACCATGTGAAAAGGTGGTTCATGTTGGTGCAACCTATCATTCTGATCAGTGCGCAGTGGTGAGCCCGTTTGTGGTTCCCGTTCGACACCGACTAGAGGTTCTGTGGGATTGTTTTGTTCTTGCTCTTTTTCCTCCTCTTGTGCTTTTGGTACCCAGTGTCTTATTTTTTGGTACTGTCTTCTCTCTTCCCTCACATTTGGATATGGCACTGAAGTTGAGGGTTGGTCATCAGTGACCGATGGTGGTGGTGAGGGAGCCACTTCCTTCCTCTTTTGTGCTCGCGTAATAGCTAACATAGGAGCGTGGTCATGTCGGCCTTTCCATGGCATCTCTGCTGGAACTGTTGATTGCTGTATGGCAATGAGGTTAAGAGGTGCACTGCTTCTAGGTTTAAATGGACAATTCTTGAAATAGTGTCCATAACCGCAATCCCGGCAGGAGGTTGTGTATTGTCCTTTGTAGGGACATTCTGCAATTCTGTGTCCCTCGCCGCACCCGTAGCAGCCGTAATTTCTTCCACCTTGACGTTGAGTTTGAGCTGCATAGGCCGAAACATATTCATTTATGGCAGGATCCATAAATGGTTCATCTAGTCCGTACCACTGCTGCTGCTCAGGTTGAGGTGGCATTTGCATTTCTTGTTCTACTGCTGTTAGGTTTACATGGGCCACTTGTTGATTGGCTGGCCTTGGTGGAGCAAGTAAGGCCATGCGTTGTAGTTGATTGAGTGCGCCGTACCTTGGTGTCGCGTTAGGTGCCCCTTGATGATAAGGATAAGAAGTCTGATAAGGACTTCTCTTCAAATGAACAACCTTGGGGTTAAACGGGCAAAATGCCGTATCGTGGGATGTTGCATTGCACATATGGCAAAATCTATGTGTCAGTCTCAGATTTTGCTTTAGGACTGGACACTCGTTCGTTGTATGGTTTTGCGTGCATACCGAACACCATACATTTTCTCGTCGAGGATACTACAGCTGGGTTGGTTTCAGTTGATGTGGAGTTACTGCTACAGTTCCTTGTAAGGCCTTCAATTTATGGTCAAACTGCACCGTAAGTTGCTCCATCTGCTGTTTGTGTAATTTTGTCATTTGCTCCAACAACAGTCCTGTGGATAGAGCGGATGCATTTGATGATGATGATGCGATCAAGGGAGTAGGAGTGTGGGTGGAAGGATATTCGTCGTCAGATTCCTCATCCTCTTCCCTGATGGCATCTTCCATAGCTTCTTGCAGAGTAGCGTACTGCTCCCGTCATTTTAGCTCTCTTCTGATGCTTCGTGGTAATCCGACTAGGAACCACATGATCACTGCATGATCGGGAGTCAGGACTGCACTGCACTCGGATCATAGATGTTTGACCCGTTCAATATAGTCCCGGACCCTTTCTCGTTTTCCCATCTTGACTTTGCTCAGCAGGAGAAACGGGTCTTCCAGGAACTTCCTTGGCTTAAAGCGCGTAATGAGAGCCACTTTAACCGCTTTCCAGACGGATTTCTCTTTTTTTGACAGGTTGAAAAACCAATCCTGAGCCACTGCAAGTAAGGACATAGGGAATAGCATCAGCTTCTCAGTAGGTGTCCGTTCGTTGTAGATTTCACAAACTTGCTCGTAGATCTGGGGGAATCGGATGGGATCTGATGATCTATTGTATTTTGGTATCTCCATCCGTGGTGCTCTCCGAACTGCATGCAAGGGTGCGACAGGTATGGGTTGGCCCATTGGATCCATTGGTGCTGGTTCCGGTTCTGCCTCTTGTTGCACAACTGCTAATTTTTTAAGGTGTGGTGCCTGATTTGCTATCCTTCGTGCTATTGATCGTCCCGATCTCAGATTCATCCGATGGTGGATTCCAAAGTGATTGGATCCTGCTTATATAGTAGGATGCAGTCTGGATCCTCAAGGATCTGATCGATCTGATCGGTTGGAATGAATTTTAGGCCTTTTACGGTGATTTTTCCTTGATAACTTTTTACTCCTTGCACTGATTGACCTGAGATTTTGACAATAGCTAGATCTGATGCAGATCTTTCCACTAATCTGGTCTGCGACGGTTATCTTATGCGAGGGTTGGCTATGCGAGGGTTTTTTTAGCTATTTTTGTAGGTAAAAAACTTGATATCTTTCAGATATCTGGAAAGTAACTCTCGCAAGCTTCAGAGTAGCTGGATCTGGGTCAAATCTCACTATAGAATTCTCTGCGAGAGTTAACTCTCGCAAGAAGTGAGAATTTCACTGTCTACGAGGGTTCAACATCACTTTTTGTGCTTGATCTTCACCAAATTTTCATACTAAGTCTCGCAAGCTTCATCACTGATGTAATTTGACATTCGAAATCGATTGAGAGGGTTTGCGAGAGTTCTTACTAGAAGGATTTGCTGGATCTTCACTTTTTAGTGATTTTTTTGCACTTAAATCCAATTTTCTGCTCACTGGAATCAAACTAACTCTCGCAAGCTCTTCTGTGTCCCGGTCTCACTGAGATGGAACTTCAAAATCCTCTGCGAGAGTTCTTGACCACTGGAACTGAAAATTTCACTGTTTGCGAGGATTCACTGGTACTTTTTCGTCTTTTTTTCATTGGGAACTCTCGCACAGGCACTTAATCATAAAACTAACTCTCGCAAGCTGGTCTCACTAAGATGGAACTTTAGAGGGCTCTGCGAGAGTTCTTATGAAGATTTGAATTTTTTTTGGATTTTTCAAGGGTTTTTTGAATTTTTTATGATTTTTTTTTTTTCTGATTTTACAATCTGCTTGGAGCTAACTCTTGCAGGCTTCTATGCAGGTCTGGGACAGTACCCTGGAGCTGCTGCCACTCATGTAAGGGTTAATTCCCACTGATTTTGGAGATATAAAAATCTGATGAGTTTTTTGGCTCTTTTTTCCTCCAAAATGCAGATTGGTGTGTTTTTTGAGTTTTTTGGATGATTGGTTTGGGTTTCAAGCCCTTAAAGGTTGTTCAGGGCCTCCTCTACCCTCTCACACCTCCTCCGCTAGCTGTGAATAGTCCAAACACAAAAAAATACAGAAAACTAACTCTAAACTCCCAAAAATCTACCTAAACTACTCTTAAAGCAAGAAAATAGCTAAAATACAACTAAACTAGTTAGTGGAAACCTATCCCCGACAACGGCGCCACTGTGGGGTCGAAGATCTCTCGTAGTATAGCCCTTCTGCCTATCAACAAAGGTTAGATCACTGGATAGGTGCCTAACTATGCATAGATGCTACTTTTCGTTAATTTCCTACTTTCTCCCTTAACTCTACTCACCACTATACTACTCCTCTTTAACTCTACTCCTCTACACTAACATTCATCATAGTTTGGTTGAAGGGAAGGAATGGAGAAGAAGAGATTGAGAAGAGAAGAGAAAGAGAGAGAAAGAGAGTGAGGGTGGAGGTTAGCTCAAATGCTCCTTATGCTTGCTAATGGAAAAACATTCACTATTGGCAAACAATAAACATGGAAATAGAAAGCAAGAGAAAACACAACCAAGAGCAATAACAAGTAGTGAATAGCAAACGAGGATGCTTCTCTTCCAAAAATGGTAGAGTTTCCTCCTTCTCATTAAGCATGGAAATAGTGTACAAATGGTGTCTTTTTATAAAATGGGGAAGGCCCTTGCCCCTCAATCATATTGGCTAATATTCACAATGATCCTAGCCATTCATCTTGGACCCAACTTGATCCAAGGGTCCACAAAAGGTACATTAGAAATCACAAGATTCATGTGAGTCCCAATTTGGACCCAACTCTAAAAAGTGATCTCTAAGTTTAAAAATGACATTGGGCCTCTAGTTTTATTTCAATTACAAGGCCCAAGTCAAGTTTATTTTATTTACAACTTCAATTGCATGCTCATTGGGCCATGGGCTTATACACGCAGGATGCCATGCCCTCGCAACACATTTTATTGGAGGATTTTATTTATTTACACTTTGTTGGGAATACCCCCAACAGGCATGGAGAGGGAGGCATACCTCTCCCAGACATATGTTTTTTGTGAAAAGAGGTGGAGGTGGTGGTGCATCCTTCTCTTTGCTCTCTCTTATTCCTTTTGGCAGCCATGGACAATACCATTTGGTTTGTGAAGAGACAGCAAGAGTATATTGGTATCTACCTTCCTTGAGTAGCTTTTGATTCTCTTCTATCATCTCTTCTTAATTCACCTCTTTTCTCCATGTAAAAATGGAGCCTACTCCTACCACACAGCCTATGTCCCCTGCTAGAGAGGCTACAGTATCTACCTCTGTTTTAGACCCTGATGCTTTGATGCTGGCCAATAACAATCTATAACAACAGATTGTTGATATGCAAGCTAGGCACAGTTGGGATCAGCAGGACCTCAAGGAATTGATGCAGCTAAGGCAATTGGTACATCAACCCTTGTTCACTCCTAAAGTTTTTGCTGGCGAAAAGAAGGATAGAACCTCAGAGGCGGTCTTGCAATGGCTGGATCGATGGAACTCGCACTTTTCCATGCACGATTCATCCGAGGATAACAAGATCAATCTCGCCATCATGTACCTGCGAGGTAAAGCATTTACCTGGTGGCAAGATATAAGGGGTAAGCCTAAAGTTCCTAGGAATTGGGAGGATTTTTGTAAGGCCTTTAAGGCAACCTTCTTTCCTATTCTTGATGATTTTGAATTTTACCATCAATATGCAACGATCCATATGGGGAACCGGCCCCTGGATCAGTATTTACAAGAGTTTCAAGAAGTCTATTCTCATTTTGCAACTAGAATAGATCCTGTGTTAGTAAAGTTGCATTTTATACTTGGGTTGCCAAGAGACTATTGGCTAGAGGTCAGGAGGAACCAGTCTCTTACCCTCGAGGATGCTGTTCGCTTCGCCATGATCTACGATGATACTCGTATGATGGCTAAGTCTGAGACTGGTGTCTTGCCTGACGTAAAGGGTAAGAAGTCTTTCTTTCCAAAGAAATTGAAAGATAAGGCAAAGGATGAGGCTTCAGGTTTAGTTAAGTCAAAGAAAAGATCTACCTTGGACCAAGAAACCTTTATGAAAGCCAGAAGCGACAATTTATGCTTCAACTGCATGGAACCGGGTCATGTTGCGAAGGAATGTCCAAAGAAACAGAAAGCTAAAGGGTCATCTTTTAAGACGCCAGGTAGCTCTAGCATATCTAGTGTAGATCTTTCCTTTGCTGGTAATTTTGTGTGCGAGCATTGTTGTTTTAATATGGCTGTTTTTGGCCCTCATGGCCTCATTTGGATGAAGGGGTTTTTGGGTGGCCAAGCTGTAACAGTTTTATTTGACGATGGTTCTACACATAATTTTATTAACGCTAATTTGTTGCAGAAGCTAAAGGTGGAAACAAGGCAAAGTGACCATCGATACACAATGAAGCTGGCAACTGGAGCAGAAAGCCAAGTATGGGACCGAGTAGTCCCACGTCTACCAATTGAGATTCAAGCCTATAAAGATAATTTAGACTTCCATATTATGAATCTAGATAGGGTAGATGTAATACTTGGAAAGGAGTGGTTCTATGAGAGGAACGAGTCTGTGAAGAAAAACTATGTAACTCACAGTTTGTCGTTTTTACATCGGCTCACTCATAGAATTGAATGGAAATGTTGATATTTCTACTCCGTATATGCTTTCTGCTTTGGAAACTGTTAAATGCATGGATATTGTTGATTGCAGTTCTTATTTATGTTGGTTAAAAGATTTTACTTACCATGAAGAACGTAGTTTGCAATTCTACAATCTCCAAATGGAACTAATGTCTAATAACCTAAAGCAAGAAAACTCACTAGAAGGTGAAATTTTTAGGAAACTTAGGCAAGAATTTTACGATGTGTTAGTAATGGGCAACAAAGAGAAAGGTGATGAGAACACATGGGTGACAGTAAAAAAGTCTTCAAAGCATTGAGGAGGGATGAACCACTTTGGCATTATGCAAAGTTGGCAAGCATCTCCAATTGTGATATCTACTTGGAAGACATATCATACACCCCCATCCTCTATTTGAGTATCAATAATTCTATTCTTGAGAGGTGAGTGAGAGTAGAAATGGAGATGATTGATAAAGCTTTACCATTGTGGTTGATTGCATGATTGTGGATTTGTGGTTGTAGCTATGGTTGTGACTGTGAGTTGGTGGGAGTTGTCATCAAAATTATTGTGATTGTATGAGGAGAATCAATCTGTAGAGAATTCGGAGATTTCAATTTTCATAGATCTATTAATTCTCAATGAGTGATCTAACATTCTTAATACTGAAAGATCAGATTGAATCTAGTTATTTCACTACTTAAATCCTGTTGAGAGAGGTGGAAATTCATTTCAATACAATTTCACAAATTGAGTTTATTGAGAAGTCTTCACTGAATAAGATTAGTGAGTTTTCACTAAGGAATATGTTTAGTTCAAGAGCCAATGAGATTTCCTTGTGAGTCTATGAGAGAGTTGTTTCAATAATTCAACTTTGGTTTAAAAGAAGTTTTTTTTTCCCACTAGAGCCTCTTATGGATGTCTTTAAGAAAGATGTGGAGGCATTTCAGATAAGGAAGCTTTTGTGGGTGAGGAGTAATTGCATGAGCTGTTGAGGAGAATTACGTGGTTAGTTGAGAGAATGTCCTCATAGATGATGAGAGGAGTGCATATAGCTTGAGCCTTTGCTTCTAAGTTGTGAGTAATCCAAGCTTTTACTGCCTTTCAAGCTACAGATTCATGAGCTAGATATTGGCAGACCTGTTGCGAGCAATGATAAATACCAGTCAATTGCTCAATTTTGAGTTGTCTTTATGGGAAATCAAGAACTCATCTGTGAGCATCCTTTCACACAATTGTGAGCATGCCATTGAAGAGCATTCCCTAGTTCAATCATGGGCAGTATTTATTGATGATGGATCATCAGTTGAGAAAACCTTTGAAAAACATTTCATCACTTTGAAGTAAGCTTTTCCAATGTTTTCTAGAGGCTTGAGTTATTGCACTTTTCAATGCTCAGAGAAATGGGTTTCAACTCTGCTATCCAACGACCTATAGAAGGCATAATTGTTGTCATTTCATGGCTTAGAAAATTAGACCAAGGCCCTACCATCCATCGTTGACAAACAGATACATTTTTGCCATTTTCTATGGCTCAGAGAGTTGAACAAGGCCCTGCAGACCAACAACCTACAGAAGGCATAATTGTTGCCATTTCATGGCTCAGAAAATCAGATCAAAAGCCTGATGTCCAGTGCTTTTCAAAGGCACATTTCTTGTGGATTCTCATTGCTCGGAGAAATGGATCTAAGCTCTACCATCTAGCGGCTATTGAAGGTAGGCATTTGTCACTTTTCTGACTTCGGACATCAGGTGTGAGCCCTGTTGTCCAGCCCACCATTGAAGGACATTATATCTCCTTTTTTATGGCTCGGGAAGTAGCTTGAAACCCTATTGTCCTGCGGTTGTAATAAGGCATAACTTTTTCCATTCTCAGTGCTCAAAATGTGGTTCAATCCACTACTATCTAGTTTACTATCAAAGGCACATTGATTGCCATTTCCTGTGCCCAAAGGTAGGCTTTTAAGCCATACTATCCAGAGCATTCTAGAGGCCACATTAATTTACATTTTCATCAGTCAAAAAGTGGCCTTGAAACTCTATTTCTCAGCACACTATTGGAGGCAAACGTTTCATCAATTTCAGTTCTCAAAGAATGAACAATTCCAATCTACAGTTGTCCAAAGATCTACTGAGTGCACATTTCTACCTAGAATTCTGAGAAATTTCTTTGCCTGATCCGTCACCGACAGGTTAGCATTTTGCTTGGAAAGAGTTGACACACATTCATTGACAAAGGATGCAGATACAAAGTTGTTCACCTGTCTGAGAAATTGTGGATATCATTGCGAATGACATCCCTTCCAAGTTCCGAAGTCAAACGTGTCAAAGAAAAGCCTTATTTGGTCTCAGATTTCCTTGTAGGTCAACGAATGCGGTATCCTTTGAAAATCTAGGTAGTTTTCTCTATCTACATCTCATTATGTGTGGGTTGAGATTCATGCATGAAACGTTTTTCTTGCAAGGATTAAGGCAATAGCTTTTATATAATTTTGAATTGAATCTAATGTTTTGTACACATGTAGTGAAATAACCCTTGAAAGACCTTCAAAAGAATAAGAAAGGAATGGAAAAACCAAATCACTAATGTTTGATAGAAAAGATTCTCTTGAAATCATATTTCAAAACCATGGATCCATAGAATATCCGCTAAGGTCCTTTATAAACAGTAAAAGTGACTGGACATGTTTTTTGACTGTGAATCAAAACCCTATTATCCTAATAAAGAGTGTTCACCGGTATGTTGAAAACATGTAGAGAAATTTGCATTTTTTGAAATTGTGAGTCAATACCTTTGAATGCAAACAGTATCTACTAATATCTTACTCATCCATAGTTCGAAAGACCTTTGAACGTCTAAGCCATTTTTTCTGAATTTGAAATGTGAAATCTCATAAGTTTTGAGTACTAATTAATTTGAGTGTGAGATCGGGCTGTTTGCAGCTCGCGTTTCTGGCGCGAGGATAGGTTAACTGAAAGTTTTTTTTTTGGAAATTGAAATTTCGCATGGTTTCGGGGGGGGGGGGGGGGGGGGGGGGGGGGGGGTGTAGATGGAGATTAAATGGCTTTTGGTTTCGTTTTTTACTCATTTCATGGGCTTTTTATTAGTCGTTATAGACTACGTGTAATTTAAGGCAGTTAAAGCTATAGTGAAATCGTAATGGCTTAAAAATTGCATGAATTAGATTCCGAATATGCACCTTGGTTTTTTTCGCGTATCTGTTGCATTGGTTCCATTTTGCAAAATCATTGGTAAAAATTCTATGAGCACGTTATTGTCCGTTAAACGCTATGTTTTTTGTGAACATTGCTCGATTAGAAAAGCATACCCGTAATGATTTAATCGAAGGAAAAAATTTATCAATTTTTTCGGTTTTTTTCTATGCAAATGAATTGAATGAAATTCTAGAGAAGGGGTAGCAAATGAAAATTCGCCCGACATCACTCGACCGTGATGACCCCCTGTAATATTAAAACACATGGTTGCAAATTTTGGACCACGATGTGTAGGAATTTCATTAGGGCAATAAACATAAAAAACCGTATGCAAAATCTATTCAATTATTAGCCATTATGATATACAACTTGGGCTAACAACCGGAAATTTTTCTGGCAATTGAAAGCCCCGAAGTTGTCAATGACTGGATAAATTCTTGGCCAAGCTACTTTAGCTTGTGCAACGTCCCAGAATAAAAAAGTGAATTTCGTCGATTTTTTGCTTTGGGTAAGGCCTCCTCGTGGTGGAGAATGCAACCCATAAAATTGTGATTGGGCTGAATTCCTGGAGGAATTTCGTAAGGCTTTTTTCACGATTGACGAATTATATTCGCTTTATTAACTGCTGTGGGCAACCGAGAACATGAGTTCTTGGATTTTTTTTGTGACCAAGGTGTCATTTTTTCGGAAACGGACACGGCCAAAAATGGCGCAAAAGCCTATGATGGAAAGAATAAAATGGAACGAAAAAAGTTGTTTCTTGATGTGCTTGAAGCCTGGGGCGTACCAACACTGTTTGTTGTTAAGAACAAGAAAAAGTCGGCTCGTTCTTCCCCATTTCTATAATTTGTCACTCATGCCTGTTAGGATGATACTATTATCCTTCTGGTAACCGTAAAGATTATGAAAAGGGGCGAAAGAATGTTTTAGTTGAAGTTGAAATATTCTAATAAATTCCCGAGAACTTCATATACTTGTATTATTTTTCTGACACTTTGATCAGGAAGTGGATGGCCTTCATAGAGGAAGAACCTGTGGTATGGGACACAGTCAATTCCAAAATGACGATCTGAAACTAACTGGATCAATTGACCATAGTATGGTCGTAAATCTTAATGATGCCAAATACTGTCGGTCATAAAACGGGTGTTTTGTCGAAAATTTGAGATATTGGTCATGACCCCTTTTTAGGATATCTCAAATTTACAAAACCGGAAACCCAGTATGCTATTTCTCTATAAAAGATATATTGGTGAATTTCTTAACACAATGATTAACCTGATTTTTTGTGATTCCTTGGAAGGTAATTTTGATTACTTGTTGACTATGGACAATGTCACAAAAATGGTTAATGGAACCGTCTTTTAGGATTCTTTTCCTTACTTGAGTCTTTAAAAAAACTTCTTTTTCTGGTCGACGGGTCGGTTCTCAAGCTTGGTAATGAAGAAGATCTTTGGTTTAGTCACTGTGTTGGAGCATCATTGGTATTTGCTTACAATGATGCAACACTTCTTTGTCTTTCAAGATTTTCTCAGATCTCTTCTTTGAAACTTCTCTAGGGCAAATCTCGATTGATATGCACCTCTTGAAAACTCATGTCGTTTCCTGTTAAAAGAGGGGGAGAAGTAGAAAGAAAAGAGATTTATCAAGGAGAAACATCTGTTAGAGATTCTAGGAGGAATCTGTTATATAGATGATGGACATGTTTCAATAATTAGAAACGATAGGATATTCAGATATTACAGAAATCCTTTATGGATTATAGTAGCTATCTGGTTTGAAGATTTAAGGAGGGGAAAATTACAATGTATTCTTGCAGTAGAAAAGTGGCTGATAGCAAGTCCGTTTGATTTGTGTCAGAAATATGGAATTCTATTGTAAGATGGGGGTTTGTTGAAACTTGTTCCTTGTTGGAAGTAGTCAACTTGATCTTAGTATGGACTGAGATCCGCGGGTTGAAGCAAAGAGGGAAATTCATGCTAACAATATATTCTTTTGAGTTAATCTCCGGTTGAGATTTTGGATGTGAAATAGCACTCTTTGAGAAATATTCTCTCTTAGAGGATAACCAAGTTATAGGATTCTCGGTTATGATAGTGTTGTGTACAGATCAAGAGATATATGTAGAGATATGCTATGTAGAGAATCTTTGTGAGATCATAAAACCTTTTGTACAAACTTTTAATCTTGTGGATCTACAACATATTCCATGAACTAAGTTATTTGCATGCATAAACTAGTTGTTGGTACATAGGCATATTGATGAGAATTGCGAAGAGACAATTTCTCGCTAGGTTATAGTAATTTCTCATTGAGAATTGCTTATTGACCTAGGATTGATTTAAAATCAGATTAAATGTGGTGTTTTGGTACCACACCTAGACATTTAGATATTTTCTGAATCCGATACAGCTAATCGAGTCAAAAGCACTACTTCTGAGTTAGTTGTTGGAAATCAACAATATGATTTTACTTATGGATATTATTGTTGAGATGTATTGCTTATGAGTCACAATGTTTATGAGTCATTTTGGATTCATTTACAGAAGGGTGTGCATAGAATACACGAGAACTTTTGGGCCTTATCTTTTCCCGATAGGAATAGATGGAATGCTATCCCGGAAGACTCAGGAGAGTTGGATAGTTGTTTGCCAAAAGTTAGAACTTCACGTAATGACGTTCCGTTAAATCTTAAGTGATTCTAGATTAGAACTTAAGAGTATATTATAGACGTTTTCTAGATGGACCCTAACTTTGGAATGATAATTTGTGCCATGTCTAAAGTAAGGGCATTTTTGGTTTACAATTCTTATATAAACACCGTATGTGAGTTGGAAAAGTCTCAAACTTTCCATATGGAAAGGACTTTTGGAACAACTCATGTGTCTTTTAAGAATTGTGATGCACTCTTATGATATGGTATGGTCTTGGGAATCTGGAGAGTTGGGATTGGTGAATCATAACTCAGATTCTAGAATATACCTAATCCATAGGAGAGGATAGAGTTCATACCCCGGGTGAATTAACATGATAGTGGAATTTTGGTACGACTGATCACTTTACCAAATCAATTATGTTTATTTGGCTAAAGACCAAGTAATTAGAGTATATGTTTGGCTTTACGGATTACCAAAGTGGCATTATGAACATTCCGATTCAAAGTTCGTTGGTCACTTTTGGTTGGCCGTATTTGCTAAACTAGAGATGACTCTGAGATTGAAGTTCTACTGATCATTGGTAGTTACGTTCTTTTATTGAGTATAGGACAAGAATCCGATGAATTATGATTGACGAATCATAGTTCAGATTCTTGTTATACTTGATCGTTTAAAAGAAGGATTACCCGCATGATTATAAGATGGGATAAGATATGTATTTGTATTTTGATTGCAATCTCCTCGGAGAGAAAATTATCCTTGATGGAGATTGAGTTATTATAAGCATTTGGCTACCGGTTACAGCCCGTTTATGCTTGTGGATTTGCGCCTAGGTCACCCACAACGGTAGAGACTCGGATGATCCAGTTTCAGAAGGTAGCGGATTTTCTACATGATATAAAGGAAATGCTACGAATTGCACGTGAAAATGTCTAGTGTGGACCGTCATTATGCAAATCTGAAAAGATCCATGAAAGACTTCCAAGTGGGGGATTGGGTATATTTGAAAATCTCGAAAGATTCCAGTGTAATGTGTACCGGCTAGCATTACAAATTGTCTCCTAGATATAGAGGACTGCATGGGATCTTGAAAAAGATTGGATCCTTAGCTTACCAATTGGAACTCCCGGAAGAATCTCAAGTGCATCTCGTATTTCACGTAAGCCGACTCAAGAAGAGTCTACGTGAAGGAAAGCATCGGGTGTATCTCGACTTGAACCCGAAAAGATCTTGGATACAAGAACTAAATGATTGAGAAATCGTATAGTTACCGAGCATCTGGTTCGATGGATGAGATGTACGAACGATGATAATTCCTGGTAACAAGAGGGAAGCTTAAGGAGGTTCTTTCCCAGTTTTAAGTTCGGAGGACAGAACTTGAATAAGGGGGGAAGAATGTCATGCCCATGACTGGTCTCGGGTAGCATGTCCACGCTAGGGACCGATAGACCAACAACCCGCCAAGTGCGGTAGTTTGTTGGATGCACGGGAGGTGTTCGATGTAATTCCTGAACACAATGTGATTTCATGGACTGCTATCATCTCAGCATATGCTGATCATGGACAAGGTGAAGAGGCTATCAATCTGTTTCAGCAAATGCAACAGACAGGCATTGCACGAGACAAGGTTACATTTGTTGTTGTCCTAAAAGCTTGTGCAAAAATTGCAGCCCTAGAACGAGGCAAACAGGTCCACAACACCATAATTAAAAATGGCCTTGAGTCTAATGTAATGGTAAGGAACACCATTGTTGACATATATGCAAAATGCGGGTGCATAGAGGATGCACGTGAAGTATTTAACAAAATGAATGAACGAGATGTGATCTCATGGAATACAATTATTGGAGGATATGCACAGCAAGGGCTTGGCAAGGAGGCTCTTGCTCTGTATGAGCAAATGAAACAGGAAGATGTGCAGCCAGACAATGTCACATACGTTGTTCTGCTAAAAGCATGTGCAAGCATTGCGGCCCTGGAACAGGGCAGGCAGCTCCATTCCCACATCATCAGAAGTGGTTTTGAGAGGAATGTGATTGTGAGCAGTGCCCTTGTTGACCTGTATGCAAAATGTAAGTTAAAGGATGCACTTGAAGTTTTTGAGAGAATGAATGAACGAGATGTAGTGTCATGGAATGCAATGATAGCAGGATATGCACAGCAAGGGCTTGGAAAGGAAGCCCTTGCTCTGTATGAGCAAATGAAACAGGAAGGTATGCAGCCAGACAGTGTCACACATGTGCTTCTGCTAAGAGCATGCGCCTGCATTGCAGCCCTGGAAGAGGGCAAGCAGCTCCATTCCCACATCATCGGAAGTGGCTTAGTGTTGGACGTAATCATGGGCAGTGCACTCATTGATATGTATGCAAAATGTGGGTGCATAGAGGATGCACGCCAGGTATTCAACAACATG
This sequence comes from Diphasiastrum complanatum, assembly GCA_029204225.1. Classification (NCBI taxonomy): domain Eukaryota; kingdom Viridiplantae; phylum Streptophyta; class Lycopodiopsida; order Lycopodiales; family Lycopodiaceae; genus Diphasiastrum; species Diphasiastrum complanatum. Next base: position 24,046,803 of record CM055097.1, on the reverse strand, counting down.
CATGAGCGGAATGTGGTGTCATGTAATGCAATGATTGCAGGATATGTACAGCAAGGGCTTGAAAAGGAGGCTTTTGCTCTGTATGAGCAAATGAAACAGGAAGGTGTGCAGGCAGACAATTTCACTTGTGCTATTCTCCTGAAAGCATGTGCTAGCACTGCAGCCCTGGAACATGGCATGCAGCTCCATTCCTACATCATCAAAAGTGGCTTTGAGGCGGACGTGATTGTGGACAGTGCTCTTATTGACATGTACGAAAAATGTGGGAACATAGAGAATGCCCGTCGGGTATTCAACAATATGAGTGAGCGAGATGTGGTTTCTTGGAGTGTGCTGATGCCAGGATATGCACAGCAAGGGCTTGGCAAGGAGGCTCTCACACTTTTGGAGGAAATGCAAAGGGAAGGCATGAAGCCGAATGAGGTCACCTATGTTAGTGTTCTCTGTGCATGCAGTCATTCTGGCCTAGTAGACGAAGGTCGACAAATCTTTGATTCCATGTGTAAAGATCATGGCGTCACTCCAAACGTGGATCACTATGCCTGCATGGTTGATCTTCTGGGCCGTGCAGGGTGCCTGGTGGACGCTGAAGACATCATCAACAAAATGCCGACTGAGCCTGATGCTGTGGTTTGGATGACATTGCTTGGTGCTGCTAGAAACCATGGCCATGTGGAAATAGGAAGACGTGCCTTTGATTGTGTTGTGAAGCTGGAACCAGAAAACGATTCAGCTTATGTGCTGCTATCAAACATCTATGCAGCAGCCGGCAGGATGGACGAGGTAGCAAAAATAAGAAAAGAAATGAAGGATGCAGGGGTGAAAGAAACTCCTGGTTGCAGCTGGATTGAAATTGACAACCAGGTGCATGCCTTTGTTGCAGGTGAGGAAACTCATCCACAGGAAGGAGATCCAAGCTGAATTGGATAGATTAGTGGGGTTGATGGAGGAGGCAGGGTATATACCTGATTTGAGCCTTGTGCTGCATGATGTGGAGGACAAGGAAAAAGAGAATGCTTTGTGTGAACACAGTGAGAAGCTGGCCATTGCTTTTGGGCTCATCAGTACACCCCCTGCTACAACTATTTGCATCAACAAGAATCTTCGGGTTTGTGGTGACTGCCACAATGCCACCAAGATCATCTAAAAAATTGTGAGACGTGAGATCATTGCAAGATGCAAATTCCACCACTTTAAGGATGGGTTATGTTCCTGTGGGGATTATTGGTAATGGTGAGTGAAATAGGCAGCCTCACTAGCATATTTGGAAACAAGTCTTGGTTTTGGAGTTTTATTGGCAGCCTTAGTTGTCACATGATTCAGTCCAATTCCTGCATGATCTTAGCCCCATTCTATACACATATCTTCTTGTCGAGTTATTTTGTTGATGTTGCAGCACACAAACTTTATGTTATGATAACCAATCACTCGACTAGTCGCTATTATTGGGTTACTCATTAGAGAAGGGGCATTGCACAGAATGGGTTTTTGAAAATCTGGATATTGTTATTGTTTTATTCAAGTATAAAGCTCATGAATTGATTTGATTTTTAAATTTCTCATGCATGTCAAATTATATCTTTTAAGTCACTACTAGATGCATCTTGCATGTCTATTATGTACAAAACAAAGGCAAACAATGCATGTGATTGGAACTGTAGTTTACAATAAGTTGGTAAATGTTTTGCATTTCCTGCATGCCTAACAAACCAATATTTACTTATAATCAGCAAAAACTGGCAGGAATACAAACTTACAAGGCATCAACTTAAATACTCTTTATAAATTTTGCTTTCCAAAAGGATTTACAAGGCATGGACTTTGAAAGAGCTCTTAACTCGAATTAAGGCTATGTGAGTTGTTTTGAAATGTCGTATTCAGGGAGTATCCACCCATTTTGTTGTCTGCCATTGTTACATTTAGGTGTTTCTTTATTTTATTTTGTTTTATCAGCCTTTGAAATACTTCTTCTTTGTGCATCTCAAAGTTCTTCAAACACTACGTTAGTTTGTTAGATTGGATTGGTCTTAGAAACACAAATACGTTAAATTCATTTCATTAATGATTTCTTCCTAGGCTATTGTCTTGTTCGTGTCATTCCATGTTGGTTGTAACTTCTTTCATGTCCTTCTATGATTATTGTAGTACGCCATCATTTTCTTATGTCTGTTTGTGAATGTTGTCTTACAATTGTTTATGCTTTTTTTTTTTGGCATTGATTTGTCAATGTTACATTTGGTAATGTTCATCACTTCTTTGACATTTGATATGTTAGTCAATATTCATCATGCATTTCTCACTCTTTGGACCATTTCATGATTACCACATTTATATGGCTACATCATTGTGATGATTATATTGAAGAATTTTTTATGGCATCGTGTTGAGAATATTATAGTTATAAGCATGCAAGTGACATTTGCTAAAAATCGTTTGAATTTAGAAGCATGTTGGTGACATGTTTGTGAAAAACTTCTTGTTTCAACAACAAGAAAACTTGACAATCCACACTAGTTTGGAAACATCTTGCAAGGGGTAAGATTCTATACATACAAGGCACATGCTATATTGAATAAATATATTTTTGGAATCCAATTTGAATGATTGTGTTGTTTCTTGTTCTCTCTACATGTACCCTCCGCACTCTGCTCAATTGGAGGTGTGTCCCACTCTTGGTCCTCTGCGTCTTGCTCAAGCTGAGGTAGTGGTGCTTCATCATTGTCTTCATCTTTGGAAAGGGTATTTGGAAAGATCATCCTCTTTCTTTTTTTCATCATTCAACTTGTGGGATTCATCATATGTAGCATGTGGGATTCATCGTTCGACCTATGGGATTCATCAAATGTATTATCTCGACTAATGTGCTTCTTTTTGGTGATTGAGTCATAACATCAATAGCCCTTTTAGTTGATCGTCATACCCTGTGAAGATACATTTCATTGCCTTTGAATTCGTCTCGCTCTTCTCTTTTTTGGCTATGTGAACCTCGCAATCCACAACCATCCTAGGCTTGCTTCCTATGAATGTTCATCAAGTGTGCAATTTGACATTGTTACTATAAGGTTTCTATTTTGAAAGGATGTTTTCACATAAATCGCTCCTATCCAATAGGAGCTAGTTATCCCAATGTGTACTATCATTGCCCTTGCAACTTTCACAACAGAGGTACACCATTCTACTAATTAAGGCATATTTGTTTGTGCGAATTGGTGTCTAGTTCGATGCTCCTTGCATAAGTTGATAAATATCATAGAACAATATTCTCCTCCACAATCCAAATTCAATGGTTTGATCTTGGCATCTATTGTGAAAATTTGCAAGTATTGAGCTTGATAAACACAATTTAGTGTACATATTTGTTAAAATTACACAAGCTAGTTTGTGATTTCCACTTGTAAATTGCATTGAGGCCATGTTGTGGGATGTCACACATGCCAAAGGCATAGGATACTTTTTTCTAAGTCAAATCCCCTACCTAGCTTTGGAATGGTACCCTTGGAATGAGGCCAAAATGTGCATAGATAGGCTAGAGAGATTCTAGGAGCTAAAAATAGCAATTTCTACATTGTTTTGGATCTCAAGATCTCAACCCCCAATTAGGGTGGATCTTATGACCTAATAGGTTAAACATTAGGGTTAGGTCTTGGATGGATCAGAGAAAGCTCAGATCTGAGGCAATCATGTATAAATATGCTCAGATCCAAGATAATCATGTATAAATATGTGATGGATTTCACATCCAATTATGAGTAAAATCTAAATCTTCCTTCATGACTAGTTTGTCTATCATTCGAATGATGATTGCTATTGGCATATGGATTTTTGTAATCATTAGATGAGTTTGCAGGTACTGGTACAGTACACATGCAGAAGCAGGCTGTACTTTCACACGTGTGACCTCTTTGAATGATTTTGGAGCCAATTTGTGGAGTTAAGCTAGAAATCAATGTATTGATATATGTTCTAGCTATAGGATCTTTATTGGATCTTAATTAGGTGCTTTCTCCATCATTTCTAGGATCTATTGGAGTCATTTTGCTACATTTTCAATATGGTATCAAAGCCATTCCAAGAAATGAGCTATAAATCATGCTAGGATCATAGATTTTGATGCAATTCAAGCATTGGTTGCTATCTAGATACAGTCTACGATTTATACCTTCAATCTTTGATGATGATGCTTTTGATTTATAAGGTCTTTAGCTTCAAAATCTGAGTTGAGGTCGTCTCTTATCAATTGGATCAAAATAGCAAGTCTTTTGTGCTTTCTTCTTTTTGATGCTACTCAATTTGTGGAGTCAATCACAAAGAATAGTTTTCAATCATTCAATAGGAAGGTAGATCATCATTCTTGGTACTATAATAGGTTGTTCTTAGGCTTATTGAGGTCATTAAAAGTCAATTTTGGGGTCAGCCCCAAAGGTTTTGACAAGTACTCATCATAGAAAGTAATTCTAGCTAAGATTGTGTTCAATTTTGCTTGTTTTGGAGAAATAGTTTGGATTCATTATTGCATAGTGATTCAACCTGATATTGTAGGGATGATTTGAAGAGGCATTTATGTGCATTTAATTCCTTTTGATTCAGGATAGGTGAATCCAAGAACCTTGTGAAGTCGAGATCAAGGAGGAGGCAATTCTAGATCCATTTTTCATTCCAATTCAAGCTAGTTTCCATTCTTGTTGTCTTAAATAGATTTGATTTGGCTTAAAATCAGGTACGATCATATTGAGAATTCAAGTTTCAAGCCAAGGGAGAGAGTGGATTCATATGTTTTGAGAGTTAAAGACTTAAACAAGGAGCTTGCTTACATAGGAGATTCCATTAAGGAATGTGAATATAAAGTCCTCGATCAACAAGGTTGCTTCCAAGGAACACGTCTGAATCAAGTCCACTTCGGACTATGAGGCCATGCACTCGCTTGCCCTCTGCCAGGGCTATTCTTCTGGTGCACCCCTTCAAAAGGGAAGCATACATGTTGTTTGGAACTTGAAGATTTTCCTGGACCATAAGCTCCACCGTATGCAGTGCCTCTTTCAATTGTCCCTCCTGACAGAGCTTGTTCACGTTATCACCCAAAGGAGTTGGCCACCCTGCATGATCCACATAACGTTTAGAAAAAAACATGAAAAAGTGCCAACTTTGATGAAAGCATGCTATTCTCTCAGCTCCGTCCATGCAGGAATCAAAATCATACCATAACCTCAATTCACCACCAGATTGTATAGCCACAGTAGCCAGCTTTGATTTGACCCAAGGGGGGTTCAGCCAATCTTCAAGCCATAGGCCCTCATGTGTCCTCTTTGTTAAAATTGGCAAAAGCTAACTTGATCAAATCTTGTAAATACCATTATGAGTAGTACATATCATCATTAGACATGTGTGGAGCCTGTTCCCACGTGTGAAATAAATGCATTTATCATTTAGATGAGTCATATAGGTTGTACATACCATTTCATTTAAGATCGAGTGGCTAAAATGGCCAAAATCTAGTTTTCTAGCTATATGCCACTGGCATCATTTTATTGGTAGGAAAAGCTATTTCACATGGATAGAAAAATTAACATCTACTCTATGAATGAGATGCAAACTCCAATATCTTGATCAAACATCAATCAAAACATGAAATGAAGTTGCTATCCGTACAAAAACAATAAGCTACTATATTTCACACATGAAATTGAACATTCTACACACAAAATTGCAAGATATCACCAATATAGTGCACCAATGGATAGATGAACCAAAGAGAACTCATGTATATGCATGAAATGAGAGAGAGAGAGAGAGAGAGAGAGAGAGAGAGAGAGAGAGAGAGAGAGAGAGAGAGAGAGAGAGAGAGAGAGAGAGAGAGAGAGAGAGAGAGAGAGAGAGAGAGAGAGAGAGTGCTTCTCCTCACATGTGTACAACTATATATAGCAGATCCATGACTCATTAATGAGTTTGGTTTCCCTACATAACAAAAACCCTAGCATTAATGTGGACTAGATTCAAATGTCTCCACACTCAAATTGAATCTACCAAAACTCATGTACTACACTTTTACTAAACTTCCAAAAAGTGTTTATTCAAATGATTTTAGACTAATATAACTTTGAAAAGTCAAATTCTAAATCTAATATGATATTGGCCTCAATTGCCAAATAAACAAATATAGCAAATTTGACTAAACTAGTTGAAATCTTTCACACTCCCTTTTCAACTAGTTTTAGCATAGACTTTGATAACACTCCAACCGATGTCCTATGCTTCATAAAAAAGTCTTTTCTTAATGCTTTGGTAAAGATATCATCTACACATTCCCTTGAACAAACGTGTTGAAGCTCCACCTCCTTTGCCATGACTTGCTCCCTCACAAAGTGATATGCCACCTCAATATGCTTGCTCCTAGCATGAAAGATAGGATTGGTTACCAACTTTTGGGCTGATAGGTTGTCACAAAAGATGACTGGACTCTCTGAAAAATCCACCAAGTGAAGATCCTTGATCATCCTCTTGATCCATACCATCTCCTTTGCACAATATGTAAGTGTTTTGCACTCGGCCTCACTAGATGACAATGAGACAATGGCTTGTTTCTGTGACATTGTTTGCAAAAGCATCTCCTAGCTCTACTTCTCTGTTAGCGTTTATTCTTCCTCTATTAGCAGCTACTTGACAACGATTCTACTTGATAGAGATTCAACTTATCAACAGGTTTGCTATGACTTCTAGTGGCTGTCTCTGTGTACCGATTTCTTCTATAGTATAGTGGTGATATAACAGTTAGCTGAGACTCAGATATTCTATGGGTGTTCAAACAGCTACTGTTCGATACAGAATTGAATTTACAATGGGCTCAGCATAGATGGCTTCTTATCCGATCTGTCTTCAATACAATGGAAGTATGATGGTGTTGTACCCGTCTGTCAAAGGATCAACTATGACCTGATTTTGATCCTTAATTGACAATGGATGCTCAGCTTGGATATAGGACCTGTCAAGAACTCGATTTCCTACTGCTCTACAAACTGCTTCAGTTCTTTCTTTAGTTTTGCAGATTGTAGAATATTCCTAAACTACTCTACTCAAAGAACGGGGAATTAAACTAATTCTACTCCTACTGAAATCATAGATTCATCAACACAACTTTAACTAAACAACTGGGAATCCTACAGAGTGCTTGCTACAATTGTCACTCAACATTTGTAACAAAAACTCCTCAGGGATTCGAAACTAGGAAACATCATAAGTCAATGGAATAGTAGATCAATTTCCAAGTCCTACACATCTACCTGTGCTAATCTCGAACCAATTCTTAAGAGAAGAAAGTATCAACAAGCACATTCATACATCAGTACCCAAACAAAAATGCATGAAGATGGAGCATGGAAGGAAATGCAATTAGAATAATCTTCAATCAAAGAGCAACAACATTTCAGTACATATTACATGCTTTGGAACTCGTGGTGGAGGCCTCTATCTATAGCCACGAGCTGTTGAACCCAATTACATATTATTTTGGAGTCCACCTCTTGCAACTGAGTGAACCCCAATCTATAATGATTTGAGTTCCAACTCTTACTTGATAATAGGAGGCCTCTTTATTTAAAAAAACATAATTCAAGTTGAGATAATCTAATTTGCTAGCTCCCACATGGCTATCCATCTTTCGGAACGTACCATGGGGCTCACAACTGGATATTTTAGCCTAACATCAACAATTCTCATGCTCTCAAACTCAGCTCTCAACTTCATCTCTGCTAGAAGCCCTTTTGAGTGGAGAGGTTCTACATCGACACCTCGGGGCATGGCATCAGCTAACATTATCCTCCCCCTATGGTGTTGCAGGTCCCACTACATTGCTTCAACTTCGACGTGTGGTTCTTGGAAAGGCATAGATCAACATTGCCTACATAGAACCAAGAACTTATTGGCTTCGTTGTTGCTTTTCTTGACAAAATTTCAAGGGTGCAACAACTTATCAGGATAGCCTAGCGTGACCGAGATTCCCTTGCTTGCTCTTTTCAGCTTTTCTTCTATCAAGAGATTTTTCGTAGCTGACCTTCTTTTCGATAGCTTCAAATGTGATGAATCTTGTCTTTGCACCCAACAGAATAGGTCCCAGATACAACCTTATCCCAAGTATGAATTTATTCTCATGCCACTTCTCGATCATCTACACGTACTGGCTGGAAGTAAATGCGGCTTGGAAATAAAGCCTGGCCATCATTAGATGTGCATCTTCTGATTGCAAAGGTTGATTTACGTCCAACTTTATGGGTGGTAGCCCCTTATCCCAATAGCACTCCAATGTCGTAAGAAAGGCTATGGATAAATAATAATCTACACTTTTTGGACTACAGTATCTACACTTCCTCTATAGGCGTATCCAAACTTTAGTAGCGCATCTCGATATTTTACCACAGTTGAGTCAATTCTTGGAATAAAAGGCCAATTGATCTGTCGCTTGGCTAGTTTTGTTTTCTCCCAAGGGTCTCTTCTCTTAATTGGTGCATATAGTAGGGGTCGACCCTTTTCCAACTTGGTGCCCTTAGGTAATCCTGAAGCTTCTCGTCACTATTAAGCATCATAACGATCCTCCAGGAAGGTTGTGGTCGTAAGGTGTTCACAAGGCTACTGAGCTTTGGAAATTCTTCTGTAGTTACTTTCTTTGTCCCCCCTCGTTCTCCTTTCTTATAGGTCTTCTGGAATTCATCAAACTCTTTTCGATCATCATACCGTCTTTTGATCTTTTCTATGGATTTCTCAGACAGCTTCTTTGAGGGCCTTGCCAAATAGTCATCCAAGGCTGTGGCACTCTTTGTATCAGGAATCCTTGGTGTTGAACCCTTGGACTTTGATCCAGTGAAAATATTGCTCTTTTCTTCTGAAAGGAATGAAGAAAGTCCCATAGTAGGCTGCACAATCTCATCAAGTGGATCTTGATTAGAAAAATTAAAGTCAAGTGGTGATGGAGACAAAAACAGTTTATGAGTGGAGGGTAGTGGGTTAGTTATGAGGTTATACTGAGTTGTTGGTGAAATGAACTGTTTTAGAACATGGTCATCAATTTTAAGAAACGATGTGGAGAATATAGTGTTAGAAGTGGATGTGGAGGTGGTTGAATAAGCAAATGAAAGAGATGAAGGTTGGTAAGATGAAAATGGTTCTAAAAAATAAGAAGGCGAGTGGGGCAACTGATTGTAAGTGGAGGAGTCCACGACAGGTTTGTGGGAGAGCCAGCTATGGAACCTTGATATGGCATGTGTTTGACCCGGTCAAACTAATCAATTGCGCTTGAAAGAGATATCGGGTTGACCAAGTGTTGACCGACCAAAACTTTGACTGGCCATGACTTCTTCACCGTAGCTCGGAACTGCGTCATGTTGATGTCGTTGAAAAGTTCTTGTCGAGGGCTTTCTAATGGCACCATAATCGTCTCAATCCGAGTTGTCATTCAAAAGTTACATTGTTTTTTTTTTTTTTTTGTTAAGTTGCATATTATACTATAGATAAAATGGCTTATTTACGGGCTGCCCCAGACGCAAAATTACAGTTCTTTTAAAAAGAAAAGAAAATCAATTTGAAGGAGCTACGTTACGTAGATTTCAAATTTGAGTCCTTTGATTGGACCATGTGGAAGAAACTTTTGAGAAAAAAAATAAAAAGTATCTTTTTAAAAAGCCCCTTTTGTGCTCAAATTTTCTTTAATGCATTCAGCTCTCCCCGAGTCTCCCTCTGAAGGCTGTTCTTCTGTGAGTTCGGTCACTGACCAGATCCCTTCACCCTTCAGAAGCGTTTTGATTTTGAACTTCCATAATCAATAGTTCGTGCCATCAAGATTGATTGCTATTCTTGTTTGGATTGTTGTAGTCATATTGTGTTGTCTTAGAGAACCTGGCTCTGATACCATGTAGATTCTTTGAGTGTTTGGGGATAGGTCTTCTTGTCTGCTCCTTTATGTGCTGCACATTTAGCTAGCTTGTGGAATTTTGCAGGCTCCTAGCAAACGACTACAAATCACATACTTCGAAACATTCAATCAATGAAAACGACACAAAAATCAAAGATGGAAGAGCTGAGAGCATTTGTATTTTGTTTTATTTTCTTCCGAGTGAGTCGATCAATGTCATGCACATTGGCAAGCTGCCGCTCTCCTTATAGAAGATGCTATGTTCTACTCGTTGGCAGACTTTCATGCATAGCTGATCATGCTAACAATATGCTAACACTGATCTCTACTTCTTAGGTACTCCTTTTTCTTTTTCATTCTATCTTCTACTTATCCCATCTAGGAAAATCACAAGATTACTTGGCAATAGTTTACAAGACAGGTTTAATGCTAACCTCTGATAACGTTGCCTTTGGCGGCTGAGCGTGATAGTGCAATACTCCATGCTCATCGAGCTGCTAACTGCTAACTGCTAGCTCGACTTGCCGATCTTCGAGGTGTCTTTGACCTTCGGGGTGTCTTCGACCTTTGAGATCTTTTCGTCCTTTTCGTCCTTCGAGATCTCTTCGTCCTTCGGGATCTTTTCGACAACGTTGCAAGAGTTCACCTTTTCAGACATGAACCATGATTGACTAAAATCAAAACTTTTAGTGCTTGCATGTAATCTACTTACAATATATATATGGTCTGATTGCACTTGCATGTGGGTTTGATCCACAAGAATTTGCAAAAATGTAAAAAAAACATGGTTTTTCAAAGGTTTTGTTTAATGTTTCATAAAATCCATGTCTAATATTTTGCATGCACATTTTTAGAGCTGTTATGATGCTGTCCTAAGGCTTTCATGAATTTTGGTTCAAGATTGGACACCATTAAGGGTCTAAAAAAAATAGTGTATTTTTGAGGTTTTCTGAGCTTGAATAACTCTCAATAAGTGGTCTGAATCCATTAGATCTTTTATAAGCTCAAATATATGATGGATTGCCTCTTATTTGAGCCACCATGCACCCAATTTGGATTTTATCATGTCTGGGAAACTGGTTGACAGTAGGCACTTTGTGGGGTATCGTGTTCTTCAATTTTTGTTCAAATTCCTTGGATAGCTTATCCATTTGGGCCTGATGAGTCTTATTTATGGTCGGCAATATCGGATGATGTCCCTTCACCTTGGGATCTATGGCTTCGATCAGTGGCAATGGCCCATGAACGTTGGGGTTTGTACTCTTCATCAGAGCCTCCATCTTCTTCTCGGATGGCATCATCCATGGCATCACGTAAGGTAGCATAAATTTTTGGCAGTCTAAGTTCACGCCTAATGGATTTCGGGAGGCCAGCCATAATATGAGTACGGCCTGATCAGGTGCCAGGTGAGTAGGGCATTCGGTCTTAAGACATTTGAGGCATTCAATATAATCACGTACCCTCTCATCCTTCCTCTCTTGATCTTACTAAGCAGTAGGAATGGGATCTCTAGGAATCTAGATGATTTAAATCATTTAACGAATGAATCCTTGAGGGATTCCCACTCATTACGTTCATGTTGCTCAAGGTTAAAATACCATTCTCGAGCTACATTGGTGAGAGTCATACTAAAGACCCTGAGTTTCTCTTCTGGGGTTGTCTCTCCATAAACTTCACATGCTTCCTCATAAATTTGAAGATAGCATGGGGGGTGGGTAGTACCATCATACTAGGGTAGATCGAGTCTAGGGGCTCGTTGATTATGTGGGATGGATCCTGGTATTGGTACAATATAGGCTAACAGATTAGAGATCCTTTGAGCTCCTGGTGCCTCAGGTGGTACTGGATTCTGTTGAATTGTTCTTGGAGGTTCCGAGGTTGGGGATGGCTAGTTGACAATTCTTGATCTCCAAGTGAGCTCTCTTCTTCTCTCGAGATCCTAGATCTAGTCTTTCGACCTGATCTGAGTTGCATCCAAGCAAGGACCTCTCACTAAGTTTGTAACTTGGGGGAAGTATCCTTTTGGAAAGCAACAAGGCTACTTAGATATGGGAATTGAAGATCTAAGTTTTGGGAATGGGAATGTGGGAATGCAAGTGCTTGGGAATATGAAAGTGAGGAATGTGGTTTGAGGAATGTAGATTTGGGAATCAGTTTGGGGGACCAAAAAGATAGAGATTGGAGAATTAGAAATGGGGAATTCAGAAGTGGATCTCAGATCTAGAAGTAAGATCTTAGGAGTTTGATGGTAAGATTTGGAAAAGATAAGTGGTTGGGAATGTATGATTGCAAAATTTGTAAGACTGGAAATGTGAGAACAAGGTGAGTAGATCTTAAAAATTTGGGTCTAAAGAGTTAGAAAATAAAATAACTTGAGAATTGAAAAGTCCAAGTGAGGTTGGGGAATGCAGATCAAGTCAAATTCTGGGAATATGAACGAAAAAGGCTTGTGAATATAGATATGAGAAATGCAAAAAGTTGGAAATGTAAAAATACAAGGGAGAGATATGGGGATGTAAAAATAATTCTTGGGAATGTAAAATGATGAATTGGAGAATGTAGATCTTTGAAGAAAAAGTGGGGAATATAGGTTGGAAAATCAAGATGGGATTGAAACAAAAGCACAGATGGGGAATATGGGTAGGAGAAATGGGAATGATGAACTGATGATGCCTTAGTAAACTTCTAAATTGAGATCCTTGAGACTTGCCAAAATTGTTTTCTTGCCTCTCATAACTATTGCCACCACAAGTTGGACTTATACATGCAGGATGCCGAACTGGGGCCAAACATGACTAACTATTGATGGGATCTTCAAGATGGGCTTATACATGAAGGATGTCATACTTGGGCCATTAATTACACAAAATCGATTACCAAAATTATTATATACATAGGCTCCTTCCATGCAAGGTGCTCCTTCTCTAAATTCTCCCGCCTCTCCCGGACTCCATTGAAATGGCCCTTAGGCCTTGTATTCTAGCCCCCATAGGCTCACAAAGATAACTTCCTATCCAACTACTTCTCCCCCTCTTAATAGAAAATTTCATGAGTTTTCATTATGCGTCATATCCATCAAGATATGGTTTAGGAGAATTTTACAAAAAAAATCTTGAAAATCAGAAAAAGTGCTATCTACATGTGTTACATCAATGTAACTTAATACAAATAATGTCCGAACACATTTAGATGAATGACATTTTCAAATATTTTTTCTGTTGGTGAAAGAATTTGTTACCTCTTAGTAAAATTGACCCATATAATTAGAAAAAGATTATTGATTTTTTAGGGTAACCACATATTAGAAAACAATCTGGTTAATCATTCATGTGACATCGTCCAAGGTCAACAGGAGATAACAATTACCTTCCCAAGGAATCACATGAAATTAGGTTAATTAATGTTTTTTTTTTTAATTCACAAATTTATTCTCAAAAGAAAGAAATAGCTTGTAGGGTTTTTGATTTTGTAAATTTGAGATATCCATAAGAGGTCATGAACGACAAAACACTCTTTTGTGACCAATAGTATTTGGCATCATTTAGATTCATGGATGTACTATGGTCAACCTGATGTAATTAGTTTCAGATCTTCCTTTTGGAATTGCATGCGTCCCATACCACAAGTTTTTCCTCCAGAAAAATCGTCCACTCCATGATCTTATCGTCCAAGAATCAATTTTTTGGAATTACTCATGTAACTCTTGAGCAAATCGGTACTAGGCGAAGTTCACGAGAATTAACCTAAATTCCAACTTCATAGTGCAAATTCCAACTCACATATTTTTTCACCCTATTTTTACCTTTCCGGCCACTAACAGGATTGTAGGTCTCACCCTAACATTTCTCAAGTGACAGATGTGGAAATGGGAAAGAATGAGTGGAAATTTTAACCTGATTAAGAACAAATTTGACTTATATGTTTCAATTAGAATTGCTTCTATAGACGAGCTGAACTCAACATGCAAAAATTGCATAATCCTTCAACCATAGAGCTTTCTAATTGAATCATTTTTATTTTCTTGCAAATTTTTATCACTTACAGAACCTGTGAAAGAACACAAGCTAAATTCTATTGTATGATTCATGCTTGCTTTAATTATAAACCCTTCAAAAAAAGCAGAACAACAAACCAAATCTAGCTTTAAATTCGTTCTGCAAGCCATGGACAAATTCTTGTAGCTTTGTACTTGTTTTATTTATGTATTTATGCTTCAGTGTAGATGCCAAAAGGCAAAGCTGTTGGAAATTAAGCCCACAATTGTCTCCTTGGTGAATGACTAATTTCTATTTCATGATTCTTCCTGCACGTTTATTGATCATTGATCTAGGGTCAAGTGAAACCAAATTTGGTTCTATGTCTGCTCATCTGATACCTACAGGGAATCACAAACTCAGACAACCAATTAATTTGAAGAATGTCTACAACGGGCTTCTGGCTGATCTCCAGCAAAGGGTAACCAATCCTATCATAATTTCAAGTTTAGATGTTAAGTTCAATAACTTGAAGTCATTGAAGACTTGGCCATCTTCAACAACTCCCACAAATTAGCATTTAAAACAAGTCTATAGAAATACATTACTTTTTCGACAGTCTGCAGAAATACATTAAGTGTCGCAACAGTCTGCGGATATACACCAAGTGTCGCAACAGTCTGCAGAAATGAATCATGTTTTCAACAGCTTCGACTTTTTCGCATTTGTTCAAAATGCGACACTTGCATAGTTCAAAAGTTTAACTTGTGCAGTTCAAAAATTTAACTGGGTTTAACACCTTCGCTTGGGATGTAGTAGAAGGTGCTAACTTGAAACTAGAAGATGGTGATCAAGCAAAGGGATGGAAGATCAAAGATCAGAAGGCCTTAGCATGCATCACACTCAATCTGGCTGATTTCCAAATATCCCATGTTACCACATGCAAAACCTCTAAGGATGCATTAGATTTGTTATCAAATCTCTATGAGACTCATGATGTAACCACTAGATTACATATGAGAAGGAAGTTCTTTACTCTTAGCATATTTGATTCTATTGCCATCACTTCTCTACATCAACAGCTTCAAGTCTTTATTGGATCAGTTATCAGCTATAGGATGTTCTATTCAAGATGATGATGCCATCATGACCTTGTTTTCTTCTCTTCGAAAGTCATATGAGCACTTTGTGGTGATAATCTCCACACAACCCGACCTCACTCTTCAAAAGGTGATCAGTCATCTTCTTCAAGAAGAAATGCGGAGAAAGACCAGCGGCCTGTCCATCAAAGACAAATTCATGGATCTGTACACCAAGAATAAAGACTATTCCAAGGGCAAGAATCAAGTGCAACAACAACAATAGAAGCCTCACACTCAAGGTGAGCATGGTGGATTGCGCAAGAAGCTTTCCTGTAGATATTGCAAGAGAGCCAATCATGACATCAAGGAGTGTCATATCCGGATCTACAACGAGGCAAAGAAGCAACAACAGCAGCAGCCAGACTCCTCCAACACGGTAGAATTCAAGGAGCAAGATACAAATTTGTTGATGGCTTACAACAACAACAACGAAGACTGTGATAGCTGATACCTGGACAACGACGCTACCCAACACATGACCTTTCGCAAGGAATGGTTTCCGAGTATGCAGCTTACAACAAAGATCAATTCATCTACCTCGGAAATTCAAGCACCATACGCGTTGAAGGCAAAGGGATAGTCAATATCACATTCAACAACGATCTATCTATTTGTGTTCCCAACGTCCTTCATGTTCCTCAGCTATCAAAGAACCTGTTATCAGTCTCTAAGATAACTGATGAGGGCTACACTGCTATTTTCTCATCTAAGTAGTGTACAATATTCGAGGAAGATACTACTCTGACTACATGCACTAGAGTCAAAAATCTTTACATACTCTCTAATTCAGTTGCATTAGCTAGTATCTCTAATGAAAATGTAAACGATAATGCTATTTTGTGGCATAGTCGATTTGGACACGTGAATACAAGACCACTTTCCTATATGCACTGTAATAACTTAGTTGATGGATTGTATTTCTCTTCTTCATTAGATAGGAAATATTTCTTTTGTGAATCATGCGTCTATGGCAAACACTCTAAAAGCAAGTTTCCCAAATCACATTCCATCAAAACAAGGCATGTATTGGATCTTGTACATAGCGATCTTTGTGGTCCAATGCCAACTCCGTCCTTAGGAGATGCAATCTATTTAATCACTTTCATAGATGATTATTCTAGATGGTCTACAATCATGTTCATTAAGCACAAATCTGAAGCCTTTGAATGCTTCAAGAGATTCAAGGCCATGGCTGAGACACAAATGCCTACAAAAGTGAAGGCACTCTGAATTGATGGTGGCGGCAAATACCTCTCTAATGAGATGTCTGACTACATGGCTGAGTTAGAATTAAAGTAGAATCATTGTGCTACTGTACTATGGGTCCTATCAGTCAATAAGGATCAGTTGGCCTCGCCACGAGGCAAGTCGACGGGACACGCATCCCGCCAACGGCAACCTGGGTCATGCATGGGTTTCCTGAGTGAACAACTATATGTACATTGTAATTTTAATACAGTTGCTATGTGAGCTTGTTGTGGAGAGTGTTTTATGTCTGTGTTACTGTGTAGCATGATCTGTGTTCCTGTTCAAAGCCTTAAAGAGCTATGTGAACTAAATTGGTGTCTATATGCTTCGAATAAACATTACAGTCATCTGAATTGTTTGCAAATTCCAATTGAATGAGATAAGAGTTGATTCTATCGAATTATGCTCTTGCGGCCTGTTTCAGACCGTAGATTGCTTTGTGCAGCTTGCACACTTTGTGCTCTTGGCCTTTGACTTCGAATCCTTCCGGTTGGAAGGTATACAACGCCTCTTCGATGTTTCCATTGAGAAATGTTGTCTTGACATCCATTTGGTGCATTTCGAGGTCTTCTGCGGCTGCTAACGCAATCAGAATTCTGATTGACTACATCTTAATGACAGGACTGAAAATTTCTTGATAATCCTTTGCTTGGACTTGAGTGAATTCTTTAGCCACCAGTCGTGCTTTCCATTTAGCAATGGAATCATCAGAGTTGATCTTCTTCTTGAAGATCCACTTGTTGTCGATAACTCTCTTGTGAGTGGGGAAGTCGACCAGTGTCCAGGTCTGGTTTGTCAAAAGTGAGTTGTTTTGAATAATGCTAGATAAGAGAGCATAATTTATTTCATACCTTTCAGGTTGTGTCTTCTCTCTTGTTGATCTTCGTAGCTCTCCCTGGCTAGATGATCCTAGAAAGTCATCCATGTCGTGACTCTCCAACAATCTCTCAAACCACTTAGGGAGTTTCCTATCAGGTGATCGGCTTCCTGGTGAAAATATATCCCATGGTACATCCTTCTCCTTGTGTTTGTCACCTGTAACTTCAATCCTTCTCACACCAAAAGGTTTGTCTCTACCTCTAAAAACATGTCTCTAGAGGTTGAGTAGTAGTATCTTGAGATGTATCCTCATGTTCATCACTTGGAAAGTCAATAAATGGATCATCATCAGGAGGTATCCTCACTATTCCATCTTTCCCACTGGATGTGTCTATCTTCTCAGCATCCTCGTCTTCATACATCTTGGACTCATCAAAGATAACATCACGGCTTACATGGATTTTGTTTTCCACTAGATCAAAACATCTATAGCCCTTCACAAGATCATCATATCCTAGGAATATACACTTGATATCTTTTACATCAAGTTTACGTCTCTCTTTCTTAGTAATGTGTACAAAGGCCTTACATCCAAAGATTCGCAAGTGGTTCACCTTTGGCTTCTTCTTCGTGAATGCTTCCTCAGGTGTTATCTTTGGTATGGCAATGGTAGGACTTCTATTTTGAAGATAGACCGTCTCTTGGTAGTTTCATCTCAACTAGCATAGATCTGGCACTTTCCACAATCGTACGATTCTTGCGGTCAGCTACACCATTGAGAGCAGGAGTATGAGCTTGCGTAGATTGTCTTTTGATCCCACATTGATCACAAAGATCATTGAAGTCATTAGACTTGTACTCACCTCCATTATCTAATCTTAGGACTTTGATCTTCCTACCTATCTGATTTTCAACCAATGCTTTGAAGCTCTTGAAATTGTCAAATGCATCCGATTTCTTCTTCAAGAAGTAGATCCACGTCTTTCATGACATATCATCAATAAAGGTCATGAAATAGAAGGCTTTACCTAAGGACATAGTCCTCATAGGCCCGTATAAATATGTGTGGATCAAATCCAGGATGTTCTTTGCCCATACAACACCACCTTTATTGAACTTCTCTCGATGCTGCTTTCCATATACACATGATTCGCACATCGATTTCAAGTGGTCTTCTATGGTAGGCAATCATGCTACCATCTCCAATTTTCTCATCAAACTGAGGCTTTCTAAGTTCAAGTGACCAAGTCTCTTATGCCACAACTTAGTTTGCGACAAGTCCATGTTGCCCCTTGATTGTAGCATTCAACCTGTACAATTTAGTATTGGGCTCCCTTACTCCATCTGCAATAACTTTAAACTTTTGGATCACATTCTTCACAAAGCAACGATCATGGAGAAATTCTACTTTCAACTTTTGATTAGTAATGACTCCAACAAAAAGTAGATTTTTTCTTCAAACTTGGTACGTAAAGTACCTCCCTGATCATCCTTCTTTTGCCATCAAGTAGTTGGATTGAAACGGTGCCTATCCCCTTGATCTTGCACACATCACCATTTGCTTGTGAAATGGACATTCCATATTATCCAACACTTTCAAGCTACTGAACCAATTCTTGTTACCTGTCATGTGTCTTGTGGCTCTTGAGTCAATATACCACGCTTGATCATCTTGATTAGATGACAATGCAGAAGATGCTAGAGTCTCAATCTCACCCTCATTGACAAGGTTACCTGCTTGTTTTGGTTTTCCCTTGTCTCGTCAGAAATTTGCGACATTCACTCTTCCAATGGCCCTTTTTACCACAATGTTAGCACTTGTCTTTCTTCTTGGTCTTACTGAAAGATCCCTCATCCTCCTGAGTCTTGGCAAATTGCTGCTTAGACTTCTTCTCGCCCTTGCCCTTGCCTTGTTTTTGGCGTGTCGCAAGTGCCTAATCTTTAGTACTTTGACGTCTAACTTTCACCATTTCTCGTCGTTGCTCTTCATGCATCAAGATTCCTATGAGCTCGTCAAAGGTTGGCAATATTTCTCTTGATGCTATTCCACTCACAAACATCTGATAGGGTCCTGCAATGTCGCACAATGCATTGTGCACTACTCCACATCACATATGCGCTCACCAATAGAATGTAGTTCATCTCTCATTGTCTTAATTCTGGTCATATAAGTCTAAATGTGCTCTCCTTGTTCCATGTGGGCACTATTCAGTTTTGACTTCAGAAACATGATTCTTGTCTCGAACTACTCCTAGCACATCCCATGCCTGTCTGGGTGTAACAACATCACAAATGTGGGTAATGATGTGATCCTTCATTGACAAGTTAATGAAGGTCAAAGCTTTCCTCATCTTTTTGTCGAACACTTTGATATCCGCTTCATTTGGTGGCCTTCTCTCATCTTTTATGACGACTTCCCACACGTCTTTCTCCATTAGTATGTTTTTCATTTTGAATTTCCATTCCGCACGTGTGAAAATAAGAGATTTTCAGTCCCTTTGTTCTCCTTACTTATGGATCCAAAGATAGCAATGTTGTAGCTTGATGGAAAGCATTTGATTTGTAGTTTTCATAGAAATTGAAACCAAATCAATCTGATCTGTCTAGCAAGAGTTATAAGCTCTTAAATCGGATAGGGATAGGTCCAAAATCCGAGTGACAACATTTTGATTTGATTAAATTATACTTTGTTCTGAATCCATTGTTTTGAGCATCCAACACAAGAAACTGTAGATCAAGACTGAGTTTAAAGTATTTGAACACCCTTTGAGCCTTCTGAAAGTCAATAGTGTTTTCTTTTGAAGCATTTCACACGTGCCAAAAGTAGGATTCAAACTAGCCAAAGTGTCTCAAACCACTTTTTGTGTCTGATCTAGATAACTTGTCTTGTGGAATATTTGAGATTCATCTCAAATATAGTTGCAAGTGTTTCACATAGGAAGGTAGTTCAACCTTGAAAATAGCTATAGTGAAAGAGAGCAGCAACTCTAAGTCTGATAGGAACAAGCTCAAACATATCTCAATCCAATAACTAAGAAGTCTTCATTATAATGGCATCTCAGGGAGGATATCCTCTAGAAGCCAGTAAAAGACTAAACACTTCTAATTACTCATTTTGGAAGTTAAGAATGGAGTCTGTTTTGATACTCCAGGATGTTATGGATATTGTGCTTGGTGTTGAGGAGGAGCCTCAAGCACATGTTGAGATTCCTAAATATAAGAAGAGAGATAGAATGGCTCTACATTTCATTAAGATGAATGCATCTAATGAAATTTTGAGAGAGATAGGATCTTGCACTACAACCAAAGAAGCTTGGGATGCACTAAAGACCATCTATGAAGCAAAGAATACTTCTAGAATACTCACTCTTAGGAATCAGATTTTCCAAAGTTTCCAAAGAAGTGAAGAGAATGCATCTAACTATGTTCTGAGAGTTAAAGATTTACATAGAGAGCTTTCTTGTGTTGGTGTTACCATTAACCAAGTTGAGCTAGTTCAAGTCATACTGAATGGCTTGAGAGATGACTATGATAATCTTGTTCAGTCTTTTTCTATTAAGGAGGAGTTACCTAATCTAGAAACTCTCCAAGGAATTCTTATTTCTGAAGAATCTAGACAAAGCTATAAACTCTCCAAGATGAACAAACTTGAACATGGTGGAAGTGACAAAGCCCTCTTTGTCAAAGGCAAGCAGAAAGGAAGGAGTAAGAACCAATTCTCTCAAGCATACAACAAAGACAAAGCCAACGAGATCAAGATGGTAAAAAGGATGAAACAGCTCATCCCTCTAACTCAAAAACCAAGAAGAAGAAAGTGAAGTGCTTCTTCAGTGGCAAAAAGAGGCACTATGCCTCTAATTGCTTTAATAAGAAAAACCAACTCAAGCAAGCTAATCTCTCCAAAGAGATTGAAGAAGATTCTGTTGCAAGTGATGGAGAAGGATCACTCATGGTGTCCAGTTTTTCTTCATCACCTTTCAAAAAAGATGGAGCCTAGTATATAGACAGTGTAGCTTCTTCACACATGTGTTGCTCACATGAGTCATTTGACTCAATCTTACCTTACAAAGGACTAAAGAGATCTATTTATACTGCTAATGATCATGAGTGTCCAATAGAAGGAATTGACAATATTCCATTGAAACTTGCTTCTTCAAAAGTTCTTGCACTTTCTAATGTTCTTTTCATTCCAAAACTTACAAAGAACTTAATTAGTGTGGGAAAGTTGCTTGATAATGGATGTGATGTAAAGTTCAACTCCAATACTTGTTTTATCAAGAAAAATGATGAGATCCTTGCTGATGGATCAAGATGTGGTGGAATATTTAAGTTAAATTCTTATGAGAATGCAAACCTTTGTGAAGTTGCTTTGTTATCTAAGGAGGAGTTGTGGCATAGAAGATTGGGACATCCTAGCTTTACATCTATGTCTTCTATGGTTAAGAAGGAGAAGGCTGTTGGTCTTCCAAAATCTCTTTCTAAAGATTTTAAGCCTTGTGAGGTTTGTGCCATTGCAAAGTCACACAGAAAGCCATATCAGAAGTCTTTTATAAAGACTACTTATCCATTGGAACTCATACATTCAGATGTACATTTTTCCTCTTCTAAAAGTATTGGTGGTGCAACATGTTTTGTCACCTTTATTGATGACTTTACTAGATACACTTGGTTGTATCTATTTTCTTCAAAGGCTATGGTTTTTTATCACTTCCTTATCTTTAAAGCTTATATAGAAAAACAGTTTTCTTGCAAAGTTAAAGCTTTAAGATGTGATGGAGGAGGTGAATATATCTCCAACAAGTTTCATAATTATTGTGAAGGTGAAGGAATAAAGAGAGAATTTTCTAGTGCCTATTCTCCATCCCAAAATGGAGTAGCTGAGAGGAAAAATAGATCTTTATGTGAATGTGCTAAAGCAATTCGAGTAGTAGCTTCTTTGCCTATTGAATATTGGGGTGAAGCTATAAATTGTGCAAACTATTTGTGCAATAGATTACCTCACAATGCTCTTGCTGGAAAAACACCTTTTGAAGTCTTGTTTCAGAAGAAACCTAAGGTGGATCGCCTTAGAGTTTTTGGTTGTACTTGCTTTTGTTAATATGCCCTTGGAAACAAGGAAAAGAGATGATCCTAATTCTGTTAAAGGGATCATGGTTGGATATGCATCCAACAAGAAAGCTTACAGAATCTATATTCCCTCTACCTCAACTACAATTGAGAGTAGAGATGTTATATTCCATGAAGATCAAAAATACATTCTTGAGAAGGCCGAGTTCAAAGATTCTCACAAAGATACTCCAATCATCACCCTTGAAGACCATCATGGAGAGAGAAGCTCATTGGAGGTGAAATCAAATTGGAGCACATCGACACATCATCTTGCATTGCTGATATGCTCACCAAACCTTTGAGCAAAAGTTCCTTTAACAAGCATAGAGCCAACCTTGGAGTTATACCAAGATCCATGTTCAAATCAATATAGATCATTTTTAGGAGGAGTGTTAAAATTGAAAAACAATCCATATTGATTTCTTGGCTTGCTACAAATGTTGTACCATGCAAGTATGTAGCTCATTAATGCAAAATGCCAAGTTTGGCCTACATAGAACTCGAGCTACATGGTTATGTATTATCTAGTTTGATAAATGCAACTTGCATATAGTTTGTAGACATAGAATTAGCATGATTATGCTTGTAGAAACTCGTGGCACTTCACATGCATTAATTGTAAGTGATCCATATGACATGCAAGGCATGCACAAAGTGTAATGGACACATGCATGATGATTTGGACATTTCTAGTTAGAACTAGTACGCTTTTAAAAAGTTGGTAGAATTTCATGCATGACAAGTCACAAATGTCACATAGACTCTAGATGTCACTTAGATGTCATTTTGGAATGGATGGATGTGGTTCTACCTCGAGCTATCTCAAACTCCATAAATATGTGTATCTCTCCATACAATCAATGATGAAGAACCAAAGTTTTGTAGCTATCTCATGCCATTTTGGATCTAAACTAATATTGCTTGTTATCTCTCTAGATTTCTCTCTCTAACTCGTGTTGAGACTAATGCTCATACACTGAAATCTTGTACTTTTATTCATTCTTTTGATTCATTGCTAGTATATTCTGTTGATTAGCATGCTAGATTGTGATTTAGCCATTTCTTCTGAACTAGATCTTGTTGATCAATCTAGATCAGGTTATAGTGTCTTCATTAGTCTTGTCTTCTCAGAGACCTCCTCGGTCTAAGGTGAGAGGTGCTCTTGAGTTGCTCTGTCCGAGTATCTTGGGGACTCATCAGAATCAGCCAACAATCTATCATCTCTTGATTATTTCCCATAATAATCAAGTCATCAACATAAAGAGCAATCAAAGCAACTATTCCATCAAAGCATAAGACATATAGATTTGGATCAGAATGTGTTCTTACCATTCCCTTTGAACGAAAAATCCTGCTATACCACGCACGTGGTGCCTGTTTAAGACAATAAAGCGCTTTCTTCAAGCAACATACTTTATTTTCTTGTCCCTTCGCTACAAAGCCTTCAGGTTGATCCATGAACATCTCTTCTTCTAACTCACCATTTAGAAAAGCAGATTTCACATCCTTCTGATGCAAAGGCCAACCAAAATGTGAGGCTAAAGCAATAAGTAGACGTAGAGTATTCCACTTACATACTGGCGTAAAGGTCTCCTCATAGTCATCAATTGTCAAATTACCTGCTAGCAGAAACGTAGTTGATTGCAAATGGATTTTCAAAGTCAAGTACAATGCAGATGGAAGCATCAACATGAGAAAGGCACGACTTGTTGCCAGAGGATTTTCTCAGGTAAACAATGTCGATTACAATAAGACATTCAGTCCAATAGTCAAGCATTCTTCTATTCGACTTTTGCTATTATTTGCTGCTGCAGCAGATTTGGAAATACATCAATGGATGTATAGACAACATATTTGAATGGAGTTATTGAAGAGGACATTTACATGGTGCAACCCGACGGTTATATCATCGAGGGTAAACACAATCATGTGTGTGTCATTGTTAGTCGATATTTTCAGTTCACCTGTTTAAAACCTACTCATACCACATCATTAAGTCCCAAGAACAGACCTATGTTCATGCATGCTATTGTGGATAAGTGGGTTGCATACTTGCGGGTTCATATACTTGTGTTTCACATTGTAGCTATAGGTGGACTAACATATACAAACTAGTGTTATTGCACTTATAGGCATAGTGAAATTTGCATATATGCTTTGCTTTGTAGGAGATTGTGGTGCTTGTGGTATCTTCCAATTAGACTATAAAAGTAAAGCAAGATAGAACTAGATTTTTTTATATGAGCTACTTCAAGTTAAGTTATCTACTATCCATTCTCTAATGCATTGCAAGTTGATGGTTTCATCGTTCTTTATGATCATTGATAGCAAGAAGAAGTCTCTCCTATCCGAAAATCTCTATGCATGTAGAATCTATTACTTTGTGATGTATCCATGTTGATAAAGTAGTAGTTAGTTCTATAGCATGAGCAAACAATGTCAATTTGTTTGCTAATAAAAGACAACTTTTGTATAGAACATTTTTGGCAAACAATGTGTAGGGTCACACTCAATTGGGTTAGGGTATGCATCACCCAACCAATATTTGAAGAAGGATGGTTCTCATCCAAGCTCATTGTGTGTACATGTGGGTGTGTGGAGATGTCAAAAGAAAGCATGGACCTGACTCTTGCACGTGGCAGCACATGGCACCGAAAAGAGATGCACTAGATAATAAGTAAATTAGCAATGTTTGTGTTAACATTCAACTCCCATGTCACATGTAGTATAAAAAAAGTAAAACGTGGATTTATTGTGTTGCATGATTAGAACCAATGCATGCTAGAACCACATAGTAGACCTTTAAAGGCAAGTTTAGATCCAAGGCTTTGAAGAACTAAAATCTTGCAGCATATTTTTGGCATTGACTTGAAAATACAATACTATTTGTTCAAGTTGGTCAATGGAGTTTACGCAAAAGTCAACATTAAAGTCCATATCTTAAATGATAAGGGCATGTGCCACAAAAAGATTTACCACATTGCTAAGGACTTTGTTGCAAGAACTCACTCCTTCAGATGAACCTTTATGTGCAAGTCGTAAATAGCAAAAAATTCATGTCGCTTTTTGTTTCTTGCATGCATGCGCACTCTTTAGATGCACCTTCATATGTAGGCATAAATAGCAAAAAATTCGTGTCCTTTTCTTTTTCTTGCATGCATACGACACACCAACCTCATCACCAACAACTATAATCACATAAACATTATTTATTTGCATTCACAATATCATTTTTATATGTTTTTTTTCATAGTTATCATATCTATATTCAAGCACACACTTTGAATGAGAGTTCAATCCTTACGTAAGAAGAAGAAATGTTAACCATGATGACATTATTCCAAGACAACTAGGATTTGAAAATAGCTCATTAGCTTGAACAATTTCATATTTTATTCAAAAAATTTGTGGGATGCCTTTGTCGTATAACTCACAGTTATTGACTTTGATTTAAAGTTGAATGTCCTTGATCGATTCAACTCATACCTAGTCAAAAGCAAGGCCAACAATTTCAAACTTGAGATCAAGTCAATAGAAAGAATTGGCTTAGTGTACTCCTTGCTGTGGCCCAGGGTACGGGCCTCTTGGGACTTAGAGGCGTGTTTTTTGGTGTGTGAGGAATTTGGACCGGGTGCACTAGAATCTAAACACGCTGCCTCACTAGATGGGTGTTTGAGAAAGTTTCTATCTTGAGCACAACGCCATTTTTTCATGAGCACTGGTGCCATTTTTTATGAGCATTGCCTTTTTCACATGCATTTGTTATTGAAAAAGGCATATGTTATTTTCCTGCAGGCACTGGTGCCACACGTGAGCATCGCCGGCTGTGGTTTGCTTATAACATTATGTTTACGGTTGCCCGATAACATGGACCTCCCAGCAACCAAAATTTAAAAGAATGCCATGCCTATAAGATACAAGGGTACGAGGTCGAGGTGTCCTTTATACAACGTCCATGACCTCGCATCTAAGGAGCACGATGCCGTTTGGCCCCAATGCATCCTCAACCACACATTTTTGCTTTTGTTTTTTAAAATTGGCTGCTCAGGCGCCACGTGTTTGAGCAAATTTTTTTTTATCCCATAGCATTTTTATAAGATTCTTGCGGGGGAATTTATAAGCAAACATGCCCGTACTCACACATGTGAGGTGCCCGGGCGTGACCGGGAGCTCCCCGACGCCAACCCGGGAGCTCCCTGACGCCACCACCAGCCTGCCGGCGGCATGCCCTGCTGCCTGGGATCTCGCCCAACCTGTGCCTGCAAAAATTGGCCGTGCCCCTAATTTTTGACGGTCCCTGCCCGCCTGGGCACTGGGGCCAAGTGGCACACCAACCACTGGGCCGTGGCCAAACGCCCAATACACTTGTGACCCGTGCCTTGGCGTCAGGGCGTCCACGATTTATAACGAGAGGGGGGGACAGAGAGAGAGAGAGAGAGCGAGAGGGGAGGGGGGGAGGGAGAGAATGGCGGAGGCTTTGGAGCAGGATGCTCTGCAGGCCATCTTTGAGCTTCTACCAGCGCGCACGCTTGCCTCTGCTGCCTGCGTGTGTCGCTCTTGGTACTATGGATTCCAGGCTATCTGTTCTCGTCCCTGCCTCTTCTCTGCTTTATCCCTCCGACCCAACCTCAAGGCACCCACCTAAACACTACTTATCACTCTCTTCTATGCAATTTACAAGCTTTTGCATTTTGGTTCCCGTCAGTTGCAGCGTTTTGAGATGGCTTGAATTGGCTACAATTTCCTTCCAATATGCATCTAGATTTGTTATTCCTGTGTATGGGAGCTACAGTTGTAGTCAGCTTAATATATACGGGGATTAGCCCTCAACAATATCGTTTTATAGGACCCACCTAACTAGTTAAGGATGTGAACAATCAATTCCAGTAGTCTAGACTCTAATTTGCCATTGCCGCTATATCCAGGTGAAATTGAATTTCTGAAGCTTTGCTGATGGAAGAAACGCTGCCTTCAGATTCTTGCAATTGCAAATAAAAGTTTGCATTTTTGCTCTTTTATACAGGCTATATAGTTCATTAGCGCGTTTTACACCCTCATACAAAAGCGCGTTTATTTTCCCTCCATTAAGACACCTTATACAAAAAGTAGCCATTAATTTTGAAACTCTAGGATAGTGACTGATTCTGTTCTAGCTGGCCTTCTTGTGCAGAATCAGGGACATTATTTTTGATATATATACCAGTGTTGTGTGGGTAATAGAGTTGATGTATATACCAGTGCAGAGATTTTTACACCTGCCAGCTCTGACTTTTTTGAGAAACGTCTCTCCGGGCATTGGAAGGGCTTCTTACTTTTCATACCCGATAGATTATCAATCCATAGACAAAATTTGAAGTAAGAACTGACGGCTATACATAGTTAAGGATATCAATAAATGTGAAATAAAACCGCCATAAGTAAAGTCACCTTCTTTTTTTTCAGTTTTTCAAAGGAAACGCAGCTTTTTCCTCAGCCGGAATGCTTGAAGTTTTTTTTTTTAAATGCCGGGAAGGTACATATGAAACAATTTACCTTTTTTTAGATTTAAAGAAAAGTAAAACGTGTTTTCAGGTTGGGGAAGGTCTTCCTCCTCAGCCTTTTTGCGTTGGGCTACCACGCTCGGCCAGGGCCTTTCTCTAGTGAATTTTGGGTGTCGAGGGAGACCTTCGTCTCCCAAAAAACTCAAAATTTGAACCTATAAGGTAAGAAAATCAATATATCGTCTCAAAGTAGCTCAAACGTCGACTAGAATATTATTCATTATTTTATAGGTGCTAGTCCATCTATCCAAAAATCAGGACATATGATGTTTCACCTCAACTTGTCCGTATCATTCTACCTCAACCTTGAGGTACCCTTCCTTACCTTGCCATTCTCAATAAGGTTCAAAATGAGAACCATACTCTCGTTCTCTAGCCATATGCGAGTATCAATAATGAATTTTGATTAAATGTACTCCTAGGATATCAATTTCAGGTGGGTATCTAAAATTCTGAGACACATTGGTTGTCAATCTTGGCGGGTCTTGAAAATTTTGATATGTGACAAGTCACAATATCAAAATACTCTCAACATTGCAATGCTTCAATGATTTTTGTTCTTAAAGCACTAGAAAGTTACTTTTCCTAGCAAATGACTTTACAATGGGTGATTCATGAACAAGACTCCATGGTAGCTAGGTGCAACTACGACCTAAAGTCCCCATTGTGGTTTTGTGGAGATAATTGCTAAAGTGATTGCTTAGTTTAGCTACAGATTTGTGGTTTGAACTCTTTTTGTAATGTAATTTTTAAAATTTTATCTATTTATATTTGTTTGTCTATTTCCTTTTTAGAAGATTCTAGTCTTGTATGTTGATGTGAGAGAGAGAGAGAGAGAGAATAGAATAGAATGTATTAATGTCTACAAAGTGCCCTTGGGCACATGAGACAAAGAAAAAGTACATCAGAAAGGAGCGTTGTCCATGCCGGACTTATTTCCATTAGCTTAAACATAGAATAACACAAAAATAAACCGGAAATAAAACCAAAGCTTAACCTCCAGCTCTGGTGAGGGTACAAAAGCCCACCAGCTACGCGGAGGAATAAAACTTACTAACTGAGAGAGAAAAACTGGTGTGATCTGGTGTGAGGCACATGGAGGTCTCTGGTGGTGAACTCTGGATCTGGATGGTCGAGGAAGACGCTGGAGCATCGGTCGTCGAGCTGGAATGTCAATCTCACTGTCTGAATTATCATCTCTGAATCTTTTCTGAAAGAAAAGTGTAATATGTGGCTGGTTGTGGTCAACATCCTGATCATCCGACAGAAGAGAAGATCTCAAAGAAAACATCTCTCGTACTAGCAAACCAACACATCTCGCATCTGAATATGCAAAGAAGGAACCAAGTGTCAGTGGAATGTCCCAATAGAGACAGTGATATCTGCGTTTGATCTCATAGTAAGCTGGACATCTGAAAATAATGTGAAACTCATCCTCAACCTCCTGTAGTGTACTGCACTGACAGATCCGTAAGGGTCGTGGTGTGTCTGTGTATCTGCCTGTCTCAATAGCCAGTTGATTAGAAGAGACCCGAAGCTGACCAATGCAGTAGCGCAGGCCAAAAGACAATGCCTGAGAGAGATAACTCGGTCTGACGAGGCCCTGAAGCGTCAAGGTGAAGAAAGTGATTGTGATAGAACTGAAGCTTAACCCGTGATGGATCCAGGTGAGACCAGGCAGTGTGTATGTATGCTCTGTAGATCTGTCGGCAAATGAACGTATGAATCCCATTTGGGAGGTCAGACATAGATAATCCCCAGCTATGGAGAGAGAGAATTAGAATTAGAATTAGAATTATATTAATGTCTGTTAAGTACCCGAGGGCACATAAGACAAGTAGAGAGTACATCAAAAAAGAAGGAGCGTTGTCCATGTAGGACTTATTTCTAACAGCTAAACCAGCACTAGAAAACAGAGAGAAAATCAAAGCTTAACCTCCAGCTCTGTTGAGGGTACAATATCAGTAGCTTAACCACCAGCTACACAGAGGGAAAGAGAAAACTGAAATAAGTTAGCTAACTGGCTAAGTGGATATAAAAAACTGCGTGATACGGTGAGAAGCAGGTGTTGGCCTCCGATGAAGGGCCCTGGGCCTGGAGGAGCGAAGAGGATGCTGGAGCTTCGGTCGTCGTGCTGGAATGTCTAACTCACTGTCATAAGTCTCATCTCTATCCCTCTTCTGGAAAAAGTGCGTAATGTGGGACTGGCTATGATCCATATCAGAAACATGCAATAAAAAGGAAGATCTGAGAGTAAACATCTCTCGCAATAATAAACCAACACATCTCGCATCTGAGAAGGCAAGGAAAGAAGCAAGTGTAAGTGGAGTATCTCTGTATAAGCAATGGTATCTGCCTCTGATCTCATAGTAGGCTGGGCATCGGAAAATAAAATGGAACTCATCCTCAATCTCCTGTAAAGAGCAGCACTGACAAATCCGTAGTGGTCGAGGTGTGTTTGTGTATCTGCCTGTCTCAATAGCAAGCTGGTGAGAAGAGACCCTAAACTGACCAAGACGGTAACGCAGGTCGAAAGATAACGTCTGAGACAAATAACCCGGTCGAATGGGAAGCCCGGAAACATCCATCTGAAGAAGATGAGTGTGATAAAAATGAAGCTTGACCCGTGCTGGATCTGGGTGAGACCACACTGTGCTGATGTAAGCTCTGTAAATCTGCTGGCGGATATATGTGTGTGTCCCATTCGGGAGATCAGATATAGATAAACCCCACCTACTCAAAAGGTTAGAAACACACTGAAACCATGAGGACTTAGGCTGCTGACTAGCTAGAGTGTGAGAGGATGTGAAAGCTGTAGCAACATATCTGGATGAATCAAGCTCCGAGACTCTATGAATGAATGTGATAATCCGAAATATAGCCTCGACAATCAGTGGTGGTGAGGCAAACTCTGCCAGTATGATATCATGGGGAACTGACTATGACCTTAGTCTTACCAATGTTCACCATCAAACCCCATGTTTGGCAGAAAGTATATAAAGCATCAAGGTGCTGCTGAAGCCTAGATGCGGATCTCGATAGAAGTATCACGTCATCCGCATACAGTAGAATAGGGATAATCATATCTGCCAACGGACAGCCATCTCCACCCTCCTCCCTAATAATCCGCTCAAGATCATCAATATATAGAGCAAAGAGAGTAGGGGACAAAGGACATCCCTGCTTAACTCCCACTGTACTATGAATGTAAGAGGACCATCCATCACCATCTCGAAAACGGGCCAACACTCTCTCATACAATGTGATGATAGCAGCAATGATCTCCTGAGAAAAGCCAAGCGATGCTAAGCGCTGGAGTAAAAGGTGTCTCGGAACAGAATCAAAGGCTTTGCGGAAATCCACAAAGCAACATTAAACCCTCTGCTTCCTGAAGTTAGCCTCCTCAATAATGCATCTCAAGATAAATATCTGGTCAGCCGTGGAGTAGCCAGCGCGAAAACCTGCCTGTCCCATAGCATGTAACCCTTTTGTCTCTGCTCGTGAGCTGACAATAGACTGTAAAACGGATCCATATAGCTTGGCCATAGTATGACTGATCATAATAGTGCGGTAGTTGTCGACAATCAAAGGATCCCCGACTTTGAGGATAGGGTGTAAAAGGTTGGTGCACCACGATGTGGGGAGACCGAAGATGATAGATTGGTTAAAGATATGGGAAATGTATGGGGCAATAATGTGAGCAACTGGTTTTAGGAAGTCCATACTTAGGAGGTCAACATCAGTGGCTTTTTGGGTTTGACCAATTTGGATGGCGTTTTCAACCATGGACGGGGTAAAGAGGGTGAATTCTGAAGGGCGTGGGGAAAGAGAAATGGAAAGAGAGTCAACTGTATAAAGCTAAAAGTAACTAGGGACTCGGTGTAAAGGGGGAAACCAGATGGAGAGAAAACCGAGCGATGGTGATGAGTGGGACGATGTGTTGTGACTGTGGTACTATGATGACCAAGGGATAGAAGTAGGAGGGAGTGATCCGAAATGGTAGGAGGTATAATGCGAAAGGTATGAAGAAATGGGATCAAAGCCGGTGACCCAATGAAGGAGTCAACAACACTATGTCCTCCTCCATGTGGGTGACAAGTAAAATGATATGACGATGGCCAGTAAGGAAGGCCATTCAAAATAATTAAGGAATGGGCCTCTGCTAAACCAATCAGCCGCTCTCCAAAGTGGGTAGCTGGAGTATCTGCATCCTGTGAGGTCCTGTCAAAGCCCATATCTAATGTGCGAACCTGTAGAAAATCACTCTCTGCATAAAACTCAGCTTGCTGATGCTCGTACGAGCATTAAAATCCCCTGCTAATAGAATAAGGCCTCGCTTTGCGAAGCTGAATATATCATCTGAGAGAGCCTGGAAAGGGTCACCACCAAAATCTGCAAAAGATGATGTTTGTGGTGCAAAGTAACAAACTGCAAGAAAGAGGTCCTGAGAAAGCCCCAAACAGTGACCAGAGAACTGAAACCAAATAAAGTGTGCAAATGGATCACTTTTGACCAGTTTAAAATGAGAACTGAAAACATCCTTGGTGAGAACCACGGGAGGTCTTCCCTCTCACAAAGGGCCGATGCGCTGAGTGCCAGGTGCAATCCTGTATGGATGGGAGCGGTCTATATAAGGATTCATGAGTCTCTGCTAACAAAGGATATCACATTTCAGCATGAAAGAATGGAAGTCACCTGCTGAAGAAGATGATAGTATGCCATTACAATTCCAAAAACCAATATGTAAAGGCTGAGGGGATCTTGGGCTGCTCCTTTGCCCAAGAGCCCCAAATCCCTATTGAGAAATTTTATCAAAATTTTTTGGTTTGCCTTCAATGAAAACCACCCGTTGATTTCTTGCATTTGCATCCTGGATAATTTGTTTCCTGGCTTGCCATTGTGTGTGTGTAAGGTCATCATCCATAAAAATAAAAGTCCCTTTCAATTTGGCTCTAAGGCGTAAAGCTGCGTTGCGGCTGTTCATAGAGCGAAACTTGATAAACAAGACATTAGTGTCAAACTTACTTCTCCAAGCTGTATCAAATCCATCCGTGGTGTGTGTGAGCTTAGTTAAAAGGAGGTCTTTTGCCTCTTCAATGGGCTTATCCCCGTCGGGAATCCCCCTAACCCGGATATTAAAGGCTTTTTTAGCCCTTCTTTCTTGCTCGGAGAAGACATCTTCAAGTGTAGAATTCATAACTGCATGTTGAACCGAGCTTGAAGATCCGACCTTACCATCGTTTTTGAGACGCGCTGCCCATGTCTTCGTTTCTTCCACTTGTTTCTCAAGGCTGGATATTTTGTTCGACGTCTCCTCCAATATATTCTTTTGAGGGATATGTCCCGCAATCCGTTGCTTAAGATATACATTTTCTTGTTCAAGCTGCTCCATTCGCTTTTTAACCCCATAGAGATCCAAAATCAGCTTGCCGTTCTCAATTTCAAAAGAGTGTAATTGTCTTTTGAGTCCGATGATTTCTTGTCGAATAAAGCTGATGTCAAAAGCAAAGAGGCCTTCAGTAGGTTTGGAGGGGGTATAATCGACTGTGGGCAATTGATTAACTGCAAGTGGACAGATCACAAGTGGGTGCGGTGGACAGATCACAAGTGGGTGCAGGTGGATACACTTAAAATAGGTACGATGGCAGGAGCAGGTACCAAAAACTCAGATGTGAGGGACAGGGGGGTGTTTTCTGGGTCTCCCAAAGTAGGGCACGGTGGAGAGTGGGGGGAGTTACCTCCCCCTCGTTTGTTGCGTGGAGCCATCGCTCCAGGGAATGTCAGTTGATAGACAGCTTCAGGTGTGAGAAAGAGAGAGGTCCGCTTTCCCAGATGTCCGTTCCACAAAAGTGCGCTCCCCAGATGTCCGCTCAGTTGGCTAGAGCTCAGACAAGCCCTGCTCAGAGATCTGTGCCCTTCAGAAATCTATGCTGCAGAGCGAGGTCCATGCTGTCCGCTCAGAGATCCGTCCATGCTGCCCGTACAGAGATCCGTCCATGCTCAGCGATCAGTCCACTCAAAGATCCGTCCGTGCTCAGAGATCAGTCCGCGCAGAGATCCGCTCAGAGATCCGTCTGTTAGGACCGTGCGAGAGAGAGAGAGAGAGAGAGAGAGAGAGAGAGAGAGAGAGAGAGAGAGAGAGAGAGAGAGAGAGAGAGAGAGAGAGAGAGAATTAGAATTAGAATTATATTATTAATGTCTGTCAAGTGCTCGAGGGCACATCAGACAAGTAGAAGGTACATCAAAAAAGCAGGAGCATTGTCCACGTAGGACTTATTCCTAAAAGCTAAACCAACAAATAGAGAGAAAAACAAAGCTTAACCTCTAGCTCTGTCGAGGGTACATTATCAGTAGCTTAACCACCAGCTACACAGAGGCTCACCTTCTCCGCTCCTCTCGATGCTCATATTATTGTACACTCCACCATAAAAAGCATGCTTATGATGACTCCGAAGGAAAACATCTTGTTGACCTTCTTTTCAGCTCTTCCTCGGGCACTTTTGGCATGAATCTATCCCTCATGCCCCACCACCTCTCTTCGATGACCTCCGCCTATGCTACTAGCTTATACACCATACCCACCAACTCACCCATCTCTATCTCTCCTCAACCTTCTGAATTCACCTTCTTCACCTATGGCATGGTTCTTACGGCCATCAAGAGAATGAAGTCCCATAAGGCTAGAGATATCAAGGACCTTGAATCTAAACTCTTGACTCATGTTGCCGACATACTTACCCCCAAATTGGCCCATCTCCGTAGTTGTCTCTAGCTTTCCATCATCCTGGCGTACCAACATCAACCACCCTATTCACAAAAATGGTGACCCCATGATTCCTGATAATTATCGCACTATCATGATTGGACATGTCCTCGCGAAGCTATATGGTACCATACTTCAATCTGTAGTGAGCTCAGAGGAGCTTTGATTGAGGAAGCCAAGCACAGAAAAGCGAACATTTACTGTTGTTTTGTGACTTCATGAAAGCCTTTGATTCTGTCCCACTCTCCTTGCTCATTCAGAGACTTCATGACCTTGGCTTCTCCATTGACATCATTCTGGCAATGATGGCTCTTTATAAGAGAGTCTTAAGTTGTTTGTGACATGGGAGTATGCGCATGGGTGACAAGATGATGAAGAGAGCGACAATTGGTGTCATACCACGGGGGACGTAGAGGACGAGGTGGTGAAGAACATGTGGATTTGCCTTTATGGGGCTTAGAGGGAAAGGCTAGAGAGGCAACAATGTGAAGAGATGTGGTAAGGAAAGCAAGGCATATATGGAGGGTTGAATGTACATCTGGGTGCACGGGTAAGCGTGGGGTGGGAAGATGACTGGGGCGGTGGGAGGCCACCAATAGCGAAAGAGAGAAAAGAATGATCGAAGAGGGTGGTAAGAGAGATATGTAAATCAGAAATGAGAGGTATGGAGGATCCCATGAGATAATCAACGACACTATGACTGCCACTGTGAGGATGACAAGTACATTTGCCTGAGTGTGGCCAAGAAGTTACGCCATTATAATTGGCTAACTCATGGGCCTTGCCAAACTGCAATAAATACTCACCATATGGGGTGATAGGTCCCGAACTGTCCTCGAAAATCCTGGTAACTCCCATCCCATCATTGTCAAGGGCATGAACGCGGAGCTGGTCGGTGGTGTCGTGCAACTCTAACTGTCGTGAGGATGTCTTGGCATTAAGATCTCCAGTGAGGAAAACATGTCCCCGCTCTGTGAATCTGACAATATCCATTGAGATATCAAGGTAGGGTGAGCCAATGCTCTTAGCAAAAGCTGAAGACTCTGGAGGAAAATAACATGCTGTAATAAAGAGGTCTTTGTTCACACCTATTAATATCCTGTCCCAACAATACGAATCCAAAATATAGTGAGCATGCTCGTCATGTCTGATGAACTCGATGGTTGGATGAAGAGAGTCTTGTATAAGCATGCAACCCCGGATCCACGATCACTAGCTGATCTAGTCTCATGTTTGTGAAGATGAGTGTATGCCATCATAGTTCCATACTCCAATCTGGTGATGGTGTGGATGGGGCCTTGGGGACCTCAAATCCCTAACACTGGGAACTGCTAGGAGCTCTTTCAATAAAGCGCACTCGTTTATCTTGATACATGACTTGTCTGCCAAAATCTCAGGCTCTTGGAAGGCTTTTCGCCTTTCCTCAACCTGGATATATGTAGGGTCATCATCCATATAGATAGATCATAGTGGTACCTCGTAGCTTACCTTGTAGCTTGGCTCTGCAACGCAAAGCCTCTCTGTAACTCTGTAGGGAAGTAAAACCAATAATCAATGTGGTTGCATCTTTGGTGGTCCTCCATGCCGCCTCTAGTCCATCTATCCAGTGACCTAATGTGGTGTTAAGAAATCGCTTAGCTTCAGCCAATGGCATCCTGTATATCTAGGATCCCTCTTAACGTTGTGGGCTTTTTGCTCTCTCATTTTTTCTTCCGAGATGGTGGCTGAAATGACCGAGGAGATGGGAGCACTTGGTTGGGTACCTTTCTTCAATACAGATGCCCATGGAAGTGCCTCTTCTTTTTGCTTTTCGATCCTATGCTCCAATTCCCATATCATCGTGGCAGTGGTGGCCAAACATCGGTGATAGCAAATCAACAACATGGATAGTAACTTAGACTGAAGGTCCTCAATGTCTCTTGCTTACGGATCTTCATTCTCTACATGGTTGCAAGGATTATACAGAGGTGAAAAGATAAACTTAGATGGACAGGCAGAGACAGAGATACGTGTGACAATGGGTACAATGTATAGCATGGTAGTGAAGTAGGTCTCCTTGTCGAAGAATTCGAAGAGCAAACACACCAACAGCGACAAATCCAACTGAGGAGGTCGAGGGGGGGGGTGGAGCATGAGGGATGAACTCAGATAAAAAGCACCTTCGGAAGAGCTGAAAAGAAGATCAGCTAGTCACTTCCCTTCCAAAACTTCGGGACGCATTTTACTATAGATGATGAGAGTAGCGAGTGGGAGGATGTGTGGTGCATGTGTATGTGCATGTGACACGATGATGGTGGGAACGACATCCCTCATCATACCATGGATGGAGCATGTAGAGAGCGAGAAGGAATGGGTTTAGTGGAGCTTAGATATGAAGGCTAATGAGGCAGCATATGGAGCGATGCACTGAGGAAGGCGGTTGTGACTCCAATGGATTATCATGTGGGAATGTGTTGGAAATCAAATTGTAGCATTCATATACTAGATCTATTGATGTCTACACTAGAGAATCAAATTCCTAAGTTGCTTTATGCTAAGATTGATGCAAAATACAAGTAGATCAAGTATCAATCGTAAGGATACGTGAAACACAAAGTAAATAGCAGCACTTCGAGGTTCTTGATTGTTCAAAATTGTATCAGCAAGGCAAAATTGGTGTCACGCCTTGGTTGCCTTGTTATTAAACTTCTTATTGCTCCTCGAAAGTTGGGTTCTACTTCAAATGATTTTGCACCTTTTAACATCTCAATGGCCCATCTTGGGACTTTCTTTGGAGGTGGTGATGGTGGTGTCCATGTGTCCCATGGAGTTGACATGGTCTTCCTTCTTCTTCATCATCTTCATGTTACTCTTGTTGTGTGCCATCTTCATTGCTTACAATCTCTTGTTCTTTTTTCTATGGTAAGACGTCAATGATAGATCATAGGTGTCAAAGCTTTTTTTTCAGCTTCTTTGTCTTCTTACTTCTTTTTAAAAATAGATTGATCATTTGTTTTCTACTTGTAGGTTGCCATGGAAGAAGTGCTTGAAAAAGTTCTAGCACAACCATTTCGGCCACAATTTGGGATCGTATTTGCAGGTCAAAAGTTCAAACTCTCAAACATATACGATATGGTATGTATTTATGTTCATTTATGTCACCTAGTTGTAAGATTGTTTCCTATTCCATGAAATTTTTGAAATCAAAGGTTTTTGGTATTTTGATTTACCTAAACGTTATGGGTTGGTGGAGATGAAAAAGTGTAATGGAATTTGTACACTCCCTATTATAGGCAAACATCACATCAAGCAAGAAAAAGGTTTAAGAACTCCAGATAAAGCTTCAATTATGGAAATCACCCTCACAATTAGCATAAGGACAACTATCTGAATAACATGAAGGCTTAAGCTAAACTCTCCTAATGCTAATTTATGAGCTAAGCAATCAAGCTACCAAATTTGGAGGCCTTAGTAGGCCTATATATAGTTGGCCAGGATGTCTAGCAATTTAGGGCAACGAGCTTGATAAGAGCAAGTAAGCTTATCCTTATTGAAAGTCACTAGTAATTATTGAATGACCTTATCCTACTGCTAATAGGGCCCAAGAGGCCTGTTGTAAGAACCCCAAGATCACTTAAAGAGACAAAACAATACACAAAAATACGGTTGTGGCATGATCCATCCAATCAATGTCTAGATGAACGGTTAGACCCCCCAAGCTGATGTCTATCCAAGAATATTATCAATAGCTTGAGCATGAAAGCAAGATGAATTATAAATAGCCCTAGAGTGAACGAGAGGGTATGATATACTCTTCCAAACCCTAGCCCATACCAAGACATTTAAATTCTCCATTTAGGATCATTCTACTTCATGCAAAACTATAGTACCCCATATAGACATCATGTATAACCATTCTTGCTCGAGGCAGTACTTTAGTCAAATAGGAACTGGAGCCTATTTCGACTAAGGGCTACCTTATGGTATAGGTTGGGCCTAAATTTGTTAACTATACGTGGTATACACAACCAGGGAAATAACAATTTTCTCCCCTTATTTTGATTCCAGCCTCAAAATGAATAATGAGGAAAACTTCTTTCTTAACGTATCAACCTGCTCCTAGGAATCATCATCACTAGAATGTTTTTTCCAAGGAACCAAAAGTTCAGTCATCAAGCTATTCTCATTTGCTTTTCATGGGTATCTACAACTTTTGGGGTTCTGAAAGAGGTCTTTAAGGAGATTATTTCCCCTCCATGTGAAGATATCTTTTTGTGCAACTTGCTAATTTCAGATTGAAAAAGAGATATATGTGTCAATAATTTATAATGTTTGTCATTCACATGACATTCGAAACTATCAACCCAAACAACATCATTACTCTTTTGCATCTTGGGAAAACAAACCACAGAATCCATCGAAATGTTTTTTCACTATTTAGATGGAATTTTCAATGGCAACAATAGTCCTTTGGCTATTAAGCAATCAATTTTAGCCATCTGACACTGTTTACAATCAACAATACTGCCGTTAGCTATAACAGAAGGTCAATATTAGCAATTTGCAAAACTGAAGCTGAAACTATGAGATTTTTCAAGGCATGAAATGTGTCATCTGAAGTTTCATTCCAAGCCTTAATTTTCGCACAATCCACAAAACTTTTGGAAGAGTATAGTATATCTCAAAAACAAGTTTTATTGATGTCGATTGGGTGGACATCAAGATTTTCAGACTTTGTCAGGAATCGGTTGCTTCTCTCTGAAAAAGCCGTTGGCGGCAAATAATTGCACCAGTTAATGAGTCAAAATCAGTTCACAGAGTTAGTAGCAGGGCGATCTTGGTGGAGTTAGAGCTGCAAGTGAAATCTCAGAGAAAGGCTAAGAGCCCAAAAAAGTTGATTTTCTGACAGTTAGGGTTTCGACATAGAAAACTGTGGATCTTGCTCAATACAAGACTGTTTCTAGAGTTGTTAAAATCTACAATAGTTTTTTGTGGTAGGGCAACCTAGCCCACAAAATTTGGTAGCCAGCCGTGGAGCAGGGAGGAAGAATTCTGGAATTCTCTCTTTCAAAAACCAGACTTTATATCGTGTGGGAGGTCTCATGCATTTTGTGGAGAAGTTGACATAGCGATTGTATGTGGTTATTGCCTTCATGAACTCGGGTCAGTGCGCACAGCTAGGGAGATCCATCGGATCTAGCCTTGGTGAGATCAATGGTTTAGGTGGAATCATCATGGATAGTTAGATCTAAAATAGCCATTGGATTGGGGAAAAACCAAGTATTCTTCAAATGCCTTGAAGGGCAAGTCACATTTCAGCTTCATTAAATTTCTAAGTTTAAAGGGTCCCATGAAGTGAATTTTGTTTGAAGGGCATTGCATTTTTTATTTAATTTGAAGCGAAAGATTCAAATGTATGGCAAGAGGCGATGAAAGAGGAATTAGATTCCATAAGAGAGACATGGTACATGCCACGTGGGATCTTGTGATCTTCCTCCAAGCAAGAAACCCATTGATAATAAGTGGGTTTACAAGACAAAGTCTCAATGTATCTCGTAACATTGGTGAGTCAGCTATGACATTGTCACATTTGTAAACGATAGTAACAGGTACCTCATATGCCTAGTCATCCTTATGCTTGGGCATCCATCTCTACCTCATCTAGTACAACCTTTGAATCCGCTATAACAATCTGTATCCTTGGCTGATCAGATGAGTGAAAGGAGAGTATAGATTACGGCGACAATTTTTGTGTCTCCTTGCTCTCACACCCTTCTCCTCCAAAAAGTTATTGGTTGTGAAGGATGATTGCTTGCAAGTGATGATAAGATTTTGATTGTAGTAGCTCCAATTTATGATAGAATGGAGGGTTGGGGAAGTATCCTTACTCTCAACACAATATGTTACTCCTTTGTAGCTTCTAATAGATAATGTTAAGTCTATGAAGCTAGAGACTTACATTCAAATAAATAGCTTCAAAAGGGCTTTTTCAAGTGTTGGCTCTGTCTGTTGAAGAGTTCTTTTGCATTTTACTGTGGCTGATGTTTGCAAATCTGGTTGTTAGCTCAAATCGAAGCTGCCTGGTGGTATTGTAGTCATCGGTTGCCATGCTATAGGCCTCATAGGCTTGGATGTTGCAACCAACAAACAAAAGGAGGTATGATGTCGAATTTTTGTCTTAAAGTGCATCTTGGCAGGGGTACCAGGTTTCTGATGCTAATGAGCAACTATGACGATCCTAGTGATAGAAGAGCTCTCAATATTTGTAGCTATATTTCTATTGCACTAAGTTAGTGTGTTGTCATTTTAACAATAGCTTTGCTTGTTTACTTGGCTTTAGGTGATGTTTCGGCAATTAGAAACAAGGTCAACAATAAGTCAGAAAAATGCTGGACTAGTCGTGACATTGGGTTGCTTTCCCGGTGTGCATGTGGAAACAATGGCTTTGAAGAATTCCTATTACGTATGGGTTTGACATCTTAAAGACCCTTTGTTTTCTTTCTATGATTATCTTATTCAAGTCGTTATTTTTCTTTTGGAATTCAAGTCTGTGTTAGAGTAGGTAGTAGTTTACTTGAATTTTCAAATTTTGAAAGTTAGCTATTGCTATCAGCTCCAAGGCAGTTTTTTGGGAGGATGAAATTAGCTTGGATATCTCTTGAGATGGGTCTGTGTCTACCTAGTTGTAACATTAACCATTCGGGAATCAATCTACAATACCACTAAGACTTATTGATGCATGAGTAACTCAGTTCTACAGTGTCTGTAAATTCAGATTCCATTGTAGATAATCGAGTGTTAACATTGCTAGGCATATAGTTATGGTAATGTAAAAGAAGCAATGCGTTGGTCTTGGCCCAAACGTAGCAAAAAATAATGGCTTGACTCAACAAACCCTAACTACAGTTCTACGCATTAACCTGAACTTATCCACACAGGGTTATAGCAAAAAACATTTCTTGAAACTTTGAGCTTAAAAAGAACCCGCTCCCAAAAAAGAAACAACCGTGGGAGCCATGATTGAGCCAGCCCTAACCCTGCTGTCTTGGCTGCCCTCACTGACAGTGATCTGCCAAGATTATGTGGGCCCCCATCGGCCACCTTGTGACTTTTACGGCTTGCCTGAACCATTTTTGCATGAATTTCAGGAGCAGCTCTTGCTCAGATTATTGGAAGGGAAGGAGAGAGGCTGCCATCAAGCTGAATATTTCGGCCTCAATAAGCAAATTTGCAGCCACAAAAGTTCAAGAAATTGTCGTTGCTTTGTTCTTGCAAGGGTTTCCTCAAGGCAGAAAACTACCATTAATCTTTCCTGCAGGGTTTCAAGGTTGTCTACAACAGTTCTAGCCATGCAAACAGCCATGCAGAATGGTGCCTACAGCAATTATATCCATGATTCGCATGAATGGTGGTTCAATTTGTAGCATACAACGTCGATAACCACCGCACTATCATGATCAGTCACACGATGGCGAAGCTTTATGGCTCAATTCTGTAGTCTATGGTTAGATCCCAGGTGGAATCAGATGAGTTATTTGCTTTTGGACAGGCTGGCTTCAGACCCGGATATTCTACTCTTGATCATGCATTTGTCCTACGCTGCATCATAGACGAGGCTCGACATCGGAGATGGAGAGTATACTGCTGCTTTGTGGT
Source organism: Diphasiastrum complanatum (assembly GCA_029204225.1). NCBI lineage: Eukaryota > Viridiplantae > Streptophyta > Lycopodiopsida > Lycopodiales > Lycopodiaceae > Diphasiastrum > Diphasiastrum complanatum. The sequence goes on along the minus strand of CM055097.1, from coordinate 24,004,678 downwards.
TTCCGCAAGGCTTTTGACTCAGTTCCACGGCACCTGCTACTTCAGCGCTTATCTTCACTTGGCTTCTCACAAGATATCATCATGGCTATCAGCACCTTATATGAGAGGGTATTAGCACGTTTCAGAGATGGCAGCCGCTGGTCGCTTTTTATCCAGAGCACAGTGAAGCAGGGATGTCCACTCTCTTCCACCCTTTTTGCATTGCACATTGATGACCTAGAGTGGATCATCAAGGAGGAGGGTGGTGATGGATGTCCACTTGCTGATGTTATTATTCCTATCCTATTATATGCAGATGATGTGGCATTGCTATCTTCTACAGCCTCTGGATTACAGCGTACTCTTGATGCTCTATATGGTTTTTGCTTAGTGTGGGGCTTGACGGTGAATATTGCTAAGACCAAGGTAATGGTGTTTAACACTAATCGGCAGCATATGAGAGATGACACATTTTATTATGATGGACAACAGTTGGAGATTGTTACCTCTTACACCTATCTAGGTGTACTATTCATCGACCCCTAACTCACTTTTCGCTCTACTGCTCTATCTCGCCTGCGTAAGGGGCGTGCTGCCTCTCCTCGCTACCTGTCCCTGTCCTTGTCCCTGTCCCTGCCCTCCCTTTTGCCTCCTGACCTGCTCCTGCTGCCTCCTCGCTACCTGTCCCCGTCCTTGCCCTTCCTTTTTCCTGTTCTTTTGCCTTTCCTCTCCCTCTTTTCCCTCATTAATCTTGTATCTAGCTGTGGTATTATGGCTGATTGGCAATCTGTGAATTGGAAGGTGAAGAAGAAAACCCCTCCCCCTTCTCCCTTTGTCTTCTTAGCCATCCCTACTATAGCTCCAAATCCCTTTACCTTGCCCCCTCCCTCTCCTGCTTCCTCTCCCTCGCCCCTACCCTCCACTCCCGCAAGCTCCACCTCTTCTCCTACTGCCACTATCCCCTCTACTCTTTCTTCCTCCTCTCCCTCTTTCATCCCTTCATCTTCATCCCCCCCATTGTCTCCGTCTCTTTCAGCTCAATTTTTATCTGGTTTCCCCCGTATCATTGATTCTCTTCATGAAGACAATGCATCCTCGCTTGCGATCATCAAGAAACAAGCATTCCAAATCTCCACTCCGGAGAACACGGTCTTGGCCCTACAGGGCAAAGTTGGCATTCTTGAGGTTGATGTTACTTACCTAGAATCAGATGAAGAGGAAGAAGAAGGAAGCGGCAATGCAGATTCAGAAGACAAGGCAAAGTAGCTGCAAGAACGGGTTCACTCCTTGGAGCAGCAACTTCAGCAATCGAAAAGTTCTTGGGCCGACGTGCTCAAGGGTCCTAAGCAGGTTATTTCTGAATCTATTCAAGAACATAAAAAACGAGACCTCAAGTCAATGTCAGGGTTAGGGGAGCTTCTTTTGCAGGTAAGGACCTCGTGGCTGAAGCAAATGCTTTCATTCATTCCACCTTTGGTCTCAAAGAGTATGTCATATCTGCTGCTTGGGTGGGTAAGCTCCAACCCACCACAGTGTTTCTGCGATTCAAGGATGCTTTGCTTCGTCAAAAGGTTTTGCGTAAAAGAGTTTGCCTGAAGGGGTCTACTATTTTTATGAATGAAGACTTGACGCCCATTCAATGGACCGAGAGAAAGAAAATTATCGCAGATGCTAAGGCCAAAGGTTTTCGGACTCTCTTCCGAGAAGGACGCCTGGTCTTGGTTAAAATTGCAGAACTTAAAATTTCAGATTCTTCTCCCTCTCCTACGTGAGAGATGTTTGAGCTACGGCCATTTATTTCCTCTCTTGCGTGAGAGATGAGCTTTCTTTACATAGCGATTTATGTTTTAGGTTTTAGTTTTAGTCTAGTTTTCTGTTGACGGCACTGTTCCGTCTGAGTTCCATCTACTCTGTTGTACTACCTCCTCACCAGCTTGCTATTGAGACAGGCAGATACACAAATACACCTCGATCGCTACGGATTTGTCAGTGCTGCTCTTTACAGGAGATTGAGGATGAGTTCCATTTTATTTTCCGATGTCCAGCCTACTATGAGATCAGAGGCAGATATTATTGCTTATACAGAGATACTCCACTTACACTTGCTTCTTTCCTTGCCTTCTCAGATGCGAGATGTGTTGGTTTATTATTGCGAGAGATGTTTACTCTGAGATCTTCCTTTTTATTGGATGTTTCTGATGTGGATCATAGCCAGTCCCACATTACGCACCTTTTCCAGAAGAGGGATAGAGATGAGACTTTTGACAGTGAGATAGACATTCCAGTACGACGACCGAAGCTCCAGCATCCTCTTCGCTCCTCCAAGCCTAGGGTTCTTCACCGGAGGCCAACACCTGCTTCTCACCATATCACGCAGTTTTTTATATCCACTTAGCTAGTTAGCTAACTTATTTCAGTTTTCTCTTTCCCTCTGTGTAGCTGGTGGTTAAGCTACTGATACTGTACCCTCAACAGAGCTGGAGGTTAAGCTTTGTTTTTCTCTCTGTTTTCTAGTGCTGGTTTAGCTGTTAGGAATAAGTCCTACGTGGACAATGCTCCTTCTTTTTTGATGTACTTTCTACTTGTCTTATGTGCCCTCGGGTACTTGACAGACATTAATATAATAATTCTAATTCTAATTCTTCAGTCTTATATGCCTTTTGGCATGGAAAAGACATTAATAAAGCTTTCTTTCTTTCTTTCTTTCTTTCTCTCTCTCTCTCTCTCTCTCTCTCTCATGAACTCTACTATACTTACACTACACTTCAGTTGGTTTTTGGAATGGCAAAAAAGACTTTTTCCTTACGATACTTTACCAGCTAAGAATGTCGTATCTTGCTTAACTTAGAAATATGGCTTCAAATAAGAAAAGTTTAAAAAAAAAAAACTACTAAGTCTTTTGGTGGGAAATTTGGTTCTCAACGAATGGCTGTGATTAGTGCACATGATAAGGACTCGATCTAACGGTGAGCAGTTTCTAACACCTGATGCACCAAAGGGTGCTGCGTTTTCTATAAAAAGGAAGAATACTATAACCCTATGTTTCATTCTTCTTGCTCTCTCCTGCTCTCTCTCTTGCCTTGGCTCTCTTTGCTGGCTTCTCTACTATTGCCATCCTTGCTTGGAGAGGAGGAAATTTGTGTAAGCTTTGCGGAAGAGTATTCGGGTGGAGTTTACTGCAATGAACAGGTAAAATTACTCTGGTTCTTTTGATTGAATGATCGCTTGCAGAGGGAAAGCATTATTGGTTTCATTTGCTGGAATGTGAATGAACTCACAATGGTTTGAACATCATAGATACTACATTCCTACTTCCGGGATACACGCTTGGAAGCAAATAGTGGTGGATGGTCGCTCAAGAGCGATAGTACAAGCTACTTCAGGTATGAAAACTATCACTTTGCTGTGCCAATTCGATTCTAACATCGATTTGCTACCAAGAGGTGGTGTAGCAATTATACACTTGAACTTGAATGCATTTTATAAGTTTGATGGCCCGCTAGACAGCGGAATCTGTCCCCCGCTGACTGCCGCTCTTACTGCTGCGGATCTACTCCTACAATCTGATAGTACCACTTCACGTGGAGGTCTGCTTCACTTCCTGCGGATCTGCATGCGCTGGTAGCGCGATTAGTTCACGCTAAGCATGATTAATGCACACTGAGTACTCCATTTGGAGAGCGATGTACATTCTGGTTTCCGCTACAGTCTTTATTGAACCATCGTTGCCCACAGATTGGTATTATGAGGAATGCATTGATTACCAATATGCCTCTCTACGATATCACTTCGTAGGAGGCCACACTCAATGAGTTTGCTCATACTCTTACATAATGATCTTTATGATGAATGTATGTGCTAACATATATGAAAGAAGAGCACATTTGTGGTTGGTGTATGAATACTTGCGTATATATAAAGCATGAAGGCTTGTTTTTGTGGACAACTACGATGATTTGAAGAAAAGAGAAATGTACATACTAGATCGTTTTCTAGATTCTAATAGGAATCGGTCTTGAAGCTTATTGCTATTTCATCTTTCTTACACACATGTGCTGGCTGATGATTCTAGTCTACGTAAGTTTGAGTTAAGCACTGCTACAAGATGACGTTGTCATATTAGCTACAATACCATTGTTTCGTTACTCTTGGTGTTGGTTCAATAGCACGAAAACAGGGTTTGGCTTAAAATTTTGGAAGATGGGTAGCTCACAAGAATCACCTCACCTCGCATTTAGGTATGAAGTTCAAAGGTTCTATTTGAAACGGATTCCCTAACAAGTTACATGGGAAGTCCGAGGGGCTAGTATGGCACGGATCTGCCCTAGTACCCGACACTGTGTTCAAAATTATGTCTCTGCATACTTGTGCACGGATAAATAGCATTCTTACATGTTTTTTAATGCTTTATGAGTTGAATACATTCTCTTCGCTCTTGCACTGATCAGTATGGTAGCTGCCTTGATACGGTTTCGATTCAAGGGAAAAATGTATTGCTATTTATATGTTGCATGTTTGGGAAGATTGGACGAATGTTTTGCTATTGCATTCAAGCTGATAAAGTAGTGAATCTTGTTTCAGACATGGATAACAACTGATGCTCAGCTATGACACCTGTCTTCCTCACTTAACTAACTCGTGCGGTTTTGTTTTGTGGGATGGTGGTAGGTAACAAACTTGCTTCACTTTTTGGTACTCTGTACTATTAGACTTTATACAACTATATTTTAACCTGTTATGCTATAAATTGAAGGGTTCAAAGGGTTTGGTCTTGACTTGTCAAGAGGGACTATGTGATGTTCTCTCTCTCTCTCTCTCTCTCTCTCTCTCTCTCTCTCTCTCTCTCTCTCTCTCTCTCCCTGGAAACTATTTGTGAGGACCATTTCATTTGGGAGTTTTTTTTTAAACTGCTTCATAAAAAAAAAGACCGTTGCATATGGACGTTATGAAGCATTCCATTTCAAAACGGTGTTTCAATGAATGAAACATGTTTCAGGGAAACATTGCTAGGATCCCTAGGGGTCTCAACGTCTCACCCTCTAACTGGTTTCAATGGGCTTCATAATTGGGTCAACTAAAGTTTTTGATCAATATAGTCCTTTTGGAATCAAGATGAATTTGCAAACCGATGTTGGGCTTATATATCAACAATCGTATAGTATATATGGTGACATCTTGCTTATCATTCTTTAAAGCACAAGTTTTGATGATTGAAGGTACTAGTTCAGGATACAATCTTCACGGTAACTTTTCATTGATTGCTAGATTTGGTTTGAGACAACGTTCTAATCGTGGTTGTTTTAAGCTCAACGAGCTGCTCATGGCTCAGGATCTTATCCCCTAATAGACAAATTCAGATTCAAGGTGTCCTTTTTGGGGGATCCATGTTTTTGGGATAATGCTAGGCCCAACATGGCACTCCTAGATGGTCTTATACTCTCAAAGGGTATGTCTTTCACAATGTCCAAATCAAGTTGAGATGTTGGCTAGAGGGTGGGTACATGCTTTCAAAATTTCATCATTACTATCACAACTCCTTTTCACTCTATATTTTGACTGTAGGCATTTACAATTTAGTTGTCTTACGCTTACCCCAAAGCTGAGTGCTTTTTAGATTTATCAAGCCATCATACAAGGAAACAACTTGACAAAAGAAAAGATCTGTTGGTGCTCGAAATGTTTAGATGGATTTCTTATGTTGATAGGGATCTTCCACCCATCTCATGTATTATGGCCTCACCCTATCTTCCAAGGGGTTGGCATTCCCATAAGGTTGCAACTTTAATGAGTGTGAATAAGAGCAATTAAATAATACAGTTTAAACTTCACACACATGCTAATCCCCACCCTTCTATAGAAAGCATTTTCAAGTTAATTCTGAAGCAACCCCCCCCACCCCCCCCTTTCAAATCAACATTTAGTCAACCTCCTAATAGGAATCACCATCCAGTCAATCATGTGCTTGCAATAAGAAGTGAAACATTCATTGCCATTGTTCACCACAAAGATATATACTGCACAAACATGTTAAGATGCTAAAACCCCAATGCTACCTCATTATTTTGAAACAAGCTTTGATATTTAGCATTCCACTTAAATTATGTCTTTCACAAAATTTGAAAGTACTTGACTAAAAGGGTGATTTACTCAAGGACAAATTTCTTGACACCCATGCCTCTAGAATCCATGCTTTCACTGAAAACGATGGTTCAAGAAGCATAATATTAGTATCAAGGGCTCTTTGATATGTAGTCACTTCTAACCTTTCAAAATTATCCCTTGGGCAATCCTTCTACATCATATAAAAAAGACACCGACACACTAAGCATAACGTTACACATGCTATTCAAGTGATGCTTGAGTACGTCAACCTCTTGCTTTGGCTCATAAAAATCAGGGATTGGGGATTGGGGAAGGTAACGGTTTCCAAGACTTCAAAATTCACTTGGTCATAACCTCCATATGCGTGTGCTTGACATTCCACAACTTCAAATACCCCCACGGGGGGAGGGAAAATATAGGAGCCCACACTTTACAACAGAAACTTCAACATTTGGCTTAGAACCAGTCGCTAGAGTGAAGGGGTGGACGTCATGCTTGGATAAAGAAAAATTTCCGGCATTGCCCTAGACAATTAGGTAAGCTACAATTTTTTTCCATGAGTCAAATAGGCTGCTGAAGCTAAGTTTAAGTAGTAGACAATATTGAGTTTCAAACCTTGTGTTTCCTAGCCTAATGCAAGATACTGCTCAACTCTTATTCACATGTACACTCGGCCAAGTACTGCCTCTAAGATTGAGTGGCTAGTATAGTATGTTTTTTTTAACTTCCACTTATCATTTATATTTGTGGCTAGTGGTAATAGCCTATGAGAGGGAGGGAATTTAGGAATCAATATCAGCGATCTTATTCATATGTTGGCCATGAGCTTTATTATTCATGTATATGTCTGAAAGCCTCTATTATACATTATATGTAAAACTAGGCAAGGGCCCAACTATTATTATTGAGGTACTAGAGTGGGGGTCCTTTTGGGGGGCATAGACCCTATTGGAGGGCACAATATTTGCCCTCTTTTGATTGTGATTGTGGATAAGGTTGGCTAAGTTTCTAGAAGCTTCCATTTTGGGGTTCCTGTTGTGTATAAATAGGGACTTTACATATTCATTTTTCAGCTTATTGATTTTGGTATTGCTTGAGCTCTTTGCGGGGAGAACTCATTGCTATTGCTTGTAGAGCCTTAGTCATAGATCATACATTTTGTACTTTAGCCTTCTTTGTAGGGAAATGCTATTGTCTCTTCACTCATGGTCTTCTATGCTTCATCATATCAAAATCTATGGAACTTGTTCATATCTTGGTATCATATCACTTTCTTAGGCAAATTATGTAAGCCATTTTGCTAAGAGATTCAAGTAGCTAAGTTGAAATCACTAACAACAGAAAACAAAAGGCAAGTAATGTGCAAATAGGCAGTGAAGATGATGTCCAAAATGATGAATTTCTAGAACCATAACTTCAGGGAAAGCAGATTGGAATCTGAGATGCAATCCTTTTAGCAACTTATTGCCAAGAGTCCATAAATATGATTCGAGAAATAAACCCAAGGGTTTTTTTCTTTGATAGTCGAAGAAGATGAATGACCAACTGGTGCATCTTCATATCTGCACTTTCAGATACATGTTCAACAAACTGAAACTAGACGAATTCCCAGGCTGGAGTTTTTGACGCCCATGTTACTGCAACCTAGGTCAAAAGAGAATCCTGTTTCCTTAAGCAACTCATTACTAGGAAAAATCGGTATCCACTAAAATTTGAAGCCAGAAAAAATTGGGAATCATGGTTTTCTCCTTTCAATCTGAATAGCTGCCATTAATAGACAAAAGTGTAGCTGCCCCCTTTTGTATCCGTCTCTGGAAAAGGTGCATAGGCAGACTGTTGTTCATTCAAAGCTATTCAGTGCAAATGTTTATTTTATTTTTAAGAGGGATCAACATCCAGTAGTAATTTTCTGGTGAATTCTTACTATGGGCTTGAAAACTTGTAGCTACTTTGTTGTCATATTTAAGCTTCACTGAGACTGTTAAGTTATTTTCAACTCTCACATGCTGTAGTCATGTTGCTTCAGTGAGATGGTATTCCAGTTTTTTGCTTGTATCATGGTGATTTCAGAGACTGTTTTTTCCGATAAATCAATACTCATACTGACGGGGTTGATTTCAGTTCGATTGTCAATCTATCTTTGGGCACGTTGTGCATTACTAATCTACTAGTCTTATGCAATCAAACATTAGAATATCCTTAGGGAGCATCTGTCTTTGCAGATCAAATAGAGCTCTTTGGCAAATGATAGATATAATGTCTGTTATGCTAGGCTTTAGATTGCCTTAAACATGTAGCTGCTGCTAGTTGAAATGTCCAGCAACATGATGAGAATACATATTATTTCTTGTGCTTTTATTTTTTAGTATGAAATAAGTGGTAAGTATCTTTGGTCATTTTGACTTCTAAATCAAGGATTGATAACGCCTGGCAGGAAGATGATGTCAAAAATTTTGTGGATCAAGCAAGTGCTGGTGCTTTTCATGGATCCAGTTGTGAAGCTCCCTTAAGCATTGTCCTGTTGGCTGTAAGTCATGAGAGTTGCATGTCTGGTCATTTTTGTCCTCATTTTTCTCTCTTTAAATGATTTGAGGTGTTCAGTTTACTTGCGCTTCATTTTGTTAAGCTGCATGTATGCAGGTTGTTTTCATGTTGGAAGCCTAGAATTTCCATTGAAGTTCTTTCTGTTTTGTCCTCTTATTGTTCTAATACACTCTTACTTCGTTCACAATATTATAGCTGTAATGCTATTTTGTTTCATTGGCAGAAACCAAGATCTGGCGTTGAGGGCTTATTGGAGAAACTTGGTATGTTTTTTTCGAACTGCATTTCACTTTATAGTAGGTACTTTATCAGAGGGCCTGCAAGGCAGTGCATTGTTTTTTGTTACAAATCATAATCAATTGATAGTGTACCTACCTCTTTATGTTTCAATGACAATATTAGAAGCTACCAATTGAGTGTTACATCAATTGAGATTCACTAATTGCTATAGCTCGAGAATCGCGATTCGTTGCAACTATGATACATATATCTATCGTCTCTGCGCAATCTGTCTCTGGGCGGCAGCCTCTGTCTCCCTCGCAAACTCTGACCAGCCATCATCTGAAAGGGGGCATGATGCGGGAGTACTGGGTGAGGCACGTGGACCATCCCCTGCAAGGTCGACCGTCTCATCTGAATCATATGTGGGCTCATCATCAGAGGAGGGCAATGGAACGTCAGCAGGAAGGGGGGTGGTCTCATCGGTATCAGCATCATCCTCGAGATCACCCCGCAGAGCACGCCGAACAACATCGTCTGGATCAACCTCTGGCTCTGCCTCATGATCGGCCGCTGCAACTAGGCACTCATCGGGATTGACCTGCAGAAGTCAATCATTCGTGAGAATAGCCGAAGCAACCGTGAGGGCATTAAACTGAATGTCTTAAACTAATACGAAAGCAAACGATAGAGCATAGACATATACCTGCAAGAGTAGGGAGCCTATGCCTCCTGCCCTCATGTTGTCCGTGATGCATCGAACCACCCTGGTGTTGGTGTTGCAGTACACCAAGTCATTGCATCGCTAAGTCGTTAGACGGTTCCGCCTGTTCGTGTGAACAAGGCTGAACGCTGACCAGTTTTGCTCGCACACGCAAGCAGAACAGTCCTGCATTAATTGGCAACCACTCGAGTGAGTACCGACGACCTTGTAGAAAAAATGCGAAAACTAGTTGGATGAATGAGATTAGACAACATACCTGTGAAAGGACTCGGAACGCGAGCATCCTTAGGTCTGGCTGTCCAGTGCCGTAGCTCTCCCACCATGATACAGGCAAGAGCCTGTTCTCTCGAACACATGCAAGGTCCTCGCCGAACAGCCCCAGACAGTGCCTGCAGTTAAGCAGCGATGTGCGTGAGTACACTTGAGCCCGCGCAGGGAAATTGAGCGAACGACAGCGTACGACAGAGCAAGAGTTTACTTGTAACTGAGCCTCTGCTCCTCGAGCTTGCCATAGAACATCTGTGCTATGGTCCTGGTGGCCTCTTTGTGCTGCCCCTCTCTGAAAGATCTCGGCATAGACATCTGTCTGGTGCCTCGGGATGTGGATGGCTGGGAGGATGTGGATGGACAATGCGGATCTGGAGGTGGTGCGGTGATGGCATAGGCGTAGGTGCAGCAGTGGAGGTTGTGGATCCATGGGGAGTACTGGCAGAGGGGGTACGGGTGGTTGTGGCGGAGGCGGAGGCGGTGGCGGGTGCGGATGCGACGGTGGGGGTGGGGGTGGTGGCGTTGGGTGTACCAGTGGCAGGGGCGGTGGCAGTGGGTGCACGAATGGAAACAGAGTCCACGACATCTGTGGACAGCTTGTCGGGCTCAGCACCTGGCTCAGCATACGCCTCGAGAATGCGAGCCCTCTCTGCAGAGGGGATGACCATACAAACGCAGATCCTGTAGCGTCCCCTGTGGGTCGGACTCGCAACCCCCCCAAATGTGCTCGAACCCGAGAGGTGTTCCCTGTGAACTGCTTTTGACAAAAAGGGCAACGCCACTTTTTGTCAGGCATCAACTCAACCTCATCCCAAATGGGACGAGCGGCCATCTCTCTCTCTCTCTCTCTCTCTCTCTCTCTCTCTCTCTCTCTCTCTCTCTCTCTCTCTCACACACACACACACACACACACACACACAAGCATGCAAATCTAATCTCTCTCTCTCTCTCTCTCTCTCTCTCTCTCTCTCTCTCTCTCTCTCTCTCTCTCTCTCTTCTCCTAAACCCCAAACCCAAGCACGCTTACCCTAAACCCTAAACTTACACACACACACACACCATGTCTCGTACACGCGCGCACACACACACAAATCCTCTCTCTCTCTATCTCTCACACTCTCTGTCTCTTCCTCTCTCTCTCTCACACACAAATCACCACACACACACACATCTGTGCATACACAAATCAACTAACCCACACACACACACACATAAATCATCACACACACACAGAAATCATTACACATACACACACACACACACACCATAACCCTCTCTCTCTCTCTCTCTCTCTCTCTCTCTCTCTCTCTCTCTCTCTCTCTCTCTCTCTCTCTCTCTCTCTCTCTCTCTCTCTCTCTCTCTCTCTCTCTCTCCATCTATCGCGCCCCTGATGGATCGCCCCTGCTTGCTCGATGGATCGCGCCCCTGATTACTTGAGCCCCTACCTGCCTGATGGATCGAGCCAGCGCTACTCCCCCTCGCTGATGGCTACCTAAACGTTTTTTGCCATCAATCATAAAATGCTGACAACAATGCATGCTGCAACAAACGAACCTGCGCCTTCAAGTTCTATTGCTGGTCCCTAGAAAACACCTGACTATTGAAGTACCTGGAGGCTGGAGCCAACATCAAGGTTGAATGTGTGCGCTCCATCATCCGATTGTGTCTTTCATTTGTGAATACACACCTGAGCCTTGCCATAATTGGAATAAGAAGTTCGCTGCTAAGGAAGAAGTTAGGTGCTGAGAGTTCGTTGCTGCAAGTCAGTCAGTCAGCAGCGGAATCTACACTTTTGTTCGTTGCAACCAGTAGCAAGCAGTGGATCTTCAAGGGAATCCACCTCTCTCTGCCAACACAAGAGAGCATCGCTCATCAGTCGCCACTCTGTCTCGTTGCATTATGAACGTGCTCCCAATGGCATTGCTAAGCGATTGTGTACTGACATCTGGAGGCCGGGCTACTACTGGATATTAGACAGGGTTCAAAAGGGTTGTCCAACGAAAACTCCCTGGATCCTCTGAATTAGTGAGGGGCTTCTTTTTCGTGGAGCTGTGCTTCCATTATTTGGTATAGACTGGAACGGAGTCCTGACGGGGGTGGTAAAACAAGGCCTTTGCAATCTGGTCTCTCTCTCTCTCTCTCTCTCTCTCTCTCTCTCTCTCTCTCTCTCTCTCTCTCTCTCTCTCCTTGTCATACCTGGCCTTGTCCCTGCTTGGATATGGAACCAGCTACGCCTCCCTCTGCTCTCCCTCCTAATCCTTCTACTCCTCCTCCATTTGTGCTATCTAAGGTCTCACCTCCAACTATCCCTCGCTTTATTCTACCGAAAGACGTTCATTATCGTGTTGGGCAGTTGTATGCACTATTTTCAGAGGTACAAGGAGAAAATGCAGCACTCAAATTGGAGGTTCAAAAATTGCGAGATGAGATCAGCCAGCTGCGAACTCTATTACCATCATCTACTTCGGATCTTGCAGAAACTTCTAACAAGATTTCCAGCCTTGAGAAACAAGTAGAAGAGACGAAATCTTGGGCAGCACTGTTTAAAAAAGATAGTGGTTTAGATTTGCCTACGAATATTTCAATTGACTCAAGATTAGAAAGTATGTTTTCAGAGCAAGAGAAAAGAGCCCAAAAAGTCCTTAATATTAGAGTGAGAGGCATCCCAAATGCTGGAAAACCTCTTGAGGGAGCCAAGGATTTACTTTGCAATAAACTTTCACACTCAAGTGAGGGATTTGAAACTGCTTGGAGAGGCAAGTATGATGAGAATGTTCTATTTATAAAATTCCGGTCTCTTGTACATCGTAACACTGCCTTGAAACAAACTGAAAGGGACTTTTATTTTTATGGACGATGATTTAACTCATACGCAATGGCTAGGAAGGAAAAAAATCATACAAGAAGCTAAGGAAAAAGGGCAACGGGTGGTGTTTATTGACGGCAAACTACGATAGTATGAGCGCTCACTATAGGGACTTGGGGCTCCCGGGCATGGGAGCAGCCCGAGATCCCCTATGTCGCTTCGTATTGGTTTTTGGAATTGTAATGGCTTCCAGTCTTCCTCTACTACAAGTGACTTGCAGTCCTATCTTGCTCGTACAGATATTTTACTGCTAGCAGAGACTCATGAATCTCAATTTCGTCCTCTTCCTATGATGACAGATTTCTCTTGGCACTCAGTTTTTAGACCATTCCTACGAGGGACGACCTCCAGAGGCTCAGGTGGGGTGGCATGCTTATACAGAGACCAGTATAGTCATACTGTTAAGCTGGTTAAGAAAGATCCGTACGCTCGTTTTATATGGTTACAGTTAGTTGGGCATTCCCTAGGCTTGGCTAGAGATATCTTCCTGGCAGTATGTTATATTGCTCCTCAGAGTTCGACATTTGCAGACTATGGTGGGGACCCTTTTCAGGTTTTATCAGAGGATATTTCTATCTTTTCTCCCCAGGGATATGTACTTTTGGCAGGTGACTTTAACGCACGCACGGCCACCAGACAGATGGAATTTCATGCGATGACGGATTATCTCCAGCTTCATGCTTTGGATACAGGTCTTGTGCGGACATCACATGATGAGGCTACCCCTTCTACTACATTTGGTGAGCAGCTACTCAGGATTTCCGAGGCACATTCCTTGGTCATTCTGAACGGTTTATCACAGTGGCCAGATTCAGCAGCATTCACTTGTCATCCACATAGTGGCGGACATAGTGTGGTGGATTACTTCATTGGCTCATTAGCCTTGATTCCTCTCATTCAGAGCTTTAGTATACTCTCTCCTACCCTTGCTGATCACTCACTGCTCTTGCTCTCTGTTGGCCAGACCTCTCCCCTTCCAATCATTCGACCCAAGACCACTACACCTCACTTTTCTTTTCGTACACATCTCATCCCATGCTACATAGTCGCGCTCAACTCTCTTTTGCAAGATTTTCCCTTCTCCTCTCTTATTGAGCAACAGGCCAGCTTCTTGTCGCTCTCCCTTATACAAGCCGCCACCCAGGCCTTTCCCCCTAAGACATATCCCACTCATCGAAAGACCTATAACCGATGGTATGACCATGATTGCCACGCCTTACATAAGCAAGTGGTATACGCTATGCATCACTCTCCTAATCTTTTAGTACATGTACAAAAGCATTATCGTCATGTAGTTAATAAAAAGAAAAGAGACTCTCTAACAAGAGATGGTCAGAAACTTATAGACTCCCTTTTCTCTTCCTCCTCTCGTTTCTGGAAAATCTTTTCTAAGAAATCTTCCTTACTTTCACCTATTGATATTGACTCTTGGGTGAAATATGCTACTTGCTTATACACTACAGATGCTCCGCCTATCCCTATCACTCGACCCGCTACATTCTCTCTTTTTACCTCTGACCAAATTGAATTCGCGATTAGTAAAGCCCAATCCCATAAAGTGAAGGACGTCGACTCTCTTAACACAGACTTCCTCAAACCTGTCTCCCAGCTTTTTTCTCCTTACATTGCCCACACTTTTAACTTGGCTATTACCTCGGGCTTCCCCACCAACTGGTGCACGAACCTTCTCCATCCCATTCTCAAGGCTGGTGATCCAATGAACGTGGATAACTATCGCACTCTCATGATCAGTCAAACGATGGCGAAGCTTTATGGCTCAGTTCTGCAGTCTATGGTTGGATCCCAGGCGGAATCAGATGAGTTATTTGCTCTTGGACAGGCTGGCTTTAGACCCGGATACTCTACCATTGATCATGCATTTGTCCTACGCTGCATCATAGAGGAGGCTCGACATCGGAGACAGAGAGTATACTGCTGCTTTGTGGATTTCCACAAGGCCTTTGACTCAGTTCCACGGCACCTGCTACTCCAGCGCTTATCTTCACTTGGCTTCTCACAGGATATCATTATGGCTATCAGCGCCTTATATGAGAGGGTTTTAGCACGTTTCAGAGATGGCAGCAGCTGGTCGCCTTCTATCCAGAGCACAGTTGGAGTCAAGCAGGGATGTCCACTCTCTCCCACTCTTTTTGCATTGTACATTGATAATCTAGAGCGGATCATCAAGGAGGAGGGGGGTGATGGATGTCCTCTTGCTGATGTTATTATTCCTATCCTACTGTATGCGGATGACGTGGCATTGATATCCTCTACAGCCTCTGGATTACAGCGACATCTTGATGCTCTATATGGTTTTTGCTTAATGTGGGGCTTGACGGTGAATATTGCTAAGACCAAAGTTATGGTGTTTAACACAAATCGGCAGCATATGAGAGATGACGCTTTTTATTATGATGCACAGCAGTTGGAGATTGTTATATCATACACCTATCTAGGTGTATTATTCACTGGCCCCTTACTCACATTTCGCTCTACTGCTCTATATCGCCTGCGTAAGGGGCATGCTGCCTTGGTACATATGGAGAGAGTGTGTACTACTTACCATATTCATGATCCTACCAGAGACCACCTTTTCTCTACAGTAGTCTCACCTGTGGCTATGCACTCGGCGGAGGTCTGGTGCCCAGGGATGTCTCAGAGTACTGGGCGAGACATCACTCGTCTGCAGATCACCATGTTAGGGAGGATGATTCGTGCGAAGCTGTCAGTTCCTCATGAGATTCTTTTAGCGGAGTTCGCCTCACTCCCCATGGTGGTAGAGGCTATGTTTCAGATTGTTACCTTTCTACATCGACTTGAGACCATGGATACTCACAGATACGTGAGGGCAACGCTTACTTCTTCTTAGACTATAGCTGGATAGCAGGCTAGGTCTTCTTGGTATGGTGATGTGGTGGCTTTCTTTCAGTCATGGGGCTTCTCGATGCTGGATCTCCCACAGGGAACTCATACATTTATCAGACAACAGCTGTATCAGAGATATTGTCACATAGTATGGGATCGTCCTAACCATGAGAGAGTCAAGCTTACCTTCTATGGCACACATATCTTACGCAGAGACAGTTTGGGACTCCCTGTTAGACCTTTATATCTCTCTCTTCCTCTTTCTTTTGGGCTTCGATACAGATTGGGACAGTTACGAGTCTCTTCACATCAGCTTGCTATTGAGACAGGCAGATATTCAGGCATTTTGAGAGAGCATCCGATATGCCAGATATGCACATTGGGTGTAGTGGAGGATGAGTTTCATTTTATCTTTATATGCCCTACATATTATGAGATTCGTGGCCGATATCACTGTTTATATCGTGACACCCCTATTACCCTCAGTACATTTTTGGAGTATCAGGATCCCAGATGTGTCGGCCTTTTACTACAAGAGATGCTTATGTTGTGAGCCTCTTTGCTACCATCGGAGAGTATTACTGATTCTAGCCAGCATCTCATTACTAGCTTCTTTCAGAAGCGGGAGCGTGATGACCTATCAGATGATGAGGCAGTCCTACCGGTGAGGGCGAAGGCCCAGCGTGCTCAGCCACCACCTCTTGCCAGATCTATGCGCGCCTCTACCAGAGCTCCTCGATCACAGCCCACAGCTGCTATGGGTATCAGACGCTTTTTTCGAGACTGATATTTATCCTTTTACTTTCCTCAGCAGAGCAGGCGGTTAAGCTCTTGCACCTGTACCCTCTTCAGAGTTGGAGGTTAAGCTCTTGTGTATCTGCTCTTTTTATGCATTTTATGATTCTATATTGGCTATGTCTTTTCCTAGCTCGAGAGAGTTCTATTTTGTCTTTTCCATTTAGACTAGTGTTTTTTATTATGTTGTCCGACATGGACAGTAATCCTACGAGACATGTACTTATTCATTCTGTCTTATGTGCCCTTGGGCACTAGTTATGGACTCGGCTCATTACATTCGCAATGTCCATTTACATTTACTTTACTTTATGCATAAGCAGGCTTTGGGCCCTTTTTTATTCATTATTTGACATTTAGACTATATGGTTGGCCTTGGGCCCTATTTATTGACATTTAGACCATATTATTGGCCTTGGGCCCTATGATTCACTATATTGGTTATTTGGTCATATTACTGAGAGTGGGGGCCCTCTTGGAGGGCGCACTATTTTCCCTCTCAGTTTGGCCCTAGCCACTGGAAGCTTCCATTTAGGGCTTCCTCTTGGCTATAAGTAGGGATTCTGTGTCATTTGTTACTTGGCTTATGATATGATCTCCTTCTTTAGTCTCTTTAAGCTTTCTCTCTCCTGATTTCTAGGGTTAAGTCTTGCTTATGTGATGCTTTCATAGACTAAATCTAGATCAGCCATGGCTACGTTCATAACTTGGTATCAGAGCACTTTCCTGAGCATCTCCATTGAGCAGATTTTTCTCTCACAGGAGGGCGCCCATCTTCAGCTTGGATCTTCACCATTTTTCAGCCGGATCTTCAGCATTTCTCCACACTTGTCTTGCAGATTTTCACGACGGATCGGAGGAGGACAGGCGCCCACTTGCTGCCCATTTCTAGCGCCCTCTTGCTGGCTGCCTACTGCTGCATTTTCAGCCTTTTTCCTCCCCTATTTTGGGCGCCCTACTGCCTCCTATTTGCTGCCCTATTGGGCGCCCTCATGCTTGCTGACCAGCGCCCTACTGCTCCTTCATTTGCTGAAAATTTCCGCTTTTTGCTGCCCCTATTCGCCACCTTCCATCAGCCACTCCTAGCGCCCTACCAACCCATCTTTTTGATCCAATTTTTTTTTTGCCGTTTACTACCTCTCTTGGACGCCCACACTCCACCATAGCTGGCGCCCTACATCCGCCTCAAGTTCAGCTCACCCTCCTACACTGCTGTCTGTGTTTGCAACCCTGCCCCGGACAATACAAACACGCCTAGATGCTTAGTAAGCCACTCCCACCCAACTTCATCGCGCATCGGGATTGCTCCCCGTCTTTATCGCAAACTTTTTTTTTTTTACCCTTGAAGGGCGATCTCTGATTTTTCAGCCTTGTTTCCTCGCTGCCCATACCTCCTTTTTGTTATCACGTCCTTGGCTGCTCCCTTTCCAGCCCCATAGTCCATTATTGTTTCCCATACTTTTACCCACCGTTTACTCCACGTTGTCGGGCCCTTAGCATCTTTTTTGGAGGCTGCCCGGTACCTCGACATATCGCCGCTATTTTTCAGCTCACTTCCGGTTGCGGTTACGAGGTATTTCTTACTTAGTTGTCCTTTCCGTTCACCTTACATCGCGAGTTCTATTGTGTCTTTTCATTGGCGTGCCTGTTGTGACGACTTATGTCCTCTCCTTCAGTTCGTCCAATTGTTTAGCACATTTCTTTTCTCGCTTACTTTTTCTTCCTCATGGCTAGATCACCCACTACACCTGCGAGTCATTCCGGACCTTTAGATGAACAGTTTACTGATATGCATGACTCTCTTACTCTCCTCAGTAGTCGTTTCGACCAAATGATGACCGGTTTTACCACTCTACAGACCGGCTTTGCCACTATGCAGTCACAGATTGATTCCTTACAGCCACATGGACCTGGCAAAGCCCCTGTTCATTCATCATTTGGGTCTCCATTTGGACTTCCATCCTCGTCTACTTCCTTTGGCGGTGGGCCTCGTTTTCCACCTAACCCACCACCCGGTTTTCCATGTCCTACAGCTCCTGAGTCACATTTTCCACGACATCTAGCTCTTGAGCCACATTTTGCTCGAGATTTTCGTGATCGGGTACAGCTTCCCACCTATTCTGGTTCCTCTGATGGGAACTTGTTAGAGAATTGGTTTGCAAAGCTTGATACTTATTTTCAGATTTACCCTAAGACTGATCCTCAGAAGATCCAGTTAGCCACCTTACATTTAGATGGACGTGCTGCCACTTGGTGGCGGGTCTACCGACTTGACCCTAATCAGGACGGTCTCCAGTTATGGCCTACCTTTCGTCGTGATCTTCGTCATGCTATGATTGACCCTCAGTGGCTGAGCCGCCAGCGTGATATATTCCGTAGTCTTACTCAGACTGGTGATCTTTCTTCCTATACATATCAGTTTATTGACCTTTCCTACCTCTTTACAGATCTTCAGCCCACCGAGCTTATTTCTCGCTACATTGCTGGACTTCGTGGTGCTCTACGATATGATGTCTCTTCTTTCCGTCCACCCACACTTGTTGAGACTATGTCCCTTGCTAGTACTTTACAGCATAAGTACCCTGATCCTGCTCCCTTTCACTTTTCCCGACCCCGTCCATCTCTTTCACCTCTACCATCTCCGGCCCCATCTGCCCCATCCACTGTCATCCCGACCTCTTCTCTTACTTCTCCCGCTCCTTGCCCTCCGCCTCCTCGTCCTGCTTTTGTCCGACGTTACACGTCTGCAGAGTTCGCTGACATTCAGCAGAAGCGTCTTTGCTTTCGTTGTAAGAGTCCTGACCACATTGCCCGTGATTGCCGCCAGCCCCTGCTTACTTCTACTGCTGTTTTCTACCATGAGGGCACTACCCCAGATGAGTCTGATATCTACATTCATATATCTGATGAGCCTGATCTATCTCCTGAGCCTTCTACTGATTTACTTCCTGCTACTTGCCATGCTCAGCTTGCTTATGCTACCTGGACAGGGTGCCCCGGTCCTCGCTCCATTCGGCTACGTGTGCGCATTACTGGTCGTGAGTATATTGCTTTAGTTGATACCGGCAGCACTCATTCCTTTATCAGCAGTTATGTTCTCAGCCGGATACGCGCTTCACCTATTCCTGCTCCACAGCCTCTCACAATCGAGGTTGCCAGTTCTCACTCATTTCCTAGTTCTCAGATGTTTCAGGGATTATCCTACCGCATTGGTGATTTTTCTGGACAGGCAGATCTTTATATCATTCCTCTGGAGCGCTATGACCTTATCCTTGGTGCTGATTGGTTTGCTTCATTGGGAGCGGTTACTTTGGACCTGGCTCAGCAGACATTGACATTTGTTCATGATGCAGTGACCCACTCACTTGTTGGTATTGATTCTCAGGCAGATTTCCAGCTGATCAGCGGGAAGCAGTTTATCCGCAGCCTACCTAAGGCTCATTGTGCAGCTTTATTATGTGTTCAGCGTGCTACAGCAGATTCTCCAGTGACTACCTCTCCTCCAGCAGCTGTTCCTCAGGTGATCTCTGACTTATTACATCAGTATGCATTTGTCTTTTCAGAACCTACGACGCTACCACCATTACGTGATGTGAACCACCATATTGATTTGCGTCCTGGTTCTGCTCCTCCCTCCCGGCCTCCTTACCGTATGTCTAAGTCTGAGCGTGATGAGGTTGAGCTTCAGATTACTGCTTTACTAGATCAGGGCCTTATTGTTCCTAGTCACAGTCCTTTTGGTGCCCCTGTTCTCCTTGTCAGTAAGAAAGACGGTTCCAAACGCCTCTGCATTGATTATCGTGCCCTCAATAAGTTGACTATCCGTAACCAGTATCCTATTCCTCACATGGATGATCTCTTTGACCAGTTAGGCACCTCTTATCTTTTTTCTAAGATAGACTTACGTTCCGGCTATCACCAGATTAGGATGCATCCTTCGGACGAACACAAGACTGCGTTTCGTACCCATCTTGGTTTGTATGAGTTTCGTGTTCTTCCTTTTGGTGTTACTAATGGTCCACCTACGTTCTAGAATGTGATGAATAACATCATGCGTCCTCTCCTTGGTCGTTGTGTTTTAGTTTATTTTGATGATATTCTTGTTTTTAGTAAGACTCTTGATGAGCATGTGTTACATCTTTCATCTGTTTTTTAATTACTTGTTCATTACCAGTTGTTTGCTAAACTTTCTAAGTGTTCCTTTGCTATTGTTGAGATTGAGTTTTTATGATATCTCATTTGTGATGGTCGTATTCGTTTGGACCCTCATAAGGTTCGGGCAATCGCTGATTGGCCTGTTCCCACAGATGTCCACCATGTTCGTATGTTTCTTGGTCTCGCTACTCACCTTCGTCGTCCTGTTCCTCACTTTGCCACTGTGGCTGCCCCTCTTCATGCCCTTTTGAAGAAGTCTAGTGCTTTTGTTTGGACTTCTGATTGTCAGTTCGCCTTTGACACTCTTCGTCGTGCTGTTGTGGAGGCCTCTGTCTTAAGGATCATTTCTATTGGCCATCCCTTAGGAAAGAGCTTGTTGTACTTATTCGTACCTGTCCTTTCTACTTACGTAATAAGTACTCCCATGCTAAGTCCGCTGGTTTGCTTCAGAGTTGGCCTATTCCTCACCGCCAGTGGACTGATATTTCTATGGACTTCATCATTGGCCTTCCCCGCACCCGTCGTGGTAACGATTCATGTATGGTGGTAGTTGACAGGTTCTCGAAACAGGCACATTTCATACCCGTCCGCAGTACTATCACAGCAGAGCAGTGTGCACGCTTGTTCCTTTCAGAGATATTTCGCCTACATGGGTTTCCTCGTACTATCCTTTCTGATCGGGATAGTAAGTTTACATCATTGTTCTGGACAGAGCTTATGTGTATATTGGATGTACAACTTTTTATGGGGTCTGCTTATCATTCTTCTTCTGATGGGCAGTCTGAGGTCCTTAACAGGATCCTTGAGGATTATTTGCGCCATTTTGTTACTCCTTCAGGGAAGGATTGGGATCAGCACTTATGTTTGGCAGAGTATAGCTATAACAGCTCTGTTAGTACCAGCATCGGCGTTGCACCATTTTTATTATCTCATGGTTATGCACCTCTTTTACCTGCTATTCCTCTTCCTCCCGAGGATACACCTGTGACACTGTCTTCATTTCTATCAGGTGCTCGCGAGCTTATTCTCCAGGCCAGTTCCCATTTGCAGCAGGTCGAGCAGCGTTATCAGGCTTCAGTTGATCGTCATCGACGTCATGTTGAGTTTCATGTTGGTGATATGGTATATCTACGCCTACAGTTTGCACGTCATCATTTTATTCAGGGCCATGCTTCTACTGAGAAGCTTGCATCACGTTATTATGGGCCTTATTGTATATTGGAGGTTCTTAGTCCAGGTACATATCGTCTTCAGCTTCCTGCTTCCACACGTGCCTGTGATATATTCCATGTCAGTTTATTACGTGCTGCTATTGAGGATGATGTTCCTCGTGATGCTGAGTTTCCTACTGCACTGGATCTCTTTCCTTTATTACTTGCTGCTATCCTTCAGGTGCGTTTGCATCATAGTCGACGCCGCCGGCGGATTCAGTTCCTAGTCCAGTGGGATGGTCGTCCTGTTGAGGAGGCCACATGGGAGCCTATTGATGTCTTTTATCATACACCGTCACTTGCGGATCAGGCTCGTGCTCTTGCCGCACTTGTTGATTCCTCTACATCAGCTGTTGCTCCAGTTGTTACTACACCAGATGCTGTTCCAGTTGATCCTCTAGGGCTTGCTGTTACTTGATCCAGTCCTTTGTTGGGTCTTATTTTTGTGTCGGGGAGAGTTATGGACTCGGCTCATT
This sequence comes from Diphasiastrum complanatum, assembly GCA_029204225.1. Lineage (NCBI taxonomy): Eukaryota > Viridiplantae > Streptophyta > Lycopodiopsida > Lycopodiales > Lycopodiaceae > Diphasiastrum > Diphasiastrum complanatum. The sequence continues at coordinate 23,982,475 of CM055097.1, read as the reverse complement.
ACATTCGCCATGTCCATTTACATTTACTTTACTTTATGCATAAGCAAGCTTTGGGCCCTTTTTTATTCATTATTTGACATTTAGACCATATTATTGGCCTTGGGCCCTATTATTGACATTTAGACCATATTATTGGCCTTGGGCCCTATGATTCACTATATTGGTTATTTGGTCATATTACTGAGAGTGGGGGCCTTCTTGGAGGGCGCAGTATTTTCCCTCTCAGTTTGGCCCTAGCCATTGGAAGCTTCCTTTTAGGGCTTCCTCTTGGCTATAAGTAGGGATTCTGTGTCATTTGTTACTTGGCTTATGATATGATCTCCTTCTTTAGTCTCTTTAAGCTTTCTCTCTCCTGCTTTCTGGGGTTAAGTCTTGCTTATGTGATGCTTTCATAGACTAAATCTAGATCAGCCGTGGCTACGTTCATAACTGCACTCAACAGACGTTAATACATTTTCTTTCTTTCTTTATTTCTCTCTCTCTCTCTCTCTCTCTCTCTCTCTCTCTCTCTCTCTCTCTCTCTCTCTCTCTCTCTCTCTCTCTCTCTCGGGCTTCTGCGGACTTGCGCGCCCTTTTTTTCTTGTTTTTAAAATAAAAAACGTGTCCAGGGCCCAGACGCGTCCAAAAAAAAATTTTAAGTTTTTTTTTGGGATGCGTCTGACCCCGCGTCCAGGGGTCGGACGCGTCCGGGTCTGGGTGTCAGACGCGGACGCCAAAAGGCTGCGTCCACCCCGGACCCTCATGTCTTATATATATATATATATATATATATATATATATCATAGATCCAACGGTACCAGGATCCGCGGATCCCGGTATTGCGGATCCATATTGGTACCGCAGATCCATGATGATCCGTGGTACCATAATATATAATATTTATTTTTCTAATAGGTTTTTTTTTAAATTTAAAAAAAAATAATAATAAAAGTATTTTAGTGGGCAATATGGGTATCGGCTTGAAGCTCTTGACGAGAGTAGTACATTTATGCAGGTTGTCGGCTCTGACGAGAGCGAAGAACCAAAGGACCAAGGGGTCGGAAGGCCAAATCATGAAGAGATCGTATCGTCGCCCCCGGACCCCGCCATTGGGGGGGCTTACAGATCTGAGCTCACGGTTAGCTAGTGACTACTAAACTGAGAGGTGCATTATTTAGTTGTCTAACACATTTTGTAGTTGAAAGCACCGGCAACCTGCATAAATGCATTACTCTCATCAAGAGCTTCAAGCTGATACCCATATTGCCCACTAAATTTAAAAAAAAAAATTAAATTTAAAATATATATATATATATATATATATCATAGTACCCTCTGGTACCGCTGGTATGGTACCGCCGGTACCATATCAGTGGTACCGCCGGTACGGTACCGCCCTGGGATCCGCGGTACCAGGGCGGTACCATTTTTAATATTTTTTTTTATTTTTTAATATATTTTTAGTAATTTTTTTTTGCATATTAACTACCAAAAAAGGACAAAAAAAAGTAAAAAGAGGGGGTTCTGGGTGTAAAAAAAGAGGGTACAGTACATGATGCAGGGGACTGTTGCAATGGCACATGGGCACTGCGAGTGAGCAGACCGAGGGGCCAATGGGAGACCAACACAGGGGGGTAGCATCACATGGGGGCAAGTACAGAGGCACATGGGCATTGTGGGTGAGCAGACCATGGGCCCAATGGGAGACCAACACAGGGGGGAGCATCACATGGGGGCAGGTACGGAGGCACATGGAGGGATGATGGGGATCCACATGGCCGATCAGGCTGTGGGGATAAATAGGCACTCACAATGCCATTGTGGTCGGCATTTTCAGAGGCTGTGAGAGGGCTAGTGATAGACAGTGAGAGAGCAAGCGAGAGCCGGTGACAGGCTGTGAGAGGCTGTTTGAGAGCCAGGGTGCTGTGAGAGGGTGTTCAAGGATCAGGGTGCTGTGAGGAGAAGGTCGATCGAGATGGCTGAGCGAATACCACCGAAGCCCGAGGGCGAAGCCAGGAGAAAGCTTGAGGAAGATATCCGAAGGCACAACGAGAGGCATCGGAAGCAAGAGGCAGATATCCGAGAGATGCTGCGACAGACTCGACAGAGAAATCCGGAACCGGAGCCACCCGCCCCCGCTGTGGATCCTGTCCCCGCTGTCGAGCTGGATCTGGATGAGCAGATCGGAATGAATTTCACACGACGGCAGCTCATCATGGTCAGGGAAAGGGCGGCCAGACGTCGGGCTAACCAGGAGGCAGCTCGGGCTAACCGGGAGGCAGAGCAAGAGCGACAAAACAATGCACCAGACGAGGGCGAGGAGTCGGTGGAGGATCAGTGAGGGATGTTTAGAATAGATGAGGTCCACCCGTATGTGGCGGACTGTTGCTATGTAGTTTTCGGCAGTTTATGGTGCAGCAAATAACTAGATGGCTGCTTAAAAAAATGACAGTATATGTGATGTTATCCTGATACAACGGTTGAATATATACATAGTTGTTTTTTGTGCAACGCGAGCCTGGTCATGTAAGATGCAATGTTTGTAATTTTTTTAAATGCAGATGTATTACATGTGTTTATTCAATGTCGTTTGGGGTGTAGGGGTGATTGCTGTGCTCATGATGTAGGTGCATATATGTGAAGCTAGCATTCACTTCAAACGAAATTAAATGAAAATAGGATTCACACACGCACATAGAATTCTTCAACATAAAATAAAGCATCACATGTACAGAGCGACATACGCACAATGTGCAGCAAATAATGTAGGCCAAACACTGTATATAATGTGAAAAATCATCTGAGTACAATGGTAGACCGACTGCTAGAGACAAACTACTGAAACTAAAACAATAGAGCCACAATCAATGCTCTGGCTCTGACTCAGACGAATGCTCTGGAGACAACTCAGGGCCCCGAGCTGACTCTCGCAGCCGATATCTCTGCCTGTCTGGAACTGGCATGGGCTGTGTATCCGAGGGGGAAGACTCGTCATCCTCATCCTCCCAATCAGCCTCCGCATCAGCCCCCAAGCAGGCCAAACCAACAACACCTGCTCCAACTGGCTGTGATACTGCACCTCTACCTGTACCTGGAGCCCTGCGTGGTCGTCCTCTCCTCCCTGGCAGTTTCTGTGCCTTGCCTTTCTTGTTCGGTGCACCCTTGGGCCTGCCTGGTCTCTTGCGGACAAGAGGAGCTGTCAATGCCTCGTCACCCCCATGCAAATCACCTGGCTGGCTAGGCTGGGCCCAAGCTGAGGCCGGCTGGGATAGGGAAGCAAAAGAGGGAACTCCCTGTGCAACTGAGCGAGGAGGATGAGCTCGTGGAGTGTGTGCCCGTGGGGCTGCTGCAGGTGGAGGAACTGGCTGTGCAGGAGGCGAGTACAGTGGCGATATGTACTGAAAGGGGCGCTGTGGTGGCCGGTACTGGTACATCCTGGGTGCTGCCAAAGGAGGAGGATGTGACGTGGGTGCTGCCACTGTGGATGTGGGCGCTGCAAGAGAAAACCTGGGCACAGATGGTGGCCTGCCATGGAGACCTGGTGCTGCAGAAGTGGACGGCGATGGAGGGGATGCAGGCCTAAATGGCATCGGTGGCACTGGAGGAGCTGTGCGACGCACATACACCCTCTGAGGAGCTGGAGGAACTGTAGGCACCTCATGCGGCTGCTCTGGCTGGGACTCTGTGTGTGGCATGCTGGCAAGAGATGATGGGGGCGCCCTGACACTCGGCATCTGCTGGGCCTCTGAATCCAATGTGGCAACCAAGTCGGCCAGCTGGGCATCCGAATACAAATGCTCTGGGCTCTGGGACTCATCCTGTGCACCAGCCTCTAAATCATCCTGTGCACCGACCTCTGAATCATCCTGTGCACCAACCCCTGAATCAACCCAAGCCTCATCCCGTGCCTCATCATGTGCACCCTGTAGACCCTGCATGGCCTCCCAATCTGTGCAATGAAAGTCATCAGGTGCCTCCTCTGGTGTGCTGTCGTAGTAACGGCCATGACTCTGTGCTGCACGCATCCAAACATCTGCGGGACCAGCATCTAAACCACTCTGCCCTCTATCAAGAGCCTCCTCCATCATGCCGACATCCGCGGATCCCGGGACCGCGGATCCACTGTGGTACCGCGGATCCATACTGATCCGCGGTACCACAATATTTATTATTTTTTAATATATAATATTTTTTAATATTTAATATATCAATATATATAGTTTTAACCTAATCCCCCCCCCTCGCTTCATCTCTCTCCCTGCCCATCGCCCTGTTGTCCGCGCCCTCCCTACTGTCCGCGCCCTCTCTATTGTATGCCCACTCCTCGCCATCACACTGTCTTCGCGTTGCACTGATCGCGTCCGCCCCTGCTATTGCTATTTCGGCCTTTGTTGTGGTTTTTTCAAGCCTTCCGACTCCTATCGCACTCACAGAGATTTCTGCCTTCTTTCCCCAGTTCCTTCTACAGAGGTTGTCGATATTGCCTGTCCGAGTTCATTGCCACCCTCACTCGCCTTAAAGGCCACCTACTCGGTGCACGTGCCAAAGATGGTGGCACGCTGAATGCTACCCCCTGTGCCAGCATGTCCGTTCCCGTCAGGCAGCGACTTCTGGACACCTACGGGCCATGTCTTGTGGCGGGGGAGAACACCATTTCGGAGGGTGTTCTTCGGTTTTGCACCGCACCTTACGTGGTTGACCTCGAGTTGTTGCCTGCTTGGCTGGCACGCACGAGGAGAGGGAGTGCATCCTCGTCCAGTCCCTTTGCCCCTCACCCCCCTCAGACAGTTCCGCCACACGCACCCCCATCTGCACCCATTCCGGTGGAGCCCGTCCCATCTCGTCCGCCAGTTGCCTTTGCGGTTCCACCACCACCTACTGTTGCTCGCACTCCCCCAGTTTACGACTTTCTCATGGACTCTCCACAGCCCGAGCAGGAGCAGGCCCCGGATGCCAGTGACGAGGCCTTCCAGGATGTTGAGGAGATCCCTTCCTCCCTCCCTTCACATCCGGATGACCTCCCAAGCCAGCAGTTTTCGTATCCCATGCCAGTTGTCCCCCCTCCACCAGTGTACCCCACTTATGCTACTGCACCCATCCCGGCCAGTGCATCCCACTCTCCCCATTCCACGTCTACAGCTGATGCATCCACTAGTGCCCAGCCTGTCGCGTCATCATCCATTCCCGTAACGTTTGGTGCACCGTGCTGGAGGTCCGCTACCCGTCGCCCAGCTGGGAGAGTTCTTAGACAGCAAAGCATTCGCGGTGCGCATCAGCCGCACATGGATAGAGTGGCCACACAGGCCATCGTCAGTCTGATTTATGAGCTGAACCTTCCATTTGCCATCACCGACTCTGAGCCCTTCAGAAGGGCCTTCCGCCTTGCACAGTCTGTCAGCCCTAGCTGGAGAGTCCCTAGTTCAGAGGTTGTCCGCACACACATGCTGAGGGATAGGGTCGAGACCTTGTCTAGAGAGATGGAGCCTCTACGTCGCCACTGGGCCACTTACGGTTGTAGCATCATGTCCGATGGCTGGACTGATGTCAGGAGGAGGCCGATCCTCAACATACTGGTCTCCAGCTGCATGGGCACAGTTTTTGAGGGCAGTGGATTGCAGTAGGTGGGGGAGAGTCATATCTGCAGAGTTCATGTTTGATGTCATCAGGTCTTTCATCCTGTCCATAGGCCCACAGCATGTCGTCACGGTGGTGACGGACAATGCCACGAACTGCATTCAGATGGGTGTACTGCTAGAGGCCGAGTTCCCTCACATTGTTCATACCCCCTGTGCAGCACACGACATAGACCTTCGGATGGGGGACATAGGTGCATTTGCCTGGGTTAGAGCCATCGTTCGTGAGGCCCTCTTCCTGGTGACAAGAGAGGCGTGTTCTTGCCATGTTCCGGGTGTTCAGCCAGTTGGACCTCAAGAAGCCAGCTCCCACACGCTTTGCATTCGATTTGGTGGTCATCGACCGTTTGATCAGGTGCAGGGCACAGCTTCTATAGATGGTTGCCAGTGATCTTTGTTGTGCCAGTACGTTTCAGCACATTGAGGATGGGGAGCACTTTTTTTCCACGGTGAGGGGAGACCAGTTCTGGAGGGATGCACAGACATTGTCAGGACTGCTTCGACCACTCTACATTGTGCTCCGCATGGCTGACAACGAGGGGTCGACACTTGCACTGGTATATGAGCTCATGGACCGGATCGGACAGTTCCTATAGCTGCCCATCCTGCAGCCAGAGAGGTAAGCGGTACGGTAATGTAATTGGTCTTTATCTTTTCAGTGGTTGCTAGCTTGTTTTTCTGTCAATGTTACGTTTTTTCGTAATGCCCAGGTTTTAACATGCCTCTCACCTGCAGGATGACCGAGCTGAAGTTCATCTGGGAGACGTGGTGGAACTACTTCGACAGGAGTATCCACAGCGTTGCACACATACTGCATCCCCTCTTCCTCTCTCCGACATCGTGTGTGAGCGCAATTGGAGCACATGGGCACTCATTCACACGAGGAGAAGAAACAGGCTGTCAGTGAGTCAGTTGGAGCGGTTGGTGTTATGTAGATTGCAGGTGATTAGTTATTCTCTCGGAGCATGTTGGTTGACGACTTATACGTTGGTTTCGTTTCTTGATCAAATTGTCTCTCTGACATGCAAATTTTTAACCTTGCAGACGAAGATATCAGATTTGGAGCGCCAGGTTGACTTGCCTACGGACAGCACCCATCCCATGCCTGCAGCTGACCTGGGCACACAGCTTATGGCAGAGAGAGAGAGGGAGCTTGCCGAGATGAGAGAGAGAGAGCTTGGGCTTGAGCACAGAGAGCCTCCATTGTACGAGGCAGATGAGCCAGTGTCAGAGGATGATCAGCATGAGGATGAGCCCATTCGGGTTGTGTTCGCCAGATCAGAGAGGGACGAGGCATATGATACAGGTGTTGGGCACACGCCTAGAGCAGGGTTCACAGGTGCACCACGTGGTAGAGGTGGGTCACATGCCACAGATTATACCGGGAGACAGGCAGGGCACACAGGGGGGACCAGTGGCATATCTTCTTATGTTGATATGATGGAGGAGGCTCTTGACAGGGGGCAAAGTGATTTGGGCTTACCTTCCGCAGCTGCTTGGATGCGTGCATCACAGAGTCATAGGCATTTCTACGACAGCACACCAGAGGAGTCACCAGATGACTTTGATTGTACCGATTGGGAGCATGTAGGGTCCGCATGGTGCACAGGATGAGGCACGGGATGATCCAGAGGATGGTGCACATGATGAGTCCCAGAGCCCAGAGCATTTGTATAGGGATGCCCAGCTGGACGACTTGATTGCAGAGTTGGATTTAGAGGCCCAGCAGATGCCGAGCGTCAGGGCGCCCCCATCCTCTCTAGCCAGCATGCCCTACACAGAGTCTCAGCTAGAGCAGCTACACGAGGTGCCTGCAGTTCCTCCAGTTCCTCAAAGGGTGTATTTGCGCCGTACAGCATGTCCAGTGCCACCGATGCCATTGAGGCCTGCAGCCCGTCCACCGCCATCCACTTTTGCAGCACCAGGTCTCCATGGCAGGCCACCATCTGTGCCCAGATCTTCTCTTGCAGCGCCCACATCCATAGTGGCTCCTCCAGTGGCAGCACCCACGGCACATCCTCCTCACTTGGCAACACCCACGGCACCGGCTCCTCCTTTGGCAGCACCCAGGATGTACCAGTACCGGCCACCGCAGCGCCCCTTTCAGTACTTATCGCCGCTGTACTTGCCTCTTGTAGGGACGGCCCCTCCACAGCCAGTTCCTCCACCAGCAGCAGGCCCACGGGCACACACTCCACGGACCTATCCTCCACTATCAGCTGCATAGGGACACCCATCTTTGGCTTCTCTATCCCAACCGGCCGCAGCTTGGTCCCAGCCTAGCTAGCCAGGTGATCTGCATGGGGGTGATGAGGCATTGACGGCTCCCCTCGTCTGCAAGAGGCCAGGAAGGCCCAAGGGTGCACCGAACAAGAAAGGCAGGGCACAGAAACAGCCAGGGAAGAGAGGACGACCTCGCAGGGCTCCAGTTGCTGGTAGAGGTGCAGTATTATAGCCAGCCGCAGCAGGTGTTGTTGGTTTAGCCTGCTTGGGGGCTGATGCGGAGGCAGATTGGGAGGATGAGGATGAGGATGACGAGTCTTCCCCCTCGGATACACAGCCCATGCCAGTTCTAGACAGGCATAGATATCAGTTGTGAGAGTCAACTCGGGGCCCCGAGTTGTCTCCGGAGCATTCGTCTGAGTCAGAGTCAGAGCATTGATTGTAGCTCTGTTATTTTATTTTTAGCAGTTTGATATCATGTTCCATGTTTGGCGGCCAGATGGTCGAACACTGTATTCAGACCATTTTCCATACTATATTCAGTGTTAAACGTACTTTATTCGCTGCACATTTTGTATTTGTCGATTTGTAATTGTTATGCTCTGTTTTCAATTTTATTTCGAATGGTATGTGCGTAATTACAATTAGTTTCAACTGCAAAGATTGATAGCAGATGCACAACACAGAAATACAACCCCCTTTATAGCATTTCCTAAACACACATATTACATTGCAATACACCAGGCACGCGTTGCACAAAAAACACACCATACATTAATTCATCAGATGTATCAAAATTACAATACGTATTCCTGCCATGTATGGCTGGGGCTGTTCTTTACACTATGTTAGACACTAAATGCTGCCTCATCTACTGCCAAAATTTACATAACAACAGTCAGCCACATACGGCTAGACCCCATCTATTCTAAACATTCCTATGGATCCTCCACTGACTCCTCGCCCTCGTTAGGTGCATTGTTCTGTCGCTCTCGCTCTGCCTCCCGGTTAGCCCGAGTTGTCTCCTAGTTAGCACGACGGCGGGCAGCTCTTTCCCTGACCATGATGAGCTGCCGCCGTGTGAAGTTCATTCCGATCTGCTCATCCAAATCCAGCTCGACAGCGGGGCCAAGGGCCATAGCGGGGGCGGGGATCTGCAGCTCTGGATGTCTCTGCCAAGTCTGTCGCAGCATCTCTGCAATGTCTACCTCTTGCTTCCGATGCCTTTCGTTGTGCCTTCGGACATCTTCCTCGAGACTTCGCCCTTGAGCCTCGGTGGTATGCGCTCCGCCATCTCGCGACACCCTGTTTCTCAAACTGGCTCTCACAGCCTCTCACAGCCTCTCAATGGCTCTCTCACAGCTTCTCACAGGCTCTCTCTCACAGCCTCTCACAATGCCTCTCACAATGCCTCTCTCTCACAGCCTCTCACTGGCTCTCTCTCACAGCCTCTCACAGCCTCTCTCTCACAGCCTCTCACTGGCTCTCTCACAGCCTCGTGAGTGCCTATTTAACCCCACAGCCTGTTTCCCCATGTGCAGTTGTTGATGATCCCTCCATGTGCCGTTGTACCAGCCCCCATTTGTTGCTCCCCCACGTGTTGCACTCCCATTGGCCCCATGGCCTGCTCCCCCACAGTGCCCATGTGCTACTGTACCTGCCCCATGTGTTGCTCCCCCACGTGCTGCACTCCGATTGAGTCCGTGGTCTGCTCCCCCACAGTGCCCATGTGACGGTGTACCTATCCGGATTTGTTGCTCCCCCACATATTGCACTCCCATTGACCCCAAGGTCTGCTCCCCCACAGTGCCCCCTGTACAGTCCCCCCTTTTTCTAAACCCTAAACCTTTTTTTTCTGAATTTTTTTACCCTAATTTACCCTAATAAAAGGGGTTTTTATTAGAAAATTAAAAAAAAGAATAATATAAAATATTATTATTATGGTGCCGCCCTGGTATCGCGGGTCTAAGGGCGGCACCATAATGGCGGTACCACCATTATGGTACCGGTGGTACCAGGGGACACTATGATATATATATATATATATATATATATATATATATATATATATATATAATAAATGGGTCCATATGCCCCTTAATGTCCAATAATGTGTTTTTTAGCAAACAATGTCCTGTTGTATGTGTGCTTAAGACAAAGTGTCATGTGTACTTTATTTTTGGGTATTTGTGTCTTGTTCTTTCAACTAAAGAGTTAGCGTTTGATGCAATTTGACTATGAATCTTAATAGAGATTTCTTTTATAGAAAAAGAAGTTTTCTCATGCATGATGCCTACTTACTCCTCTACTATTATATCTCTTTTATACTACTTTGGTAACTAGAAAACACTAACAAAAATTTCTTTCTGTTTTATGTCCATCATCTACTAACTTCATAAAAATGTTATTGATATATGAAATTGTGGAGCCGATCACAATCATGAATGACATGGGGTATGCATTGAAATCTTTAATTGCATGAAAAACACTATGCGATGGTTACGTTTTGTATTTTGGATTTTGAAACTTTGCAAAAGTGGCTCACTCAACTACAATTGTTCATACAACAGTTGAATTTTGCTTCTCTCTATTAATTGTTGATATGCATGTAAGAAGCTTATTTGGGGGTTTAGGCATTGAGGCTCTTAATTTATTTCTATCTTCTACCTTATGGTGAAAGGGTAGGTTTATTGATGCTTGCAAATCCATTTTGAATTTACATGAGGTTCAAGGCCAAGATAATTGCTTGCCAACAATTTGATTCTATGGAGCTTCTCTAGTACTTGTATATGCTAACATTGACTACTTAGCAAGTTAGCCACAATTTGTGTTTGATATTTGATTTAATTTTATGTTGATTCACAAAATGTAGAGGAAATATTGAGACCTTACGAACCATTGTGTTTTTTGTTGGATCTCACAGATGGGGCTTTTATGGGACAAACTATCATCACTGGTGGTCTTTGCATAGATAATTCAGACAATTGCCTTCTCTCTGAATGCTTTACAAATGATGAGCCCTTGACAAATGACTTTGATAAGCCACGAAAATTGGCACATACAATTAGAGATATCAAGTCCGAAATGAAGTCCAGAGTTCAAGGAATATCAAATTTTTTTAAAAGGCAATCCACAACTCAAGTAGGAAAGAAGCCAACAAGTCGACAATCATCAATAACCGTGACTTCCAATGATGATGTTGTTGGGCTGATGTTCAGAAGACGGGTCAATAATCAATATAATAGTAAGTCTTATTTGTTTTCCTTTAGCGTTGAAGATTTAAAGTTAAGTTAGCAACCAATGTTGTTTTGAAAAGGTTTTATGTCAATTTCATTACAATGAAGGCCTTGTTTTTAGTTAGATAGGCCACAATCATCTGAGAGCATTCTCAAGGCTTGTATTCACTCTCTTTGTTTTCAAATTTCATCCAAACATAGGAGTTGGCAGCTCTCCTCCCAACCATAGTTGAATAGAAAGTGATAGGAGTGCCTGATTCTAGGCTCACGTAACCACTCTCCTCAAGCACCCGTAAACCCTGACCCTTCCTCGCATTGACACATAGAAAACCATGGAAAACCGACCCTTGCCACTTGGCAGCATCCTGTCTCAAGGCAAGTTAGATAGGAGGGTCTTCACCACATATGTCAGCCAGTCCCTTCTCAAGGACCCAGTACCCATGTCCCATCACATGTGTGTCTCAACATCAGCATTAAACTAAGTACTGTACTTTGGTCACCACAGGCTGGTGCCTTGGCCATTTCTTACACACAAATTTTCAACTTCTCTAATTGTCATAGTTACAGCAAGTAGGACAGGGAGTAAAATACATAACATCCCTTCCCTCTCAAGAGACATCGTCCGTGATGACAAACTCAGGGTACTGTGCACGTAAGCTCTGCGAGGTCTCCTAGTTATTGTAAGAGGCCTTCTATGCCAAGCAACTAAATATTCCTGGATCAAGCGGTTATGCAGATGCCTCTCCCGCCGCCTATCCAATATCTTTGCCGGCCCATGATGAGTCACCCCTTGCTGCTCCTGAAAATCACATAAACCATCAATCAACAAGTTATCACCGTGATGTAAAACCCTCTTTAACCTAGAAACATGAAAGATAGGATGTACTTTACAAGTTTCAGGTAAAGCTATATTTATAAGCAACATCACTTATCTTTTTGACAACTTTCCAGGGTCCACATTAGAATAATGCCTCTATGGAATACAACTCCTTTTCATGAGTTGGGTAATTTTTTTGAGCAGGGTTGGGCTTTTTGCTCTCACAGGCCACCGGTCTACCCTCCTGCATTAGAACTGCTCCAACAGTGATGTCACTCGCATCCGTTTCTATGACAAATGGTTTTTGAGAACAATTTTCAATGTGACAAAGTCAGCCACAACTTGCTTCAAAGCATCAAAACTTTGTTGTTGAACTTCCGTCCATTCTTTCCATTTATTTTTCTGTAACATATCGGTCAATGGTGCAGCCACGTGTGAATACTTCTTCACCCTTACAATAAACAATAGCCAATCCAAGGAAGCCTCTTAATGATGTCAAGTCTGTAGGTACAAATTAAGCAAGAAGAAGAACAACCTTCTTTGGATCTGGTTTTACCCCTTCTGCTGACACTATAATACCTAAATATGTTATTTCTTTTTTAATAGCTCGCTCTTTTTGTTATGAGTGAATAGAGTGTTTTTCCTCAACATTGATAGAACAGTTTTAAGGTGATTTACATGCAATGCATCACCATGACTTTAAACCAAAATGTCATCTAGAAAATTAATTACAAATTTGCCCATAAACGGTCTGAGTACATCGTTCATCAGCATTATAAATGTTGTTCGGGCATTAGTCAATCCAAAGGGCATGACTAACAACTCATAGTGACTGAACGAGTCCTGAAGGCCGTCTTATGAACATCATCTTCACGAACTCTGACTTGATGGTATCCACTTTTTAAATCAATCCTACTAAAAACAGTAGCATCGTGCAATGCATCTAACAAATCATCAATGCGTGGAATAGAATATCGGTGCTTAACGGTAATCTTGTTCAAGCCTCAACATGATCCATTCTTTTTCTTCACTAGAATGATCGGAGCAGCAAAGGGGGAGAAATTGGGCCTTATTTGCCCTTTGGCCAGATAATCCTCAATTATCTTTCTCACCTCTTTCTCCTCTTTAAGACTCATTCTATATGGCGGTCTATTAATAGGGGAAGAACTGGGGATTAATTCAATTTCATGCTTCACATTTCTCTTGGGGGCAAGACAGATGGAAGTTCATTAGTGAACACATCTGTAAATTCCGCCCTGATTTGTTGGTCTAGGTTCCTAGTCAGCTTAGTTTGTTCTTGCCACATATCAGTTTCACATGTAGAAATTGACATATCAAACAAGAAACACACATACAAATATTTACTGTGAACCTTACGCAACCGTGTCGCTGTGATCAAAGGTCCTAGGGGCCACCAAGCTCACCTCTCATGGTATGGGTCCTACCATCGTACTGGAACTCATACTCATGAGTATCCCAAGTGATGTAGGGCTTCCGTTTCACATGCCAACATATCCCAAGTACCACATCAAAATGCGCCAAACGCGTTATCTCAAAATCCAACTTCTCAGTGTAAATCTGAATGGTCAATGGCATATCACAACCTGTTAGATTTGTGATACAAATTCTAGATGGAGTTACTAGTCCTACTAGCAATCACACAACCAAGCATAGAGATTAAAGAGAAATCAGATTAAAGGAGAATTGAGCAAAGCTCTAACATATTGGAATGATCTTGTGGTGGGGTGCCAGCCTACATATATAGTTTCTCTAATCTATGTGAAAGGCTAAAAGCCTAAAGCAAATAGCAAAAGAGCAAAAGCTAATTGCTAAAAAATCTACCTATATTTGGTAAAGACCAAAGGTGAATTTCTAAGTAGTAAATAGATCCTAATCTAGTAGTAGTGCACCCACCTACATGCATAAGCAATAAAAAACAAATTTACTATAAATAGTAATGGCCCCTATAATAGCATGCAATCATGGCCAAACTATCATTAAGGGGTATCAAATAAACATTACTTAATGTTTACTTTGTTATATATTACTCCTAGAAGTTCTCTAAACTTCTGAAACTTTTCTTTGCCAAGTCCTTTGGTAAATATATCCGCAACTTGTTTTTCTGTAGGCTCCACTTCCCCTTAAAGTAGATGGATCATTGGTTTCCAACAGTGTAGCCATGTAAGCAAAGTGTACATCTCCATCCTTATGATGATCCTCCTGTCGACCCTGATCTTCATGTTGCTTTTCAAGTCTAGCCGATTTCCTAGTCCCTTGTGTACTGGATTCTCCCTGTTCCATAATGACACTATCCTTGATAGTTTCATAATACCATCTAGGCAATCTTCTAGCTTCTGATGTAGGATGCTTCCTACCTGGTGAAGTAGGAGGTGAATAAGTATCCCATATACTTGATCTCTCCTTTCTCTTTCCTTTCTCAACCAAAGTCACTCTAGGTACTTGGATTGGCGTAGGCGATACATGTCTCGATTTAGGCTCTTGTAATAACTCGTCACATTATATAGGGATTCCACCATCTTGATTCTTATCATAAGGTATCTCTGTATCTTTATGATAAGAATCAAGATGGAGGAATAAAATTACAGGTTAGGGTAAGAATATCATCAAAAATTACATCCCTACTTATGATGATTTTCTTACCCTAAGTCATATAACCTGTTTCCCTTCTCTAGACTATCATATCCAAGGAATAAACACTTGGTCGCCTTAGAATCTGGAATCCTTAGATATGTGAGCATAAGCAATACTACCAAACACTCTCAAATGACTTACATCTGGCTTCCGACCCCTTTGTAGGACTTCGATTCAAAAGATAAACCGCCGTGTTAACTGCTTCACCCCAAAACATATTTGGAAGATTTTTACTCTTGAGCATACTCCTCACAGTTTCCACTATAGACCGGTTCTCTCTTTCCGCAACTCCATTTTGTCGAGGCGTGTCTGTGTTTTCAAATTGTCTCCTTATACCATGATCCTTGCAAAACATCTGAAATTTCGTAGAAATATATTCTCCCATTTTGTCCGAGCGGAGTATCTTGATTTGTCTATCTATTTCTTTCTCCACCTGTAAGATTTTGCCCTCAGGCGTAGATTCTAAATTAACGTCAGAAAAAGACAATGCTTTAGGGAAAGACGATACATAACATTGAAATTATGAATAACAAAAGCATCCATGTACGATTCATCTTTCAAATAACATAAATACGAATGATACTCAGAATCCAAAATACATTGATTAGCCTCATGAGCAGTTACAAAAGGTAGATCAGGCTCATCGCCTGTAAGACAAAACCATAAAGCCATTATGCAAGAAAGACATATTATGTGAAACATAATCTTTCTTTAACGACTCATTCCTAGCATAAAACCATTCCTTGCCTAGGATTAAATCTACCTTATCAAGATTCATAATATGAAAAGAGTGGTTTCTGTATGAGTGTAGTTTAGGGAGATCCTGACCTTCATAGGTGGAAGGAGCGTCCACGTAAGTTATGGACTTAGCTCATTACATTCGCCGCGTCCATTCTTTTATTCATGCATAAGTAGGCCTAAGGGCCCTTTTTTATTCATATACTGGCCTTGGGCCCTATTTGGCCATATTTTTAGGACTTGGTCACGTTGATTTGGAGTGGGGGTCCTCCTATTGGGAGGGCGCACTATTTTCCCTCCAAATCCTTTTTCCCTCCCTTTTTTGAATCCTCTATTTGATTCAGGGAGAGGGTATATGTAGGGCAGCATTGTATTCCTTTATTCAGTTTATAATGATTGCTCCTCTTTAGCCTCCTTAAGCATTCTCTCTTCCTGCTTTCTAGCTTAAGTCCTGCTTTCTAGCATAGCTAGTGAATCTTAGCTTGTAACTTGATAACAAAGCACTTTTTGCAGATTGGTGGAGGCTGTCCAGCGCCCTACCACCCATCACTTTCATCGATTTTCTCCGTCAACTTTCCTGCAGATTGGTGGTGGCTGTCCAGCGCCCTACTGCCCGTCACTTTCGACGAGTTAATCATTTTTTGCAGTTTTGATGGAGGCTGTCCAACGCCCTGCTAACCCATCACTTTCGTCGATTTTTTTGGCAGATTTTCATTGTGTTTGCAGATTTGGTAACTGTTGTCCAGCGCCCTACTACCTCATCATTTTCGACACTTTTCGTCACCGATTTGCTGTCCATTGTTTATATTGATGGGAGGCTGTCCAGCGCCCTACATCACCATTATTTTCCGCTCTTTTTTTTCTTGATTTGGTAGTTGCTGCCCAGCGGCCTACTACCGTCTCATTTTCAGCGGTTCTCTTCACCGACTTGCTGTCCGTTTCGACTATTGATTGGAGGCTGTTCGGCGCCTTACTTCAGCACCTTTTTCAGCCCATTCTTCTGCATATTGTGGATCTTGGTAGTTGCTGCCCAGTGCCCTATTATCTTCAGCTGTTGTTACCTCTCTTTGTTGGCACTACTGAGTGAACGACAGATCAGCACCCACCCAGGTATTGCTTGCGCCCTTTTGCACTTCCTTTTTGCACCTACTTGTTGTCTTTCTGCTCACATTCTGCTCTTTTCCAGTCCCTTTTTCCTGTTCATATTTGCTACCTCACACCCTCCTCTTTCTTTTTTTCATTTTGTTAAAACCCTTCTACTTATTGGCCTTGCACATCTGCTGTCCATTAATCTACCTTCTCAGCCCCTTATTTTTTGATTATTATCCATCTTGATTGACTGTTTATGTGCCATTTTGGTGATTTCGGAAGTTAGACTAAGTTGGGGTGACGACAAACGTCCTCTCCCTCAGGTTTTTGTCTCTTCCTTAGTCCCTATGGCGACTTCTTCATCAGAAGACCCTCCGTAGAGCTCTTTAGATGATCGTTTTACACATATTGATTCCTGCATGGATCATCTTGAGAGTCGTATTGATCGTGTTCTTCCTATCCTTGAGACTATCCTACCTTTATTTCCTATTTTGAGTACGCCTGCTCCTGCTCCGTCTCCATCTTCAGGAGGTGCTTTTGGTAGTACGTTTGGTCTCCCTTCATATAGTGCTAGTCCTTATGGGACTCTTTCGGGTCTTCTGTACCACCACCTGGATTTCCCTCCGCACCACCAAGATTTCCTTCTCCTACTTTTTCAGGTAATCCTGAGCCTCATTTTGCTCGTGATTTTCGTGATCGCATCCAGCTTACTACTTATCCTGGTTCATCTGATGGGAATATCTTGGAAAATTGGTTCTCTAAGTTAGAGATCTATTTTCTTATGTATCCCAAGACTGAAACCCAGAAAGTGCAGTTCGCTGCGTTACATTTAGATGGTCGAGCTCAGACTTGGTGGCGTGTCTATCGCTCTGAGCCTACTCGTGAGGGATTACATATATGGCCTACTTTTTGTCATGATCTTTGTATGGCTATGATTGACCCACAGTGGTTGGTTCGCCAACGTGATCTGTTTCGTAGCCTTCGCCATACTAGTAAATTTGACTGCTTATATTGATCAGTTTACTGAGCTTTCCTACCTTTTTACTGATCTTCATCCTACAGAGCTTATTTCACGTTTTATTGCTATTCTTAGAGGCTCCTTACGATATGATGTTTCCTCTTTTCGGCCTCCTACTCTCTCAAAGGCTATCTCCTTGGCTACTACCCTGCAGCATAAGTATCCTGAGTTGTCCACTTCTTCTCCATTTTCTCGCTCTCTTTCCACTGCTTCTCCTACTTTGGCGTTCCTTGCGTGTCCTTAGTGATTATCATTATTCTTTCTTAGATTTTTTGACCACCTTTCCAATAGTATGTTACGTTATGGCATGCATTTGCAGAAACCTCCGGACCTTCCTGGAAGCTGCCCATACTTGGCATATGAAAGAAGCTGCCCTTATGGATTAGCATGCCGTTTTGCTGGTTCACATGATAAGCCTTTGGGTATAAGTGGTGTTGAAGGAAATGCGGGTGATGCTCCTCCAAATGAGGTGAATAGCCTCAGCAAAGAAGCTCAGAAGCTGCTGTGGAAGAATAAAAAATCTTTTCCCAAAGCAGATGCTCAGCTGCAAGCTTTGGGGATCTTGGTAATCTCAGTAGTTTGAAAATTCCTTTTACTTTTTTTGTTGATGGGTACGTCAACTTTTTTTCAATGTCCCTATCAGATGCATTTTGAGGCCCTAGGACTTCAGTTTTATGTTGATATTACATAAGAATGTCCTTCTACACCTCGTCCTGCCTTTGTTCGCCGTTATTCAGCCGCAGAGTTCGCTGAGATTCAGTAGAAGCACCTCTGTTATCGCTGTAAGAGTCCAGATCATCTAACCCGTGATTGCCGACAGTCTCCTGGTCCTCCTATCATTGTTTTTTACCATAAGGCTCTTACTCTTGATGATTCTGATGTTTATATCCAAATTCTTGATACTCCTGACCCACATTCTGTTGATGAGCCAGCTGACCCGCTTCCTAATGATCTTGCTTTTGCCGCTTGCCATGCGCAGCTTGCTTATGCTACTTGGGCTGGGCGTCCTGGTCCTCGTTCTATTCGGTTACGTGTTTGCATTTTGGGGCGAAAGTATATTGCTTTGGTGGATACTGGCAGTACACACTCTTTTATTAGCAGTTACATTTTCACCAGGATTCGTGCTACACCTATTTCTGCTACACAGTCTCTCGGTGTCGAGGTTGCTAGCTCACATACTTTTATCAGCTCTCAGATGTTTCAGGGCTTGGACTATAGCATTGGTGACTTCTCTGGACAGGAAGATTCCTATATTATTCTTCTGGAGCACTATGACATTATTCTTGGTGCAGATTGGTTTTCATCACTTGGTACTGTTGTTGTGGATCTTTCTCAGCAGACATTGTCTTTTACACATGCTGGTCGGCATCATTTACTTTCTGGTATTGATTCCCAGGGTGACTATCAGTTGGTTACCGGGAAGCAGTTTATGCGTAGCCTGCCAAAGGCTCAGGGTGCAGCTCTTTTTATTATTCAGAGTACATCAGTTGTTGCTCCTCCTGCTCCATCCATGGGTCCTCTTCCTCAGGTGATTTCTGACTTATTGCATCGGTATTCTGTTGTCTTTTCAGAACCTACGTCTTTGCCACCATTACGAGATGTCACCCACCATATTTATCTTATTCCTTGTGCTACCCCACCTTCTCGTGCTCCATATCGTATGTCTAAAGAATCAAGATGAACGTGATGAGGTTCAGTTCCACATTGCTTCTCTTTTACGTCAGGGCCTCATTGTTCCTAGCCATAGTCCTTTTCGTGCTCTTGTCCTCCTTGTTGCCAAAAAAGATGGAACCAAACGCCTTTGCATTGACTATCGTGCCTTAAACAAGCTGACTATCCGTAATCAGTATCCTATACCTCACATGGATGACCTTTTTGATCAGCTTGGCACTTCTTCCATCTTTTCCAAAATTGACCTACGTTCTGGATACTACCAAATTAGGATGCGTCCTTCTGATGAGCATAAGACTGCATTTCGTACTCATTTGGGTTTGTATGAATTTCGTGTTCAGAATGGTCCACAGACATTTCAGAATGCTATGAATAATATTTTACGTCCTCTTTTAGATGTTTGTGTCTTAGTTTATTTTGATGACATTCTTGTTTTTAGTACTTCTTTGTCTGATCATGTAAAACATCTATCATCTGTGTTTGAATTACTTGTTAAGCATCAACTGTTCACCAAATTGTCCAAATGTTCTTTTGTCGTGGCTGAAATCGAATTTTTGGGTTTTCTGTAAAACATCTATCATCTGTGTTTGAATTACTTGTTAAGCATCAACTGTTCACCAAATTGTCCAAATGTTCTTTTGTCGTGGCTGAAATCGAATTTTTGGGTTTTCTTATTTGTGTGGGACATATTCGTCTTGATCCTCGGAAAGTTCAGGCTATTGAGAATTGGCCTGTCCCAACCGATGTTCATTCTGTTCGTATGTTTTTAGGTGTGGCAACCCATCTTCGTCGTCCTGTTAAGTATTTTGCCACTGTGGCTGCTCCGCTTCATTCGTTACTAAAGAAGTCTCATACCTTTGTTTGGACTTCTGAGTGTCAAACTGCTTTTGATGCTTTCCGTCATGCCATTGTTTTTGCTACTGTTATGTGTCTCCCCCAGTTTGATCAGCATTTTATTGTTGAGACTGA
Source organism: Diphasiastrum complanatum (assembly GCA_029204225.1). Lineage (NCBI taxonomy): Eukaryota > Viridiplantae > Streptophyta > Lycopodiopsida > Lycopodiales > Lycopodiaceae > Diphasiastrum > Diphasiastrum complanatum. The sequence continues at coordinate 23,962,450 of CM055097.1, read as the reverse complement.
TTCTAGTTCTATTGGGTTAGGCGCTCTTCTACGTCAGTCCGAGTGTGTTATTGCTTATGAATCTCATCGTTTGCGCTCTTATGAGCAACGCTTCTCTGTACATCAAAAAGAGCTACTTGTTGTCATCCATGCTCTTAAGAAATGGCGCCATTATTTGTATCGTGTTCCCTTTGATATTATTACTGATCATCAATCTCTTCGTTATCTTTTTTCTCAACGTGATCTTAGTGATCGTCAATATCGTTGGTTACAATTTTTACAGTCTTTTCATTTTGATATTTTGTATCATCCAGGCAAGGCAAACACAGCAGCTGATGCTTTATCTCGTCTTCCTGCATTGTTACATAGTATTGTTGCTTCAATTCCAGGTTTATACTGTTGTTGATTATCATTTATACCACTATGGTGCTTTATGTATTCCCAGTTCTCTTTCCATTCGTCCTCAGTTGTTGTCTGATGCTCATGCTTCCCCTATTGGTGGCCATTTTGGTTTTCAAAAGTCTTATGCACGTCTTAAGGACCATTTCTATTGGCCATCCATGAAGTCTGAGCTAGCCCACTTATTTGTGATTGTCCTTTTTGTGCCCGTAATAAATATTCCCGTGCTAAGTCCGCGGGTTTACTCCAGAGTTGGCCCATTCCTCATCGCCAGTGGACGGATATTTCTATGGACTTTATCCTTGGTCTTCCTCATACCCGCCATGGTCATGACTCTTGTATGGTGGTGGTGGATTGGTTCTCGAAACAAGCACACTTTATATCGGTCCGTAGTACTATTACAGCTGAGCAGTGGACACGTCTTTTTCTATCAGAGATTTTTCGCTTGCATGGTATGCGACGTACTATCCTATCTGATCGGGATAGTAAGTTACATCTACATTCTGGACAAAGCTTATGCGTATTTTGGATGTACAGCTTCTGATGGGCACTGCATATCATTCTACTGCTGATGGGCATACCGAGGTTTTTAATCGGATCCTTGAGGATTACCTTCGACGTTTTGTTTCTCCTTTTTGGCATGTGGCGAGAAAAATTTACATTGCTTGGGATACTCAAGTATACGAGTTCCAGCACGATGTTAGGATTCATTTCCTGCGTGGTGAGCCTGATATACCTCCAGGACCTGTGATCATGACGATGCAGCTGCGTAAGGTTCACTATAAGTGTATGTATGTTTGTTTTTGTATGATATGTTTATTTCTGCTGGTGAATATGATGTATGTCAAGAACAAAGTCACCTTACTAAGAACCTAGATCCTCAGATTAGGGAGGAGTTTATGGATGTGTTCACGATTGAATTCCCATCTATTTTACCCCCTAAAAGAAATGTTGAACATAAGATTGAGTTAATTCCTGGATCATCTCCTATTAATAAACCACCTTATAGGATGAGTCTTAAAGAGGAGGAAGAGGTGCGAAGTATGATTGAGGACTATCTTGCCAAAGGAAAGGTAAGACCTAGCTTCCCCCCCTTTGCCTCTCCGATCATTCTGGTAAAAAAGAAGGATGGGTCTTGGAGGATTTGTGTGGAATATTGAGGCTTAACAAGATAATTGTTAAGCATGTTAACATATAAATGATCTTTTGGATGCCCTTCATGGTGCTAGAGTGTTTAGAATAATTGACTTGAAGAGTGGTTATCACCAAGTGAGAGTTCGTGAAGAGGATGTGTATAAAATTGCCTTTTGAACTCGCTTTGGACATTATGAATTTCTAGTCATGCCCTTCGGACTGACTAATGCCCCTGCAACATTTATGATGTTAATGAACGATGTGCTTAGACCGTTTATGGGCAAGTTTGCGGTTATCTTTGTTGATGATATACTTGTTTACAATTGTGGTGATGTTGTGCATGTGAGTCACCTTAGAACCATGTTGTCAAGTTTGAGGGAAAACATATTATTTGCTAGTGATAAAAAGAGCAAATTATTTAAAAAGGAAATTGCATATTTGGGTTTTATAGTGTCAGCTGATGGGATAAAACAAGATTCTCAAAAAGTTGTCGTTCTTCTTGCTTGGCTTGTTCCTCTAGACTTGACAACAAAAAGAAGCTTTCTTGGATTAGTTGTGTTTTATCTTAAAGGTGTGAAGACGATTCACATGTAGTTGCACCATTGACCATTTGTTATAGAAAAATAAGTGGAAAGAATGGACGGAGTTTCAACAGCAAAGTTTCAATGCTTTGAAATAAGTTGTGGTTGACTTCTTGTGGAAACGAATCCAAGTGACATCGTCGTTGGGGTAGTTCTGATGTGAAAGGGTAGGCCTGTGGCCTTTGAGAGCAAGAAGCTCAACCCTGCACAGAAGAATTACCCAACTCATGAGAAGGAGTTGTATGCCATAGTCCACACTTTCAAGGCATGGAGGCATTATTTGTATGGTGTGGAATTCTATGTGTACACCGACCATAACACTTTGAGATATTTCTACAGCTAGCCGGACCTTAGACGGTGTCAAGCTAGGTGGTCTGAGTTGATGTAGAAATTTCACATGGAAATTCGGTACGAGAAAGGTGTCGAAGACCGTGTGGATGATGCATTATCTCGTATACTGTATCAGATGTCTGTTATGGTCATTGAAAATGACCTAATTGCTTAGATTAGACAAGATCATCAAGAGGATTCTCATTGTAAGGAAATTGTGAGAGAGGCGAATACTACAACTAGAAACTTATGAGGAAAGTTCTTTGCTCACGCTTACCTTAAATATACCATAGAAGATGGTATGGTTATAAGAAATGGCAAACTTCTCATTCTAGCTTGTGAGGAGCTGCATAAGAAGATTGTCCATTTATGTCATGATAGCCAAAGTGCTGGTCATCTTGGTGTGCATAGAACCTATGACGTAACATCTAGTGGCCTAAGTTGAAAAAAGATGTTTACCATTATGTGACGCACTGTCTAAAGTGTCAGGTCAATAAAGCCGAAAGAATTAAGACTCCTAGAGTTTTACGCCCACTACCTGTGCCAAGAGGAAGATGGGAGGGTATCTCCATGGACTTTGTCACCAACTTGCCTCGTACACAGTTACATCTTGGTTATAGTTGACAGACTCACTAAGATGGCTCATTTTATTCCAATGCGGAAAAAGATTGATGCATCTGAAGTAGCTAGCCTTTTAATCGAGCATGTGTTCAGACTTCATGGATTACCATTATCCATAGTGTCTGACAAAGATACTTGATATACTGGGAGCTTTTGGACGCTGCCTACCCTCGTGATCCACCACCTGCCTACCCTCGCTGATTCACCACCTGCCTACCCTCGTGACCCCTGCAAACCCTCCTACCCTCGCTGTCTCCACGCTGATCTAACCTACCCTTGCTGTCCCTGCCTATCTTCGCTGCCTACCTTGCTGATCTAACCTACCCTCGCTGCCTACCCTGCTCTGATCTGACCTACCTCGCTGTCTACCCTGCTCTGAACCTCCACGCTTCTGACCTGCTTGCTGATTCCTGTCCCTGCCTATCCTCGCTGTCCACTATGGAACCAGCTACACCTCCCTTAGCTCTTTCTCCTAATCCTTCTACTCCTCCTCAATTTGTGCTATCTAGTCTCACCTCCAACTATACCTCGCTCTATTCTGCCGGAAGACATTCATTATCATGTGCTTAGTGTGAGGCTTGACGGTGAATATTGCTAAGACCAAGGTAATGGTGTTTAACACTAACCGGCAGCATATGAGAGATGAGACATTTTATTATGATGGACAACAGCCGCAGATTGTTACCTCATACACCTATCTAGGTGTTCTATTCACCGGTCCCTTACTTTTCGTTGTACTGCTCTATCTCGCCTACGTAAGGGGCATGCTGCCTTGGTACATATGGAAAGAGTGTGTACTACTTACCATATTCATGATCCTGCTTCTAGAGACCACCTTTTCTCTACAGTGGTCTCACCAGTGGCTATGCACTCGGCTGAGGTTTGGTGCCCAGGGATATCTCAGAGTGTGTACTACTTACCATATTCATGATCCTGCTTCTAGAGACCACCTTTTCTCTACAGTGGTCTCACCAGTGGCTATGCACTCGGTGGAGTTTTGGTGCCCAGGGATATCTCAGAGTACTTGGAGAGACATCACTCGCCTGCAGATCACCATGTTAGGGAGGATAATTCGTGCGAAGCCATCTGTTACGGCCATATTCAGTTAAGGACATGGAATAGTCCTAATATGGTAGACCGGCCCTCCAGTGTTCGAGATTATTGGTCACGCCGAGATTTGTTCCACATCGAGGCCTGTTGGTGACTAATGACCTTGAGAGGACCCAGACACTCTAATTGAGACATATGGAGTAGTGCATGTACGTGTGACTGATATAGGCAGGAGGAATGCATGAAGAGCTGTGATCTATTTGATTCTTTTAGCGGAGTTCGCCTCACTCCCCATGGTGGTAGAGGCTTTGTCTCAGATTGTTACCTCTCTACATCGACTTGAGACCATGGATACTCACAGATACGTGATGGCAGCGTTGGCTTCTTCTCAGGCTATAGCTGGACAGCAGGCTAGATCTTCTTGGTACGGTGGGTGATGTGGTGGCTTTCTTTCAGTCATGGGGCTTCTCGATGCTGGATCTCCCACAGGGAACTCATGCATTTATCATACAGCAGCTGTATGGTAGATATTATCACATAGTATGGGATCGTCCTGATCATGACATGGTCAAGCTTACCTTTTATGGCACACATATATTACGCAGAGACAATTTGGGATTTCCTGCCTTTATATCTATATCTTCCTCTTTCTTTTGGGATCCGATACAGGTTGGGGCAGTTACGAGTCTCTTCGCATCAGCTTGCTATCAAGACAGCATATATTCAAGCATTTCAGGTATGCACATTGGGTGTAGTGGAGGATGAGTTCCATTTTATCTTCACATGCCCTACATACTATGAGATACGTGGTCGATATCATTGTTTGTATCGGGACACCCCCATTACCCTCAGTACCTTTTTGGAGTAAGGATCCCAGATGTGTCAACCTTTTACTACGAGAGATGCTTATGCTGAGAGCCTCTTTGATACCTTCGGAGGGTATTACTGATTTTGGCCAGCATCTAATTACTAGCTTCTTTCAGAATCGTGAACGCGATGGCCTATCAGATGATGAGGCAGTCATACCGGTGAGGGCGAATGCCCAGCGTGCTCAGCCACCACCTCCTGCCAGATCTACACGAGCTCTCTCTCTCTCTCTCTCTCTCTCTCTCTCTCTCTCTCTCTCTCTCTCTCTCTCTCTCTCTCTCTCTCCAGCGCATTTCTAGAAGAGAAACCAACGCATTTCCAGCAGAGGATTTAACACATTTTAGAGAGGACCAACAGCGATGGAGAGCCAGCTCAGGAGGCCAACGTGCTCAGGAGACCATCACGATCAGAGAGAGAGAGAGAGAGAGAGAGAGAGAGAGAGAGAGAGAGAGAGAGAGAGAGAGAGAGAGAGAGAGAGAGAGAGAGAGAGCTTTATATGCTTTGTTACAAGTCTATGGTTTCACTTTCCCTTATTTGAGCATAGTAATGTTTTCATTTGATCGAATATTACAGCTACAAAATCAGACACTTCATGGAGAACTTACCAGGGTCAGTCTGCAAAATAAGGATTTACAAAGCACCATTGACAGGATGAAAGAGAAAGGGATACAGGATACTCATTCACAGCAAGATGTGGAAAGTAAAATCTCATCTTTGGCAAAGGAAGTGGAAGACTCTCGTACTTGGGCTTCAGTTCTTAAGCAAGCTGGTAATTCCTCTAACCAAGTTCAGCCTTCGTTAGTGAATTCTACCTTAGAGAATGTTTTTACAAAACAAGAGAGAAGAGCCAAAAAGGGTCTTAATATACGAGTTAGGGGTATCCCTAATGGAAACAAGGCACTTGATGAGGCGAAAGACCTTCTTGTATCTAAACTTGAACATAATATGGAGGGATTTGACACTGCTTGGCGGAGCAAATTTGATGATAAGGTCCTATTCATAAAGTTTCGCTCCATTGAACAACGTTATTCTGGTTTACGCCTTCGAGCTAAGCTCAAAGGATCTTTTATTTTTATGGGTGACGACCTAACACACACAGAATGGCAAGCGAGGAAATTGGTCATTCAGGAGGCCAATGCTAGGAATCAAAGAGTGGTCTTTATTGAAGGCAAGCCTAAATTCTACGATAAGATTTCACAATAGGGAATCGGGGATCCCGGGCACAACAACCCGAGATCCCCTTAGCCATTACGGATTGGTTTCTGGAATTGTAACAGTGTGCTTTCATCTTCTTTGGCAGGGGATTTTCACTCCTTTTTACAGAAATGTGATATTTTGCTCTTAGCGGAGACTCATGAAACACTATATCGACCTCTTCCAGTTATCCAGAAGTACTCATGGTATTCAGCGTACAGGCCTTTCGTAAGAGGAAAAACCACGCGTGGATCTGGTGGTGTTGCATGTCTTACCAAGAAAGTTTTTTGTACTCATTTTAAGCTACTAAAAAGTGATCCATTTGCACGATTTATTTGATTACAGTTTTATGGTCACTCCTTAGAGCTACCTCAAGATCTGTTTATAGCAGTTTGTTATTTTGCACCTTAGACATCAGCTTTTGCAGATTATGGTGGTGACCCCTTCCAGGCTCTTTCCGATGATATAGCCAGCTTTGCATGGTAGGGCCTTATTTTATTAGCAGGCGATTTTAACGCTCGCACCATGCAAATAGTGATTTCCTACATATTCAGGTTTTGGATGTGGGTTTGGACAGGACCTCTCAGGATGCTGATACCCCAGCTACACACTTTGGAGAACAGTTGATTGGACTTGCAGAAGCTCACTCTTTAGCCTTTCTCGGTGGCCATCATCATCAGTTTTTACCTGCCATCCACACGGTGGTGGACACAGCATTGTTGACTACTTCATTGGCTCACCAGCCTTAATTTCGTTTCTTCATACTTTTCGTATTATGCACCCTACCATCTCTGATCACTCTCTATTGCTCCTGTCTCTTGGCCATGCTACTCTTGGTACTGTTACGACTCCGCATTCCACACGCCACCATCGTCCGTCTTTCTCTCCAATTGGTCTTCCTACTTACACTTCCTCTCTGGCCACAATGCTCGACGATTTCCCCTTCTCATCTTCAGTAGACCAGCAAGCCGCCTTTTTATCTCAGTTGCTTCTTTGCTCAGCCAATACTGCATATCCTCCCAAAACTTTCTCATCTCATAAACGCGCTTACAATAGATGGTATGATGATGAGTGCCTCTCTCTACACAAGCAGGTTGTTTATGCTCAAAATCATTCTCCCGAAACCTTAGCACCTAAACAAAGAGAATACCGTAGGATGACTTTGCAGAAGAAAGCAATTTTCCACGGCTGTAGGGGATTCGACTATTGGACTGACACCACTAGCATGAAATGTATAACCCAGGAAAGAAAACGACAATTAAGCAGTACTAAAGTAGCTCTAGTAGTTAAGATATTGAAGCCCCAATTGAGGGCAATGTTTGAGATGAAGGGAGTGTTATGGACATACATTATAGTCCATCCTTCTCTATTTTTCGATAGTATTTTTGGACACGCGGTTATATTACATGTGACAAGCCTAGAAACACCATTTACATGGTTTTTTAATTTTGGCCCTAATTTTTAAATTTCACCTTCCCTCCAATTCTATTTGAAGGGAGGTAGGTTTTGTCCATTATAAATAGCCGCTAAGGCTGGTCATTTAGTAGCTTTGATCATTTTGAGTCTTGGGCTTCTTGTAGGGGAGTTGTACTATTTTGGAAATCTTAGTTGGAGAATTGCTTGAGCTATTGGCGGCCATTGATATTCATAGAGTTTCTTAGTTGGAGAATGCCTTGTGAATGCTTTTTACTGTCTTTTATGCATCATGGATATCAAAATCTGTGAATTTGTTCATAACATGCCATAGCATCAAGAACACATGAAAACAGCAGTTACTATCAATGAATTGATGATTCCCCAGAAAGGAACACAAACAATCAAAATTAAATATCTTTTGTGCTTGAACAGGGTCCTGTAGGTTCTTAAAACCTTCCATCCATACTGAATCGCATGTAACTAATTACTTGACTAGGAGCCCGACCCAATCACCAAACGGCAAAACTGGCCTTTATTGCTCATCATAGGTTTAGGGCGTACAAATTGCATTTAATAAGGCCTTAAATGACACAATATACCATAATGTCCTCAAGTATGTTGCTACAGTATTTGTAAAGTTTAGTACCCAAACTAACATTAAATGTGTTTCTATGACTTTCTAGAAGGCAGTAAGTTCCTACACTGCCAAGCTGTGGCATCAGGAGGCTTGGTACCAGTAGGACCTGTATATGTTGTTGTGTCAGTAAGCGAGACCAAAGATCCTGTTCTTCATGAGGCAACTACGGGGCTGACATGTATGAGAGAGAACGATGACAGGGAGCTAGATGGTCTTGCGCTTTTCGAGGATCTTCATGTTCAGGTGAGTCATCGAAAGTTTCGTTGTGAATTATGACTAGTATTGCATGTTTCCTTGTTGTCTTTAAATGAATTTAGACCACCTAAATGAAGGGGGAGCAAGGCTTGGGAGAAGACTCTGAATGCTTAATTCTTGAGGAAAGCAGGAAAGATGAAGTGTAACTTGTCTCTTTTACCCAACTGCCCTGATTTTGAAGGCGTAATCTTCAGGCATCTTTTAAGGAGCAAAAGTAAATTGTAATACTTTTGACATTTAAACAACATAAATATAGGAAAGGTCATTTAACTGAAGGACGCTACTACTATGGAAATGAAACGTGTTAGAGAAATTTGGTATAGACCTTTGAAAGCAAGTTGCCAGGTTTTATAATATTGGCCTTGTTTTTCAACCATTGTGCAGTGGCCACTTGATTATGACCATGATATTGGTTGGAGTAATTGTGATATCATCATTAGATAAAAGAAGGTGAGAAGGCATCATTTCTATAACTGGCAATGGACACTAATGTGCTGCGGATAATAGATTTTTTTATAGACCGCATCAACACTGCAAATGCATCAGATGTCTTGGAAAGTCCTAAATCTTTAAAACATTATCAGACAAAAAGAGCAAAATTTCCTGTGACTGGATAGCAAATTGTCTTTCAGAAGGTTTTGAAATATAGATGGACAATTGATCATAAACTCCCACTCCCATTGTATTTACTCTCTTTAACATTTCATGGTAAATTTATTAGAGGAAAACAATGTCTGTTCTTATTCTAATACTTATTAGAGGAAAACTTAGACTTCCCCTGTAATAGGTGATGGGTATTTTTTTCTCTCTTGGTTAAATTTGAAATGCTGCATGGGAATCTAGGGATTGGAGCTGCTCTTTTACCTAAAAGCATTTTTCAATTTGCTTATCTTTAATTGGGCAAAGTATCTTCAATGATAAAAGGTTTAAATACCGAAACTTTTCATAAGACTTCTTAATATAAGATGCATAAATCAATGTGATTTGTAATTCCTGATTTTGAAATTAAAATTTTCGTCCCCTGCTTCCTCCTTATCATGGCTGAAGATGTTATCTTACATTAAGCTGTGCTCTCTACCACTAGATTTAAATCAAGACTTTTGTAAGATTATAATGGAGAAAAGTATCATATAAAATGGAAAAAGAAAAGGGCCATTTGGTCCGCTATTGCAAACCTTAATCATGGTGCCTGCATACTACCTAACGTCCATAGAAGTGCAGCCTCCAATGTTTACTCTTTCAGAAGTTTTCTGAAAGATGCTTTGGCAGTAGACTTACAACCCGAATTTAGAGTCAGTATTATTTGACCCCGAAGTTGCAAAACCTTTTCAATCAAGATTTGTGCTATTTACGCACCACTTTTGTTTCTTGGAGATATATTTGGATGCACATAGCAATTTTGTATGTCCAATAATCAGCATTCTCTGCATTCAAGGAACTTTGGTGCATTTTATACTGTAGGCATGCTGGCAACCAGTTGTAATGATGCTATAAGTATGGGAAATATGGAAGTTACATGTTTACAGCTTAGACAAAGCCATAAGTTAATAAAGGCGGATTTGTTTGGCTCTATGCTTATCAAAAAGAGTAGAGGGGTCCTACGTATTATGTAGAAATGTAGTTGCACTAGGACCAAATGGTGGATTTCACTAATGAGTAGCATTGACATTAGCAGGTAGGTGATGATACTTCATACCCTTGTGTTGGAGTTATGCGGCACAGACAACATTTCAGTCAATTGGGGCAACAAGAGGTCTTGCATATATATGAAGTCCAGGGGTACATCCATGCCTCTTACCACTGCAATTCTAGTTATTAGTTGCAGAATAGACATCAAAATCATTTCTTATACTTGAATTTTTCACTCAGCAATTATGCACTCCAGGCAATAGGGGGATGAATGTGCATCTTTTACACCATGAAAGAAAGGTGCAACTTTCTGAGATATAATTTCTCAAAGGTGCTGTTAGAAAGTGAGCTGTGCTAGGAACCAAAGTGTCACAGTTTCCCGTGGAGAATGAAAATAATGTTGCCAAAATTCAGGCATTGTTGTCAAACTACTTGCCATTTTACTGCTCTTAGAGTATAAGACACATGTGCTGAGCAGCTAGATTACTTATAAATTACTGCTATTTCAGTACATCTCTCACCTAAAATGGAATGTTTGACCGTAATAGTTATTGTCAGCTAAAACATGGCACTAAGCACAATGGTGTCCTACCCGGCCTCCACTTCTCTTTTGTGCTACAAGCTCAGCACCCCAAAGAAAGTTAGTGGATCTTAAGGTTCACTCCCACTTGATTCTTCCTATCATAAATAGTTGCATTCGCCTCTAATGCTCCTGTACTTTTGAATAGCTTCTTTAGAGGAGTATAATCTCAATGATGAGCTTGTTAATGGTTCGTATGCATCAACCGGCTTGGCTTTAGAAGCTTGAGCAGCTAGCAGAATATTGTGAAAAGAAAGTGACCATGCAAACATACTACAAAGCAAGCTATGTCCACTGGTTGTCAATTTCAGGGTTATGATATGCTACACGGACCAATGTCGCTATTTTCTAAATAGTCCCTACTGGTACTATATTGTTTGCCGACTGTTACAACCATACGAGACAGACTAACACAGTTATATTTGGATGAATATGACTAGCTTCTCCTGAACCTCTAGCTCAAGAATCGTAATAAGGAAAAATAAAAGAGCTCATGGAGTTTATATGATGAAATACAAATGCAAACATCTCAAAATGGCGTAAATCTTCCTGATTCGTGTATATGAATCATGGATGATTTGGGTTTTTTACTTTGATTTACAAGCTGCGAGTATGGTGCTCTACTATATATGAGTGCATAGGTATCTTGTACTGTCAGGTCAATAGACAGAAAGCACTTCTTTAGGTAAGTGACATGAAGCACATTGTTTATTTGCAGAGCTGATGAAGAATATCTTTATGTCGATGGAAAAGGTATCAAAACAGGAGACAAGCTACGGTTCTATTGCACTGATGTGAAGGCAGCTAGATTGGATAATATACAAAAGCTGAATCAGCTTGAAAAAAAGGTCAAATCTGAGGCTTGTGCATCTGTTTTGGGGCCTTTAAAAGCCAGAAGACCTTCTGAGGTGGGTGCATTGATGTTTTCCTGTAATGGACGGGGGGAGGAGTATTTTGGTGAAGCAAATGTTGACAGTGGCGATTTCCAAGAAATGTTTCCAAATATTCCTTTATCAGGGATGTTCTGCCTAGCAGAAATTGGGCCTCCATCCATCCTTCCCTGGGAAATAACAAATTCCTCCAAACAGCTACAAAGACAAACAGTGGTAAATATATTCAGCAGTGTCTGCATGCTTTTCTCTCGAGATGTTTAAACAAGGATAGAAGTCCCCCATTTTTCTGAGTCATCTATATTGAATGCTTATGTCACAAGAAGGCAATTTTGGAAATTCTAGTTTCAATCCTAGCTAGGAAACTTTCTAACTGACGAAGTATTACTTATTCGTCTATCGTGCCTACTCATCTTTGGAAAGTCCTATTGATGATTGGTATCCATTGATATTATATTGTCAGAGTTTCTCTGGTTTCTTACAATCCTCTGCACCGTAGCCCAATTCTTTTTGTTTTGTGGGCATAAATGGCATCAAAGGCTTTTTTTGTGGATCCCACATTTTGTATGTTGCATGCGCTTAGCTTAAGACTACTAGACTACTGTGACTGTACTACAATGCTTTAGTTTTTTATACCTTTTAGCACTTTTGGTGCTAGAATTGCATTTACATTTTTCTGTTTATTCTTTACTGTCAGTTTGTTTTGCTTTTACAATTTCTGTGTAGCTATATTAATGTTTGGAGTGTCCAATTCTATTCCTGATCTTTTAATATCAAGTCCAATTGTGTTGTCGTCAACTTCTAGTTCTTTCCTTTAAGCATTAGTGTAGTTAATAGTTCGATGAAGTCTTAAATCTCCCTATTATCGTCATGAGGCTTGTTGCTAAACAAATTTCTGTATATCGATGTAGTTGGGTAGTACTATTTTGATTATTTTTTGATAACTTTTGAAAACCTTGTGTATAAATGAATGTTTTTGTGGTCACAGTTTTGTGGTCAAATTAACTTCTCTCACCTTGTGAGAGTGTAAAGCACTTTCACATGCAAATTTTCATATTCTTTAAGGTCAAGATCTTCTTGGTTTGTTTTGTGAGATGTCATCAATTTGAGAGAGAATCTCTTGATGTTCTTCAAGGAGATGCAAATACTTGATTGTGCATTGCAAATGATTCTTCAAGAGTTGAAAGTGTGGATATTAAGGTACTCCAACACTTGGCAAGGACATTCTCAAAGGAATGGAATTGTGAAGATGACTAGTGTGACCTCGTAGCATTAGCTTTGACATTTAGCCCCACCTAGTTCAGGGATATTAGTGTTAGTGTGCAAAGGAGAGTGCCTACCTAAAATCCATGCATATGGGCAGAAGTTTGTCAATATCATACAAAGGAGGATGGTGTGGCAAGGCATTACATGCTTGAATTAGTGATAAATGATGGACGGTGTTGGAGATATGGAGCACTAGCATCACCCAAGTCTTGACCGTTATGTTAGGTTTCTTATAGTGTACAAAACCTATATTGAGGGTAGCAATCCTAGGAGTTGTGGAAGTTGATATTAGAGATACCATCTCTTGATTCCATGTGCATATTCTCAATCTTGTTTGGTGAGTTATGATGATTGCATGTGTGATGTAATACATTTTACTTATAGAATGTACGTGATTGTAAATGAATAAAACATTTAGAGTTCATAGATTTGAACTTACATATCAATTCAAGTCTACAAGTAAAACAATGTTTTGATGGTAGGCTTGCAATATTTGAGTTATGCATGAATTTGTATCATGTATGGTTGTATGATACATGTTTTCTAAAGCTTGAATTGAGTTCAAGTTTGAAGAACCTGGCTATATGGCAATAAGGACACAACTACAAAAATACAAACTGCTAAAAATGAAAGACAATGGCTCACAAATTTGCTCTACATCAATGGCATTTACAAGGCACAACACAATCCCAGTTTCATAGTTAATTCCTTGTACAGAAGCTTGTCCTAGATAGACTTAACAGTTCTGACTTTAGTCGCTTTCCTAATGATCAAGAAAACTGAGTTACAGAAACTATCACATATGCCATGGAAAGCTAACTGAGTTTTTACCCAACATCTTCTTGGGGAACGACTCTTTGCCATATCTACTATGTACGTACAAAGCCCACAAGGAATCTTTTAGATGGATTACCAATGCGCATGATTGTTGCTTTACTAAACTCACAAAATTCCTAATAGGAGCACTCTAAATTTTTTCAGTAATCATAAATATAGATATTTCAAATTGTCTCACGACTTTCATAACGACATGATCAAAGGCAATTGTTATTCACACTTAGATTTTTTTCCTACAAGATTGATCCCTCTTGGAAAAAATCACCTAACATTTTCCTACTACTAAGAGTGACTTGATAAGAGTCATCCACTACAAGGTTGTGTAGCCTAGAGTAGCGAAAGTGAAGGTGATTAGCATCATAGTCCAATGTGTGTTGAGCCCACTGCCATTGGAGTGTCACGACTTTATCATGTATCCTTTCTCTACAATTTAACCAAAACTTAGAAAATTCGTTGAAAGTGAAGCAATGTAAAGAACACCATCAAGTCTTGCTTTCCTATTAGTAGTACAAAAAATTGAATCGTCCAAATTCTATATGCAAATGCTTCAAACCTGATATAGAATCTTGTAGCCTTCAATGATACCTTCAAATGCAATTAAAGTCGCTCAAATCGTGTAAAATTGGCCTACTTCAAATTCATAACCCTATATTGAGTTTTGATTTACAGAAAATCAATTCTACATATGAAAAATGCTTGATTTTTGAGTAAAAATCAATCTAGCACACTCTAGAAGTGGTAACTCTTCCAATCCTTGCTAAATCCTTGAATAACCCGCAACAATGGCTCTGATACCATGTGAAGAATTATCAGATCACTAAGATCCAATATGTCCCTTTGATCTTTGGTTTTGAATGACAACACATCTAGCACCATTGACAATGTAGAAATCTGACATCAACTACATAAGTGTAAACTCAATAACATCTTGATCAAACATCAAATATATAATAAGATGAAGTTTATATCCCTACAATAATAGTAATGTATTGTATTTCACACGTGTGGATCCAATAATCAACATACAACTGCATTCTACACACAAAATTGCAAGATATCAACACTATAGTGCAAAAATGGATATATGAACCCAAAGAGAACTCATGTATAAGCATGAATAAGATGAGAGAGAGAGAGAATGTTAATCTTCCCATGCTTGTACACTATTTATAACAGGTCCATGTCCTATTTGGATGTCCTTCTCCAAGCTTATCAACAATAGGAAACTTCTAGATCTATTCCAAACCCTACTCACAAATAGATTATATTCAATGTACCAAAATATTCAAATTTGAATCTTCCCAAACTTGACCTACCTACTTTTCCCACACTTTTCAAACGTGGTAATTCAAATGAACTTAGACTAAACAAACTTCATAATGTTTATCTCTAAGTCTAAGATGCATATTGGCCTAAATTGCCAAATGAACTAAACATGACTAAACTAGTTGATATTTCTCACAAGAAGCAACTCATTCATTAGAGATGCATGTGGCTGTTTGGAATGTGTTCCCATCAAATAAAGGCATGACTGTATAGTAATGGAAACAACTTAATGGATTTGAGAAATGTAGGCTCCAATTCACCACCACCACGACATCTTACAAGCCTCAAACTCACAAGTCGACACCTTCCAACCAGATTATCCTCACACTTCACATAGAAGGTAAAAGGTTGGTGTGTAAGCATGTATTTATGTCTACCACATAGCTCCAACAACATGCACTTAGTTCAAACCTAACTCTACACATGCATACATTGTCTCAAACCTTGTACTAACTCCATTTAGTGTGTTCTAGGCCTCACAAGCATATTAGTTACTTTGTGGCATAATTAACAGCTTGATATACTGGAGTACCGTGTATCCAAGACTAGGAGTATACTAAATCCTATGTACTTGTCATGGACATGACAATAACAAGCTCATTCTTCTTGATTCAGTAACTCATGTGAAAACATGCAATCTTCCTTTCCAACAACGTCTTCGTGCGGCGAAGGATCCCTTGTGAATATTATGCCCATTTTTAAACAGATTAAAAATCAAAACATATATGTACTTTTTTTTTCAAACGTAGATTCTACAGTTTTCTGTTGTCCGTCCATACATACAACGTCCATATGACTATCACGTGGCACGCTCATAGTGGTCGATCAAAGTCAAACTGCCTATTATACTTCGTAATGTACATGTAAGAAAATTTAAGGTACCCATTACGCAATGGAAGGCGCCGGGCACAGACCATTCTGCCCGGTTTGGCTTTCTAAAAAAATTTAGGCTCAACCCTTCCAGGCCTTGTCCAAAAATATTCTGAAAATCCTTACCAGCCTAGATAATTTTGGAAATCCTTACCGGGTAGAATGGCATGTGCCCGGCCCCTTCCATAGTACATATTTATGAAAAATAGTCTAGTGCTTTATTGAATACAATCAACATCAATTTTTAACATGGACTAGTTATTTTGGACTTGCATATAGAGATGCATAAAGGACCTGTTTTTGCAATAGAGTCATTAGCTTTTTGTGTGCAAGTACTTTTATAATTCAAGACATGGTTGAATTTTGTAGAAACACCACTGACCACAATGCCAACAAAGATAGTTCTATTGTTGCTGCCCACTCCACTCAACTCACAAGATTACGTACTCTGTTGGTGGAATACAATGATTGTTTTACATGGACATATATGTGCAATTGTTGCTATGCTAGAAAATTTTAAAGTTAAATATACATCAGAATCAACATGCAGATTTTTGCTTTTACATGCTTGATCGCGAAAAAGAGTTTAATGTAGTTGTAAAGAAAGATAGTTCTACTAATGTTGCAATTGCCATAGATTTTTGTGCATTTACTCTATTGTTGGGCAGCACTCTGCCCATATCTTTCTAACAAACGGTGTAGTCCTCCTGTTGCGGCATTTGGCTTATATCCAGGCTTTGCAATTAGATGTAAATCTTACAAATTCCTAGCTATAGTGTGGACATCTATGCGTGAATAAGGTGAGGACAATTTGGCTAACTAGATGTTGGAGCGCGTTTATTCTGCAGATCTTAAGGTTGCAAAATACCATAGGCAGACATGCCAGTGATTTATAGAGCCACTACGTGTTTTGGAGGTTGTATAGTCTCTGTGTATTGGTAGATGCCATAACTACTTTTGTGAGGAAGAATTTCAACACATGATGTGACAACGCAACCATTCGCTTAGAGACTGCGTTGAAGGAGCGTAATTGAAATAAGGTTATGCTTGTTGGAGGGTTTGCGGATCTCAAGGCAACTCTAACCCTAGTTAATAAGTGAGAGGGATTTGGCACCATGCGTGTGTAAGTCCAACCCGATGATCACATAGTTATTTGATAATTAGAAAGTCAATAAAAGGACTTTAGGCCTTTTTGCGGGACTTTTAATGTCGCATGCCTAAATGTCAAGTCAGTGAATAAAATAGGGGTTCCAACCAAATCTTAAATTCAAATTGGTTCCCTCCAATTTTGAATGGGTTCCCACTCTTTTTTAAATTTGAATAGTTAGGGAGGTAGAAATGGGCCAATAGGATTTTGAGGCCAAGGGCCTCCTCTTCACTATAAATAGGGGCAAACTCGAGTTGCTCCTTATGTTCAGATCTTCATTTCAATATAAGCAAATTGGCTCTCTTATGGAATGGACTTGTGAATGTCCTTGCTCTCTATCTCTTTTCCACCTTCTCTCATGCTTTTGTTGGATTGAATGCTATTGAGATTGTATGTTCTTATGCTTTTTGAGAGAGAGAGAGAGAGAGAGAGAGAGAGAGAGAGAGAAGCAAGTATCTATCTCATTGATCGTAGGTTTTATGGATGTAGTGTTAATGCTTAGGGTTAATGGATGTTAGAGTTAGATATGGATCTTCCAAACATGCTGAATTCTGAAATATGCTATCGCTCTCATGGAAACGAACCTACGCGTGATAACTAACTTCATCTCTTTGATGTTTGAGTGCTTGGATCTTGGGTTGAGTATAGGCTAGGAAATAAACCTGCTACAATTTTGGCGCCGTTGCTAGGGAGCTATGCCAAATTTTCAGATTGCAACATTTTTGGTGTTAGCTTGCATTAGGCATCTTGTTTTGACATGAATAGAGCTAAAATTGCATTTTAGGATTAGATTGAGGGTGATTTTGCTTGATTTGAGTGGATCTTCTTGTTTGAAATCTAATATGGTTGTTGAACAAGGATAGCTATTCAGATCACAATTCTTAAGATCCATTTAGATCTGAAAAATCAGCAAAAACAACAAAAATCGGTCAATTTTGCCAAATTTGAACAAAAAGGAGACAAAATCATTATCATATCTAATAGCTTTTTATCCTCTTACAAGAAATCTTCGCCGAGTTGCAAGAAGCTTTGGTTTCACTCACAGATCCTTTAGATTGAAGGGCAAAGATTAATTCCCAGTAGATTTGCAAAAACATCAAAAAAACCATCAAAAAAACATCAGAAAACCACTAAAACCCTAAAAAAAAAAACCTTCGTCCGATTCATTGTGCATAGGTGTGATTCAGATCTATCTACTACCAGGTCGACGAAAATTAATACCAAAAATAGAAGGTTAAAGTGACTGTTTATCTAGTTGTTGGTAACCTTTTGTGGAAAATTCACAACTTTATGCAAAAATATCAATTCTTTGAGAAGAACCTTCGCCAGAGTCTGTGTCAGTCCCACTTACTATTTTTGATAATTAGTAAGTTGGTGGGCAAAGGTCTCCCAAAAAATCAGTTGTCATATTTTATATTTTTGTCAAAAAAGTCTCTTTTTCCCAAAAATACCAATATTACTCTTGATTCTTGACCAGATCCTTTGTCGAGTATTCTGAGGATTCTGAATATAGTAATTTATCGATTGTATCATATCTATCATGATCTTTTAAAAAGTCAATTTTAACTCTCGCCAAGCTGCAAAAACCCTATTTTTTGTCAGAAAGAACCTTTGTCAGTTCTACCAAATATTCATTTGTGTCAGATTTATCCACTGTAAAGTCGGCAAAGATTAATTTTACCATAATTGTCAAAAAATAGCCAGATCAGTGATCTTTTACCAAAAATAAAAGTGAAGAACCTTCACCCATAAAACCTTCGCCAGTACTATTCTTAGATTTTGATTTACCAGATCTAGCCACTGTCAATGTTTTGATCCATTCTGATATATTCTGATGAAAATTATGAAAAATCTTTATTTTTAGTGTCGATCACTTGATGAAGATCTATTTTCTGAGATTCTGATTATTTCCAAGTGATAAAGGTTTTACAGACCTGATCTGATCTGAACTGAGATAGGATTTTTGTTGAAAAATCTAGATCCAATCTCATTGTCTGATTGACTCAATTTGGAATTATGGCTGAAGGAAGACCAATGAATTTACCACCAATTATTGTTAGGTCTCCTCGTCTAGATATACCAAAATACAATGGGTTATCTGATCCCATCAGATTTCTCCAAATCTTTTTTAAATCGTGTAGGGTTTATGGAGAAGTTTTTCTACAAGATAAACTTTAGCTATTCCCTATGGCCTTAACTGGGTCTGCTCAAGATTGGTTTTATAACCAAGATGAAGTAGAATGACAAGATTGGGAAGTGGTTAAAGGCGCTCTCATTACGAGATTTAAGCCCAGAAAATTTATGGAAGGTCTCTTTCTCTTTTTAAGTAAAATTAAAATGGAAAAGAGAGAGGCAGTAAGAGATTATATTGAACGGGTCAAATAACTCAGATTTGAGTGTGATACTGATCTAATCAATAAAGGTGCTTTGATTATGTGGTTTTTAGCAAATCCACCCAAACGGATTAGACGCAGGCTGAAACGCCATACTGAATACTCTATGATACAAAGCGCTATGGCTGATACAATTCATGAGGAAAATGAAGATTCTGGCAATGAACCAAGTATTGGAATGTTGTCTTATACAACAGGGCAAACCACGACAACATCCACCACCAGTGCATCAATGAATATCAATGTTATTGCATAGAAGATGGTTGACGAGTTTGAGAAACTTAGTCAGAGGCAGCAGATGCAGCTAGATAAGATGTAGTCCCAATTTGACGAAAAACTGAAATATCTTGAAGATGTTCAAGCTAAGAGTAGCAAAGCAACTGAACAGCTTGTTAATACTTTTCTCGGGTCGGAAAAATGTTTGGTGCTCAATTTGTGCGAGAAATCACACCATCAACGAATGTCCGTCGCTTAAAAAATGAATGACAGATAGTATTTGTCATTTGTGCAATTCTAAGGGTCATGAAACAGCCTTTTGCTCGTTTAATCCTCGGATTATCTAGCAAAGTTATGCTAAGATTCAGTATCGACAACCTACGTATACAAAGGGGCCTGACAGAAAGCCTTTTTTAACTTTGGCCTTGGATTTCTTGAATGACTAGCTCTGCCAGCTCCAACGGAACAGAGTGCTCCTCTTGTAATCTAATGGAACCAGAACCTCATCGTGCTAATGAGCAATAAAAATATAGCCATGATCAGGAGAGTGGTCCTTCAAAGCAGTATGCTATCTATGCTGCTATGCAACAACAAGCAGCTAGACAATGGACTAGAGCGCCACTTGGATGTTTTGCATGCAGAGAAAACCATAGAGTTGCTGAAATTCTGAACAAAGAAAAGTTTGTACCATTATGTAGAGACTATGGTTATGAACATTGTTTTAAAGATTGTTTAGCAATACCCAAATTACCTCCGGTTACTACTCAAGTGAACATGATTACAATCAAGAAAAGACTAGTAGCTCAACATGAACCAGCTGTACCTTTGATAGTTGTTACCAGAGCTCAAAAACAGAAAGGAGTTCTAGTTGATTCAGTACTTGCCGAATCTACACCAACTACAAATATATCTACCGCATCAGGCGTGTATCCAAACCTCAAAGCAGAAAAGAATCCAGGACATGAGACAATGGATTAAATAGTTGCAAGAAGAAGAAGTCCTAGAAGCCACTAAAGCAGCAGTCGAAGTCCCTTCTCCATCTATGCCAAACAAATGTTAATACACATTTGCACCATTATGAAAACCTTTCAAGATGATAGAACCCAAAGCAGCACAAACGAAAATGATCATGGATATGTTGGAGAATTTCTAAAACTGGTGTCGAAAGCAAAAGAAGTATTAACATAAAGGTTGACTCAGATGGAACCACCAGTCCATCAGAAGCCACTTTTTTGTGCTAGGTTTAAAAAATCGAATGAAGTACTCAATGTGGGAGCAGCCTAGGAAAGTGAGCAAAAAAACATCACCCTGCCAATACAGCATAGACAGTTTAGTAAAGAAGCAACTGTGATTGATGGAGATTCAGGAGTTAATAATTTGATTTCAACCAAGCTATGTGCAAAATGGGGACTTATTAAGCTGAAGCCTGTCACTTTTGCCATTAAACTAGCTGATCAAACAAAAGTCCATTCGAGAGGAATGGTTGAAGGCGTACCTGTCAAAATAGCTGGAGTGCAGTTTGTCATTACTTTTGTAGTAATGGACTTACCTGACGCACCAAATGTATATCGAGTTTTATTGGGATGTCCATGGTTACAGTTGCACAAGTAATTCATAACTGGGGCACCGACAAAATTACTTTCGAAAATTGTGAACGTGCAGTCAAAGTAGATCCAATCACTTGGATTATCAAGCCAGTAGTACAAAGAGGGAATGATGATTCATCAACAACGGATCATACCTGCGATCGACAAGTGAAGACTCTAGGAGTCTAGGAGTCCATTATGACTCTCAAACTGACACTGTCAATTGGAATCAAGCTCTTGCAACAATGGATTGTACAGCAGGCTATATGTGTCAACAAGATAATCAATCCGAATTGAGCAAAATTTTCTTACTCGATCGAACTTTGGACATGCCGATCACTTTTCCATTGAATATAATGAATCTAGCTTGGATATCAACTGAACCAATTCCAAATCTAATACATGTTAGTCATGCTTTGACTTATGATGGAGAGACAGAACTTACGGATGAACAGATTCTCAATCCTATGAATCCTACAAGATATGGAGTTCAAGATATTCCAGATGAGCCAACAATAAAACTGCCAAAGGCAGTTATATTGAAGGAAGACAAGATGGCAGGACCTATGACAAAGAAACAAGCTAAGCAACACTATTATACGATCCTAAAATGGAAAAAATCATCTCGAAAAGTTGATTTTAAGAATGTACCACCTTTATTGGATAAAGGAAAAGAGAAGGTCAAAGATGATACTTCAAGTTGGAATTCTCGCAAGAAATCACCATCAACGAAGTCGTCACCTTCATAGACGAGCTATGTCTAGACTGGTACAGATCATGCCATACATAAGAGATTCTATAATAGAATGGTAAAGATACTCACGCACCTACTGCTTCTCATAAATTGTTTGGGGATACTGGTCCTTTGACAGTTTGAATCCTGGTTCCATCTTAAGGTAGGTGCTATTCTATGATGAATGCCTAATTCATATGTTGTTTCTTCAGTCATTATGTTTACGCTAGATCCAGAATCTATGGGTACACTATCTAAGATGCAGCCATTGATTACTACCTGAATCTCGGGTTGACCTTCATCATCGTAATTAACTAATCCTACGTTGACTAATGTTAACTTTGTTTTTATTTTATTTTTATTTTGCAAAAATTGCTTAATTTCTTTCTTGTAATATTGATTATCGTCTAATAATTGTTTAAAGGTTTATAACTGGATTTGAAAATGTTACTTTTTTTAACTTTTCTAGTTTCTTCGTCTAAGAGATTTTTAGCTTCTAAACTAATATCAACATCATAATATTTTTCAGTAGGCCTATCAAGGTCTAATTCTTTACTATTAGGAATTTTTACTAACTGTTTTACGACCTTCGCTTTTTCTGTCGCGTTTTTCACGATTTTTGCAGATTTCGTCTTAGTTTTCTTCTTATCTTTAAGAGTTATAGAATCTTTACTACTTCTAGTAGTTAATTTATTTATATCTACATCTAAATTTGGCCATTGATGGTGAAACTTTTCTAAAATGCCTTTTAGATATGCTTGCTGGCTAAGATAGATCTTCTTCTGAAGCCTATTTCTAGTAATGTGAATTCTTAGCAAAGAATGGATAGCTCCTAAATCAGTCATGTCAAATTCCTTTGACAGATCACTCTTAGTAGTGTGCAGAAGAGAAGTGTCGTTAGACAAAATAAATGCATCATCTACAATTTTGAAGCCAGTTGAAAATTGAAATCGGTTTGGAGTTACGGTTTTCTACACATATCTGGTGATTTCTTTGTTGTTTGTGCACCGTTTTGGATGCCATAAGGACAGGAAGGAAGATAACTATATTATCAACCAGCCATGGAGAGATTCTGAGGTTTATGTCGGAGATTTGTCTGTAGACAATTAACCTAGCAGATTTGTGATAAAAGGTGAAAAAAGCCACTTTGTCAAGTTGAGCTAAAATCATCGTTTTGAACACTCTGGAGACTTAGAATCAATAGGGCGACCCTGTTCTAGGCCTCAGATCGCGCTCAATATGATCTAAAATAGAGTTTGATCAAGTTGAAAATGGGCAGGGTAGGCGCGGTCGCAGATAGAGAGAGTGTGTAGCTCACGCGCGTCCAACCAAGCTGAAGTCGTAGTGTCTCGAGGGAGCTGGTGTCTCCAAGAAAAGAGTTCGACGCACGGGCAGGCTGGTGACCACTGGATAAGCTCTTGTGTAGATCGACGATGGAGGGAGCACCATCGGATCAAAACTGATCATTGGATCTCCTTAAATCCATTTTAATTTCAATGGAAGGGGCCTGAAGTGCATTTCACATTGCAACTTCATAAAAAAATTTCAAAGGCACTCGGACTGTACTTGCAGGTACAGTCCCAAGTTCATGAAAGGTGAAGTTCTTTCATTTGGAAGAAACAGTTCAAAAACAAGAAAATACGAAAGGCTATAACCTCCAAACGAAGGGCACCCGGACTGTACTCGCAAGTACGATACAACAAAATAGAGTGATTGCAACAGAGAAAGTGTTCGAAGTGCACCAAAAGTGATTTCACCATTCCATTGGGCACGTAGTTGGGAGTTGACGACTGAGTGCATTTCAGAAGGCGACGCCAATTTGGCATTCAATTTGGTGGAAAAGTGGCGAGTGGCCTGGTAAGGAAAAAAGTGTAGGTCATTATTTTCAACTTCTGATATCACAGTTGGCCTCGGCATACTGCTTTTAGCCTACGACAGAAGTTTCAAGCAGTTTTGCGATGACAAACATGGGAGAGTCCATTTTGAGTGAAAGTAGCAAATTGGACAGGATTTCCTACTATGCAGTTCTTGAAGATCTTTGAGCAATAGGTTGACCAGATTGCGATGGTGTTTCTTCTTGAAGTTGTCCAAATCTGCTCGAGCTACCTTGGTCTGGTTTGGTTGTAGGTATTGTTGGTTGCTTGGCTTCTGTAGCTGTAGCTGCAGGTTCTTTAGAAGAAACATAACGAGTGGAAGATTCTATGTTGTGTAAAATAGGATGAAATAACACAATGCCATCTGTCAATGGTTGTTTGAAGTCATAGAATGTATCTTCCTTGAAGATTACATCCCTAAAAGAAAATGCTACATTGGTGGATGGATCATAAACTTTGTAAGCTTTATGTTCATCAGGATAGCCAATAAAAATGCATTTATCTAACCTCTAGTCCATTTTCTTCCTAAGCCTTCTAGGAACATGAATGAAACATATATAGCCAAAGACTTTCAAATGGTTGAGACTAGGCTTGTGTCCATGCCAGGATTGATAAGGAGTTCTGTTATTGACGACTTTGGTGCTGGATTTGTTCTGAATATAATAGGTTGTGGCAGTAGCTTTTGCCCAGAATTTTGCAGGTAAGTGCAGTTGGTGTAGCATAGATCTGGCTAAATTGAGAAGCGTTCGATTCTTCATTTCTATAATTCCGTTCTGTTGAGGCATGTAAGAAGTTTCAAATTGTTTTCGAATGTCATGTTCGGCCAGATAGTCGGACATCTCATTGGAGATGTATTCACCACCACCATCAATTTGGAGTGCCTTTGTAGATGTTTGGGTTTCAGCCATGGCCTTGAATCTCTTGAAGCATTGAAAGGCTTCTGATTTATGCTTAATGAACATGAATATAGACCATCTAGAGTAATCATCTATGAAGGTGATTAAATAAATTGCATCTCCTAAGGATGAAATTGGCATTGGATCACAAAGATCGCTATGTACAAGATCTAATACATGTTTTGTCTTTATGGAATGTGTTCTGGGAAATCTGCTTCTAGAGTGTTTTCCATAAATGCAAGATTTACAGAAAAAAGATTTTCTATCTAATGAAAGAGAAAAATACAATCCATCAACTAAATTATTACAATGCATGTATTCACATGTCCAAATCGACCATGCCACAGTAAATCCTGATCGTTTACATCATCATTTGAACTACTAGCTAATGCAATTGAGTCAGATAGTACATATAAATTTGACTCTAGTGTAGGTACTCAAAGTAGTATCCTTGTCAAAGATTGTACATTGTTCAGAGGAGAAAATGACAATGTAGTCTGCATCAGTTATCTTAGAAATTGATAACAAATTATTAGATAGTTGAGGTACATGAAGAACGTTCGAAATAGAGACAGAAAGAGTGTTCTTGAACAAAATCTTTATTGTCCCTTTGCCTTCTACGTGAATGGTGCTTGAGTCTTCGAGGTAGATGACTTGTTCTCTGGTGTAAGTTTCATATTCAGTAAACCACTCCCTTTAGGGAGTCATGTGTTGGGTAGCACCATTGTCCAGATACCAGCAATCGTAGTCTTCATCACTACTATTGTAAGCCATTAATGGTTGAGATGGTTTGTTTTCATCATATATGTGCTCCTTAAATTCTGCCACGTTGGTAAATTATGGTTGTTGGTGTTGTTGTTTCTTTGCCTCATTGTAGATGCGGATACGACACTCCTTGATGTCATGATTCTCTCTCTTACAATATCTGCAAAAGAGCTTCTTCTGCGATCCACTACTCTCTGATTGAGTTTGAGGCTTAACTGCTATTGTTGCTTCTGCATTTGATTACTGGCCTTGAAGTTGTTTTTCTTCTTGGTGCATAGAGCCAAGGATTTGTCTTTGACGGACAGATCACTGGTCTTTCTCCGCATTTCTTCTTGAAGAAGATGACCGATGACCTTTTGAAGAGTTAGGTCAGGTTGAGTGGAGATCATCACAACAAAGTGCTCATACGACTTTGGTAAAGAAGAAAGCAAGGTCATTATAGCATCATCATCTTGAATAGCGCATCCTACAATTGACAATTGATCTTGCAAAGAATTAAAATTATTGATGTGAGAAGTGATGGCTATTGAATCAGACATTCTAAGAGTAAAAAACTTCTTTCTAAGATGCAACCTAGTGGTCACATCATGAGTCTCATACAGATTAGACAACAAGTCCAGTGCTTCCTTGGAGGACTTGCATGTGGTAATGTGGGATATTTGAGAGTCGGCCAGATTCAGTGTGATCGATGCTAGGGCCTTCTGATCCTTGATCTTCCATGCCTTAGCTATTTCAAGATCAGTGTATTCTAGTTTCGGGTCAGACCCATCTACAACATCCCAAAGATCTCTATCTATCAACATCATCCGAAGTTTTAACTTCTAGATGTAGAAGTTAGAACCGTTAAATCCATCAATGACTCTAACTTCGTCGAATAAAGAAGATGAAGTGTTATCAGTAAGAGACATGTTGACAATAATCGAAAAATAGAATAACCTCTTGGTTTATTTAAGTGGGCTCTGATACCACTTGATGGGGTTGCACACCCTAACACTGGTAGGATAGAATAGAATGCTCTGATACCACTTGTTGGATGCAAGTGCCTGAACACCGGTAGGATAGAACGAATTGCTCTGATACCAATGTTGGAAAAAATAGGAACACGGGTAATGGATGGAGAAAAAGCAACAATGTAGGTTACAACCTGAAATTGGACGTAACAAAAATGTTAAATCTTTGGTGCACACAGCTAAATGAGAGCTTGAAATGTATTTATACACATCGTTCTTGTTTCTTACAAGAAACGGTTTAACTAGTCTATATTTACAAGACTAGTTAAGCTCTAAGCTTGTACTTGGTCATGAAATAGTGTACAATGACATTTGTACATGTGTACATCACTTAGGTTTGAACTCTGCTTCAGGAACATGATATAATAGTGCTTATCGCAACTGCATGTTGACCGCAATCATTCCTTCTATGGTCCCCTAGCAGTCCTTGGCGTCACGTGCCTTAGCCACAGGTGGAGTGTGAAGTTTATCCACAGGTGGATTGTGAAGTTTATCCGCAAGTTGACGTAGTCGCAAACAGATCGCAACCTGCATTTGGACAGTCCCCTGGCGGTCCATTTCCTGAGAGAGAGAGAGAGAGCCACATGTTTTGACTTTGCGATGACTTGGCGATGCCTTGGTAGTTGGTCTTCACAAGATGACCACAAATGTTGACTCTACCATGACTTGGCGGTTCTTGATGGTGCCTTCGACGATAGCTTGCAGTTTTGCTTCAGCCAGTGGTCTTTGCAAGCAACCGTAGGGTTGACTCCTTCGTTGCCTTGGCAGTTCCTTTCGGTCCCTAAGGCAGTTCCTTGTGGTGCTTGGCGGTTCTTTGCGATGCATCGTTGCCTTTGCATGTAGACCGCAACTAACCTTCTTGCTGTGGTCTGGCGGTTTGTTGCCTTCACACATAAACCGTAGCTTACGTTCTTGCGGTGATATGGTGGTTGCCTTCACATATAGACTGCAATAGTTGCCTTTGGCGGTAGTTGCGGTTCGTTGCTGACCGCATATGAACCGCAAAGTGGTTCATACAAAGTTGAAGTCATTAAAGATGGTAGGTCTTCAATGTACCTCAAAAGTTGACATTCGAATGCTGAAAAAATATCAAAAATGTACCCTTTGATCCATTTTTTTGACTGTGGGCAGAAACCCGTGTATTTTACCAGGTGTAGGTCTGCATATAGAAATAGAGTAGTTTTGTAGGTGCTGCAATCTACGTCCGAAAACACGACTAAATATGCAGGTAGCAAAATAAAAATTTATAATTCCTACGTATCAGATGAGTAGACATAAAACCAACATAGGTTGCATCTGATCCTAGATCAATGATCAGAAATATGCAGGAAGAGTTTTGAATGAATTATTTCACCAAGGAGAAAACTGTGGGCTGACGAATAACAGGAGGAGGGGAAGTAGATCCTCAATCTGATTTAGAGTCCGAAGACGCTGAATCAAAGGACAGGACGATGTGGGGCCGCTTTGCAGGGATGACTTTCAGAGGAAGGGAAGCAACTAGCCTACAAGATCCAGATTTTTTAGGGACAACCTGCTTCCTCTTCTGCTTGAGGTAGTCGGGAGGTCTAAGCTATCTAGAGGCAGATCTCTGGAGGTGCTGGCGTTATCCAAGTGAAGACCTGAATAACTCTCTCGAAGTCTTTTGAGAATTATGAAATTCTTGGGCATGATGGTAACACACTTACCATGCACGGCTAAAAGAACGGAATCCTGAAAAAACTAGGACATATAGTCCTTTGCAGCACCCTGTAAGACATGCATGGCTATAATAGCAAAACTAACATGAAGCCCGAGAGACATGGTGACATTTCTAACAATTCGATCGAAGGGAGCTTTTTGAATCAACAATTTGGCTGATCTTTGAAGTTTCTTAATCCATGTTCATCCGTACAGGTAATTATGACGTATTCATTAGCTACATGTGGGGGCAAGCACGTGGAAGAATTGGACAGCGATATGTGTCATTCTGCATGTGAGAACTGTCGCATCAATCATTCGATGAACGGAGAATAATCTCAAAAAATTATTGAATGGCACTTGTGATTTCGATCGGATTCCACACGTGCAAAAAAATTTTATAAGTAGATCATTTCTGACGTGTTTTTTCACAAAAATATGCGATTTCTACTCCTAATATGGCTTCAAGGGCACTCTTTCTATCCGGCATACTCAGTTCGTATATTTGCACTTGAAACCGATATTGGTCGCTCGGCTATCGCTTTTAAGCGCGCGTAGTTATTTCAATTGCCTTGACCTATGTATCTGTGCTCAAAACCGATACTCATTTTTTTGATATTGGTCCTGAGCACATAATGCTTCCCATACCTACTTGCCCTCCCGTTTTGTGCTTGAAATCGATATCCCCAACCTTCCTTTTTATGTAATTTCCTTGAATTTATTAGTTTATCAACATCCTTTTTTCTGCAATTTTTTTTTTTTAATGTCTAATTTTGATTCAAGTCAGCTATCTTTTTTTCATGAATTTGGTATTATTGAGAATATAGAGTATTTCAAAACACTTTTTTTTTTCTTTTTGTTCTTCCTTCTATCACAGACTTGGTGAGCCTCAGTAGGCATAGTTATAAAGCTAAGCTTGACAAAATGTTCACCAAGTTGCATGATGATTTCAAGTTTGTAGATATTTGTCAAATACACAATAAAAAGTGTAGATTTGTAGAGTTTCAATCAGGCTTTTTTTTTTTTCTTTTGTTAAATATTTCTGATGATTTGGATGTTTCCACGTCTTCTACCTCTGAAGTTGCTTCTTCCAGCAGTACAAAATCTGACAAATCCAAGCCTGTAGATATAGACCCCTAGAACTACCACTACTCTTTCTCCAACCGATAAATCCCTAATCACCTTGCCTACTTTTAATATAGATAATAATTCTTTTTTGACATTATCGGACATATCGGATATTTTTTATTTCACAGAGGCCGAGGCTCTTTGCATTTTATTCAGGGAAAGATTGCTTGAAATTGGTTGTTGAGGAAATGCGCCAAAAAGAAGATGATCTTCCTCTTGAAAAGGAGTTTCTCATATTGGTTTTCAAAATCAGGTTGGTTTTCCAAAACCAATTGTCTATAGACCAACCGTTATTGACATCAAGAGGTGGTCATAATATTGATGGTGAGACAATAATCGAGGAAGACAAAGCTGAATGCGTAAGTTTTGTATCTTGTCTTTAACTAGTTGATCTGTAATGTCAGATTTTATACTGGAGCTTACTTTGCATTTTATCTTTTCAAAAAACATTTTACCTTGATGATTTTGCAATTCGTCGAGGAGGGCAGAGATCTTCTGCTAGAGAATTTTCAAGAGACCATGCATTGGGGCATTATCTAAAGTTCTTCAAGAATAATGAGATAAGTGTTGCCCATTCAAAGTTTCATCAACATGGTGAAACAATGATTATGGCAATCAAGACACTTTCTCATTTTCTTGGAGGACATAATTTTAATAGGGTCCATAGAATGATTTTTGTTAAGAAAACTATTGCACTTATATTAGGATATGGATCAGTGAATTCCATGCTCAAATCAACACATTTTGCATTGTATGTTGCGTATGTTGATCTGAGTAAGCATGAAAACTACGAGCTCTTGGATCCGTACGAAAGAAGAAAACTATTGCATGATTCTAAATTGCAACTTTCTTAAAGAAAGTGTTAGAAACAGAGTAGACATTGGAGAACCAGACTTTGTAATATTTTTCATTTAATATACAAAATATCTTTGTATGTCTATTGTCTATTGGCTTGTATAAATTTGTATGCTTTTTGAATTTTTTATAGTCCGTCAATTTTGTATTATGACAAATTTAGACTCTTTAGTAAAACCATTGGAAAAGTTGCAATATGTAGTTGTTCTTTGTGCTAGTCCCACCATGTTGTGTACTTTTATGCCACTCTTGCTTGCCAATGAGATTTTTCCATTCTTTGAGATGACCATATGCTAAGACTTCCACTATTTCTTGCAAATAATGTCGAATGATGCCGTAATATGTGTTACATGTCATACAAACAATATATAGATCAGTACCAAAAGTATCTAAATTAATTTCACATATTTGTCTATAATAGTATTACACCGAAATCTTACCATATAATGTGTTATATGATCTGCTCCCCATGCACTTTGAATTGCATCCACAAATTCACTGGTTGTTTTCTGTATCATTTGTACATCAATATTTGAAAATTGATCTTTTCTCAAGTATTTCACCATGTTGTCTAATTTTCTCCAAACTTCTGCTTTGAGTACCCGAGTAGAACCTCGTTAATCGAAATCTTGAATTGCAACTATTATCTCTTTCCAAACCGAGTATTAAATTCTGGTTTCTTTTCTAGAATAATCTGATAAAAATCTACGAGCTTTGGATCCTCCAATGCTCAATTTGCATGGAATATTTTCTGATTTACCTGAAAACTTGTCGTCTTTTTTTATTTTAACATGGCCTTTATGTAAGCCTGCTTTAGACAATACATCCTCTAATCTGGATATAGCTTGCTTTGAAGATGACTCCGGCTTGGTATTCCATGCAAACAAGATGTAAAGATATATTATTTTTTCTATTATATGCACCTCTGCACAAATATGAACATTATGAATAGGAATCGCTAGTACGAGTTTCTAATTAGGATCTTCTCCATCTCTTGATATTCCTATACTCCTTGTCATGTCTTTTGTTGTCTTCATGCAATACGAACAAGGGTGTTTAGAGTTAGTTCTATGAGATACATTGAACATACAGTTTAATGTCTTTAGATCTCCTGCTAAATGTCATTCTATGTTGAAAGTGCCAATTCCAGGAACACTGAGTGCAACTCACTCCATGTGATATGGTGGTAGGATATGATGTTCTACTAAAGATCCATGAGAGAATGTCATGGTCTTCTTTCAACACCTATAAGAGAAACAAAAAATTGATTTAGCATAATGTTAACATAGAGAAGATTATCCAAATAAAATCCATATAAGATTATCCCTATATAATCTATAAAAGGACTACTATACCTGAAAATCTGCCAGCCACCAAATATCATTTTCTGATTGAACACTGAAGTTGAGGCCTTTTGAGTGTTCTGAATTTGAAAGTGCTCCATTCATGATCGTAAGACTAACTCTCTCC
Organism: Diphasiastrum complanatum; assembly: GCA_029204225.1. Lineage (NCBI taxonomy): Eukaryota > Viridiplantae > Streptophyta > Lycopodiopsida > Lycopodiales > Lycopodiaceae > Diphasiastrum > Diphasiastrum complanatum. The sequence continues at coordinate 23,930,839 of CM055097.1, read as the reverse complement.
ATTTTTTGTCCCTTTATAATTTTAGACTCATCTAACTTAAGAATAACTATCAACTTGTTATTGACATTCTCATTTGTAATATCGTAAAAATCTATGATGAATGTTAGTAACTGATTAATGTCAATAAACAGATTGTTGGAATTGTTATAAACTAGACATTCTCCCCTCGAGCAATAGAATCCATTGATATGAGATGGATTACCAACTATTTTCTGCATACCTTGGTTTAACATGTCTTCTTTTTTGTAAAAGATGAAATGGTCGTGGGATTGGAAACTTTTTTATACTTATCTGTGCAAATGCTCCTTTATCATCTTAAACATTGTTGCATATGCTTCTCTACTGATGCTAGAAAAATGACATGCCCCCTAAACCAATGTCATGTCCAATATTTGTCCAACTTCATTCATAATGCTATCAATAATTGAAGCCTTAATCTTTTTCATTTTGTTAATGTTTAACATTGATTTCATAGATTTAGAAGTTAAAATAGAACCTAATGAATTTCCAATGGAAATATCATCGGCCAAAAGGTTTTCAGCAACCAATGTTGATCTGCATGGCAAATATAATGTTTATAAAAAAGTCCGTAGAGATTAGGACACTCATAGTATTGACAACAACATAATAAACAAATAAACTCTAAGTGGAAATAAATAAATAACAAAATTGGCGAGTATGATTGAATCAAGAAGTTCAAACAATATTCAACCAAATAAGCTATAACTTACTTGAATGCACATATTCTTCTTTTTCGATAACCTCCTATGGATGGTAGATCACATATATCCTTGGTTACCAGTCTTTTTCTCTTGCTGTTGTTTACCTTTCTGTTGAGAAAATCCATATCTTTAACAAGAGACAAATATGAGATACGCATGGAATGCAATTTTTATCTTATAATTACTAGTTGTAAAATGACGCAAAGAAGATTTCAACATTTGAATCTCCTTCTTGTACATCTCATTTTCTTCCAAACAAGTTTTCAACTTTGTAGTTTTTTCTTCGCACTCCTTTGATATTTTCCTTAATTCCTCTTCCAAATAATGTATTATTTGCATTGAATGTGCATTCCCATAGAGTTTCATATTCTCACAGTAATCCAAAAGGCCATTTTTTCCATGACACATATAGATTATTAATTGAGTCACTGAATGAAAATCAGGATGTTGCAATGAATATGGATCAATAGGATACAATGTTCCTGATGACCATAAATCTACATGTTTTAGCTTTCCCTCCCGATATCAGATCATATCAAAAGTTGATAATTTGGATTGTTTTGAATTTCTTGTCTTGAGAGGAGCATATTCTGGTGACAGATCCACATGAAGATGATAAAGCTCAGTTATCAGTACAATAGTATAGTAGCAAACAACACAATGACAATAACAGAGCTAGAGATGGCGCTAAACACTTATTCGACCCTGGAGATAGAGATGGCGTAGGCTTTGTTTCTGAAATGTCACTCCTAATTCAAATTTTTGAGTGTTCCCAACTATTGAGAGGGAATGTTTCAACATTTTGAAAATTATACTTTGACTATGGTTAAGCACCAGTGACATTTGATGTGATTAAAATAAGGTAGATTCATTTTCATGGAAAGTAGTGCGGGTAGATGCATAAAGAAGTTATAAAATGATATTTTAATTACTTTATTGTTATTTTTCTCTTTACATGGCATTTCTTATAGGGCCTTCTTTGGGCCCATATTTTCTCTAATGTGGAGCCAAGTCAAGATCAAGAGAAATTTCAAGATCCAAAAACTCCAAGGAGATCTTCAAGAAGTAAAATGGAGCTATCAAGGCTCACTTATATTGGTAAGGAAAGACAATTTGAAGTTGGTCAACCCTCTCATGCTCTTTCAGCATATTTTGATAAGTCATTTAGTGTGCAAGAAGCCTTAGAATCAAAAGAGTGGAATGATGCAATGGCTTTGGAGTCTAATGCTTCGATTGAAAATGCTACTTGGATTTTGGTAGATCTTCCATGTGATAAGAAAACAACTGATTGTAAATGGGTCTTTAGAAATAAGCACAACCAATATGGACCCATTAATAAGCTCAAGGCTAGGCTATGTGTAAAGGAATATGCTCAAATAAAAAGGTTAGATATGAAGAAACTTTTGCACCCATTGCCAAGATAACTAAAATTAGGATCTTAATTGCCTTGGCTTCACATTTCAATTGGTCACTTGGTCAAATGGATATGATTAATGTATCGTTTTAATGGATAGATTGACAAGGATATCTACATGGATCTGAGGGCTTCATCAAAGAAGAACGTGAAGAAAATGTTTGTCTACTCAAAAAGAGCTTGTATGGTTTGAAGCAAGCTCCAAGATTATGCAATGCTCTTAATTTCACTTTGAGTGAGTATGATCCATCACTCTACTTAAAATTCATTAATGAAAATGTATTCATACTTGTATTAAATCTAGATGATTAATTTTTAGTGGCGATAGTGATAAATTTATTGATGAAACCAAGTTGGCATTGTGTATGGAGTTCAAGATGCAAGATCTCGGCCCTTTGTATTATATTTTGGGCATTCTGGTAGTTAGGACAACGCGTTATAGCTTAATTTGTCAATATTAGTATGCTACTTCAATCCTTAAAAGATTTAACATGGATCTATGCAAGAAAGAATAAACTCCAATGCAACATCATGTAAGAGATTCAAATAGAGATGATGAAAGATCCTTCAAGGACATTGCTCTCTATAGGAGTCTCATAGACTCCTTGATTAACCATTACAAGACTTAATTTGAGCTACAATGTTAACAGGCTGAGTCAATTCATGCAACCTCCATTGATCCATCATTGAAAATTGGCAAAACATGTGCTAAGATACATTTCTAGCACAATCGACTTTGGAATCTTGTATAGGGATTGGATTTTCAAATTCAGAATTGTAGGCGACAAGATGGATAGAAAATACATAAGTTCTCATGCTATTTTTATTGGAGGAGTCATTTCTTGGCTCTCTAAAAAGTATGACACCAACTCTCTCTCTCTCTCTCTCTCTCTCTCTCTCTCTCTCTCTCTCTCTCTCTCTCTCTCTCTCTCTCTCTCTCTCTCTCTCTCTCTCTCTCTCTCTCTCTCTCTCTCTCTCTCTCTCTCTCTCTCTCTCTCTCTCTCTCTCTCTCTCTCTAGTCTAGCAGGAGAGATTATGCTTCCGTAAGTCTATTCGGTATGCCCCGAGTAAGTGCAGATTGTTTGACACCATCGTCACCCCTTCAGGCTTATATGTGGCAGAGATATGGTGTGCAGCACTATCATCTTCACACTGGTCCAACATTTCATGCTTACAGACCACCATGTTGCTCGCATGATTTGAGCGAAGCCCTAAGTTCCACATGAGATCATCCTTGCAGAGTTTGCCACCCCCCTATTCAGATTGAGGCAGCCTTCCAACTTATCACGTACATCCAGAGAGCTCAAGCACTTCCTTATACAGAGCAGAGATATACGCGACTTGCACTCATGTCCTCTCATCACCTTCAAAGTCATGGATACCGACTATCATGGTTCTCTTAGGCATCACACTTCCTCATGGGAAACATTTGGTATAATTATCACTGATCTCCCTTTGGAAACACACCAGTACATTCTGCAGCAAGATGCCACTGGTCTTCCAGTTTTACCTCGTTATTTGTCCTTTGGACTATCACACGGTCTTTGTTTCACTTTGGGACAGTTTAGAGTCTCCTCACATTAGTTGGCTTTTGAGACAGGTAGATTCCAGGGTACACCACGAGAGGAGAGACTATGTCTGCTATGTCCCCTACATGAGATAGAGTCCGAGGAGCATTTCATCTTCAGATGCCCCATATATTATGAGATTAAAAAGAGATATCATTGTCTATTCCATGACATGCCTACTACACTCAGAGCACTGGATATGAGGACTCTCGATGTGTCGCACTTATGCTATGAGAGATGGTCTTATGAGATTAGACATCACTGTCTATTCCGTGACACATCTACTATACTCAGAGCACTGATTGGATATGAGGTCACTGTGTCGTAGTTACGCTACGAGAGATGGTCTTGTTGCGCTGGGATCCTCCTGTTACAGCTCATATCACATCTTTTTTCAGCAACATCACTATATGATATTACTCTACTCCTGGCAACTATTTTACTCCCATTTATGGACAGTTGGCAGTTTGTAGTTTACAGTTATATTACTCATTTCTCTTTTATGCATAGTTTTTTTCTTGGAGACGTTTTATATACGCTCCCATGGTTTTCACATACTTGACATGTACTCCTTTTGGTCTTATATGCCTTTAGCATGGAAAAGACATTAATAAAGCTCTCTCTCTCTCTCTCTCTCTCTCTCTCTCTCTCTCTCTCTCTCTCTCTCTCTCTCTCTCTCTCTCTCTCTCTCTCTCTCTCTCTCTCTCTCTCTCTCTCTCTCTCTCTCTCTCTCTCTCTCTCTCTCTCTCTCTCTCTCTCTCTCTCTCTCTCTCATGAGTACAAGGCATTGCTTACAACAACAAAAGACATTGTCTTGATAAAAAGGCTTTTGGAGGAGCTTAAAATCATTAGATCTGAAGACATCTCGTTGATAATGAGTCACAACATTTCAACTCAAGCACATGCTTCAAACCCAATCTTTCATACAAGGAACACAATCTAGAATACAACTAAGTTAGCATGGTCGAGTCCTAGCTTAGAGAGTGAAGAGTGAAAGTTTTCATTGTATCTAAAACTCTCTCTCAATGATAAAATTGCACTCTTCTATACCCACTGAAGTGTGAAATTTCTCAAATTCTGTTCTACTCAATGACTTAGTAAAAACATCTACCACTTGATCTTTAGATTCATAAATGACAAGATCAATGGCACCTTCAAGTAATTTTTTTTAACAAATTGTTGTTGTATCTCTATGTGCTCTTATTAACATTTCTCCATTGGTTGATGCATGACTTATGTTTTCTTAACTGCTCATTCTACCATTGATGTTCCATAGTCTTTGTTCTATGCCTTGTATTTATTTTGCAACTGATTGTCATAGCATCCTAATGCTATTGCTATTGCTTCAATGGTATAGCAATAGCAATAGGATGCTATTGCTATTGCAAATTTTACATGTGTATGTTACCTTTACATACAAGTTAGACTGTGTCTTTCTGTTTTGAATACAACATTCAATTATTGAGAATTTTAATGTAAAGGTCAGCTTATTTGTCCCAAATTGCCAAATTTAGAGCCTTCCAAAGTTTGTTGCAAAAATCAAGCCCTATATCATTGTTTTGCAAATAACATTTAGATTTTTGGTGCTTTAAGAATCTCATTTCAAGGGCTTTTGAGCAACACAAATATCACCTAATTTGACATACTGACGCCAAACTTATGGTTGTCTGAACTTCTTCTCTAATACCAAATGACAGGAGATCAACCTAGCAATATCAAGGCTTGTACCAACATCAACAACAAACACAACTCAAAAACATGGAGACTTCTAGCATCAATATCATGAAAGCAAGAGCAAAAACAAGAGAGTATCCAAGCTTCAAGTCTCCAACCAATATGCTCAATAAACAAAAAAGACACTACATATCATAGTCTTGCCTTGAGGCGTACACATGTCAAGACATAGAAATATACACGTCTCTATTACAAGGCCCAAGATGGGCCCATGATGGGGCTTTTATGACATGATGGAAGATCTAAATTTTATATTTCTTACAAGTTGTAGGGACAAGCTATAATAGCTTTAAAAAACTCCACGAAAAAAGGTTTTTGAAATAAAAGATATATCTCCTAGGCACATTTTTTCTACTATGCTTAATTACCAAGTTTCATGCGAGAGAGAAACTTTGAAAATAGAAAAATCGATTATTTTTTTATTGATTTGTTCACGGAGAAGGGTTGCAATGTTGTGGTTGGTTTATCAAAGCAAGTGGATTGAGAATTCCAGGCATTGGTATTAGACGTACATAATAGTGTTGGAAGGTGGCCCTATTCAAGAAGATGGGTTTAGCACATGGAAGGGATTTAATAGGATACGACGGGTACCATAACTAACTCTCTCTCTCTCTCTCTCTCTCTCTCTCTCTCTCTCTCTCTCTCTCTCTCTCTCTCTCTCTCTCTCTCTCTCTCTCTCTCTCTCTCTCTCTCTCTCTCTCTCTCTCTCTCTCTCTCTCTCTCTCTCTCTCTCTCTCTCTCTCTCTCTCTCTCTCTCATTAAATTTTATAATCAAATATTTAGCTTGCTTAGATGTTCTCTTTCTGGCTTTGCAAGAATACAGAGTCAATTGAAATCAAATAAAGTGAATAGGCAGTCTTTTGAAGTTAATATTTGAAAATTTGTGGTTCTTTATGTTATAGTCTGTGTTGCAGCGGATCTTGATTCGGAAGGATTTTGATCCGGATTGCATTTCTGGTCCCGGCACGCGAAAAAAATTCCAAATTTTTTTATGTGGGCCGCAAGCAGGCAGCCCGCGGCCCACATAAAAATTTTTGCTTTCTGAGAGTTGGAGAGTGAGAGAGAGCAAGGATGAGGAGGTGATGGTGGATTGTGGGCAGCGTGGGGCATCGATCCGTGTGTGATCAGGATGGTGGAAGCGACGAGGTGGCGGCGTCTGTCTCCAAAACGATTTTAGGTAAGTTTTGACTTCAAACCTTGGTAGCTCATAGAATGGGCTGTAGGCAACGTAATGAAGTGGTTTTTGGTTTCAAATCATCTGTATTGAACCCCACAGAGACGCTCATGCTATTAGTTTTTTTCCCATTTTTGCTTGTATCAAAAGATATGAATCTCATGCCCCTTTTCCATGTGCTTTTGACTCTTTTTGCAAAGTAGTTTATAATCATCTAATTGAGGTGCAATTTTAGGCCAAACTGTATTTCATCATGCCCTCAAACATGCTTGTGCTGTTAGTTTCGGTTTTTATTGCTTCTAGAGAATGTTTTCGGTTTAGGGCCCAAATTACATGCATTTTAGGGTTTAGGGTTGAATGCGAACAATCCGATTGTTGTTGCTACCAACAGAATACTGACATGTGATTGTTTGCTTCCTCTTTTGCAGGTCTGATACATTGGTTGAGTCACATGATCTGATACATTGACAGATTCACACGATGTCTGTCCTTGGTAGAGGCATTTGGTCAGAGGTAGAGTTGACAGAGGGGGATGTGGCTACACACCAGGGATCTGGTGCCCGCAAATGGAGATGCTTGCATTGTGGCGGCATCTTTACTGGTTCTCTTACCATGGTTAGGGCCCATATGCTACGACTCACCAGGCCAGATGGGCGGGGGATGGGCATATCCACTTGCCCTTGCATATCAGATGCAGAGGTGGAGAGATTGATGGACACATACGGGCGTGACGGTTCATCTCTTGAGCCTTTGAGACCATCTCATAGTGTTGTTCGTGGGTCAGTGGTAGGAGCAGGGACTAGAGCAGGTTCGGGACATGGCAGAGGTGCAGGGTCCAGAGCAGATGCAGAGGCAGGGCCTAGTCACATGGGGGGAGATGTTCCCAGAGCATCCAGCACACATGCAGAGGCAGGGCCTAGTCACGTGGGGGGGGGGATGTTCGTAGAGCATCCAGCACACATGCACCCTCTCGTCCAGTTGTTCCTTCAGCCACGGGTCCATCTCGTCCAGCGTCGTCATCAGCTGCTGACGCACCATTTACAGAGTCAGATCATGCCACAGATGGCCGCAGCGATGCAGCAGGCGATGCTCCACAGTCACACGCCCATCTATGTTTCTGGTGGGCGTTCTAGACCAGGAGAGTCCTATGTGCAGCAGAGAGCGGTTAGGGCTAGGCAGCAGACATTGGACTGAGGTGCGTGGCAAAGACATCATCATGCCCTGTGTACCCGACGGATTGGCCACCTGTTCTATGAGTGTGGCATTCCTTTTGCTGTTGCAGACACTTGGATCTTTAGAGACACTTGCCTTCAGATAGCATCAACTAATTCGTCATGGAGGCCTCCGAGGAGAGAGACATTGCGCACGACCATGCTACGACAGGAGGAGGAGACCATCACACGGGAGCTGAGCTCCATCCACACAGCGTGGCAGACGTAAGAATTTTTTGCTACTCTTTACCACTTCATTTGTTTCAATCTAGAAATTAGTGTTTACAAGTGCACATGTCTAAGAAATTTTGTATTTTTGCAGCTATGGATGCTCGATATTGAGCGATGGATGGACTGACACTCGTTGGCGATCTGTCGTCAATATCCTAGTGTCTTGCCCACTTGGCACAGTCTTCCTACGAGACGTGGATGCTACTCGAGCTGGTGGAGCCATCACGGCCGAGTTCATCTATGAGGCAATGATCTCTGTAGTGCAGGAGATTGGGGCACAGCATGTGGTTCAAGTCGTTACAGACAACGACTCGAACTGCAGATCGATGGGAGAGATGGTGTTGAGGGAGCACCCGAGTATAGTGTAGACCCCGTGCGCTGCACATTGCATCGACCTTCTCATTCAGGACATGGTTGCACTTCCATGGATTCGTGAGGTACAATTTTCGTCACTTTGTAAAGCATTTTGCACCTGTCAATTATTCCAAGCCCCTAACCTCTTTTAGCTTCTAGCAGTTTTTTGTTTAATGTTTGTCTTGCAGCTCACCTCTCAGGCCATGCGCATAGTGAAATTCGTCACCAGAAAGAGGCGCATGCTAGCATTGTTCCGTACATTCTCTCGGCTGGACCTGAAGAAGCCAGCACCCACTCACTTTGCCTTCTTTTTCCTGGTTCTCGAGCGATTGTGCGTCTTGCGAGATCATTTGCGGAGGATGGTATCCAGTGAGGCATTTGATGAGTTCAGGAACTGCATGACAGAGGCAGTGTTCTTCCAAAACATAGTCTTTGCAGAGGACTTCTGGACACGTGCGAGTGAGATTGTAGAGGTTCTTCGACCTATCTTCTATGTGTTGCGCTTAGTAGACCGAGAGGGGTGCACTCTCGGTCTCATATACGAGTTCATGGACCGCATCGGCAAGGTGCTTCACAGATGTGGCTTGGAGGAGGATAGGTACGTCTCCTATCACTTTCTTATTTCAGTTTCACTCTTCTCGTGTTTTCGAAGATGCCTAACCATTTGCAATGTCACCTGTGCAGGAAGGACGAGCTCCTCACACGTTGGGAGGCGAGGTGGGACTACTTCCACAGACCCATCCATGCGGTGGCCCACATGCTGCACCCATTGTGGCGCTCTACCAGACATCCTGGCGACACGGAGCTCCACTGAGGATGGATGGAGTACATCAAGTGTGTATGGCCCGGCGCAGGTATTGTACATATTCTAGCTAGTGTAGTTGTTTGTATTAGCATATGCTTTGGTTTGTGTCCTGACACGTGTTTTATTTCCTTTGCCAACAGGCACGACTCTAGGGAACATAGAGCGAGACATGGTCAAGTTCGAGCGGGGCATGTATCCTTTTGATCGAGAGCAGTGTAAGCTCAAAGAGGACCCGTTGGTGCCTGTCACATGGTGGAGCTTTCATGGCCGCAGTACGCCTGACCTTCAGCGACTGGCGGAGAGGGTCCTTGCACAGGACTGTTCGGCTTCCGCCTGTGAGCAGAACTGGAGTGTATGGGCCAGCCATCACACGAAGAAGAGAAATAGACTCTCCATTGAGCAGTGCAGGCGGTTGGTGTTTGTGAACACCAACGGACGCATGTTGAGACGCACACGCATGCACGGTGACCGCTTGATCGAGGTGGGTTAGTGACTTTACTAGTATTGCTTGATGTACTTGCGTTTCAAGTGAACTTATTTGACAAATGCATAGGTTTGCTAACCATGCCCGTTTGTTTTTGTAGGTGAACCCTGACTCCTGCAAGGTACATACGACAGCTGTTGATCCTTGGGTGCCACCTATGGAGGAGGAGGTCGAGGATGATATCTATCAGGAGCTACATAGGTAGGCAGATGCAGAGGCACGGTCTACACGACGCCACAGGAGAGCAGCTCGACGTCAGGAGATGGGAGACGATAGAGATGATGAGATTTTGGGGCATGGAGAGGGATTTGGGCACGGGTACGAGGAGTGGATGGATGAGGGTGATACAGAAGTAGAGGATGAGGGTGAACATGAGAGGGGGGAGACATGCAGCACTTATTCGTAGACCCCGATGTCGAGACACAGGAGGAGCCAGTCGTTCCTGCACCTAGACGTAGAGGGCAACCTAGACGTTCCAGGGGGAGCAGAGGGGGGGGGGGGGGGTCTGGGGGCCTTGTTTGTAGAGAAGACTGGAGTTTCACAGGCAGTTGAGGGCTAGGTCGGCTCTGTGTTTATAGGGCCTTCCCAGAGTACAAGATCACAGTTGAGAGGGTGACCTGGAGGGAGTAGCAAAGGAGCTGCAATTGGAGACAGCCAGGAGGGGGCAGGAGGGAGAGAGAGAAGGAGAGGGAGAGGTAGGAGACAGGGAAGAGGCAGAGGCAGAGGCTCACCACGACACGTGATACCCTCAACGTCATCTACAAATTCCTTGTTTGGCAGTTCCACGGACACTGATGACTTAGACTTTGAGTTAGAAGACGACTGTCAGTTGTTAGTTTTATGAGACATTATTTATCATACATCACTTTTTTTTTTGGCCTTGAGCCCGACATTATATATTTTCACGTTTTTACATTGTGTCCTATCGGTTTGTGTTTTGAATAGATTTTTTTCCAGCATGGTCTATTTCAGTAGATAATTTGGTATGGTTTTTTCCAGCATGGTCTACTTCAGAGAGAGAGAGAGAGAGAGAGAGAGAGAGAGAGAGATTCAATATGCTTTCAATGCTTTGCTATGCACATGATTTCATTTCACACAATACTGGTAACTGTAGAAAATGATATAATATTGAAAAATAGGTTAACGGATGACATTGGTCCTGAAATTGATGGCAAACTTGATAAATGAACCGCCCTTGAAAAAACCTTCCATTTGATACCCATATTGGTATTAAAAAAAATTCAAAAAAAAAAAAAAAGCGTTCCGGAAAACCCTAATGGGAATTTCTGGAACGCGTTCCGGAACGCAGCCTGCAACCTTGGTTATAGTACAGTGTAGATGATTGGAAAATTACGGAATCAAGGATGGTTGGAAGGCCAACACAACATAGTATGTACTATTGTCGAGATTTAATCAACATAAATCTTGATTATACATGTTTCTCTTCCTGACAAAGTAAGATGTTCAGATATATCAAGAAATACTCAATAGATGGTGACGGAATTTGTCAAGACTGTAAAGTTGAGAAACTCCATTTGTCCCAAATGAGAAGCTCAAAAATGAAAATTTTGATTGATTGCTGCAAAATTATAGTTTGAGGACTGTAATACAAAAAGGAACAAGAATAATCTAGACATATTTTGTACAGCAAAGTTTACAAACCTCAAATAGATGAATTGTAGAATTACATATTTACTGGTGGAAAATCATCCTGAAGGGGTTTTCTATGAGGTAAAGTTTGAATATCATCTTTAACTCAAATTAAGCATGTCCCTGCCCTCACAAAGTGGAAGAACCTATTTCCCACCTGTCCATTGGCTATCCCCTTGAAGAAAGAGTACATACATGTCGCTGGAAATGACTTAGTTTCTTAACTGACTTTGAGCTGATTTTTATTACGTTTGGCGAACATGGTACCTATCTTGGCTACAAGAAAGTAATTTCATAATTTTAGAATCTCTATTCATTTATCTTATGGAAATCCAAGACAAAAGATATCTTTCATGGTGCACAACTTCCTAATTTGCTATCAATATTAATTATGAAAAATAAGCAGTTTAATGATACCTAGCCCAATCTCAAAACTTCAGGCCTATAGTCATTGGATAGAAGAGATATTTGCGAGTGTAGACCTTTGAATCTTAGAAAAATGGGACAATAGGTAGTTAGGTGTTTATTTAATTAGTAGATATACTCGATTAGTGATAGTTCTTAGGGGTCAATGCTTTCCTGTGACTAGCTATTAACTAGTTAACACACTTGTGGCTTGTACGGGACTCCAATTGCTGCAATGGAACTGGTGGGTGAAGTGTGGCTTTGATAACCAACAACTGTATGAGTAGTATAATGATAAGAACAATAAGCCTTAGGCTGGGTGTGGGCTCGTTTTATGCCTTACTATTGCTTGCTTATTAAGGTAATTCTAACCAAATCTACATGTGATGAAAAATGAAATGTTTCCAACGTACAAAGCATTCAAAGATATGGGATAATCATTTGTATGTTCACAATCTCACAAATGGGTACAACGACATCAGTTTTGATTGACAGAAGTAATTAGTTACAAGAGCAATAAAGGACAGTCTTTCATTTACAACAACTGTGGTAAGATTATCAATTGTAATAAACACACCATAGTGTAATAGTCTTAACATAAGACGTGCACTATAAAGAATGTGGAGTCCACACAGAAAGCCCTTGATGTCTTGATCCATATGAAGCATAGATTCTAGAATATATTCCCAAAATCCCTGTAAGAAAGGGGGGGCCACAGTGAAAAGGATTGTAACAAGCTAAACAAACTTTGACAAGTTAAAATCAATGGAGTGACTCACGTTACGGATCATCAGTAAGATTCTCCAACGACGAGGACGAATGGTACCGGTAGAAAAATAAGCATTGTTTCATCAGTTTAAAAGCTTCCTTGCTAAAAACAAGACTAAAATTGCATTATGTGACAAGAAAACTCTAGAAAGGCAGGCATTCAAAATAGATGAGTAAGGAAACTTGGAGAATGTCCTTGTCCTTGTGACCGATGTCCTTGTTTATACATCTTGAGAGTAAAGTGTACAGACAGTGCTATACATATTCATCACTGTCTGTCTTTGTTGGGGTTTGGAGAAATTCATTGTTTCCCATGGAAGGATGGATGGAGGCCCAATCTCACCTAGGCAGAACATCCCAGATAAAGGAATATCTGGAAACCTTTCTAGTAAATCACCACTGTCAACATTTGCTTCACCAAAATACTCCTCTCCCCTTCCAATACATGAAAACATCAATGCGCCCACCTGAGAAGGCTTTCTGGCTTTTGAAGGTCCAGTAACAGATGCATGAGCCTCAGATTTGACATTCTCTTCAAGTTCATTCAACTTTTGTATGTTCTCCAATCTAGCTGCCTTTGCATCAGTGCAATAGAACCGTAGCTTATCTCCTGTTTTGATGCCTTTCCCATCAACATAAAGGTGTTCTTCATCAGCTCTGCAAATTAACAGTGTGCTTCATGTAACTTACCTAATATGCAAAGAGGTATGCTCTGACTATTGACATGACAGTACAAGATACCTGTGCACTCTAAATAGTAGTGCACTGTACTCACAGCTTGCAATTTAAGAACAAAAAAACCTACATCATCAATGACTCGTATCCATAAAGCAGGAAGGTTCATGCCCATATTGAGATGTTTGCAATTCTTGTGTCTGATCATATGAAATCCATGAGCTTTTTCATTTTTTCTGATTGCTACTCTTGAGCTAGAGGTTCAGGAGAAGAAAATGTAGAGTTGAAGAAATGTTGGAGAAATACTAGTGAAGGTAAAGTGAACCCTTTTATACACTAAGCTTGATACTTGAACTCAACAGGGATCCAAGTTTTGTGTGCCATCTGTTGACGACTCTGGCTGTGGAATTGTATTTGGTGAGCTAGTTGGAAAGAGTTAGGCTAAATTCTTGAGATTGTTACAATTCAGAATTTGTTTTCAAAACTCTTCAAGTTCTTGTAGCTAAGGTTGTAGTTGAAAGAGAGAACTACCAACAAAAGGCATCACAAGCTCTTTGACCAGTCATATGCAAAACTTATGATTAAACCAAATACGACTGTTTTAGTCTGTCTTTGGTAGTTGTAGCAGGGATCCTGTCCCCGGACGCCTAGCCACCCACCAATACAAGTGCGGGCAAGGGGGAGCACTTGGATTGGTGGGCGGTCTACAAGCAATATATTACCAGTACGGACTATTTAGACAACAGTGACGATGGTCCACGTAGTGTATTATAAACCTGAAAATGTGGACATATTTTTGTGTGAACGCGATCCGGGATCCCATTGGGATTTCCCAGAACGTGCACCTTTTTTTCAAAAAAAACAGAATCTATACTGTTTTTTTGTTTTCTCCTTGAGACAACAGAGCTAACATCAACGATTGTGTGGAAAGATTCCATGAAGGAAAGATTCCATGACTTCTTGGTTGCGTTCTGTTATGTTAGGTAGTACTTGATTACTAGTCATGTTGACCACATTTTCTTCTTAAGTGTCACTGAAATATATTCAGAAAATTATTATTAGTCACCGAAAATGATGCTTCCCATAGTCCAAAAAGTTCTTATGTATGACTGGGTTGCTCGGCCCTAATGTTCTCCTAGCTGATCAAGCGTCTAGAGACAAGATATTTGATCTACTCACATAGGGACCATTAACAAGTTGTTCATCAAATATTCATGTAAACAAGCTATTCAAAGTACAAGAGATGAGGGTACAGTTTCTCTGAGAGGTGAATGCAACCACTTATATAGGGAGAATAACTGGGAATGAACCATGAAATCCATTAGCTTTCTTTGGAATAATGGGCTTTTAGCACAATAAAGGAAGTGAGGGCTGGGCAGGATGCACGTGTTTAGTGCCATGTTGAGCTGACAATGGGAACAAACATTCAAAATATTTTAAGTGAGAGATGTACTGAAGGAGCACTAATTCTAAAGTACTCCAGCTGCTCAGCACACATGCCTCCATACTCTAAGGGCAGTAAAATGCAACAAGTATAAAAACAATGCCCGAATTTTGGCAATGTTATAGTCATTTTCCACATGAAACTGAGGCTTTGGCCACCAGCACAGCTCACTTAAAGCTCCAACTTGTTACCTAGGTTATCAGGATGCAAAATTGAAGCACTGTCTCCACGAAGCGAACACAATAGTCTAATCAAGCAAACATTATTTCTATCATTGACTTTGAGAATTGGATCTCTAAAAACTGCACCGTTCGTGGTGTAAAAGATGCACATCTATTCCCCTACTGCATGGAGTGTATTATTGCTGAGTGAAAAGCATAAATGTAAGAAATGATTCTAATATCTGTTTTGCAACCAGTAGCTAGAATTGAAGCGGTAACAGTCATAGATGTACCCTTGGACTTCGTATAGATGGAAGACCTCTTGTTGTCCGATTCGATTGGAACGCCGTCTGTGCCGCACAACTCCAATGCAAAGGTATGAATTGTCACCACCTACCTGCCAATATCATTGCTACTCATTAGTCAAATATGCTACTTAGGCCTACTGCAACTATACTATACATGATAAGAGTTATAGACTCGATCTGTGGATATTGTATCAATGAGGCATAAACGACTATGAAAGACAGAATCAATCAATCCCCCATGAGAATGACCAAAAGTATCTGATATAATCATTGGTTAAAGCCTACAAGCAGTAGCAGATCATGAGCTACCTAATGACTAAACCAGATCGTAAGCTACCTAATGAGCAAATGACAGCCCTATATATACTATCTAGAGTCCCTTAGTGAAATCTTCTAGAGATTAGAGCAGCTTAGGGTACTTGCATCCCATAAGGACATGCCCTCAATGGTAATGGCCCAGTACCTAGCGGTATACTAGTTAGGGGCTAGTCCCAGTCTATAACTATAAGCCGTACCTCTCTACTCATTTCTTAAAACAATAGAGCCTGACTATCTGCTTTTATTAGCTTGTAGCTTATTCTAGGCTGTGAGCACATAGTTTCAATTATTTACCATATTTAAGCATCCTGACAATGGGGTACCGGCATGCCTACAGTATAAAATTCACAAAAATCCCTTGGATGGTGATAAAGTTCAAAATTGGACATAGAAGATTGCTATTTACTTACATTCTTTAAATGTGGTTTGTGATTCTACTCCCAGCTAAAGTTATGAACAGCTTTCAGGAAATTTCCCTACAAGGTTGCACTTCTATGCATGTTAGTTAGTATGCGAGGACTATGATTAATGTTTGCTATATTTAGCTGAGCAAATGACCCTTTTCTTTCTCCTTCTTATATGATGCTTTCTCCATTCAAGTCTTACATAGATGCTCAATTTGAATCTAGTAGTAGGGTTCACAGCTTTATCAAAGGACCTTGCAGCCACGACAGACTGAAATTTTGAAATCAAGTTCAAGAATTGCATATCACACTCATTTATATGTTTCAAATTGAGTCATCCCACTAAAATGTTTGAGTATTTACATCTTATGTTCCTAGCTATCCTCTGTCAGGATGATCTCTTTATGCTCCATGTTTCCTGGCATATGGCTTGGTTTTCCATGCTATTACAGCGTGCCTGTCGTCCTGCTTATGTTCCTACTCCTTGGTGTTGGTCTTTTGATGTTGCTATCTTTTATTGGGGCACCTATATCACTGGGTTTGCACATATGGTTGATGGTTACGTGTATGATGCGACTATTCGCGATGAGTGTCCATCTCTTTTTCAGTTTCCTTATTGGCTTCCAGTTGCTGATGCAGTTCTACCTTCTCGAGGTTTTTGGATACCTTGGTATGATGCCCTTACCTTTTGGGCTGCTCCGCTACTATATTGGACATTACGAATACCTTGGCATTCCTGGTTGCTACTTGATCTTCTTCTGGTTCCTTGGCATTCTTGGTTGTTCCATATTGCTTGGTTTCAGATAACAATACCGAGATGTTCCCTTCGTCGCCACGATGTTGTCTTTTCGTGGTGTTCTTGGCTTATTCGACTAGCTTTGGATATGTCAGTTGTTGGGATCCTAACTGATCAAGTTTTCTTATGGCATTCATGGGCTATTGGAGTGCCTTGAGCGCACTTTTTTTTCTCCTGGATTTTTCTTATGCATCTACATCGACTTCTCATTATTTTAAGTTGATGTCTTCTACTATATGGAGTTTGTGTGTTGCTTTTGGAGTACCTGATGTGACGACTTATGTCCTCTCCTTCAGTATTGTGATTCGTTCACGCATTCTTGCTCTTGTATTATGTCTATTTAGATTCTTTTTGTTATTCCTTATGATTGGCTATAGCTATTGCTTGGGGCCTTTCTTTCAGTTTTTAGGGTTCTTTCTTTTTAACCCAAACATTGTGGGCAATGTTTTTTAAAGTTGGGGAGTGTTATGAACTGACCTAAGCTAACCCTAATTACTAAGTGGCCCTAATTGGGATATCTTTAGGTACTGGGCCATTACCATTATGGGCATGCCCTTATGGGACCCAAGTACCCTTAGTTGCCCTAATTTCTAGAAGGTTCCACTAAGGGCCTCTCCATAGTATACATAGGGCTAGACATTAGATACAACATTCATTGTATTCATTCACTGCTAATAGGTATTGCTTGGGCTCTTCATGGGAGATCTCTTGTCTATGCTTAGCTATTGCTTGTAGGGCTTTAGCCATCGTTCTTCATTTGATATCAACATCTGTGATTATGTTCATAACACATTACTAATTTTATATTTGCAACATGTTGTTTTCTAAATATTTAGTAGGTAGCGAGGAGGTGGTTCAAAAAAAAGTTGAAAATGTTGATTGTATGTAATTACTTCTACTATATCAATTTTTAACACTAGCGGTCCCAAAATTCATTCAAGACAGCCCAAGGAATGAATAATAGTACTCACAATTCACAAGGGCATTGAGGATGATTTACCTGAGCATCAAGATCCTCGAAAAGTGAAAGACCATCTAACTCCTTGTCATCGTTCTCTCTCATGCATGTCAGCCACGTAGTTGCCTCTTGAAGCACAGGATCTTTGGTCTCCCTCACTGACACAACAACATATACAGGCCCTACAGGTACCAAGCCTCCTGATGCAACAACATGGCAGTGTAGGAACTTGTCGCCCTCTAGACATAGAAATGCATGTCTAATGTTAGTTTGGCACCAAGCTTCAAAAGAATCTATAGCACATACAATTAAGGACATTGTGATGCCTCATTGATTACAATTTGCATGCCTCAAATTTATGATGCAGAATAAGGGCCCAATTTTTCCATTTGGTCATTGGGTCGATCCCCCTGGTCAAGTAAATGGTCATATGTGATTCAGTATGCATGAAAGGTTACAATAGCTATAAGGACCCTCGTCAGAACTCATTGTTCAGTTTTGTTTTCCTTTTAATGCCTTCATGGAACAGACTTGGTAGCAAGGTTCCTTAATAAACGGGCACAAAGGCAAAAAGTGTTGCTTGTTGTGTTTCTTAATGGGGGAATCATCAATGTGTTGATAATTGCTGCTATTCTCATTTGTTCTTGATGCCATGTTAAAAATATATTCATGATTTGATAAATAGCATTCTCAAGGCTTGGAGTTATTTTTCAGGAGAACAGTCTGTTTTTTAAGAGGAGAGCCTCAGGCCTAATCTTGTCAAAGAAGAGCAGGCTACCCCTAAATTATCTCTTTTCATCAAGAACTTGAGCGTTGGCCCTACTATCTCATCAAGAGAGGAAGCTAGCCTTAACAATTTGGTGAAGTGAAGAGGGTGCTAACCGTATATGGTCTCCTTCCTCGTGATTCTTGAAGCCCAAAAAGAGGCACTGCTTATACCTTTCTATCCCCTAGTACCCCAATATCAACTAAAACGGGGAGCGAGTAAGACCAACTTCAAGCAAAGAGCCTCACATTTACAAAAGCAGATGGCAAATGGATAATTACATAACAATTTCCTACAGAGATCATGATGCAATCAATAATATGTTGGTTGCAGATATTGTTGTATGGTTCTATTATAAAGAAATCAAGAGCATCAAAACCAATCTATTGCGGAATGAGTGGAGAAACTTATATGGGGTTTTGTATAGGTTCCACTACAATACACTTTGCATATATCCGTGCTCTAGCATTCAGCAGTAGCATCAAACATTCAAAAGAGGCATTCATCCACACACACACACACACACACAAGAGAGAGAGAGAGAGAGAGAGAGTTTTATTAATGTCTTTTCCATGCCAAAATCCATATAAGACTAATAAATGTACATGTCAAGTATGTGGTAACAGTGGGAGAGTATGAAACGTCTCCGAAACAGTAACAGAAATAGCATATCTAAATACTATGATGGGTGGAACACCAAACTCTGCAAGAAGGATCTCATGTGGAACAGAGGGCTTTGCCCGAATCATACGAGCTAACATGGAGGTCTGTAATAGTGAGATGATGTCCCAATGTGATGAGGGAGGACCGTTACACCATGTTGTTGTTGCATACAAGGTTGTGGGGGTGAACCCCCAATCCCCATCTGGTACAGAAGCCCTGTAATCTAGCTGCCTCTGTAACCCCTCTCTAGTCGGAGATACTAGTACCACATCCTCCACAAAAAGGAGGATGGCAATTAGAATATCGAATCCCCATCTGGTACAAAAGCCCTCCTGTAAGCAATCTAGCTGCCTCTGTAACCCCTCTCTGGTCGGAGATACTAGTACCACATCATCCTCATAAAGGAGGATGGCAATCAGCATATCGCCAAGTCTGCAACCAGCTCTACCACACTGTGAGATGACTCTCTCTAGCTCATCAATGTACAATCCAAAAAGAACTGGTGAAAGAGAACAACCCTGCTTCACCCCAAGCACCAAATGTGCTCAGAAATGCCACTGCCATGTTCAAAAAATCCCAAAACCCTCTCATAGAGCCATCACTGCCAGGCACGAAGTCTCTGAATGAGCAGGGAGCGCGAAGTCCAAAAAACAACAATAAACCTTCTCTTTCCTATACTTAGCTTCCTCAATCAAAGCTCGAAATGTGAGATATGGTCAACGGTAGAATAGTGGGATACTCAAAGTCCTACTGTTCATAGAGCTACTAGCATGAGGAGACACACTCATAGACGGCTGCCTCGACAACGGCCGTTGCATACATTGGACTTACCACCAACTGTACCCATTACCTCTTTCTTTAGTCGCCGTAGGATTTGACCATAGCATGCCATTACCATTACCATTCCACTGTTTTGATAGTCAGACATTTTTTGGCATGGAAAACACATTAATAAAGCTCTCTCTCTCTCTCTCTCTCTCTCTCTCTCTCTCTCTCTCTCTCTCTCTCTCTCTCTCTCGCGATGGCTGCCGCTGTCTGAGCGCAATGGCTGCTGCTGCTGATCTCTGCTCCTCCATCGCTGCTGCCTTCTAGCCGCCTGCTGCCAGCGTGCTCCATTGATGGCTCCACACAAGAGGGGGGGAGGTAATTCCTCCCACGCTCCATCGCGCCCTGCTGGCCCAGAAACCGCCATTACATCTGTTCCGCACCCTGCACCGCGTCCTTTTGGCCAGGAATCCATCTCCATCGCTGTTGTTGTACCTGCCCCTATACCTGCTGGCCCGAAATCCATCTCCATCGCTATTGTACCTGCTTCAGGTGGAATCATCGCATCTGCATCTGGAATCGCATCTTCTATTCCGGTTGCAATCCCTATTTCTTCGTCAGATCCTCTTCTCACTAATAGTGAATCCATTCTAGCCGACCCTTTGACCCCGAATACCCTAGAAGAGGAATCACTTGTGCCTCCAGCCTTTAGGATCTCCGTCATTCGTGCAGATCAATTACAATCATATGAATATCTTAACGACCACCGAAAAACACTTCTTTCTCTTGAAGCTACGATCCAAGCTGTGCAATCTCACCTTCAGAAACTAGATTCATCTATCGCAGATCTCAAGAAAGAAGCCATCAAAATCGAAGCTTCCTCTCATTCGACTACGTCAGCTAAGCTCCGCTGTCCGATCCTGGGCAGATGTGCTTAAAGGTCCTAATACTACTGTTCTATCACCTCCATCTTCTTTTATCTCGGCTACATTCACCGAGAGCCGTTTGCGAGAGCAAAAGGCTCTTAATATCCGAGTCAGAGGTATTACGAACTCCCATGATGTTGTTGGTGAAGCTAAAAAGTTTCTTGACGAGAGTCTTCAACACCACCACAAGGATATGGATACTGCATGGCGACCTAAGAAAGACCCAGACACTCTTGTCATACGGTTTGCATCTGCAACTGGCCGTCATGAAGTGCTAGGGAAGAGATCTACACTGCGGGGCACTACGATATACCTAGATGAAGACTTTACTTTCATTCAGGTTCAAGAACGAAAAAAGGCAAAACAGGAGGCTATAACAAATGGAAAGCGGCTGATCTATAGGGATGGTATCATTCGCTTCATAGATATTAAACTTGTTGCTACTAATGAGATATCTGAGATTATTCAGAGTTAGTGTGAGAGTTAGAGCACTGAAGAGATGCCAGTTGAATCTGTAAATGGTCTTCATACCATATAATCCTGGACACTATCCTCTTCTTAGTTAGATTGTTTTTCAGTTATGTTGGTTGACAGCACTGCTCCGTCTTGAGTCCACTTTACCTGATGTACTTGCTCGTCTTATACGCCTTTTGGCATGGAAAAGACGTTAATAAAGCTTCTTCTTCTTCTTCTTCTTCTTCTCTCTCTCTCTCTCTCTCTCTCTCTCTCTCTCTCTCTCTCTCTCTCTCTCTCTCTCTCTCTCTCTCTCTCTCTCTCTCTCTCTCTCTCTCTCTCTCTCTCTCATGGCGCTACTCTGATCCGCTACTCTGATGGCGCTGATCCATGCTGATCCGCTCCAGTGACGACACACCCTGATCCGCTCCTGCTCCTGACCGCTACAGATGCACTCTTGATCCGCTACTCTGATGGCGCTTATCCATGCCTAATCCGCTCCAGTGACGACACACCCTGATCCGCTCCTGCCCTGGCCCTATCCGCTCCT
Source organism: Diphasiastrum complanatum (assembly GCA_029204225.1). Classification (NCBI taxonomy): domain Eukaryota; kingdom Viridiplantae; phylum Streptophyta; class Lycopodiopsida; order Lycopodiales; family Lycopodiaceae; genus Diphasiastrum; species Diphasiastrum complanatum. Next base: position 23,909,132 of record CM055097.1, on the reverse strand, counting down.
GTCCTAACCCTGATCCGCCCTGTCCCTATCCGTCCCGCCCTGGCCCTGTCCGCTCCTATCCTTGCCCCATCTGCTCCTGTCCTTCCGCTCTTGTCCTGGCCCTGATCTGCCCTGGCCCTACCCGCTCGTGTCCTGGCCCTGAATCTGCTCTTGTCCTGGCCCTGATCCGTCCCTGTCCGTCCGCCCTGATCCGTACCTGACTCTCTCTCTCTCTCTCTCTCTCTCTCTCTCTCTCTCTCTCTCTCTCTCTCTCTGCTCCATGGCAGCTCCTCCTCGCGCCCCTGCTCGTAGATCAGCACGATCCCCAGCCACCTCCTCACTCACCTCCCTCACTCACCACTCACCTCCCCTCGCTGCCCCTTCCCCTAACCCCCTCGCTGCTCCCTCTCCTTCCCTCGCTGCTCCTTCTCCTTCTCCTTCCCTCGCTGCCCCTTCCCGTAACCTCCTCGCTGCTCCTTCCCCCCTCGCTGCCCCTTCCCCCTCTCTTCTCCCCCCTTGCTGCCCCTTCCCTCGCTGCTGCTCCTTCCCTCGCTGCCCCCTCCCTCGATGCTCCTTCTTGCCCCCTCGCTGCCCCTTCCCTCGCTGCTCCCTCCCCTAACCCCCTCGCTGTTCCTTCCCCTTCCCCCCTCGCTGCTCCATCCCCCCCCCCCGCTGACCTCCCTGATCTCCTAGCTGCCACCCCCTCACCCATCCTCCTCGCTGAACCCTCCTTGTCACCCCCCTCACCTCACCCCCTCGCTGATCCCTCACCTCACCCCCTCGCTGATCTCTCACCTCACCCCATTGTCATTCCAGCCCCCCCCCCCCCCCCCCCCCCCTCGTTGCCACTTCACCTCACCCCCTTGATGACCCATCTCCCTCTCCTACTACAACTCTCACCCCCCTCTATGATGGCTGCTCCCCTGATTCAGCTCCTCTTCTGTCTTCTGACCCTATTCTTCCCACACCTACCATTGCTCACTCTTCCTCCTTCACGGCACCATAGTCTACAGCCAATATTCCGTATACGCCTTCTAAATCAATTGAACTTTTCTCATCTTGGCAGATTGATCAATTCAAGGCAGATTTCCAATTTTTGCGGTATGAAATTTCACAACTGAAAGGAACGATTACTTCTTTGGTCAACGAGAAGAAGCTATTGCAGTCCAAGGTTGCCTCACTCGAACAATCCATCGGAATCAAACAGGCCGCAGCTTCGGAATCCACCACCAACATGCTACGGGAGCTAGAAACCAAGATTGAGAAGCAACACGAAGAGGCCCTTTCCTGGGCATCAGTTTTGAAAAAGGGCACCAAACCCAGCGCTCCCATCTCCTCAGTTATCTCAGCCACCATCTTGGAAGAGAAATCTCGAGACCAAAAATCCCACAATATTAGAGTTCGTGGAGTTCTAGATACACAAGATGCATTGGCTGAAGCTAAACGCTTTCTCGACATCACTCTCGGGCACAGGACAGAAGGGTTAGACACCGCATGGAGGACCACTAGAGATGCAGCCACACTCATTCTTCGTTTCACCTCCCTCGAGAGTCGTCGAGATGCTTTGCGGTGCAGAGCTAAGCTACGTGGTACCACTATCTACATGGACGACGACCTCACATATATCCAGGTAGAGGAGAGGCGTAAGGCCTTTCAGGCAGCCCGTGAGTCTGGCAGACGAGTCATTTACCGAGATGGACGAGTGCGTTTTCTTGACAGCGCACCTAGCAACTCCCAGTGCTAGGGATTTGGGGTCCCCGGGTTTGGGAGTGCCCCGGGGCCCCACCCACACCATCTCCGGATTGGAGTATGGAACTGTGATGGTTTACACTCATCCTCCATTGCTGGCGACTTGATCGATTTCATCACTGACAGAGATTTGCTGCTCTTTATGGAGACTCATGAGAGTCAGGAGAGAGGATTACCTATTTTTCCAGGATACAGATGGGATTCCGTGTACAGACTTGAGACTAGATCAGCTAGCGGTCGTGGATCCGGAGGTGTTGCATGTTTATATAGAGAGTCTCTTCATCCGAGCATTGAGTTCATCAGACACGACGAGCATGCACGGTATATATGGATTCATATTATTGGGCAGGATATTGGGTTGGACAGGGACCTCTTTGTGGCGGCCTGTTATTTTCCTCCAGAGTCTTCGTCCTTTGCTGAGGGCACAGGTTCACCCTACCTTGATTTATCGCCTGATATCATCAGATTCGCAGAGCGGGGGCATATTCTCCTCACTGGAGATTTTAATGCCCGAACAGCGATGATATGGGAGTTACCAGGATTTCAGAGGACAGCTTGGGACCTACTACCCCTTACGGTGAGCATTTATTGCAGTTTGGAGAGGCCCATGAGTTAGCCATTTACAATGGCCTAACTTGTTGGCCAAAATCTGGCAGTTATACTTGTCACCCTCACAGTGGTGGACATAGTGTTGTGGATTATCTCATGGGATCACCATCTTCCATACCTCTCATATCTGATTTTCATGTATTTCCCACCACTCTCTCTGATCATTCCTTTCTCTCCTTCGCTATCGGCCACCTCCCACCTCCCCAACCATCCTCACACCCCCTGCTTACACGGACACCCAAGTATACATTCAGTTCTCTCTTTACACCAGTTTACCAGGAGTTCCTAACCTCATTGCTCCATTCCTTCCCTCGCGATAGTACAGTCGAGACTCAAGCTGCCTTTCTTAGCACTTCTCTTCATACCGCTGCTTCCCTTGCTTTTCCATCTAAACCCCATAAAAGCAGAGGCACCCGCTCCTCATCGATACGACCCCCACACCCCCCGTGGTATGATGTTGAATGTCGCTCTCTTCGTCAGCTTGTCACCCATGCCCGCACTCACGATCCTCATCTCCTCCACTCCGCCAGGCGCTCTTACCGTCGCACACTCCGCCGAAAAAAGCGTATATATAATGACTCCGAAGGAACGCGTCTTGTTGATCTTCTCTTCAGTTCCTCTTCAGGCGCCTTTTGGCGTGAGTTTATCCCTCGTGCTCCACCACCCCTCCTGGATGACCTTCGCATATGGACCGAATACGCTACCAAACTATATACCATACCCACTGACGCACCCATCTCTATCTCCCCATGCCCCTCTGAGTTCACCTTCTTCACATCTGACATGGTACTTACGGCCATCAAGAGAATGAAGTCCCATAAAGCAAGAGATATCGAAAACCTTGAATCTGAACTCCTAACCCATGCTTCCGACCTCCTTGCTCCCACACTAGCCACTCTCCTCAATTCCGCCGTTGTCTCTGGTTTCCCCTCATCCTAGTGCACCAACATCATCCACCCTATTCATAAAAATGGTGATCCCATGATCCCTGGTAATTACCGCACTATCATGATCGGACATGTTCTCACGAAGCTCTATGGTACCATACTCCAGTCTGCAGTGAGTTCAGAGGCGGAAGCTCGGAGATTACATGCATTGGGGCAGGCAGGTTTCCGATCTCATTATTCTACCACTGACCATATTTTTACACTTCGAGCCTTGATCGAGGAAGCTAAGTACAGGAAAGAGAGGGTTTACTGCTGTTTTGTAGATTTCAGGAAGGCCTTTGATTCTGTACCACGCTCCCTGCTCATTCAGAGACTTCGTGACCTTGGTTTCTCCACAGATATTGTTTTAGCAGTGATGGCTCTTTATGAGAAGGTCTTGGGATGTTTCCGACATAGCAGTGGCTTATCTGATCACATTTGGAGCACCATTGGGGTGAAACAGGGGTGCTCTCTTTCACCGGTTCTCTTTGGATTGTATATTGATGAGTTAGAGCGAGTCATCTCACAGTGTGGCGGGGGTGGCTGTAGACTTGGCACCATTCTGATTGCTATTCTCCTTTATGCGGATGATGTAGTACTAGTATCCCCGACCAGAGAGGATTTGCAGAGGCAGCTGGATTGTTTACAGGGATTTTGTACCAGATGGGGGTTGGGAGTGAACACTGCGAACACCAAGGTTATGGTCTTCAACACTTCTCGAGCCTTCATGCAGCGCCAGGAGCTCATCTTAGATGGACAGGCCTTAGAGGTAGTTTCCTCTTATACCTATTTGGGGATACTCTTCTCTGGTCCTACCTTCAGCATGCGGCAAGCTGCCACCACCCGACTTGGGAAGGAGCATTCCTCTCTTGTTCAGCTTGAGCGGTTCTGTTTCAAGAAGCTCATCCGAGATGTTCGCAGTAAGTGTAGACTCTTTGATACTATTGTCACCCCCACAGCCTTATATGCAACAGAGACATGGTGCACCGGCCTCCCTTCATCACACTGGGCCAGCATTTCACGATTGCAGACCACCATGTTAGCCCGTATGATTCGGGCGAAGCCCTCAGTTCCACATGAGATCCTTCTTGCAGAGTTTGCCGTTCCACCCATTCAGATATATGCCGCGTTCCAGCTTATCACATACATTCAGAGAATCCAGGCTCTGCCCGATGAGGATATGAGATATACACAGACAGCACTGGTCTCCTCACACTTTCTTCATGACCAGGGCTATCGACTATCGTGGTTCTCTCAGGCATCCCATTTCCTCCTTGAGTCATTTGGTATCTCCATTACAGAGCTCCCCTCAGGTACTCATCAGTATATCAGGCGCATCTTATATCGGGCATATCTCGACCGCACTTGGGGGCGACAGCTTGGGGTGAAACCCGGCTACTACTGGACTCATTTTATTGAGCTTGACATAGCAGGGGTCCCGGTCTTACCGCATTATTTGGACTCGAGACTATCACATTGCCTCAGATTTACATTGGGACAGCTCCGTGTATCATCACATCAGTTGGCTATTGAGACTGGTAGATTCCAGGGTACCCCGAGAGAGGAGCGGATTTGCCAATTATGCTCTTTAAAGGAGGTGGAGTCAGAGGAGCACTTTATCTTTAGGTGCCCGGTATATTACGAGATCAGAGGGAGATACCACTGTTTGTTCCGAGACACACCTGTCACCTTACGATCGCTCATAGCTTATGAGGATTCCCGATGCGCGGCACTCATGATACGAGAGATGTTTATACTACGACAGGATTTGTATCAGACAGCCCCACAGGTTTCTCAGCCTCAGATCACTTCTTTCTTCTCCAGGAGGAGAGGACGTTTTGATGACGGTGACGATGATGATGATGACCTACTTGCCCACAGAGACCAGAGACAGCGTCCCACACATACCCATGTTGCAGCACGAGCTACTCGACCTATCACGAGGAGACCTCTTCATCCTCTCAGACGACGTCAGAGACCACCAGTGGCCCTTCATGCCACAGGCCGTATTACATCCTTCTATATCATCAGCACCAGCATGACAGGACTAGATGATAACGTCATATCTCACTCATGACTGTTAGCAGTATACATGCTCCCACATGTTTCTAATAGCATCACATCTATTTCAGTTTATAGCTTTATTGCTACTTTGTTACTGTTTTGGAGACGTTTCATACGCTCCTATGGTTACCACATACTTGACATGTACATTTACTAGTCTTATATGCCTTTTGGCATGGAAAAGACATTAATAAAGCTTTCTTTCTTTCTTTCTCTCTCTCTCTCTCTCGCTCTCTCTCTCTCGCTGCTGCTGCCTCGCGATGGTGATGGCTGCTGCTGCTGCCCTGTCCTAGCTCGCCCTACCCTGGACTACCCCCCTTGCTCCCCCCCCCCCCCTCTTCTCTCGCCCTCCTCTCCCACCTCCATGGCTCGTAGAACCAGGGGGAGCCCTTGCTCCCCCGCTCCTCCCCGACCCCCCCCATCATCCTCTTCCCCACCCCCATCCACACCTACTGTCGCTCCACCCCCCTCCACTCCACCTACTGATCCCCCCCCCCTCCGCTCCACCTATTGCTTCGGCCCCCTCCTCCGCTCCACCTCCCTCCGCTCCACCTGTTGTTTCGCTCCCCTCCTCCGCTCCATCTGCTGCCCACCCATCCTCCGCTCCCCCTCCCTCCGCTCCATCTGATGCCCACCAACACCATCCTCTGTCCACCAGCTGCCCTCCTCAACTCCACCCGCTATCCTGCCCTCCCCTTCTTTCGCTCCACCTGTTGCCCACTCGCCCTCCTCTGATCTACCTAATGCCCTGCCCTACCCATCTGTTGCTCCGCCCTCCTCCTCCGCCCCACCTGCTGCCCTGTCCTGCCCACCTGCTGCCCCTTCTCTCCACTCCCCCTCCACATGCCATCCTGCTACTGAGCAACAGGTCCCTCCTGCTGCGCAACAGACACCTGCCCCCACTGCTACGCAACAGCAATCCCACTCGAACCCTCCCTCATCCCCTGTCCCTTCGACTCCCATCTCTACCAACGCTGCTCCAGACACCCCCTTCCTGTCTCATGCCGACTACACCTCCTCCAAATCCTTCGAGAACTTTCTAGCCTACCAACTGAAAGAATTGAAGACAGATGTGCAAACTCTGAAACTGGAAATCATCCACCTACGCACAGAGAACCAACAGCTCCGGACAGAAATGGAAAGAAAATATGCTTCCCAGGCAGAAGAAGAGACAAAGATGAAGATTCAAGATCTGGAACAACGACTGAACCAACACAAAGAATCGACGAACACATGGGCTTCTATCATCACCCGGAACAAAGCTACCAGTCCACCTTGGACAGCCGATGACGGAAGTAAGTCTCCCCCTTTTTCATCGTTCATTTCCGCTACTCTAACGGAAGAGAAACTTCGAGATTCCAAGGCTCTCAATATTAGGGTACGAGGCATAGTGGACACCCAAAATGCCGTTGACGAAGCAAAAAGATTTTTATGCACTACCCTAGGACACAATGCAGATGGTTTGGATACAGCATGGCGTACTAGGAAAGACACCACTACCTTGGTCCTCCGCTTCACGCCACATACATATCGTAAGGCAAACTTGCGGAAAAGAACCAAATTGAGAGACACCAAAATCTTCATGGATGATGACCTTACCTATATCCAAGTTGAAGAGAGACGCCAAGCACTCCAAACCGCCAAAGCGACCGGAAGACGAGCAATCTATCGTGATGGAGTTGTTCGGTACCTTGATGGTCCTGCATCCGGAAACAACCTATAGGAAATTGGGGTCCCCGGGCATGGGAGCATCCCGGGACCCCCTCCACACCACCTACATCTTGGAATATGGAACTGTAATGGCATACACTCATCATCCACGACTGGAGATCTTACCGACTTCATCACAGACAGAGATATATTATTTTTTATGGAGACACATGAGAGCCCAGAGAGAGGACTACCCACATTTGCAGGTTACAGATGGGATTCAGTTTATAGGACAGAGACTCGATCAGCGAGTGGCAGAGGTTCGGGTGGAGTTGCATGTCTTTATCGAGAGTCACTACAACCAGTTATAGAGTTTCTCCGACATGATGCACAGGCACGATACATATGGGCTCATATCACTGGGCGAGCTATCGGTTTGGATAGGGATCTCTTCATTGCTGCCTGCTACTTCCCTCCAGAGTCCTCCTCCTTTGCAGACGGCTCTGGCTCTCCTTATACTGATCTCTCCGCTGACATTGTCAGATTTACAGGTCGAGGTTATGTCCTTCTCACTCGCGACTTTAATGCCAAGACTGCTACCAGACAGGTGGATTTCCACGACACTGATGACATATTACGTACACGAGCTATTTATTGTGAGGACATTGGCATCACTAGGAGCTCAGAGGATATGATGGGCCCTATCACGAGTTATGGAGAGTACCTTCTACAGATGGGTGAGGCTCACGAGTTGGCCATTTACAATGGCTTGGCTTGCTGGCCACATTCTAGCAGATTCACTTGCCATCCACATAGCGGAGGACACAGTGTTGTCGACTATCTCATGGGGTCACCAGCTTTTATCCCACTTATATCTGATTTCCACATTCTTCCCACTACCCTTTCCGATCACTCCTTCCTATCTTTCAGTATGGGCTCCATCCCGACTTCCCAACCACTCATTATTCCACCCATCTCTCGTGCACCCAAATACACCTTTGATCGCTCTCACATCAAGACATACCAGGACGCCATCAGTTCATCTCTTTGTCATTTTCCCCACCACACGTCGTTGGAGACACAAGCTATCTTCCTTACCACGTCACTACATACCGTTGCAGCATTTTCCTTTCCCTCCAAACCACATCGACGCCCACCCACTCCGTCACACCCTATCCGACCTCCCTGATTTGACGCCGAGTGTCGTATCCTCCATCTCCAAGTTACCCAAGCTAGATTGCATAATACACACCTTCAACTCGTCGATCTTTCCATTATGCCCTCCGACGGAAGAAACGGACGTATGAAACTCAAAAAGGGAAAAACTTAGTCGATTCCCTTTGCAGTTCCTCATCTGGTGCCTTCTGGAGAGAATTCATCCCCCGTGCCCCACCTCCTCCCCTCACTGACCTCCATACCTGGACTGCATATGCCACTACCTTATATACTGTACCCACGGACACACCCATCTCCATTTCTCCCCGACCGACTACTTTCACTTTCTTCACCCGGGACATGGTCTTGACCGCCATCAAAAAACTGAAAACTTGTCGCACCCGTGACATTGACGACCTTGAATCCGAACTATTAATCCATGCTGCAAATATACTTTCACCGATCCTAGCCACTTTGCTTAATCAAGCAGTTGTCTCCGGCTTCCCTTCCTCCTGGTGCACCAACATCATCCACCCCATTCATAAAACTAGTGACCCCATGGACCCTGGAAACTATCGCACCATTATGATTGGACACATCATTGCTAAGTTATATGGCACCATCCTACAGTCAGCAGTCAGTTCTGAGGCAGAGTCTAGGAGATTACATGCATTGGGCCAGGCAGGTTTCAGAGCACAATACTCCACCATAGATCATATCTTCACCCTTCGGGCCATTATTGAGGAGGCTAGACACAGAAGAGAACGGGTCTACTGTTGTTTTGTTGACTTCAAGAAAGCCTTCGACTCTGTTCCACGATCCTTCTCATTCAGCGTCTACGTGATCTTGGTTTTTCTACTGACATGATCTTGGCAGTGATGGCACTATATGAGAGAGTCCTTGGATGTTTTTGGAGTGATACCGGCATCTCAGACCACATCTAGAGCACTATTGGCGTGAAACAGGGTTGTTCTCTATCCCCAACCCTGTTTGGACTATATATTGCCGAGCTTGAGAGAGTTATTGAGGGATGCGGTGGCACAGGTTGCAGGCTTGGGAGCATCTTGATTGCTATACTTTTATATGCAGATGACGTGGTCCTCTTATCTTCTTCCAGAGAGGGACTACAGCGACAGCTGGACAGCCTTCATGCCTTCTGCAGTAGATGGGGATTGGGGGTTAACATATTGAAAACCAAAGTTATGGTTTTCAACACATCGAGAGCTTTTATGCAGCGCCAGGAACTCATCTTTGATAGGCAACCCTTGGAGGTTGTATCTTCTTACACTTACCTTAGCGCTCGGGGTCAAACCCGACTATTACAGGACACACTTTCTGGAGCTAGACACAGTTGGATTTCCAGTTTTACCACACTATCTCACCTCAGGGCTATCTCATGGGCTCCGATTTATTATGGGCCAGTTCCGAGTGTCCTCACACCAGTTGGCGATTGAGACTGGACGCTTCCAGGGTACCCCACGTGAGGAGCGTTTTTGTCAGTTATGTTCATTATCTATGGTTGAGACAGAGGAGCATTTCCTTTTCACATGTCCAGCTTACTATGAGATTAGAGGACGATATCATTGCCTTTTTCGTCAGACACCAGTTACATTACGATCCCTCATCTCATATGAGGACCCTAGATGTGTGGCACTTATGATACGTGAGATGTCCCTCCTGCGTCAGGACCTATGTCAGACAGCTCAGCACACCTATCCAGACTCACAGTCTCAGATTACATCCTTCTTCTCTCGCCGGAGATCACGTTCTGATGCAGACATGACTGACAGCGATTGCGACGACATTCCCAGACCTAGGATGCAGAGACGACGCATCACCCAGCCTCAGGCGGTCACGAGAGTTACACGCCCTACCAGACCTCTTACACAGAGACACACTATAAATGCTCCTGTTCACAGGCGACCTCAGCGGGCTCCTGCACTTCCTCATGCTACAGCTCTCATTACATCCTTCTACAACGCCAGTACAGACCTGGCATCTTGACATGGACACATTTGACTACCATGCACAGAGATTATCATTTACGTAGTTATCTTAACTTGTACTAGATGTTTCCTTTTTTCTTTATTACAGTTTTTGGAGGCGTTTATACGCTCCACGGTTACCACATACTTGACATGTATTTCCTTAGTCTTATATGCCTTTTGGCATGGAAAAGACATTAATAAAGCTTCTTCTTCTTCTTCTTCTTCTTCTTCTTCTTCTTCTTCTTCTCTCTCTCTCTCTCTCTCTCTCTCTCTCTCTCTCTCTCTCTCTCTCTCTCTCTCTCTAGAGTACTTGGCGAGACATCACTCGTCTGCAGATCACCATGTTAGGGAGGATGATTCGTGCAAAGCCGTCAATTCCTCATGAGATTCTTTTAGCGGAGTTCGCCTCACTCCCCATGGTGGTAGAGGCTATGTCCATGAATAAGTACATGTCTCGTAGGATTACTGTCCATGTCGGACAACATAACAAAAAACACTAGTCTAAATGGAAAAGACAAAATAGAACTCTCTCGAGCTAGGAAAAGACATAGCCAATATAGAATCATAAAATGCATAAAAAGAGCAGATACACAAGAGCTTAACCTCCAGCTCTGAAGAGGGTACAGGTGCAAGAGCAAGAAGAAGAAGAAGTAATCCTACGAGGCCCCAGCCCAGATGGACACGGCAGCAGCGACGACACTGACAGCCTACCCGACGGCAGCGGTCCATGGCACACCCAGTGACACCTTCACAGCATACCATTCACCACTTCTTCCAGGATGATAGGCATCATGATATTCAATTCTAGGCTGCCGGACCCTGACTCGGCCAGCCATCTTTAGGCTTCAGGCATTATATTAGCAGTTATTGTTTTATAGATGATTGAGCAAGCTCCTATGTGCACACTTGACATGTACCTTTTCTGAGTCCTATGTACCTTAGGGTATTTGAGGACATTAATAAAATCTTTCTTTCTTTCTTTCTTTCTTTCTCTCAATCCCTAAATCCGACATGGTACTTGCAACCATTAAGAAGATGAAGTCCCACAAGGCTAGAGATATTGAGGATCTTGAGTCTGAACTCCTTTCCCAGGCCTCTGACTTACTCGCCCCCACGATAGCCACCCTTCTTAACTCCGCAGTTGTTTCCAGTTATCAAAGGGCGATATCATTGCCTGTTTCGAGACATGCCTACCACTCTACGGTTTTTTAGAGCACGTAGGAAGCAATGCTCAACTATTTTTTGCTAGAAAAGTACTCAATACCATGCTATGAACAAAGAACCATAGAGAAAAAATAGGGAGGGAGAAGCTAATACAAACGCAAGAGCAATCTAATGTCAAACAATAACCAAATCATGATCTTGGCGAGTTTATTAGATGAGTTGAACATAATTTGAAGCTACACTGGTTTGATCTTCGTTATGATATGATCTAAGAACTAATCTCTTAATCAATTAGTCATTAGGCAATAAGGCCCTTATGACATATTAGACATTGTGAGGGCCTAAATTAGGACTAGCATATGATCCTAATCATGTTTCATAACCCAATAATAACTTTATGCTAATACACTTGTGAGAAGATAAATGGTGCGCCCAAGCACCCAAATCGTATGATGCGAATGTTAGACAATCACAAATATTACCATGGGACCAGTTATAGACACAATCTATGGATATTGTATCAATGAATCTTAAGTGACTATGATACACATAATCAAGCAATCTCCCACAAAGAATGATCAAGAGCATCTCATATAATGAATGGCTAAAGGCCTACCAGCAATAGCAAAGGGTTTTCACATGAAGAGCCCAAGCATTTCCAATAAGGTGAATAATCAATTAATGACTAATGTCTACATGATACCCCTATATATCCTATCTAGAGGCCCTTAGTGGAACCTTACAGAGATTAGGGCAACTCAAGGTACCTAGGTCCCATAAGGAAATGCCCTTAATGGTAACTAGCCCCAACTTCTAAAAATTTTGCAATCGATGTGGGGCTTAAAAAAAATACTAAGCCCTAAAAAACTGAAGGGCCACAAGCATCAGCATTGGTGATAGACAATCGTAAGTTGATGTGAAAACTGAACTATCTCAAAAAAAATTCTAATTCATGAGGAGAAAATTCATGCATCAATGGAGATATTGAAGGAGAGGACATAAGTGCATCAATGGAGATATTGAAGGAGAGGACATAAGTCGTCACAACAAGTATTCCAAAAGCAACGCACAAATATCCACAAAGCATAGTACATCAACTATAATCATGTTGTAAATATATCTCTAATGTAGTAGACAACATGATACTACTTTTGTATCTGAGATAGATGCAAAAAATAAAGAAAACCAGAATGATTCTATAGCTCGCTTAAGTCACTCTAATAGCCTAAGAATGCCATAAGAAAGTGTCATCATGTAGGATCCCAACAAATGAAATATCCAAAGATAGTCAAAAAGCCCTAGAATACCATTACAAAGAAGCATGTGCAAAAAGGATAATCCAAGCTATTCGGAAAAACCAAGTATGGCAATGATCATCAACCCAACGGAGGAACAGATAAAGAATAGTAGGCAGTGACAACAACACCAATATATCTACACCAAGGAAAGATAGCTAGCAACTCAGAACAGCACCAAGCAGCAAGATCAAACCCCAGTAGGGCGCAAGTAGCTAGTATGGTACCTTCTAGAAGGTCCCCAAACAATGCAAGTAAGATCTCTACTAGTCATTCTATTGTTGATTGAGCCAATGCTCCTATGTTCTTTGTAGGAGGCTTGTAAACCAAATCCTTTGTAAGAAGATTGCACACCAACGTATTGTTGCTTGTACTGAAATCTTTGTTGGAGATTGTCATATGATCATCGGTTTGCTATTTACCTTATGTGATGCTCCATGCTTGATTTTGTTCATAACTAACCGCAATGTGAATTTTGGAAGAAATGGCCCTATATTTGCAATCATTATATATCAATGCCATATATGGGATTGTACATCATACTAGCAAAAGATGTTTATAACATATATACAGGGATTACAATCCAAACACCTGAAGGTTTCTTTCCGTTTTTGGTACCAGGATGTTGATGTCATATTTTATAACATCATATTTTACAGATGTATAGTAATTTCGTTCTGATCCGTTTTAATATTTGTCTTCCGTTTTTGGTATCAGAGCCATCTTCATCTTGCTCTAGGATACTTAATACTTCTGCAAAAAACTTTGTGTTTTTATCTATCTATTTTCATTTTCTTCCATCGCTCATATAACTATTGTAAAATCCTATAGAACGTTTAAAAGGAATTAGGCGCAAAGCTCAGACACCAGTCGTTAGGGAAGGGATCCCACTTAGACACAGTCGTACAGCCAGAAGATGCCAGTTATCCTTTTACCCGTTCTTGTACAGCATCTTACAATGGCAGTATCAGCTATGAAGAAAGTTTATAGGTCGCTTGCAAACATGACTCTTACTACAGAAGAATCACATCCTAAGGCACAATAAACTTTGCCTACTTGGTCACCTACCCAAATCTACCAGCATAAGTCTTTGTTTAAATTACATGCCTCAACCTTCTATTTAGATAATAGATCAATTGCAAAACTCCCTGTCAATACTGCTGAGCACTTCATTAGACTTACTGAGATTTGGACAGAAGGTCGGAAGATTGCATCCACCAAAAGTACAATTTTGTACACCTTGGACTTGTCTAGATAGGTGTCAGTCCCCTCTTCAGAAAAGGACTGTCGGTCTCATGCCTTATAGCGCTCCTCGATACCAGACATCGAAACTTCCATGATCAATTCATCGGAGGATGTGAGGGCAATCTTGCTAATGGCCCTATGTATGTCGAAATCAAACCAAACTACTGTGTATCCCTAATAGATCCTTACTTTCATGATATCCTGACCCTATACATCAAAATTTCAGGAATGGATATAAAAGGAGAAACTGACAATCTAGAGGTTGCTTATTCCTTGATAGGAAGAGCAGTTAAATCTGGGATGCCTGCAGTATACGAAGGACTTGCTAAATCCAATCCCAATGGGAACGGAGAGGATATTTTGATCAAGGCTAATCAGCATAGTCATGTGTTAACATGCAATCAAATATCTTGGGAAAATGTCCAAATGCCAGAGGACTGGCATATAGACATTACTCCTACACTCCAAAATGAAATCCGTCCACCAAGAACTTTGACTACTTCGCCATATGTAAACAGCTTGTTTTCCCCAAGTCCTAGCTTAAAAAAAAACTGAATCTCAAAGAATCAAACAAGCCCGATCTCCTTGCATACATGAAAGCCACCCAAGTGATCCGATGATGTGTAGACACTGTTACAGACTTCTGACCATAAACGACCAAACTTCAACATCTAGTCTCCCCAATACTCGTTAAATATCATTGAGATAGGAGAAACTAGCAGTTGGCCTCAAGTATGTTCAATATCAGACTCATTGATCTTTGAATGTCAACCATACACAATTCCAGGTTCGGGAGCCTTCACCACAAAACAGAGAGTGCAGAATTTCCAGTCAAAAGCACTCTATGATGTATCACACAAGCTTGATTGATTGTATGCATGTGTTAATCAAGCTCCTCCTGAATTTGTACTGTCTGAAACATCTATTTTTACATTCTCTCCTCCACCGCAACACCAAATTCCAAACCTCTACTTTCCTTTGAATATGCTTCCCGCATCTCCAGTTGCTAGCACATCAGGAAAACGCCCTAAGCCTGACCCAGACTTTGAGCCAATTCCGGTCACAACCCCTTCATCAGTTTCCAAGGTTGGAGATCTTCTTATCTATAACATTGATGACAGTTCTCCTGATGAAATCCTGAGATTACTCTAGTATCTTACAGCATGGCTGCAACATGCCATGGATTTCAAAGGTTTCTCTGCTGCACAGGCAATCACTATAGGTGATCGTACTAGTGAGTACAGGGAGGCTAAGGAAGCCTTTAACCGAGCCCAACTTTGTGACATAAACCAGATTAGAGAATTTGTACAACATTGTAAAAAATTGATGTACAAATTCCAAGGCCACCATGAAGGAGAGATCAAACTTGCTTTTATCCACAAGTTACCACCATCATTGTCCTCAATTGTATTGCAAAAATTGGCAGACAAAAAGATAGAAATTGACTGTGCCACATTTGGCCTCATCCAACAAACGGTTTATCAATGCATCACAGAACTTTGTGTGCTGAAGTCTGCATCCAAGTCCATAACAAAAGGAAAACCTTAACAGTCCTTTTGTAAGTCACATCTTCCTACGAAATCCTTTGGATATAAACAAAGTTATGTCTGTCCAAAATATTCCAATTGTTTTATATGTGGTCAGTCTTCTCATTGGGCAAAGAATTGTCCGAAAAAATCGAAGAAGAAATATCTTAACAATGTCCAGTTGGATGAAAACTTTGAGTACGAATTCCAACATAGACATATTTCAGATGATGCGATTCCAATAGAGCTTTCTTCCAGTTTTGGTTATGATTCTGAATCCATATCTACTTATGATCAATCAAGTAGCTCGTCAAATAATCCACTCTGTCCAATTAATTTTATTCATCCACCAGATGCATTGTCCATTGCTTGCTTGAATTTGAATGTGATTTCTAGAAAAGGAAAGCAAGTGATCACAGACTTTGACGAAGATACAGACACAGAAGATATGCTTTTAGACCAGGAAGAACCATCTACTTCACACAGGAGGTTTCAGAGATTTCAAAACGAGTTCAAGAAGAGTCCCCCCTATTATCCTATGTTCAACAAAATCTCTCAAAAACAATTTTCTCAGCCTGTAAAGACTGATCCTAGATTGTTAGATCTTTTGTCTGGAAAAGTCCCAGCACGAAGTATTTATGAGATGTCCTCACCTGAACATTCACCTCCAAAAAGAGAATCAAATTCCGTTCCGCCATCTCATCCTTCTCCAAGACAATTCCAGAAACAGAGTCCTTTCAGGACACCCAGACCTGTTTTCTCCGGAAACATAAAATATCCTGAGTACACTCCAAGATCAGTACCTAGGTACACTCCAAGATCAGTACCTGAATACACTCCATAAACACTTCATCTTTCCTATTTGTAGGGGACAAGAAACACTGTGGCTAAGCAAACCTGGTTTGCTGTTTGCATAAATGACCTGAACAGGATAAGGATCCTTTTGTATCATCTCTGAAGGAAACAATCTCATATCTGCACAAGAGACTGCAGCACCAGTGTCTAATAATGCAATTAGAGTAGGTCTAAACATTTCAGTCATTATAACCTGGGCTTGGATGTGTGGAATGTATGCAGTAGTTGCTAGTGTATCAATTTCTCTACAGGCTGTTGACATCTAATCCTGGTATTTCTTCATCCTCGGAAGTGGATGATGATTCTACTGGAAGGATTGATTCAGCTGGAAGCTCTTTCACTTGGTGAAGTGCTATCTTTGGTTTTGCAACAAAAACTATTTCTGCTAGATTTTCATCCTACAGATCTCACATAACATTTTGGATTTATTGAAAATCCGTAATGTGATATGTTGCGTTGTTGTGCACATCTGGAGCAGAGGAACCATTTGGTGAGTAAGCTTTAAAGGATGCTGCGTTTGTACCTGACAAAAGAAACCTCTCTTCTTGAACTCGTTCTGAAATCTCTGAAACCTCCTGTGTGAAGTAGATGGTTCTTCCTGGTCTAAAAGCATATCTTTTGTGTCTGTATCTTCGTCAGAGTCTGTGATCACCTGCTTTCCTTTTCTAGAAATCACATTCAAATTCAAGCAAGCAATGGACAATGCATCCTGTGGATGAATAAAATTAATTGGACAGAGTGGATTATTTGACGAGCTACTTGATTGATCATAAGTAGATATGGATTCAGAATCATAAGCAAAACTAGAAGAAAGCTCTATTGAAATCGCATCATCTGAAATATGTCTATGTTGGAATTCGTACTCAAAGTTTTCATCCAACTGGACATTGTTAAGATATTTCTTCTTCGATTTTTTCGGACAATTCTTTGCCCAATGAGAAGACTGACCACATATAAAACAGTTCTGGGGTTTAGTAGCAAGTCTTTTCTTAAGAAATAATTTCTTAGGTCTTCGGGCTGAAATCTCAAAATCCTAGAGAATATGCTTGAAGCTTTCTTAGAATTATTTCTGGAATATTTTGGACAGACACAACTTTGTTCACATCCAAAGGATTTCGTAGGAAGATGTGACTTACAAAAGGACTGTGAAGGTTTTCCTTTTGTTATGGACTTGGATGCAGACTTCAGCACACAAAGTTCTGTGATGCATTGATAAACCGTTTGTTGGATGAGGCCAAATGTGGCACAGTCAATTTCTATCTTTTTGTCTGCCAGTTTTTGCAAGACAATTGAGGACAATGATGGTGGTAACTTGTGGATAAAAGCAAGTTTGATCTCTCCTTCATGGTGGCCTTGGAATTTGTACATTAGTTTTTTACAATGTTGTACAAATTCTCTAATCTGGTTTATGTCACAAAGTTGGGCTCTGTTAAAGGCTTCCTTAGCCTCCCTGTACTCACTAGTACGATCACCTATGAACTCTGCGTAAAGAGCTTCAGTAAATCGAGTAGTGGGTACATTGTGTCGAAAAATTTTAGTCTGCTTGAGATCATTCTCTAAATGCTCCCACCAATGTCTAAGTATCCCTGTAAACCCATTTGCTGCAATGGTGATTGCCTTTGCAGCAAAGAAACCTTTGAAATCCATAGCATGTTATGCTGTAAGATACTGGAGTAATCTCAGGATTTCATCGGGAGAACTGTCATCAATGTTATAGACATGAAGATCTCCAACCCTGGAAACTGATGAAGGGGTTGTGGCCGGAATTGGCTCAAATTCTGGGTCAGGCTTAGGGCGTTTTCCTGATGTGCTAGCAACTGGAGATGCGGGAAGCATATTCAAAGGAAAGTAGTGGTTTGGAATTTGGTGTTGCGGTGGAGGAGAGAATGTAAAATTAGATGTTTCAGACAGTACAAATTCAGGAGGAGCTTGATTAACACATGCATACAATCGATCAAGCTTGTGTGATATATCATAGAGTGCTTTTGACTGGAAATTCTGCACTCTGTTCTGTGGCAAAGGCTCCCGAACCTGGAATTGTATATAGTTGACATTCAAAGATCAATGAGTCTGATATTGAACATACTTGAGGCCAACTGCTAGTCTCTCCTATCTCAATGATATTAAACGGGTATTGGGGAGAACTAGATGTTGAAGTTTGGTTGTTTATGGTCAGAAGTCTGTAACAGTGTCTACACATCATTTGATCACTTGGGTGGCTTTCATGTATGCAAGGAGATCGGGCTTGTTTTATTCATTGAGATACAGCTTTTTTTAAGCTAGGACTTGGGGAAAACGGGCTGTTTACATATGGCGAAGTAGTCAAAGTTCTTGGTGGACGGATTTCATTGTGGAGTGTAGGAGTAATGTCTATATGCCAGTCCTCTGGCATTTGGACATTTTCCCAAGATATTTGATCGCATGTTAACACATGACTATGCTGATTAGCCTTGATCAAAATATCCTGTCCGTTCCCATTGGGATTGGATTTAGCAAGTCCTTCGTATACTGCAGGCATCCCAGATTTAACTGCTCTTCCTATCAAAACCTCTAGATTGTCAGTTTCTCCTTTTATATCCATTCCTGAAATTTTGATGTATAGGGTCAGAATATCATGAAACTAAGGATCTGTTAGGGATACACAGTAGTTTGGTTTAATTTCGACGTACATAGGGCCATTAGCAAGATTGCCCTCACATCCTCCGATGAATTGATCATGGAAGTTTCGATGTCTGGTATCGAGGAGCGCTATAAGACATGAGACCGGCAGTCCTTTTCTGAAGAGGGGACTGACACAATCTCCCACAAAGAATGATCAAGAGCATCTCATATAATGAATGGCTAAAGGCCTACCAGCAATAGCAAAGGGTTTTCTGAAGAGCCCAAGCATTTCCAATAAGTTGAATAATCAATTAATGACTGATGTCTACATGATACCCCTATATATCCTATCTAGAGGCCCTTAGTGGAAACTTACAGAGATTAGGGCAACTCAAGGTACCTAGGTCCCATAAGGAAATGCCCTTAATGGTAACTAGCCCCAACTTCTAAAAATTTTGCCCTCGATGTGGGGCTTAAAAAAAATACTAAGCCCTAAAAAACTTAAGGGCCACAAGCATTAGCATTGGTGATAGACAATCGTAAGTTGATGTGAAAACTGAACTATCTCAAAAAAAGTTCTAATTCATGGGGAGAAAATTCATGCATCAATGGAGATATTGAAGGAGAGGACATAAGTCGTCACAACAAGTATTCCAAAAGCAACGCACAAATATCCACAAAGCTTAGTACATCAACTATAATCATGTTGTAAATATATCTCTAATGTAGTAGACAACATGATACTACTATAAGCCGATATATCTGAGATAGATGCAAAAAATAAAGAAAACCAGAATGATTCTATAGCTCGCTTAAGTCACTCTAATAGCCTAAGAATGCCATAAGAAAGTGTCATCATGTAGGACCCCAACAAATGAAATATCCAAAGATAGTCAAAAAGCCCTAGAATACCATTACAAAGAAGCATGTGCAAAAAGGATAATCCAAGCTATTCCAATAATGGCAATGATCATCAACCCAACGGAGGAGCTAACGTAAAAAAAAATTAAACTAAAGATAACAAGAAGTTGCTAACTTGTACCATACACCTTTGACACTAAACCAAAGGAAATGGACATACCATTACGATGACTATCAACTTGTTTGAACACCAACCCAACAACATCTTTGTAGGTGACATTTGATGATGATTGTCCACATGTTTGCTTCTTGCATACTCGAGTTGTGGATCGACTTCCCAAAAACTTTGATGTTCCTTGATCTCTAGACTTCATTTCAAACTCAAGACCCCTAGACGTGGTTGCCAATTGTCCAAGCTTCTCATGGTCATCCACCAAGGGCTCATCATTTGTGAAGCACTGAGAGAGAAGGCAATTGTCTAGATTATCTACGCAAAGACCACCAGTGACAATAGTTTTTCCCATAAAAGCCCCATCTGTGAATGATCCACCAAAAAATTTAAATGGTTTGTAAGGGACTCAATATTTCCTTTACATGTTCTTAATCAGCATAGAATATAATCAAATATCAAACAAATGGTAAGTACACAATCAAAGTTAACAAATACAAGCATTGAAGAAATTTCACTTAGGCAAATTCTTGGTAGGTGATCAACCCTCTTGAAAGCTCTTGTAAACTTCAAATTGGATCTGTAAGCATCAAATAAATTTACTCTTTGACCTTAAGATGAAAGAAAGATGATCAAGAGCCTCAATGTAGAAACCCATATATAAGTTGTTTCTATGCATACCAACAACCAATAAAGATAACTGGTTTGAAAAATTGTTGGTTAATGAGCCCTTTTTGCAAGTTTTTAAAACCCAAAATATAAATTGTAACAATAACATAGTAAATTCCATGCAATCAATAAGTTCACTTCATACCCCATGTCATTCATAGTTCTAGCCAGCTCCACCCCTTCATATTAATAACATTTTCATAGAGCTAGTACATAATGAACATAAATAAGAGAATTCTATTGATGTTTTGTAGATTTCAAAATAGTACGTAAGTCTAGAAGAGTACATATCCATCCTGGGTGACAAAAACACGTCTCCATAACATAGATACATCTATCTTAGGATTCAAATATCATAATTGTGTCAAGCACTAACTTTGTTTAGTTGAAGAATAGTATACCATTTGAATACAAAATTAGCATATGAAACTAGATGTAACATGATGGTTGTATTCAAAACCTTAAAACCATGCAAAGCATAGAAAGGCATGGTTATAACATATATACAGTTGGACATTATTTGGAGGAATTGTAACTATTTGATATTAAGGGAATATGGACCTAGCTGTTATTTTTATGGCCCTTTTGTTATATCATGACCCACTTATTGATTTTCCATCGTATGCCTTTATGAACCCTCCTAGATAGTTGCAAATAAGGGCCTCGGAACTTGCAAGTTACTTTGGCTTTTGTGCCTACGTGATACAGCACTTATTTGGTATAAATAGGTAGTCTCAAATAAGGGCCTGGGAACTCATAGGTTACTTTGGCTTTTGTGCTTAGGTGATTTAGCTCATATTTATAGGGTCTAAATAGGTCATGTAACACCCATTTGGTAGCTTTGATTTTGTTAGGCTTCAAAGTCGAAGACTCATCAGCTCTTGACAATTATTGATGTGCATATGATATTTTTTTGTAGGAGATTGCTATATGATACTTTTTTACAACAAAAGTTGGAACCCATTACATTTTTTACGCTATCAAGGTGCACCTACAAATGCAATCGGCACATTGATTCATCAATTAGAGTTCTCTTTCAAAAGTTAACACAAAATCAAAATTTGGTCAAAGGGGGTAGGTTCTTTTACAATATGAAGACCACCTTTTTGTTCAAACTTTGAGTGGATCTACATGTTCTATGTTGTCCTACAAGCCTTAATATCCATTTTCTATCTTTTTTCCATGATAGAAGTGAATGTATTGCAAAGACAAATTGTGGTCAAAAAATTTTGGAATGAGCTCATTGCGTTCAAGTTTTTCAATCAAAGCTTGTCAATTAGAGTTTTCTATCAAAAGATCTTGAACGTCAAAGTTCAATCAAAATAGAAGAACATTTTGTTTTCTACAAACATTCTATTTTGGTGTTGAGTGGATCTTTACATTCTTTGCTGACCAACAAGTACAACAAACTTTACAATTCGTCAAACAAACATCTCACGATATGCCACTTTAATGTTTTGCTTCAAAGTAAGCTTGCACAACAAAGGACAGCCATCTATGGTCATTTGTGCCAGATTTCGGATGTGATTTCAAGGTTTTTACCCCCTATAATGCATGCTGATTTTCTATAGAAGTATTGGACACCCTATACTGACATCAAGCACCTACTTTTGGAGGTATTCCCACACTTTTATTGCTCTTTTGCATAGAACATAGGTGGACAGCCTGTATTGCCATCGAGCACCTATTTTTGGAGAGTGTCTACAATGATTTTTCTTCATCTATGCTTGCTGATTTTTCAACATAACTTTATCACGATTCTAGAAGTCATTTTGTAGCCTACTAGTGTTTATGTGTGGACCTAAGATCTGCTTAGGGTGACAGCAAGAATCCCTCAATACCTTTTAATTAGCTGTGCTTTGGATCCACATATTGAGAGTTCTACCTTTTCAAAATTTTCTCATGTTTCTTGGTATGATAAAAAACATCAATGGGCTCCCAAGTAGCCTCCTCAATAGGACGACTATCCCACTGGACCAAAAACTGACCCTGCCGATGGCGACGACTATGCAACAAGCGCACCTGTAAAATAGCAGCTGGCAGGAATGGAAAAAGCTCTAAATCTGTAGGAAATGAGGAATCTCGAGGAGCATCATCCTCAATAGCAGCACGTAATAAACTGACATGAAAGATATCACAAGCCTGAGTAGCAGCAGGTAACTCAAGACGATATGTAACTGGATTGAGGCACTCAAGAATCTGAAAAGGCCCATAATAGCGCGGCGCAAGCTTCTTAGTAGAAGCAAGACCCTGTACAAAAAGATGGCGAGCAAAGCGTAACCGGAGAAAAACAGTATCTCCCTCTGCAAACTCAACATGGCGCCGATGACGATCAACAATGGTCCTGTACCGCTGCTGAATATGTTGTAAATGAGTAGCAGCTCTAGTAATAATCTCCCGAGCACTCGAAAGATAAGATGAAATAGTAACAGGTGCATCATCTGGAGGAGCAGGTATACCGGGTAGAACTGGTGAGTATCCATGAGCAAGCAGGAAAGGAGAAACACATGTGCTGGAACTAACAGAACTGTTATAACTATACTCAGCCAAACATAAATGCTGATCCCAATCACGACCAGAAGGAGAAACGTAATGTCGTAAATAATCCTCCAATACCCGATTAATAACCTCAGACTGACCATCCGCAGAAGAATGATAAGCAGTGCCCATAAGTATCCTAACATCCAAGATACGCATAAGCTCTGTCCAAAAACCTGATGTAAACTTGGTATCCCGATCAGTAAGTATAGATCGTGGGAGACCATGTAAGCGGAAAATCTCAGAAATAAATATACGACCACACTGCTCTGCTGTAATAGTACGTCTGACTGGTATGAAATGAGCTTGTTTAGAAAACCTATCAACTACCACCAAACAAGAGTCATGACCACGCTGAGTACTGGGAAGACCTAAAATGAAGTCCATAGATATATCAGTCCACTGGCGGGAAGGAATAGGCCAACTTTGAAGGAGACCGCCAGGTTTTTCACGGGAATACTTGTTACGAAGGCAAAAATCACAAGTATGAATAAGGTGAGAAAGCTCACGCTTCATGGAAGGCCAATAAAAATGTTCCTTGAAACGGAACAAGGACTTCTGAAAACCAAAATGGCCACCAACAGGAGAGGAATGGGCATCAAGAAGGAGCTGTGGACGTATGTCGAGAGTGCTGGGAATACATAACGAACCATAGTGAAACAAACGATGATTAACAATGGCATAAACCTGGTGAGGGTGAGAGGAAGGACGAGAGGCAGACGACATAACATCACGAAAGTCTGGACATGTGGCATAAGCCTGAGGAAGATAATCATACCAAGAGTGGGGTGACGTAACAAGACTGTAAGTAAGAGCAGGTAAACGACACAAAGCATCAGCAGCGTTACTTTTACCAGGCTTATAATGAATATCAAAATGAAAGGACTGTAAAAACTGAAGCCAACAGTACTGACGATCACTAAGATCCTTTTGTGTATACAAATAACGAAGTGACTGGTGATCAGTAAAAACATCAAACGGAACACGATACAGATAATGTCGCCACTTCTTTAAAGCAAAAATGATAGCAAGCAACTCTTTTTCATGAGTGGAATAGCGCTGCTCATACGAACGAAGACGACGGGATTCATATGCAATAACACACTGACGCTGACGTAACAAAGCACCTAATCCTGTGGAACTAGCATCAGTCTCAACAGCAAAACGCTGGGAAAAATCTGGAAGACATAAAACAGGGGAAGTGGTAAGCTTAACCTTCAAAGTATCAAAAGCTGACTGACATGCGGGAGTCCAAGCAAACGAAGTTTCCTTTTTCAACCGAGCATGCAAAGGAGATGCAAGAGTGACAAAATAAATGAGCAACTGGTTTACGAAGATGGATAGCAAGACCAAGAAACATACGAACATCATGAACATCAGCAGGCACAGGCCATGAAAGAATAGAACGGACCTTACGAGGGTCGAGACGAACAGTACCATTAGTAACAAAGAAGCCCAAAAACTCGATTTGTACAACAGCAAAAGAACATTTAGAACGTTTAGCATACAGATGATGAGTAACTAACAAAACAAAAACAGAAACGAACGTGCTGAACATGAAGAGAGAGAGTGGTGCTATAAATGAGGATATCGTCAAAATAAACAATGACACACTTTCCAAGCAGAGGACGAAAGATGTTATTCATGACATTCTGAAAAGTGGGCGGGCCATTGGTAACACCAAAAGGAAGGACACGAAACTCATACAAACCAAAAAGGGTACGGAAAGCTGTCTTGTGCTCATCAGGAGGATGCATACGAATCTGGTGATAGTAAGTTTATTTAAAGCACGATAATCAATACATAGACATTTAGTACCATCCTTCGTATCAACAAGTAAAACAGGAGCACCAAAAGGACTGCTAGGAACAATAAGGCCTTGACGTAATAAATCAGACACCTGACGCTGGACTTCCTTGCGCTCAACAATGACATATGAAAAGGAGGACGAGGAGGAGGTGATGCAGAGGAAACAAGGTCTATATGGTGGTTGACATCTCGTAAAGGTGGTAATTGAGTCGGCTCTCTAAAAACATGCTCAAATTCACGCAACAGTTCAGAAAATACCTGTGGCAAAGGTGGTGCATCCGCAATAGGCTGAACTGGCTGAACAGAAAGAATAGCCGCACAGTGGGCCTTCGGGAGGCTCCGTATGAACTGCTTCCCGGAAATAAGCTGATAGTCCTGCCGAGAATCAATACCGGAAAATATATGTTGAGTACCATCATGAGAGAATGTCAATGTCTGCTGCTGGAGGTCTACTGTAACCGCACCAAGGGATGCAAACCAATCAGCACCGAGGATAAGATCGTACCGTGTAAGTGGAATAATATGAAAATCTGCCTGACCAAGGAAGTCTCCAATCCGATACAAAAGCTGCTGATACATCTGCGTGCTAGGAAAAGAGTGTGCGCTGGCAACCTCAACATGCAGGGGATGAGGCGTAGTGACTGGCATAGCACGAATGCGTGTAGTAATATGACTGGTGAGAAACGAGTGAGTGCTACCCGTGTCAACAAGGGCAATAAACTCACAACCAGTGATACGTACGCGAAGACGAATATGGCGTGGACCCGGCTTACCGATCCAAGTAGCATAGGCAAGCTGAGCATGGCATACAGCTAGATCAGGGGGATCAGGAACAGGCTCAGTGGGTGTGGCAAACTGATCAACAGGTGGGTCATCATCAAGAATATGAAGGCATATGGCAGAATCAGGACTATCATCAGGTGTGTCAGCATCATGGAAATAGATGGCAGTAGCAGTGGCAGGCTGTCGGCAATCACGGGCGATATGATCAAGACTCTTACAGTTGAAACATAAGCGCTTCTCACGGATCTCAGACATGGCTCTGGGGCCTGTTCATGACTAATATAAAATGCGTAACCAGAAATCTACATAACCAACAGTAAATGTAAAGAGGCCTGCGGAATATATGCAGAGTAGCCCAGTAGGCCTGTATCCTGTAGTCCGTAACTCTCTCTCTCTCTCTCTCTCTCTCTCTCTCTCTCTCTCTCTCTCTCTCTCTCTCTCTCTCTCTCTCTCTCTCTCTCTCTCTCTCTCTCTCTCTCTCTCTCTCTCTCTCTCTCTCTCTCTCTCTCTCTCTCTCTCTCTCTCTCTCTCTCTCTCTCTCTCTCTCTCTCTCTCTCTCTCTCTCTCTCTCTCTCTCTCTCTCTCTCTCTCTCTCTCTCTCTCTCTCTCCATATATATATATATATATCAGTGTCCCCTGGTACCGCTGGTATGGTACCGCCGGTACCATAACAGTGGTACCGCCAATACGGTACCGCCCTGGGATCCGCCGTACCAGGGCGGTACCATTTTTTATATTTTTTTTATTTTTTTTAATATTTAATTATTGCCTTTTACCAAAATAGGTTAAAAAAACGGAAAACAAAAAGGGTTTTGGGAGTAAAAAAAGAGGGTACAGTACATGGTGCAGGGGACTGGTGCAACAGCACATGGGCACTGTGGGTGAGCAGACCATGGGGCCAATGGGAGAGCAACACAGGGGGGGAGCAACACAGGGGGGCAGGTACAGAGGCACATGGAGGGATGATGGGGATCCACATGGCCGATCAGGCTGTGGGGATAAATAAGCACTCACAATGCCATTGTGAGAGGCATTTTCAGAGGCTGTGAGAAAGCCAGTGATAGCCAGTGAGAGAGCAAGCGAGAGCCAGTGACAGGCTGTGAGAGGCTGTTTGAGAGCCAGGGTGCTGTGAGAGGGTGTTCGAGGACCAAGGTACTGTGAGGAGAAGGTCGATCGAGATGGCAAAGCGCATACCACCGAAGCCTGAGGGTGAAGCCAGGCGGAAGCTTGAAGAAGATATCCGAAGGCACAACGAAAGACATCGGAAGCAAGAGGCAGACATTGCAAAGATGCTGCGACAGACTCGGCAGAGAAATCCGGAACCGGAGCCACCTGCCCCCGCTGTGGCCCCTGCCCCCGCTGTCGAGCTGGATTTGGATGAGCAGATTGGAATGAACTTCACACGACGGCAGCTCATTATGGTCAGGGAAAGGGCGGCCAGACGTCGGGCTAACCAGGAGGCAGAGCGAGAGCGACAGAACAATGCACCTGACGAGGGCGAGGAGTCGATGGAGGATCAGTAGGAATGTTTAGAATAGAACAGGTCCAGCCGAATGTGGCGGACTGTTGCCATGTAGTTTTCGGCAGTTTAGGGTGCGGCAAATAACTAGATGGCTGCTTAAAAAAAAGACGGAATATGTAATGTTATCTTGATACAACGGTTGAATCAATATATAGTTGTTTTTTGTGCAACGCGAGCCTGGTCATGTGAAATGCAATCTCTGTAATTTTTTTAAATGCAAATGTAATACATGTGTTTATGAAATGCCGTTTGGGGTGTAGGGGTAATTGTTGTGCTCATGATGTAGGTGTATTTATGTGAAGCTATCATTCACTTCAATCGAAATTAGTTGAAAATAAGATTCACACACGCACATAGAATTTGACATAAAATTGAAAATACAGCATCACATGTACAGAGCGACATACGCACAATGTGCAGCAAATAAAGTACGCCAAACACTATATAATGTGAAAAATGATCTGAGAACAATGGTAGACCGTCTGCTAGAGACAAACTACTGAAACTAAAATAACAGAGCCACAATCAATGCTCTGGCTTTGACTCAGACAAATGCTCCGGAGACAACTCAGGGCCCCGAGCTGACTCTCGTAGCCGATATCTGTGCCTGTCTGAAACTGGCATGGGCTGTGTATCCGAGGAGGAGGACTCGTCACTAGCATCATCCCAATCTGCCTCCGCATCAGCCCCCAAGCAAGCCAAACCAACAACACCTGCTCCAACTGGTTGTACTACACCTCTAGCTGTACCTGGAGCCCTGCGTGGTCGTCCTCTCTTTCCTGGCAATTTCTGTGCCTTGCCTTTCTTGTTCGGTGCACCCTTGGGCCTTCCTGGTCTCTTGCGGACAAGAGGAGTTGTCAATGCCTCGTCACCCCCATGCAAATCACCTGGCTGGCTAGGCTGGGCCCAAGCTGAGGCCGGCTGGGATAGGGAAGCAAAAGAGGGAACTCCCTGTGCAGCTGAGCGAGGAGGATGAGCTCATGGAGTGTGTGCCCGTGGGGCTGCTGCTGGTGGAGGAACTGGCTGTGCAGGAGGCAAGTACAGCGGCAAGATGTACTGAAAGGGGCGCTGCGGTGGCCGGTACTGGTACATCCTGAGTGCTGCCAAAGGGAGAGCCAGTGGAGTGGGTGCTGCCAAAGGAAGAGGATGTGAAGTGGGTGCTGCCACTGGAGGAGCCACTAGAGCCACTGTGGATGTGGACGCTGCAAGAGAAAACCTGGGCACAGATGGTGGCCTGCCATGGAGACCTGGTGCTGCAGAAGTGGACAGCGATGGAGGGGCTGCAAGCCTGAATGGCATCGGTGGCACTAGAGGAGCTGTGCGGCGCACATATACCCTCTGAGGAACTGGAGGAACTGTAGGCACCTCATGTGGCTGCTCTGGCCGGAACTTGTGTATGGCATGCTAGCAAGAGATGAAGGGGGTGCCCTGACACTCAGCATCTGCTGAGCCTCTGCATACAATGTGGTAATCAAGTCGTCTAGCTGGGCATCTGAATACAAATGCTCTGGGCTCTGGGCCTCATCCTGTGCACCAACCCCTGAATCATCCTGTGCACCATCCCCTGAATCAACCCGTGCCTCATCATGTGCACCCTGTAGACCCTGCATGGCCTCCCATCTGGGCAATCAAAGTCATTTGGTGCCTCCTCTGGTGTGCTGTCGTAGTAACGGTCATGACTCTGTACTGCACGCATCCAAGCAGCTGCGGGACCGACATCTAAATCACTCTGCCCTCTATCAAGAGCCTCCTCCATCATATCGACATAGGTAGGTATGCCACTGGCCCCCCTTGTGTGCCTTGCCTGTCTCCCGGTATAACCTGTGCCATGTGCCCCACCTCTGCCATGTGATGCACCGGTGACCCTTGCCCGTGGCGTGTGCCCTGCACCTGTATCATCATCCTCATCCCTCTCTGATCTGGCAAACACAACCCGAATGGGCTCATCCTCATCATGCTCATCCTCTGACACTGGCTCATTTGCCTCATACAATGGAGGCTCTTTGTGCTCAAGCCCAAGCTCTCTCTCTCTCATCTTAGCAAGCTCCCTCTCTCTCTCTGCCATCAACTGTGTGCCCAAGTCATCTGCAGGCATGGGATGGACGTTGTCCGTAGGGAAGTCAACCTGGCGCTCCAAATCAGATATCTTCGTCTGCAAGGTCAAAATTGAGCGTGTCAGGACAACAACTTGATCAAAAATTGAAACCTACATTTTAGTGAGACGTCAACCAACATGCTATGGGAGAATAGCCCATCACCTGCAATGCGCTCGTAATGGTCGGCAGTCTCTTGGCGAGACGTGCATTGGTGCTGCAAAACACCAACCGCTCTAGCTGACTCACTGACAGCCTGTTTCTTCTCCTCGTGTGAATGAGGGCCCATGTGCTCCAATTACGCTCACACACGGAGGCAGGGCAATCCTGTGGTACGTGCAATGAAATGGTTCAGCACATGTGCACGGGTGGAATGTCAACAAAACACAGCAAGAGAGGATGAGATGAGATGCATACCTGTGAAAGGACCTGCAGTGCAAGACGCTGTATGGAGGGATAGGTGCTACCGAACATGGTCCACCAGGTAATGGGGAGCTGCCTCCTCTCTGGATCCTGAGCAGTCGGGTGACCGAACGTGCCCATCCCGAAACGAAATGCAGCTAGCTCCTCCATGAGTTTGATAGGATCCAAGCCAATGTGTGGACCCACCCTGTAGATGTACTCAAGCCAATCTGACTCGAGCTCCCTGTCTGATATCTGCGTCGGAGAGAGGAAGAGGGGATGCAAGATGTGTGCAACACTGTGGATACTCCTATGAAAGTAGTTCCACCGCGTCTCCCAGATGAACCTCAGCTCCGTCATCCTGCACGAAGTCGAAGCAAATTTTGGAAAAAACGTAACATCGACAGAAAAACAAACTAGCAAACACTGAAAAGATAAAGAACAATTACAACACTATACCGCTTACCTCTCTGGCTGCAAGTTGGGCAGCCGCAGGAACTGTCCAATCCAGTCCATGAGCTCATACACCAGTCCAAGTGTGGACCCCTCGCTGTCAGCCATGCGGAGCACAATGTAGAGTGGTCGAAGGAGTCCTGACAATGTCTGTGCATCCCTCTAGAACTGGTCTCCAAGAAAAGTGCTCCCCATCCTCCGTGTGCTGAAACGTACTGGCACGCCAAAGATCACTGGCAACCATCTGTAGAAGTTGTGCCCTGCACCTGATCAGACGGTCGATGACCACTAAGTCGAATGCAAAGCGTGTGGGGGCTGGCTTACGGAGGTCCAAATGGCTGAACACCCGGAACATGGCAAGAACATGCCTCTTCCTGGTAACAAAAGTCAGCAGGAAGAGGGCCTCGCGGATGATGGCTCTAACCCAAGGAAGTGCACCTATGTCCCCATGAGAAGGTCTATGTCGTGCGCCTCACAGGGGGGGTATGGACGATGTGAGGGAACTCGGCCTCTAGCAGGACACCCATCTGAACACAGCCTCTAGCAGGACACCCATCTGAACACAGTTGGTGGCATTGTCTGTCACCACCGTAACGACATGCTGGGGGCCTATGGACAGGATGGAAGACCTAATGACGTCGTACATGAAATCTGCAGAGATGACTCTCCCCCCTCTACTGCAATCCACGGCTCTCAAAAATTGTGTACCCATGCAGCTGGAGACCAAGATGTTGAGGATCGGCCTCCTCCTGACATCAGTCCAGCCATCGGACATGATGTTGCATCCATATGTGGCCCAGTGGCGGCATAGAGGCTCCATCTCTCTAGACAACGACTCGACCCTATCTCTCAGCATGTGTGTGCGGACAACCTCTGAACTAGGGACTCTCCAGCTAGGGCTAACAGACTGTGCAAGGCGGAATGCCCTTCTAAAGGGCTCAGAATCGGTGATGGCAAAAGGTAGGTTCAGCTCGTAAATCAAACTGGCCACGGCCTGTGTGGCCCCTCTGTCCATGTGCGGCTGATGCGCGCCGCGAATGGTCTGCTGCACAAGGGCTCTACTTGGGCAACGGGTGGTGGACCTCCAGCATGGTGCACCAACCGTGATGGGAATGGACGATGACGCAACAAGCTGGGCACTAGTGGATGCATCGGCTGTAGACGTGGAATGGGGAGAGTGGGATGCACTGGCAGGGATGGGTGCAGTAGCATAAGTGGGGTGCACTGGTGGAGGGGCAAGATCTGGCATGGGATACGAACACTGCTGGCTAGGGAGGTCATCCAAGGAAGAAGGGATCTCATCCACATCCTCGAAGGCCTCGTCAGTAGCATCCTGGGCCTGCTCGGGTGGCGGAGAATCCATGAGAAAATCGTAAACTGGGGGCGTGTGAGCAACAGGACGTGGTGGGGGAACGGCAGTGGCAACTGGCGGACGTGATGGGACGGGATCCACCGGAATGGGTGCAAATGGGGGTGCGTGTGGCGGAACTGTCTGAGGGGGATGAGGGGCAATGGGACGAGATGAGGATGGACTCCCTCTCCTCGTGCATGCCAGCCAAGCAGGCTGCAACTCTAGGTCAGCCACATAAGGAGCGGTGCAAAACCGAAGAACGCCCCCTGAAATGGTGTTCTCCCCCGCCACGAGCCGCAGCCCGTAGGTGTCCAGTAATCGCTGCATGTTGGGGACGGACATGCTGCCACAAGGGGCAGCATTTAAGGTGGCACCATTTTTGGCGTGTGCACCGAGCAAGTGGCCTTTAAGGCGAGTGAGGGACATAGCAAATTCGACGAGGCAATATCGGCAACGCACGATCTTCTGACCGGTCTTGTTGGTCTTGTCGGCAACCCACCTGACAATGTCTACCTCGTCCCACAGACCGGAAAGGTCGGATTGCACCATTGCGATGGAGAAAACTAGGGAAAAAATGCAGATGAAGCTAAAGCTGGAAGGATGGATTGCTAGAGAAAAACAACAGGGTTCACTGTTGGAGAGACGCTGAAAATGGGCGAAGGCAGGGCGAAGCAAGTCAAATGCAAGGCAGGGCGTTGCGTGGGCGAAGGGCGACGCAAGGAATCAAAGGCAGGCAGGTGGAAACAGCAGCGATGGCAAGGCAGAGGAGGGCGCAAAAAAATTTCGGATGAAATGAAAGCGGGGCGGGTAGGTTTAGGTAAAAAAAAAAAATTAAAAAATAATAAATATTAAATAATATATTATATTGTGGTACCGCAGGCCTATGATATATATATATATATATATCATAGTACCCTCTGGTACCGCTGGTATGGTACCGCCGGTACCATATCAGTGGTACCGCCGGTACGGTACCGCCCTGGGATCCGCGGTACCAGGGCGGTACCATTTTTAATATTTTTTTTTATTTTTTAATATATTTTTAGTAATTTTTTTTTGCATATTAACTACCAAAAAAGGACAAAAAAAGTAAAAAGAGGGGGTTCTGGGTGTAAAAAAAGAGGGTACAGTACATGATGCAGGGGACTGTTGCAATGGCACATGGGCACTGCGAGTGAGCAGACCGAGGGGCCAATGGGAGACCAACACAGGGGGGTAGCATCACATGGGGGCAAGTACAGAGGCACATGGGCATTGTGGGTGAGCAGACCATGGGCCCAATGGGAGACCAACACAGGGGGGAGCATCACATGGGGGCAGGTACGGAGGCACATGGAGGGATGATGGGGATCCACATGGCCGATCAGGCTGTGGGGATAAATAGGCACTCACAATGCCATTGTGGTCGGCATTTTCAGAGGCTGTGAGAGGGCTAGTGATAGACAGTGAGAGAGCAAGCGAGAGCCGGTGACAGGCTGTGAGAGGCTGTTTGAGAGCCAGGGTGCTGTGAGAGGGTGTTCAAGGATCAGGGTGCTGTGAGGAGAAGGTCGATCGAGATGGCTGAGCGAATACCACCGAAGCCCGAGGGCGAAGCCAGGAGAAAGCTTGAGGAAGATATCCGAAGGCACAACGAGAGGCATCGGAAGCAAGAGGCAGATATCCGAGAGATGCTGCGACAGACTCGACAGAGAAATCCGGAACCGGAGCCACCCGCCCCCGCTGTGGATCCTGTCCCCGCTGTCGAGCTGGATCTGGATGAGCAGATCGGAATGAATTTCACACGACGGCAGCTCATCATGGTCAGGGAAAGGGCGGCCAGACGTCGGGCTAACCAGGAGGCAGCTCGGGCTAACCGGGAGGCAGAGCAAGAGCGACAAAACAATGCACCAGACGAGGGCGAGGAGTCGGTGGAGGATCAGTGAGGGATGTTTAGAATAGATGAGGTCCACCCGTATGTGGCGGACTGTTGCTATGTAGTTTTCGGCAGTTTATGGTGCAGCAAATAACTAGATGGCTGCTTAAAAAAATGACAGTATATGTGATGTTATCCTGATACAACGGTTGAATATATACATAGTTGTTTTTTGTGCAACGCGAGCCTGGTCATGTAAGATGCAATGTTTGTAATTTTTTTAAATGCAGATGTATTACATGTGTTTATTCAATGTCGTTTGGGGTGTAGGGGTGATTGCTGTGCTCATGATGTAGGTGCATATATGTGAAGCTAGCATTCACTTCAAACGAAATTAAATGAAAATAGGATTCACACACGCACATAGAATTCTTCAACATAAAATAAAGCATCACATGTACAGAGCGACATACGCACAATGTGCAGCAAATAATGTAGGCCAAACACTGTATATAATGTGAAAAATCATCTGAGTACAATGGTAGACCGACTGCTAGAGACAAACTACTGAAACTAAAACAATAGAGCCACAATCAATGCTCTGGCTCTGACTCAGACGAATGCTCTGGAGACAACTCAGGGCCCCGAGCTGACTCTCGCAGCCGATATCTCTGCCTGTCTGGAACTGGCATGGGCTGTGTATCCGAGGGGGAAGACTCGTCATCCTCATCCTCCCAATCAGCCTTCGCATCAGCCCCCAAGCAGGCCAAACCAACAACACCTGCTCCAACTGGCTGTGATACTGCACCTCTACCTGTACCTGGAGCCCTGCGTGGTCGTCCTCTCCTCCCTGGCAGTTTCTGTGCCTTGCCTTTCTTGTTCGGTGCACCCTTGGGCCTGCCTGGTCTCTTGCGGACAAGAGGAGCTGTCAATGCCTCGTCACCCCCATGCAAATCACCTGGCTGGCTAGGCTGGGCCCAAGCTGAGGCCGGCTGGGATAGGGAAGCAAAAGAGGGAACTCCCTGTGCAACTGAGCGAGGAGGATGAGCTCGTGGAGTGTGTGCCCGTGGGGCTGCTGCAGGTGGAGGAACTGGCTGTGCAGGAGGCGAGTACAGTGGCGATATGTACTGAAAGGGGCGCTGTGGTGGCCGGTACTGGTACATCCTGGGTGCTGCCAAAGGAGGAGGATGTGACGTGGGTGCTGCCACTGTGGATGTGGGCGCTGCAAGAGAAAACCTGGGCACAGATGGTGGCCTGCCATGGAGACCTGGTGCTGCAGAAGTGGACGGCGATGGAGGGGATGCAGGCCTAAATGGCATCGGTGGCACTGGAGGAGCTGTGCGACGCACATACACCCTCTGAGGAGCTGGAGGAACTGTAGGCACCTCATGCGGCTGCTCTGGCTGGGACTCTGTGTGTGGCATGCTGGCAAGAGATGATGGGGGCGCCCTGACACTCGGCATCTGCTGGGCCTCTGAATCCAATGTGGCAACCAAGTCGGCCAGCTGGGCATCCGAATACAAATGCTCTGGGCTCTGGGACTCATCCTGTGCACCAGCCTCTAAATCATCCTGTGCACCGACCTCTGAATCATCCTGTGCACCAACCCCTGAATCAACCCAAGCCTCATCCCGTGCCTCATCATGTGCACCCTGTAGACCCTGCATGGCCTCCCAATCTGTGCAATGAAAGTCATCAGGTGCCTCCTCTGGTGTGCTGTCGTAGTAACGGCCATGACTCTGTGCTGCACGCATCCAAACATCTGCGGGACCAGCATCTAAACCACTCTGCCCTCTATCAAGAGCCTCCTCCATCATGTCGACATAGGTAGGTATGCCACTGCCCCCCCCCTGTGTGCCCTGCCTGTCTGCCGGTATAACCTGTGCCATGTGTCCCACCTCTGCCACGTGATGCACCTGTGACCCCTGCCCGTGGCGTGTGCCCTGCACCTGTATAATCTGCCTCATCCCTCTCTGGTCTGGCAAACACAACCCGAATGGGCTCATCCTCATCATGCTCATCCTCTGACACTGGCTCATCTGCCTCATACAATGGGGGCTCTCTGTGCTCAAGCCCAAGCTCTCTCTCTCTCATCTCGGCAAGCTCCCTCTCTCTCTCTGCCATCAACTGTGTGCCCAGGTCATCTGCAGGCATGGGATGGGTGCTGTCCGTAGGCAAGTCAACCTGGCGCTCCAAATCAGATATCTTCGTCTGCAAGGTTTAAAATTTGCATGTCAGAGAGACAACTTTTTCAAGAAATGAAACCAACATACCAGGAGTCAACCAACAT
Source organism: Diphasiastrum complanatum (assembly GCA_029204225.1). Classification (NCBI taxonomy): domain Eukaryota; kingdom Viridiplantae; phylum Streptophyta; class Lycopodiopsida; order Lycopodiales; family Lycopodiaceae; genus Diphasiastrum; species Diphasiastrum complanatum. The sequence continues at coordinate 23,873,533 of CM055097.1, read as the reverse complement.
GCTATGAAAGATTAGCTTATCACCTGCAATGCGCTCGTAATGGTCGGAAGCCTCCTGGCGAGACGTGCGTTGGTGCTACAGAACACCAACCGCTCCAACTGACTCACTGACAACCGGTTTCTTCTCCTCGTGTGAATCAGTGCCCATGTGCTCCAATTACGCTCACACACAGAGGCAGCACAGTCCTGTGGTGCGTGCATTGAAATACTTCAGCACATTGTGGCAAAGGTGAAACTTCAACGAAACACAAAAAATGGAGGATAAAATGAGATGCATACCTGAGAAAGGACACGCAGTGCAAGACGCTGTATAGATGGGTATGTGCTACCGAACATGGTCCACCAGGTAATGGGTAGCTGCCTCCTCTCTGGATCCTGGGCAGTCGGGTGGCCGAATGTGCCCATGCCGAAACGAAATGCAGCGAGCTCCTCCATGAGCCTGATAGGATCCAAACCTATGTGTGGACCCACCCTGTGAATGTACTGAAGCCAATCGGCCTCGAGCTCCCTGTCTGCGATCTGTGTCGGAGAGAGGAAGAGGGGATGCAGCATGTGTGCAACGCTGTGGATACTCCTGTGGAAGTAGTTCCATCGCGTCTCCCATATGAACTTCAGCTCTGTCATCCTGCAGGTGAGGGGCATGTGGTTTAGGGCATTACGAAAAAGCTTAACATTGACAGAAAAACAAACTAGCAAGTACTGAAAAGATAAAGGTCAATTGCAACACTGTACCGCTTACCTCTCTGGCTGCAAGATGGGCAGCTGCAGGAACTGTCCAATCCGGTCCATGAGCTCATACACCAGACCAAGTGTCGACCCCTCGCTGTCAGCCATGCGGAGCACAATGTAGAGTGGTCGAAGCAGTCCTGACAATGTCTGTGCATCCCTCCAGAACTGGTCTCCCCTCACCGTGGAAGAAAAGTGCTCCCCATCCTCAGTGTGCGGAAATGTACTGGCACCCCAAAGATCACTGGCAACCATCTGTAGAAGCTGGGCCCTGCACCTGATCAAACGGTCGATGACCACCAAGTCGAATGCAAAGCGCGTGGGGGCTGGCTTACGGAGGTCCAGATGGCTAAACACCTGGAACATGGCAAGAACACGCCTCTTTCTGGTGACAAAAGTCACCAGGAAGAGGGCCTCCCGGACGATGGCTCTAACCCAGGGAAGTGCTCCAATGTCCCCCATCAAAAGGTCTATGCCGTGGGCTGCACAGGGGGTATGAACAATATGAGGGAACTCGGCCTCTAGCAGTACACCCATCTAAATGCAGTTCGTGGCATTGTCCGTCACCACCGTGACGACATGCTGTGGGCCTATGGCTAGGATGGAAGACCTGATGACATCAAACATGAACTCTGCAGATATGACTCTCCCCCCCCTGCTGCAATCCACTGCCCTCAAAAACTGTGTGCCCATGCAGCTGGAGACCAGTATGTTGAGGATCGGCCTCCTCCTGACATCAGTCCAGCCATCGGACATGATGCTGCAACCGTAAGTGGCCCAGTGCCGACGCAGAGGCTCCATCTCTCTAGACAAGGACTCGACCCTATCCCTCAGCATGTGTGTGCGGACAACCTCTGAACTAGGGACTCTCCAGCTAGGGCTGACAGACTGTGCAAGGCGGAAGGCCCTTCTGAAGGGCTCAGAGTCGGTGATGGCAAAGGGCAGGTTCAGCTCGTAAACCAGACTGGCCACGGCCTGTGTGGCCTCTCTGTCCATGTGCGGCTGATGCGCGCCGCGAATGGTCTGCTGCACGAGGGCTCTCCCTGGTGGACGACGGGTGGTGGACCTCCAACACGGTGCACCAACCGTGACGGGAATGGACGATGACGCGACAGGCTGGGCGCTGGTGGATGCATCGGCTGTAGACGTGGAATGGGGAGAGTGGGATGCACTGGCAGGGATGGGTGCAGCAGCATAGGTGGGGTGCACTGGTGGAGGGGCAACATCTGGCATGGGGTACGAAAACTGCTGGCTGAGGAGGTCATCCGGATGGGAAGGGAAGGAAGAAGGGATCTCTTCCACATCCTCGAAGGCCCGCCCAGTACCATCCTGGGCCTGCTCGGGTGGCGGAGAGTCCATGAGAAAGTCGTAGACTGGTGGAGTGCGAGCAACAGTGGGTGGTGGTGGAACCGCAGTGGCAACTGTCGGACGCGATGGGACGGGATCCACCGGAATCTGAGCAGATGGGGGTGCATGAGGCAGAGCTGTCTGAGGGGCAAAGGGACCAGAGGAGGATGCACTCCCTCTCCTCGTGCGTGCCAGCCAAGCAGGCAGCAACTCTGGGTTAGTCACATAAGGAGCGGTGCAAAATCGGAGAACGCCCTCCGAAATGGTGTTCTCCCCTGCCACGAGCCGCGGCCCGTAGGTGTCCAGTAGTCGCTGCCTGTCGGGGACGGTCATGCTGCCACAAGGGGCAGCATTCAAGGTGGCACCATTTTTGGCGCGTGCACCGAGCAGATGGCCTTTAAGGCGAGTGAGGGATGCAGCAAACTCGACGAGACAGTATCGGCAGCGCATGATCTTCTGACCGGTCTTGTTGGCCTTGTCGGCAACCCGCCTGACAATGTCTACCTCGTCCCACAGACCGGAAAGGTCGGATTGCACCATTGCAGATGAAATGAGGGATGGATTGCTGGAAAAAAAACAGCAGGGTTCACTGTTGGAGAGACGCTGAAAATGGGCGAATGCAGGGCAAAGGAAATCAGATGCAAGGCAGGGCGTTGCGTGGGCGATGGGCGACGCAAGGAATCAAAGGCAGGCAAGAAAAACCAGCAGCGATGGCAGGGCGGAGAGGGCTCAAAAAAATTTCAGAGGAAATGCGAGGGGGGCGGGTAGGTTTAGGTAAAAAAAAATTAAAAAAAATATTAAATAATAAATATATTATTATATTGTGGTACCGCGGTACCATCATGGTACCGCGGTACCAGTATGGTCCCGCGGTACCGGGATCCGCGGTACCCAGTACCGCGGGACCTATGATATATATATATATATATATATATATATATATATATATATATATATATATTCATTTTTTCTCATCAACGTTTTGTTTTTCACTCCCAATATCGCTCTCAAGCGTGCTGTTTGTACGAAAATGATGAGCAAAAGTAAAAAAAAGTCATCAGAATGAAAAAAGTGGAAGGGAAGTATTTTCAGAAATGACTTTTTTTTTTTATTATTATGAAAAATGGCTTTTAAAAATCAATTTTTGGGTCATATTTTATATATACACTTATGGAAACCTTCGCCGAGTTGTTAGATTACGCATCCACCTCAAATATATATATATATATATATATATATATATATATATATATATATATATGATTTTATTAGACTAACTTTGCTACATTTATAAATTTATATAAGAAAAAAATCACTTGGAGTGTGACAATTTATCTAATTTTTATTTTGACACAGAGAGACTACCTTGAATTCCTAAAAGAACAAGATAGAATAGTCTTTTACAGCCAAATTCTAGCAACTTACAAACTTTTTTCCTTCAAAAATCAGTAAACAAGGGTTTCAAACTGACAAATAGTAAAAGTGAGAGATAATCAGTGAACAGGAAAGCGACAAGCTCTACCCCACCAAAGACCTACCACAAGACACCTATTGCAATTGACAGATCTAAAAAAGACTAGAAACTGAAAAAGTTACAAACGCTTTGCAAATCCAAAGAAGGCTCAATTTTTACAAGAGTAAAGAGAAAAAGCAAGCAAAGTAGCAGAGGATGTTCAAAGGCTGCCCAAAGACCAGCAATCCACCATAGGGTTCCAATCTGTAAGCTTATGGGCTCCCAAAACACTCAAAAATCACCTACAGTAGGCGTTGGCTCACCAGGCCCACATCAAACCCTATCTAAGAATAAAAGTGATGCTAAACCCCACACAAGCGTGGAAAGCAACTGCTCTGAAACCAAATCACAAAGCTACCTCAACTAAACCCTAAGGACGCAAAAAGTAGGCACCCACTTTATTGATTTCTCCTTAAAGTACATATCAAGATCCTAGCATAAAACACACAAGAGCACTACTGCTGGTGATTCCCATTTACGGACCCCACAGATCCCTTGGGATACACATATGCTACCATATCCACTTGTTCATGACATGACTATTTGGCATTCTTGGTCTAGACACCTACCTTGGGATGCAGTCACGACATGTTCACTTGCAAGTAGAAAACATTCTCAATCCTTACAGATTGCTTGGGACGTTGGTGTATCTCTATATCTTCTACTACCTATTGCCACTTGGCATGCTAGCCACGTTTGAAACCTTTTTTCAGCTTTTGTTTTTTTTGGAAAACAAAATCTATTTACATATGTTTTTGGCTTCTTTGTCACCTATTTGCAACAATATCATAAGGTTGTGCATGTTCCTATGCTCCTTAATGTAGTCTTTTTTTATTGTATGACAAGTAATGAGCAATTTTTCCTACAAAATACTAAAAAAACTCAAAGTTTTTGAAACCCTATAGTTGACAAAAATTTTCAAATGTTTGGTTGATTTTTCCAAACGTGTGAAACACGTTTCAAGTTTGGACGTTTGAAACATTTCGTTGCTACCGGTATGGTTTCCTTGGACTATATCTAATGAGTCCTTTGTTGCCACTACTTCTAGATAATCATGGCCCCTTCAAATAGCTTAAGTTGCAGTTTTTTCAGTTTGTAAGGCTATTCAACATTCTTGGTCACTACATATAGCTTCGGTTCCAATGCTTTCTACTCATGCCTGGTCTATACGAGTGCGTTGGAACTTTTCTGGCATATGGCATGATTGGTTCATTTGGCTGAGCTGGTCTCTTGATGCTGCTCTTTGGCCTTTCCGGATGCAAATGCCTATTGTTATTAGAGGGGACTCCTTGTAACAGTTTCTTATATGGGAATGACATTTCTAGCTAGGTCTCTTCTCTATCAACTTTTGGGCTCCTTTGTATCCTTTGATCTTGAGGGGTCTACTTATATCTGCTCTCAGATTTTCAAGGACATCACAGTAATGCTGAATAGATTTAATGTGGCTAGAACAAGCCTCAAACTTGCGTAAACTGCAAGTTACTTGTGAGGCCCAGCAATTTAGGGCATAATGTTGGCATTTTGGGAAAATTGTGTGAACCTGATATAAGTGACTACAATATAATGAAAAATTGTTGGCAAACGAGCATACCAAGTCTCTCCAATAAGCTCTTGATGTCAGATCTTGGTTTCTGCCCACAGAACAAAATAGCATAACAGTTATAATATGTTTGCTCTGAAGACTCCATAAGGTGAGTTGTGGAGTCAGTAATGCATCAGGATGGTGCCTTAAAACAATAAGTACATACAAGAAAGAGAACATCATTTGTAAATTGTAGACTTCCAACACGAAAAAAAATCCTTCCTATTTGCAGCACAGCTGAAATGAACTTTTGAAATCATTTATACAGACAAAAATTACAACAAAAATGAAAAGGCAGCAACTCGCATAACTTACAGCCAGGAGGACAATGCTTAAGGGAGCTTCACAACCTGATCCGTGGAAAGCACCAGCACCTGCTTGATCTACAAAGTTTTTGACATCATTTTCCTGCCAACAGTTATTGATAAGCTTCATGCTTGAATTAGGAGCCATACTAACAAAAGATAGCTGTCAATCTCATTCATGCTAAGAAATAACAGCACAGGAGATGAGGTATATTTTAATGCTGTTGCTGGCCAATAAACTACCAGCTACATCTGTAAAGCAGATCAATAGATAGCAAAACAAACACTTTAGCTATCAGTTGCCAAATAGTTTCCTAGGCCTCTCACCTTTTGGAAACACTTGGCATTTCTGTCTTGGATCTTCCTATAGGTACCCATCATTACATCAGACAGTCCATCTACAGAGCATACGTTGATCAGGTATGGCATGGCCACCGGACCCATTTCTTGGAGATGGATGTAGTTGGTGGGCTCGGATCTTGCTACGAAATCTGGCTTCAGGACTATCCCATGGCCTTAGATTCATAATAGGTCAGCTCCAAGTTTCATCACACCAACTAGCAGATTGGACGCTTCCAGGGTTCTCTAGGAGAGGATAAAATTTGTCAGTTTTGCACCTTGGGTGAGGTGGAGTCTAAGGTCCTCAAGCAGCTGGTAAATCTGGCGCTCTAGCTTCTTTTATTTCAGCCACTTTCGCTGAGAGTAGATTACAATAGCAGAAGGTTCTCAACATTCGTGTACAAGGCATCCCTGATTCACTTGATGCAATCAGGGAAGATATAAAATTTTTGGAAGAAAACCTTAGCACCACAGCACAAGATTGGACACAGCCTGGCGAACTAAAAAGGACACCAACACACTCCTCTTAAGTTTCACATCAGTGGAGCATCCGCAGGGTTCTCTACAACGATGGCCTAAGCTGCGAGATACCATTATCTATATGGACGAAGATTTAACATTCACACAAGTCAAAGAACGCAGAAAGGCCCTTCAGGAAGCCTGAGCCATAGGGCAACTTACAGCTTACCATTGTACCAGTAGCTTGGGCATGAGAGTAAGTTGGAGCTTGGTATCAAGCATGATGACATTCAAAATCAGCATAGATTAAGTCCATTGGAACAAGAGGAGGCAAAACAACACTCCAGAGTGGTTGAATAAGGGTATATTATGAATAATAAATCAATTACAGCACAATTCTTCTGGTAAAGCAGAATATGGGTCAATGCGAATCTGGATAGACTAACGTGCTCTCACCAAATCACAATGAAGAGCAAGCCTGAAATAGAAGATATCTTTGATGGATTGTCAAAGGCTAAGTATCTTTCTAAGATTGAATTACAAAGTAGTTATCGCCACATCGAGATGAAAGAGATGGACATTTCAAAGAATGCTTTTGGAATTAAGTAGTCATTTGAATTAAATGTATGCCTTTTGATCCAAATGCACTAGCTACATTTTTTAATATGATAAATCAAGTGTTTCAAAAGTACCTTGATGAATATATCAAGGTAATCTGAAATCAAATTCTTGGGTACAGTGAGGCATGAGGTCATCTAATTCACTAGAGGAAATGTGCTTTAGAAGCTCAGATGACATGCCTCGTATGTTAAGACATTTAACCATGAGGTCCTCAAAGAAAAAATTGTCCCAAGAGAATGACTTTTGGTTCACGGCTCCTTCCTCACCTCAACATCAGTGGTTAATTCCACTCATGCGCACGTGGACAAAAGATAAAAAAGAAAAAGATTGATTAAGCAGGTTATCGTTTCATAAAATAGAAATGAATACCAGAACAAGGCATCAATAGAATCATACTAAAGTCAATAGTCAATGCTCCAAGAGACTTTTATGATGAATTGCTCCCTAAGTCAAATTTGATTTTTTTCATCTAAGAACTTTTTCGACTAAAACCAGGGCATACCTTTAGGTACTGGGCCAGTTACCATTAAGGGAATGCCCTTATGAGATCCAAGTACCCAAATTTGCCCTAATCTCTAGAAGGTACCAATAAGGACATAGTATATAGGGCTATCGTTTAGTCATTAGGTAGATTGATGCATTCCTTCTCTGCTAACAGGTATTGCTTCGGCTTTTCGTGGGAGATCTCTTGTTGTCTATGATTAGCTATCACTTGTAGGGCTTTAGCCATTGTCTTCATTGATATCAATATATGTGATTGAGTTCATAAAAAATAGAATTAACACATATATTCAAATAGCAAACCATTCAATTCATTTCCATATACTAGTCTAGAAAATTTCCTACATACCAGCCAACTCTTCAAGTTACACGTTTGCTGCATCAAAATGGTGTATGCAACCTAGGAACTTAGCAACCAAATGTTCAAAAAATAATGAAACACCACATCAATTCTTTACTGCCTCCTATTCAGACCAGCCTGCCTCACCTTAACCGTGCCCCAGCTGGATCACCCCCTCTCTATCTCTTGGCTCTTGTTGCTCACTACTGACTCCCTTGCTTTTCTGCTTGGCTCCCTCAATGCCCCATGGTGCCCTTTCCGATATACACTCGCTCCCAATTGTTCCTCACACCATGATGACTCCATCCCAGCTCCCTTCCCTCACTCCTCACCACCCTCATTGCCAACCCTGCTGCTTGCCTCTTGCCTTCCTCCACCGACTGCCTCCTGTAAACCTCTTTCACAGATCTCTTCCCACACTTATTGCCTTTAAAGTATCTCCCCTCCATGCCTCCCCCTCACCTCCCCAACTGCCTCCCAAACAGCTGCCTTCCCTGGGCCTCAAGGTCCCTCCCTTTTTGCCACTACAGAACCCTTACATACGTCTTTCACAGGTTTCTTCTCACTCGCTGCCTTCAAAGTACCTCCCCTCCATGCCTCCCCATCAACCCCCCAACTAGGTCACTTCCTTGGGACCAAGGTGCCTGTCTCCTTGCCACTCCCATTAGCCTCCCAAAAAAGGTGAAACCCAAAGAAAAGGTATATTGATCAGAAAAAAAAATTCAGTACTGGGAATTCCGTATACTGTTACTAAGGCTGAAAACATGCAGTGCCTATCAAGCTTTTTTCATTCTGCGAATGTAGAAGCCTTACATATAGAGTAATGAACAAAACAATTTACGACTTGGTAAAACAGAACATTGCTTTTATGCCTCAAGAGCTGCCTGAACCAATTTTATCTTTCTGAAGAAAATGCTTGGAGGTGATAGCATAAGCTGACATTCTAGCTTAAAATGCTAAAATTCAGGTAAAGTAGGGTCTACTCCAACAGAGACTTGAATTCCACAAGCTAAATAACGTTCTGAATAAGATGATCACAGAAGAAAAGGGTCTTTAAGATGTCAAACCATACAGAATAGAAATTCTTCAGAGATATCGTTTCCACGTGCACACCAGGAAAGCAACCCAATGTCAAAACTAGTCCAGCACTTTTCTGATGAGTTGTTGACCTTGTTTCTGAATGCCGAAACACCACCTAAAGCCTCATTGTAAAGCAAGCAAAGCTATTGTCAAAATGACAGCACCTTGATGTGCTTATCTGCAGTAGAATTGTGCTACAAATATTGGAAATCTCTTCTATCACTAGTATTGTCATAGCGGCTCCTTGCCATAAAAAACACAGTACAACTACCTGCATTAGACAAAATTTCCAGATAATATAAGAATAGGACAGAAGTTTCACATTATACCTCCTTTTGTTTGTTGGTTGCAACATCCAAGCCTATGAGGCCTGCAGCATGGCACCCAATGACTACAATGCCACCAGGAAGATTCGATTTGAGCTGCTGACCAGATTTGCAAGCATCAGCCACAGTAAAATGCAAAAAAACTCTTCAATAAACAAAGCTTTCTACTCCAATCACTTGTAGAGGCCCGCCACTCATTCCTTTAATATAAATGTCTTCTCTTAGAGTTTCCCCCTCCCCCCCATGTTCTCTTTGATTAGGCAATTCTATATTTTCAGTTTTTCAAAATAGACAGATTCTTCAGAAGAGGAATCTACTCACATTAGATATGTCACAAAATTCCCACATAAGTCATAATATTCTTTCTACTTCACTGTCTTCTGTTACAGTTCTTGATTTATGTTTTGAATTTTGCAACTTCAATAGTGAATTTAGTAGACACTGCAATACGAGAGAGTCGAATCATAGGTGACTTTCTTTATCTCCCTACTTCATCCTCTAGGCCCGTTTCGTTTGTAATAAAGCTATTCTTTCAGAAAACACCTGATTATCTGTTTTTTCCCAGATTTTCAGGCAATATAGCAGTTCTGGTAGACACACAGGGTGACCAAAATGCCATAAAATTCCTCCTTGAACAGAAGAACATGAACAAGAAAATAGACCAGAACTGAAACTCTTATGTTGACTTTGTGTACATTATACGTTGTAACTCATGCCATTCGTACATAAAGATTGTAACGGTGATTCTATGTCTACAGCAGTTTGCATCCCTGGTCTAACATGAATTGTTACAACCCTAATCGACCGTAAACCGCTAGGTGCCAGTCAAGCACAAGAAATTGAATGCTCACGTCCACCCCGCCGTAGGATCCAATCCAGATCCACCCTCCGTGCCCTGACCTATGACCTAAAACAAGAAGGATAAGACCTCCAACCCTAATGGTGTCCCATACCACCGAGCTCTCAGCCATCTCCTACCCCTAGCTAGCTCTCATCCTGGCTATGCACATACATACTACCATCCACCTCCCAGGTAGATAAAATAATGATAAGTGATATCTCCTCCCCTTATGTACCTCGAAGGTAGAAGTCTCCATGCCAAGCACATATCCCTGATTACGACAAGTGGCCTACATGCAGTCCATGAGTCATTGGTCAAAGTCAACAAGCCCAGTCCAATGTCTAGTTTCAAGTTAGGTGTGGGACCCAAGGGGTTGGGTCCCTAACATTCCTCCCCCTTAAAAGACTTTTCTTCTAAGGAAAGAAATCTAGGAATCTCAGTCTAAGGTCTTGCTCTTTTTCCCAAGTGTTTAAGGGAATAAATACAAATCAGATTGGATCTCAGAAAAGCTTAATTGATTAACCTCTCCAATCCAGCTTAAGGCATTTGCGACACCGTTTGACGTACCCTTTCGGTACTTAATGTCATACAAGAATTCTTGGAGCTACTCTGACCACCCGGCTTTACGACCACGAAGGTCTACCGCATCATTAATATACTTTAATGGTTGGTGGTCAATGACTATAGCAAACCCGGATCCATATAAATAATGTCTCTAGATTTTAAGAGCATTAATAACTACAAAAAGTTCCTTGTCATAGGTAGAATACCGCCTCTAGGCGGGGTCTTTTTTGCTTTCAAAAGCAACCGGCTGACCATCCTAATATAGGACCGCACCCACAGTATAATCACTAGCATTCGTCTCAAGCACATACGGCTTGTTAGGATCGACTATGTGTGAAATCAGAGTTGTAGACATAGTGTTTCATAGTCTCAAAACTTCGATTCAACTCCTCAATCCAAGTAACCGGAGGACTAACACTGCATCCTCTTCTTTAGTGCTCAATTTGTATGGGTACATTGATACAGGTGAGCTTTCGAGAGGAAGTTTTATCTCAAGGTCGACACCTCGAGAGGGGGGAAGACTCTTTGGTAGCTGTTCTGGGAAAACGTCACTAAATTCTTGTCTAAGTCTCCTAAACGTTTCACCTTCTGGCAAATCTTCTTCCTTCAGGTTCTTAGTCATTAGTGCAAGTTGCATATGATAGTTTTGGAATTGCATTCTTCATGGTAAACAAAATCCTCTAACCAACACAAATAAGAATCACAATCCACATTATTAATGCATTCAACCATTTCTAAAGCAGAAAGCATATCATGAGAAGAAATACCCACATTTCCATTTAGCTCTATGGGTGACATAGTTTTATCAATGACTCATTATGTTCAGAAAACCACTCCTTGCCAAGTATTACATCCACTTTGTCCAAATTCATTATATGAAAGTCTAAATTATCCTTATAGGCTTGAAGTTGCAGAGGAAGATGAGGGACTGTCCAGTCCCATACTTGACTCTCTGCTCCCATGGCCAGGTTTACCACATACCATACCATGGTTATTCCACAAGTTGTGCTCACTAGTATGGAACCCATTTCAACCCTTGATTCAAGCATGACAATAAAGCAATTAGCGCCCTCATGTTTGAATAGCGCCAAAGCCAATAACCATAACTTCCAAGGTCATGTTAGAGCTTCAATCCGGCGATAACACCAACCTCCTAGTCAACTACAAATACCTCTACTCAAGCCTCCAAATTTGGTAGGTTGATTTGATTGAGAGTGCCTCATGAATTAGCATTAAGATATATTAGCTTAAGCCTTCACTACATTCAGTTGTAGATCAGATTCGCCTTATGTTCATTTTAATGGATATGGCCATGATTGGCATTCCGTCTACAGTTCTTAAGCCTATTTCCAGCTCGACGTGTTGTTTTCCTATAACGAGGAGCATAAAAATTTCATAAAGCTTTCCATCTAAACCAACCCTTTTGTATAACATTCAAGTAAATCAAAATAGCAAAAAAATTTGAATTTAGAAAGGTAAAGAGAAAGAAGAATCCAACAACTAAGTGATATATGAAAATGTACATACATACCATATATGATATCTTGGAGAGGTTGAACTTTTGACCTGCAAATAGGATCGCAAATTGCGGCCGAAATGGTTGTGCTAGAACTTTTTCTAGCACTTCTTCCATGGCAAACTACAAGTAGACATCAAACCATCAATTTATGAATCTTGCCTAAACATCTCAAATTGGACATGCCACACTGCAACTCTCAAACAAATAGCAACAATTTCAAGGTTAGGAAAAACATATTACAATACCCACAACCTTGTCCAGAGATATAGATAGAAAGACACTTTTCCTTAAATAATGCCATCATCTAATAGAATCAAGATTTGTTCATAGAAAAACTAAGCAATACAATGAAAACGATAAAAAATAATATTTCAAACAAAAATATCAATAAGAACGCAAAAAGGCCTCAATCATGAGCATAATAGTACAATATGCACAATAAAAGTTACAAAATAACGTCAAACCACTAAGTAAATCGATGGAGAACCCTAATAATCTGTTTTTTTAATCATAAACAATGATGAAATTAAGCCAAATACACAAAAAGTTCTTTGGTTTCTCGTATGCATTGATTAGCATGTGGTCTGTGCCACTCTACCAAGAACCCAATAATTGATTCGCAACAATGTTAATAAATCTGTGCTTGGATGCTAGCAACTAGTCGAAAAGGATAAAGTTCATCACTAGTCGAAAAAGAGGGCTTAACAGCATTGAAACGGTGGCACAAAGGAGATTGACATGGAAAATGGGAGTAATCTTGGACACCAACTCATAAGTAATAGGGGAGATAAGTCTGAAATCTCAAATCCGCCATTGTATCCAACAACAAGCTTAGGAATAGGGTCAAGACCTTGTATAGCATAGTAACAACAAAAACAAAGATGCAAATGTATGTCTTGACCATAGTTCCACCCCCCCTTCCAGAAACGCGATCAAAAACACGGCCAGAAACACTTTTCTGAACCGCGTTTCGTACCAAAAGGTATATCCCTCAAACATAATATCCCTGACTTCAGATAACAGATCAGAATTATTTCCTGATCCTATGGATATCACTACTGCACTTATTGATGCTCTGATATGTCAGGGTGTTAAGTTAAGAAAAAACACGCTAATCAACTATATAGCTTGTATCAAAGAATACAAATGCAAAAGTATTACTTGCTCTTACAAGAAGACTAAAGGCATCTTTCATTCCATGCGCATCAGCTTCACAAACTACCTGGATATGGCACCAATGGCAATCTAGACTTCTGGCATACATTGTTTGCATCCTAAACTACTTGCGTAGCTCTCGTAATCCGATATTGTTGAGGCTAGTCTCCATATTAATTTGTCCTTGCTACAGTTGTACCTCCCATGTACAGGAAAAAGCAAACCTATATTAAATTTTGGACGGAAATTACAACCAATTCACAAAAAACATATTCATTGCCATTTGGAGATCCAGGAAACCAGAGTGCAAATAAAAAAGAATAAAATCCAACTTTTAGGGACCCAAATGCAAAAGTCTGTAAATTGCGTAGAAGAGAGTAAGTAGTGTTAGGTGGGTGCCTTGAGGTTGGGTTGGAGGGATAAAGCAGAGACGATGCAGGGGCGAGAACAAATAGTCTGCACCCCATAGTACCAAGAGCGACACACGCAGGCAGCAGAGGCAAGCGCGCGCGCTGGCAGAAGCTCAAAGATAGCCAGCAGAGCATCCCGCTCCAAAGCCTCCGCCATGCCACCCTTCCCTTCCTCCTCCTTGCCTTTCTTCTTTCCGCTCATCTTTCTCGCTCACACTCTTGACACTCTCCCATCGAATAATGGCAATGTTAAAAAGGTTTCCTTCTCGAGCAAGGGGCTATAAAGGGTGTAAGTCACCAACCTACGATTTAGACTGGGTTGGCTATTCCAATGAGTAATGGATTTAGACTCGGTTCCCTACCAATGAGTAATGGATTTAGATGATCGGTAGGAGAAACTTTTTGTTTTTATTTATAAACGATGGGGAAACTAATCAGAGTACAAAGGAATGCATGTATAAGTGTAAAGGCTATAAGGCGAATTCAGACATTATACATAAACTATAACAAAGCAACAATCTCACAAAGTAGCTATAAAAAGTCTACTGCTTGATGTGATTCACTAGCTAAGATAGTTGGAAATTTAGGCAATGCACGAAGCTGTGAAGCAGTCGTTCTTGCAACTACGGCACGTCAAAATATTGTAAGTGATTTAGTGCGTTGTAAAGTGGTAGAAACTCGTTGACGATAATAGTAATGATAGATAAAGGTGAGGCACCACGTCCTTGGAGCTTCACTGCAAAACCTGCACAAGATGAAAGAAAATCATTGAATTTCTTATGCAGGCACCCACCTGAGGCAAAAGGAATAAATTCTTCTCCAGGAGTCCGATGTGAATAATCCCGCTCCTTATCTTGAATCGCATGAGAAACAGCGGCACCTTGAGTAGTTGAAGCACGGCGAAGGAGGTCTGGTCGCGAAGAATCAGCAACAACAACATCCTCAAACGTACGAATTCCCTCGCGCGAAAGAACAAGATCAATATGACGTTGAGGCGACTATGAATCAAACACAGGCAAGATGTGGGTCTGCTCCGGACAACATAAAAGTTGCACTCATGTGCAATAGATGTCGATACGTCACAAATGGAATCATGAGTCGCGGTGCGATCTCCGCCAAAAAGGCAACGCATGAGATGAGTGCCAAGAGAATTAAGAGGGTAACCATAGGAACATTTCGTCGAACCCGTCAGCACTAGATGAGGGAGATCCAATCTAACTCGAAAAGCGGTGACAAACAGCTCTGAAGAAAGACGCAAGAGTGGAACAAACAGGGCACACAACAAGCCAAGCACCAACACATGGGCCTGCACAAAACAGAAGGCGAGCCCGAGTCTCATCAAAAAGTGAATCGCTGAGAAGCTGAGTGAAAGCATGTGAGTGAAACCGCTCCAAAAGATACTTTTGAAAATGAGCACACTAATGGCTGAGCAAAGTCTTAAAGGGAGGCAACGAAACTCGCACAGGTGGAGGGATGAGATCCTTGGCCGCACGAAAATGTTGTTGGAAAGGAAGATTGCATGTTTCCACATGAGCTACTAAATCAAAAGAATGAGCTTGTTGTCTTACTGAAACTGAGAGATAAGTGCAGAGGCAACAAGGGCCCAACTTCCTAAAAAAGCAACTGGAGCATTAGAAGTTGTACAAGTAAGACCAACACCTCCGAACGAAGCAGGAAGAGAGACTTGTCGCTTAACGAACTGACCATCAGGAATATGAAAGGTTTCTAAACCCATCAAGTCGCCCAGAATATCTGATAAAGTATTATCGAAATCATGTAGCAAAGCCAAAACATCTGAGGAGGGAGGAACACACTGTAGGACATAACTTAACCGTTGAGCAAAGCATTGAGTGAGAATCCCTAGAGCAACTTGAGCGTTGCCAAGATTTGGTAGCAAATCAGCGTGACGAAGATGTGCGCCCAAAGTGTCCCGCAAAGAGGAAGCCACAAAGTCAGAAAAAATATAGGAATACCAAGCGCTCGAATCTCATCAACCGGAGTATTGAAACTTGTAGGTAAAGGGAGCTCATGAAGGATTTTCCTGAGGACACCAAGCAACGCACTTAGAGGGATTCACAGTGAGGCCCAAAGGCGAGAGTCATTGAGAGAAATGCAGGAAAGCTGGAATGGCATCGTTAGCAGGTCCCACAATATGCGTGTCTTCAATAATAGAGGGAAACAAACAAAATGGAAAAGCAATAGACATTAGAGAAAATTTGGCTTTGGAAAGGGCCCTATAAGGATTGCCATGTAGGATGACAATTTTTTGGCAATGTAAAATACTAAAATAAAATCTTTTTATGCTCGCAGTCGTGCCCACACAGTCTTTGATGGTTAGCTATTATGTGCAAAGTGTAGTCTGTGACTGAAAAAAAATCATAACTTTTGAACGACAACTCGGATTGAGACGATTACAGTGCTATTAGAAAGCCCTCGACGAGAGCTTCCAACGACACCAACGTGATCCAATTCCGAACTATGGTGAAGAAGCTATGGCCAGTCAAAGTTTTGGTCGGTCAACACTTGGTCAATCCGATATCTATTTCAAGCACAGTATGGTCGGTCAACTGTGCTTGAAATAGATATCGGGTTGACCAGGTATTTGACCGACCAAAACTTTGACCGGCCATAACTTCACCATAGCTCGGAACTGGGTCATGTTATTGAAAAGCTCTCATCGAGGGCTTTCTAATGGCACCATAATCGTCTCAATCCGAGCTATCGTTCAAAAGTTACACTATTTTTTTGCTGAGTTGCATACTATACTATAGATAAAATGGCTTATTTACGGGTTGCCCGCGACACAAAATTACAGTTCTTTTAAAAAGAAAAGAAAATCAATTTGAAGGAGCTACATGTTAGAATAAGTAAGCCCGAGTTTCTCTCACAGTTCATGACTTTCCATGTTCAGCAGTGATTTCGAGTTTTTTACTGTCTTTGTGATAGTATGCATGTGTGCCAATTTGACGGTACACGTAGTGTAAGTTGGGACACGTGTCCCGTAACGGGGACCGAACTGTCATGCAGTGGTACCCCACAAAAATTAGACTGTGTATATATATCTTTCAGTCTCTTTTGTAAATACAGTTCAGAAGTGTTCTCTTGGTTTTGTGTGTGATCTCTCTTTACTGTTTATCTGATTGATGTCAGATTGCTTGCAAATTAGCTAACTATACTGCCAGTAAGATCCTTGACATGGTATCAGAACCCGGGAGTGGCGCAGTTCGGTGTTAGCTGGAAGCCGAATTTTGAAAAAATTCGAAGAACCGTTTACGGTTAGTCAAGCAAGCAATCGTTTGAAGGTGCAGTTGAATTCAAGGCTTCAGAATAAGCTATTGGCTTGATCCAGGAGCAAAACTGAAAATTGCTAAATTTTCAAGTTGATTGGAGCAAACAGAGGGTTGCTGAGAAGAACAGCTTGTTTGCATCTCCAGAGAGTTCTTGCAGTAGGGCGACCTCAGTAGTGTAGGAAACTACCAGAAAAATCTCAGAAAAGGGTTGAGTAAATCTCAAGAAAGCTCCATCCTTTCTACATCTAGGGTTTTCATGTACAAAACTGTGGATCTTTCTCCACACAGACTATGGTTCAGTGTTGTGAATGCATGGAGAGGGGCACCCTAGCAGGTAGAATGTGCCCACAAATGGTCGTGAGTAGCCGTAGAGCGTTCTGAGCGCTGAATCAATCGGAAGGAAGGCGTGGAGGAAATCGTGGAGGTAGCCATAGCCAGATTAACGTAGTCACAGGACTCGGATCATCCGCGTGGCCAGCGCGAGGCAGACCTGAGTGTCTGAAAGTGTTCAGTGCATGGAGGAGGAATGGTTATTGCCCAAGTTCGCCGAGAACCATCGAATAGAAAATCCAATTAATATGTGATGTAGATTAAGTCTCCATGATAAGATGTGGACCGTGGATTGGAGATCAACCATTGGATGAACTTGATGTGGACTCGAAGGGCACTGAAGGGCCATGCACACCTTCAATTTCATTAAAAATTTTCAAGTTGAAAGGGACCCTGAAGTTCAAATTCGTTTGAAAAAAGAGTTTTACTTCAAAGTGAAGAAACAATGTGTTTTCTTCAAGAGCCTTTAACTTTTGGTCTAAAGCTCCGTTTAAGGCCGTCCAAAAGCCAAAATCCTCCAAATTAAGGGTAGAAAAGGACTGTACCCTACAAGTACGATACCTGAAAACAGAGGGATTGTCGCGGAGAAAGTGTTCGGAGTGCGCCAAAAGTCTTTTCACCATTCTAGTGGGCAAGAAGTTGGGAGTTGGTGACGAAGGGCATTTTGGAGGACGACACCGATTTGGCTTCTGATTTGGCAAAAAAGCGGCGAGAGGTCCTGAAACTTTTTTGGTCAGACCTTAAAGTTGACTTTTAGAAGTTTAAATTGCTCTATAAGCTTGTCATTGGGCCTCATTAAGGCACTATAGGAGCAATTTTTGGTGAAATGGCAGGATTGGGAGAATCCGTGCTTGGAGAAGCTAGTAGATTGGACGGGGTATCCAATTACAGCATTTGGAAATTCAAAATGAAAAGTATTTTCATGGAAAAGGAGCTGTGGGACATTGTCATTGGGGTGGAATGTAGTGGGTTTCTTTCCTTGCCTAACCCGAATCCAAGATCTAGTCAATCTAGCATCAAAGAGACGGAGTTAGTTGTCACGCGTAGGTTTGTTCCCATGAGAGCGATAGTATAGTTCATATTTCAACATGAATGGAGGATCTAACACTAACATCCATTAACTCTAAGCATGAACACTACATCCATTAACACTAAGCATTAACACTACATCCATTAACCCTACTTTCATTAACCCTAAATCCACAACAATGATAGAAACTTACTCTTCTCTCTCTCCCTTTCTCTCTCACAAAAAGCATAAGAAATAACAATCTCAATAATGATCAGATCCAACAATTAGCAAAATCCAAAGAAAGCATGAGAGATGGAGGGAAAGAAAGGAAGAGCAAGGACATTCATCAATCCATTTCTAAAGAGAACCAGTCTGCTTTATTAAAATGAGGAAATGAACATCAGGAACAACTCGAGTTGGTCCTTTTTTATAGTAGAGAGGAGGATCCTGGCCTCTGAATCCTATTGGTCCAGTCTTGCCTCTCTTTTTATTCAAATTTAAAAAAGTGTGAGAACCATCAAAATTGGAGAGAAACCCAACTTTATTCACTAACTTGACATTTAGGCCCTGCGACATTAAAAGTCCCGCAAAAGGGCCTAAAGTCCTTTTATTAACATTCTAATTAATCAAATAACTATGTAATTATTGGGTTGGACTTACACACGCAGGGTGCCAAATCCCTCTCACTTATTAACTAGGGTTAGGGTTGCCTTGGGATCCACAAACCCTCCAACAGTATCTCCCACCAAAACTGGTGGCGGTCCCACGACACCTGCAATATACAGTTATTGGGGACTTTTATTGGCTTCGTGCCGAATCTTAATTAAGTGATACTGCACCTTCTCCATAAAGTCAAGGCATGCAGTATTGAAATCCAAATTATGCGGCAGGAAACAACGGTGGGCTCCGGCAATCCACTTGGAAGTTGTCCATGAGGTGAAGCAGGATTCCCAAGAGCCTCCCATCATAGCCGCACGGAAATATAGTCGAGCAATCGGCAGCTGATCTTTGATTTGCTTTAAGGCCATCGGCTTATTTGGATCGAATGTCAGGGTAGGAAGGCAATCATCCCATTTGGTTGCCACTGACACCAACAGAGTTAGATCTTTTGCAAACATTGCCGATTGTCGCACCGTTAGATCCGGAGAGTGGACATACTCTCTCTGATATGCTTGTAAGGCACGGTGGAAGTCCACTGAAATGTTCAAGCTATAAGGCTGATGGATGATTGGCCAATTGGGCATATGGATGGCGATTTTGTCCATAGCCAATCCCAAATATTTTCATTTATGTCTTCGCGATGTTGGCATGTAATAAGGATCTACCCGCAACTGGCGAGGGCTGGCGACGTAACTCCTAATTGGTTCCGGAGTTTTCTCAAAAACCGTGATTCTCCATGCTTGATGCTTTCCTAGTGCAGGTATTTTGTCCAATTCTTTGTCGGCCTCGATCTCGGAGGTCTTAAATTTGAGAACTCATCCACCACGCGAGGACTCATGTGGATGTTGCTTTAAGAAGGTCTGGATCTGGTCCTCGACGCTGATGGCCTTCTGAATAAATGGCTTGTCCTTGATGACGATGGACCCGCTTGTACTGTCGGTATGGTTGGCGGTTAATCTACTAGATCTGGAGCTCCCCCCTGGTCCATGCTCGAATCAACCCTTGTATCCATTTGTACAGCTTCTTGGTGCGAAGGGGAGAATTGCGGCATGACTGGGACGGGGATTTGTGGTCGGCTTCCAACACTTGAGCGGCGGCTTTTTCATAGGCGTTGATGGTCTCTTTTGCCTTTGCCAACTCGGCTAAAGCTGCTCCTTTGAACCTATCAAAGCGGCCTTGGAATCCCTGAAGGGCCACCTTGTATGTTTCCACTTTTTTGAACAAATATGCAATCTCCGTCGGTGTGACCGGATGATCGAGTATTTGTGTTTGCAGATATGCATCACGCTCAAGGGTGGTCGCATCCAATTCACCTTCAAGCCGTGTGCGATCTTGTTTGGCCATCTGTAATTGCCCCTTCAGCAGCTGCACCTGTTGCTTGGCATCTTGCACTGCCTTATCTACCCGATCCTGTGAGGTTGTCAAGGCGTTTTGCAGGGAGCTGATGTAGGTTTTCAAGCAATCAGCTTGTTGCTGGGCCAATTTCTTTTTGCTTTCAGTCTTTTCTTCATGTTGCTTGGCTATCTTCACCTCTCGATCTAGCTGGACAATTTTCTAGCTGATCAGAGTGTTTTCGGATCCTAGATCAGAGATCCTCTGCTCCATTTCCTTCTTCTTATCCAGCATAGACTGGATCACTTGCCCAAGGCTTGAAACTAACCCTAGAGCATCACCAGAATCGACGGTCGTGGAGGTGGCAGCAGCAGGAGACCCTGATGGTACTGTCCTTAGTAGGCATGGAATAGGTGCCAAGGTCTCTTCTTCTTCAAAAGTATCATCTTCTTCAAACCCTTCAGGCACCGTGGCGTCGAACTACTTTGGTGACTTTACAGCTGTGTCGACCCAAAGTGTGGCTGGGCTACCCTTGTGTGGGTGGTTGCTGACTGGCATCTTCGACACCAACAGTAGATTCATGGATATGCCCGAATCCTCTTCCAGGGAATTGGGGTTCAAAGGGCGCTGGGCTCTGAGGCATTTCAAAGATTTCGGTGGCCCCAAGGGGGTCGGAATCATGGAACATATCCATGAAGAACTGTGTGTTGGGTGAGGTTGCTTCGGTGTGGGGGAATGAGGCGGCCTAGGTAGCTGTGATGGGAATGGTAGGCCCAATGGTCACAGACTGTCGTTGTATGGGAGCAGAGGCGAGGGGAATGGGAAGTTCAGTGCGAACAGCAGCAGGGGGTGGAAGCGCAGCTGACGAGGTATGCCTAGTGCGACGTCGTGACGCGGAAGGCGAGTCAAAAATTATGATCTCGCTGCATGGACGACGACGACTATGAGAACTTGAGGCCTGATGAGATGACTTGGTTGGTGCTTCTTCGTAAACCGAAAGTATAGAATCCAGGTGGAAGTCATGGATTCTGTTTTCTAAGTGAGAAGCGGCTAAGAGGGACAATCGAGAGCCAGCGGCAAACTGCTGCTTTGTATTGGCCTTATAGCTCGCTTGAGCTCTCCAGAAACAATATTGAACCAGTTATATGGTTCAAGAGGGGCTTTGGCCAACTTAGTGTGGGACTCCACTATCCTATGAAGGATTTGAGATGTGATGAGGTCTTTCCTGAGGTTGCCAACCATTAGGAAATGATTCAGTAGTTGGGCAGCGGCGTGGATGGAAGGCTCGGTGATGGCTTCCAGAAGGTAGCCATCATTAGTCCAGTGCAGATCGTTGGTGAGGTCAATGTACGGCTTGATGGCCTGTTTGGCGTGCTTGTGATTGGGTGAGGCTTGCGTACCGGATGAGATTCCTATAGCTGCAAGTGCGGCCTCAGTGATGCGCACCTTGTGTGTGGCTCCTTGGAAGATGATATAAAACTTGGATTTCTCTTCCTTCCACGTATTGAAGGAAAGAGTGATGAAATCCATATTCTCTCTCATGAATACTCATTGCAGTAAGTAGAGGCTCCGTAAGGGTCATCCACTGAGTGACCATGCTTGTGCTAGGAAGAATCATGATGTCCGTTGCAGATGGGACATCACGATGGATAGTATAGCGCGGAGACTGGGAAGTATCGGTAGAAGACATGATGATCAAAAAGGAATTATAAACGCGTGAAAGTGTATCAGAAGGCAATGCAGGAAATTTGGAAGACTTCGGTCGCAAGAAAAAATCGCAAAACCTTCGCTAGCACAAGTGAGGAATGAATCGAATTCAGCCAACTTATAGCTTAATTTGGTGGGTCCATTACACTGAATAGTAGTTTGGCTGATCAGTTCTGAACAAAAATTTGCAGGCATGTACAGTACTGTAAAAATAGGCTATAAAAATCTCGGCAAAGGTTTCTAGAGATCTGAACCTATGAGGCGAGCGTTTTCCAGGTCTGACGAAGGATGGACCTTCGCCCAGGAGGGTCCTTCACCCAGGTATTGTCATAAATGCATTTTTTCACAATCTGAACCTATGAACAACCTAAGTTGGACATTTTAAGATCATCTAGCAGGTCGACGAAGGTTCATAATGAGGTTATGATGCTCGGCAAAGGTTCCCAAAATGGCATATCACTAAATATTCGCTTGACTCAAAAATTGAATTTTCTCTTGTCAAAAACCTTCGCCCACCTCAATTTAGATAAATCAAGGGTGGATGTACAGTCTGAGAGCTCAACGAAGGTTTCTGATACTGTATTGGCCAAATCTGTCCAAAACAGTGATTTTCTAAATCATTTTTCATAAAAAAAAAAAATATTGTGCTTCCTTTTTCTTATGTTGATGACTTCTTGACTTTTGCTCATCAGTCTTTTCTTATTTTTTTCTTTTTTTTTTAACTGTCTTTTTCCAAAAAAAAGTCAACAAATTAAATACTGAAAACAAATAAAATGAAAAAATATATTGAGATCAGGCTTGCTGAATTGGCGGAGCAGGCTGCCAAAACTTGCGTAATCGGCTGTCATTTACCGGAGTATCAAATCGTTTTCCATCCAAGTACTCAAGAATTACTGCGCCATAGTTCAGGATTTCCTTCACATTATACGGGCCTTCACCAGTAAACTTCAACTTACCCTTGATCAGCTTGGTTTTGTACATCAATGCAAGATCTCCTGCTTCCAGATCTTTCTTGTTGCAATCGACAATCGTGCCATGCCTTGCGACGGGCTTTCTCTGCTGCTAAGGCATGAACTGCCATCAATCGGATTTCACATAATTTGTGCAACGCTTCATGACGAAGTTGTAAAGACTGATCATCATTTAATTGTTCCGTTGCTGCTATGCCTAAAGATGGGATTAAAAATTCAATTGGCATAACAGCATCTTGACCATAAACCAGTCGAAAAGGTGTTTGATTTGTACTATTTTCGTAGGCGGTTCTGAATGCCCATAATGTTGCATACAGTTTATGTTCCCAATCAGACCGACTCGCTTCAACTGTCTTTGTCATAATGGTGCAGAGAATGAGCTTGGCCATTCCCTCTGGGATAATAGGGAGTACTAAATCTGTGTATAACAAAAAAATCTTCCAGTAAACACTTTATTGTTTGATTAACAAAGTGTGTACCCCGATCACTGACAATTTCGATCAGACATCCAAATCTGATTATAATATTTTCATATAGAAACTTGGCCGTAGATTTCACATCAGCCACTTTGACAGCTTTGGCTTCAACCCACTTGGTCATATAATCAGTTGCAACGATAATGTATCGGGCCAGAGATCCTTGCGCAACGGGATGAATAGGACCAACATAATCCAATCCTCATTTTTCAAACGGTGCTTGCGATAAAATCGGATGTAAGGGTTCATAATTCTGTCGAGTAGGTCGTCGTGCTCGCTGGTAGACATCACATGTCTGAATAAAATTTTTTGTGTCCTTATGAGCGTAGGCCACCAACAACCAGATTGCAAAAGTTTGCGAACAGTAATATTTGTAGAGAAGTGTCCTCCACCCATGCCATCATGTGAAAACATGATTAAATCTGGTGCTTTATGCGGTAAAACACATCTTCGTAAAATATTATCTGATCCACGATGATACAATTGTCCTGCAATTAATTGATAAGGTTGAGCCTTATGAATCAACTGTCTTTTCTGTACTTTTGTCAAAGAGTCATTCGGTTGTCCTAGCATCAGGTACTCAACAATATCTGCCGCCCACTCAGGTACTGCTTCAACATAGAACAAAGTAGCATCTGGCAGTTCATCATCCACTTCAGTATTAACTGGTGCAAATTCAATCCGCGAAACATGATCGGCTAGATAATGTTGTTTCCCCTTTCTTACCACAATTCGAAAGTCAAATTCAGTCAATAATAATAACCATCTTGCAATATGTCCAATATTACACGTCTTATTTACCAAGTAAAGTAACGGTTGATGATCCGTATAAAATGCAAAGTGCGTTTCCATGAGGTAGTGACGAAATTTCCGAACAGAAAAAATCATGGCTAGCGCTTCACGTTCTGTTGTTGAATAATTCTTCTCTAGATCTGTAAGTTGTCTGCTTGCAGATCGTATAGGATAATCCTTCTTATAGTCACCTGGCTGCGTCAAAACTGATCCAATGGCGTATTTTGAGGCATCCGTATGAACATGAAACTCTAATGTCCAATCTGGAGAACGCAGTATTGGTGCTAAAGATAATGTTTTTTTTTTAACTTTTCAAAGGCTTCTAACGCCTCTACTGTCCAAATAGGAACAATAGTTAATTTGTATATAGGTCGTGCTAAATCCGCAAAGAAGATAATAAAAATTTGATAGTAGTTCGCATGACCCATAAACACATAAACTCCTCGAATTGTTGCTGGCGATGGCAATTCCACAATCACTTTGATCTTAGAATAATCGGTGGCAATACCATGTCTTGATATCACATGTCCAAGCACCACTCCGTGAGAAACCCATATCTCGTATTTTTCTGGATTTAGAGAAGTCTGATGTTTGCGACATCTTTCAAAGACTTTCTCCAATCGATCCAGGTGGTCTGTATCTGAACTATGAACTCCCAAGTCGTCCAAGTAAATTTCAAGAAATTTCTGCAGATAATCTTTAAAGGCAAATTGCATTACTCTTTGGAATGAACTTGGTGCATTACAGAGTTCAAACGACATTACTTTGTAAGCATAGGTGTCCCATTCTATTGCAAAATCAGTTTATAGGCGATCGACAGGTGCAATCTTAACCTGGTTGTAACCACTAAATCCATCCAGAAAAGTATAAGCTTCCGCTCCAGCAAGGCGATCCAAAATGCTTTCTGGGAAAAGGCAACGGAAAGTGATCCTTTCGTGTCACTTTATTCAATGCTTTGAGATTCACACAGATTCGCAATTTCTCATTTTTTTTAGCAACAATGACAATCGGTGAAATCCATTCGGTATGCTCAATCTCATAAATGAAATCGACGTCAAACAATCTTTGAGTTCTTTCTTTATCAGATCTGCCACATTAGGATTACAGCGATAGAACTTTGTAACCTTTGGTACTGCATCAGGTACTAAAGGTATGGTATGTTCAATGACTGATGTCGGAATACCCTTCAAATCTTGATAAGTCCATGCAAAGCAATCTTGATACTTAATAAGTAACAAACAGAGTGCTTGATACTGTTTAGGAGTAAGTTGTGATCCCACTTGTACAATCTTTTCCGGTTCTCTTGGTTCTGCAAGATTCATTGGCTGCGCCCTAGCTGGGCCATCGTAAACCTCTTTAGATTCCGCCATGTGTTCTTCAGGTTCACGATGTGTTTTAGGTAACATGATAACCACATCATCCAGTGTATAACGTTTAAAATGCTCTGGCATGTCATGTTGGACTACATTTGCTTGTTCTTTTTTGAAAGGACTTGTCTTGGATCTTCGTTTAGCCTTCTTAGCAGGAATTGATCGTGGAGGTGATGACTTTCGGGATGATAAATCTTTCTTCACAAGTGAAGACTTCTTAGATGATGATGCCTTGCTGGAGATCTGAATCATTCTTGACTTTTCCTTTGCCTTTATCCAATAGAGGTGGTACTTCCTTTGAATCGATTTTTTGAGGGGGATTTTCCCATTTCAGGATCGTATTATAATGTTGCTTTGTTTGTTTCTTCGTCATCGAACCTGTGATCATGTCTCTCTTTAATATAACTGCTTTGGGCGATTTGATTGTTGGTTCATCAGGAACATTACGCACTCCAAATCTGGTCGGATCCATATGATGTAGAATCTGTTCATCCGTAAGTTCTGCATTGCCATCATAAGTTAAGGCATGGCTCATTGGTATGAGATCATCCTCAATTGGATCTGGTATAGGTTCTGTTGATATCCAGGCTACATTCAGCACATTTAGTGGAAATGTGATTGGCGTATCCAAAGTTCGATCTAATAAGGAAATGTCGCTCATCTCTGATTGAATTTCTTGTTGACACATATATCCTGCTGTACAATCAATTGTTGCAAGAGCTTCGTTTCAATTGACAGTATCCATTTGAGAATCGTAGTGAACTCCCAATTTTTTCTCTAGTCGATCACAAGTGTGATCCATCGTTGATGAATCGTCATCCGCTTTTTGAACCACTGGCTTGATAGTCCAAGTTGTAGGGTCAACTTTAACTGCACGTTCACGATTTTCAAAAGTGATTTTGCCGGTACCCCAGTTATGAACTACTTGCACAACTCGTAACCATGGACGTCCTAAGAGAACTCGGTAGACATTTGGTGCTTCTGGTAAGTCCATCATGATGAAAGTAATGACGAACTGTACTCCTGCAATCCTGACAGGTATATCTTCCACCATTCCTCGTGGACGAACTGTCGTTTGATCAGCTAGCTTAATAGCAAAAGTAGCAGGCTTAATCTTTGTAAGGCCCCATTTTGTACATAGCTTTGTAGAAAGCGGGTAACTCCTGAACCGCAATCTATCACGGCTGCTTCTTTAGAAAATTGTCTATGTTGTATCGGCAGAGTGATATTCTTTTGTTCACTTTCCCAAGCGGCTCCAACATGGAGTACATCATTAGATTCTTCAAATCCAGCACAAAAAAACGGCTTCTGATGGTCTTCTGATTCTTCTTGAGCTAACTTTTGCGCTAAGACTGTTTTTGCTTTTGGCACCAACTTTAGGAACTCTCCCAATAAAATATTGATCTTGCTAGACAAAATATTCATGAGTAATTCTGTATGCGGTGCTTCCGGTTCAGTCATCTTAAAGAGTTCTTTGTGATGATGTAATTGATCATTCATATCCGTACGTAAATTTCTTGAAGGCTGCAATGGTGAAGACCGAACTTCAGCTGTTACTTTAGCAGCTTCAAGTTCCTCTTCTTCTTGTAGATGTTTAATCCATTGTCTCAAATCTTGATATCTTCGTTTTTCTACATTAAGATTTGGATAGACTCCCGATGTTGTTGGTGTATCGTTCAATGGTATAGAATCAACAGGTACTGAATCCACTACTGGTTCTTTTTGCTTTTGTGCTCTGGTGACCACCATCAAGGGTGCACTTGATTTATTCTGAGCTACCGATCCTTGCTTGATTGTTATCAAATTTACAGGTGCTGTAGCTAGTGGTGGCTTTGGTCTTGCTGGATAGTCTTTATAGCAATGCCCATATCCACAATCACGACAGAATGGTACAAATTTTTCTTTATTTGGGCATTCTGCAACTCTGTGATTTTCTCCACATGCAAATCATCCAAGTGGTGCTCTGGCCCAATTTCTCGATGCCTGTTGTTGAGCGGCAACATAAATGACATACTTTTCTGAAGATCCATCTTCTTGATCATTACCATAGCTCCATTGCTCAACACTTCCGTAAGGTTCTGGTTCCATCAAATTGGCAGGAGGAGCGGAGTGTTTTGGTGGGCAGGCAAAGCTAGACGTTTCGGGTATCCAAGAGTAGATTGTCGCAGTCTTGCTGCTGAATTGCCTCCATATTGTGGATTTCGATATCCCATCTGGGCATACCATTGCTGAATTATCTGAGGGTTGAAGTTGCAAAAGGCAGTCTCATGGTCAGGTGAATTACACAGATGGCAAACACTGATTTCCATTTGTTTTTTCAATTGAGGACACTCGTTCACTGTGTGATTTCCTGTACAAATAGAACACCAGACATTTTTCCTGGTAGGAAAAGTCTTTGCAAACTTCTCAGGTTTTTTGTTCGCTTCTCCGTGGAAATTTTCCAATGCTTTGATCTTCTCATCAAATTGCAACTGCAACTTTTCCATCTATTTCCACTGGGTCTTTCCAAGTTTCTCGTACTCATTGAGCATCATTTCTGAAGTAGCATTGCCATTCGTTGATGCAATAGTGGTGGATGTCGTAGTAGTCTGCCTTGCTGTATAAGGCAATATACTGACATTCGGCTCATCATCTGAATCTTCATCCTCCTCCCGAATTGCATCGTCCATCGCATTTTGCAAAAGTGCGTACTCATTATGGCGTTCCAGCTCAT
The DNA here is from genome assembly GCA_029204225.1 of Diphasiastrum complanatum. Lineage (NCBI taxonomy): Eukaryota > Viridiplantae > Streptophyta > Lycopodiopsida > Lycopodiales > Lycopodiaceae > Diphasiastrum > Diphasiastrum complanatum. Next base: position 23,845,253 of record CM055097.1, on the reverse strand, counting down.
GTCTGATCCGTTTAGGTAGACCTGACAAAAACCACATATCATGGCATTTTCATTATTCGGCTCAGGCTCACATTCAGATCTAAGACGTTTCACCCTTTCGATGTAATCTCGAACCATTTTCCGCTTTCCCATTTTAATTTTACTTAAAAGTAGGAAAGGGTCTTCCATAAACTTCCGCGGTTTGAACCGTGTGATAAGGGCTTGTTTAACAACCTCCCAATATGTACGCTCAGTTTCATCTTGGTTATAGTACCAATCTTGTGTTGCGCCTGTTAAGGCCATAGAAAACAACTTAAGTTTATCTTGAGGATAAATCTCACTATAGACCTCACATGATTCAGCATAGATCTGAAGAAATCTAACTGGATCTATTAATCCATTATATTTGGGTAGATCCAATCAGGGTGCTCTTCTAACAATAATTGGATTGACCTCCTGTGGAGCACCTCCAGGGACAGCCATCTTTACAAATTTAGATCAAATCGATAATGAGATTGGATATAGATTTTTCCAAAAAACTATCTCAGATTAGATCTGCTAGCTCTATTCCACTTTTCAAGAATCTGATTCTATATGATGAAAAACTACCCAAAATTCGATCAATCGATACTTCTCAAAAATGATAAATCTCTCAGAGTCCAATTCAGAATATATAAGATTTGATCCAAATTTTGATAGAGACTTGATCTGGAAAATCAGAAACAAAAAATTAGGACTGGCAAAGGTTCTCTAGGCGAAGGTTGTCTCGGCGAAGGTTCAACAGTGCTATTTTGGGATAAAAACTCTCTGAACACTTTTCTGGCAATGGAAAATAACCTTCGCCGACTTCTCAAATGGAATATCTGACACTGATAAAACTATGGACAGTCGGACGAAGGTTTCTGACACAAGAAAATACGGTTTTTGTAATCTCACGAGGGTAAAAATCAAGATTTTTTGTGATCTGATCAAGGAATCTTCGCCGAACTAAAAAATAGTACTTTACTATAGATAGAATGTTCTGGAAACTCGATGAAGGTTCTGGCGAAGGATCAAGAGTAATACTGATAATTTTGCAAAAAAGTGACTTTTTTGGCAAAAATATGACAATATGACAACTGATCCTCTGAAAACCTTTCTATTTTTGGTATTATTCTTCGTCGACCTGGCAGCAGATAGATCTGAATCACATCTAAGCACAATGAATCGGGCGAAGGTTCTTTTTCTATATTTTTTAGGGTTTTGATAGTTTTTGGTGTTTTTTTGGTGGTTTTTCTGATGTTTCTGGAAATCTGCTGGGAATTAATCTTCGCCCTTCAAACTGAAGGTTCTGTAAACAAAACCGAAGGTGTCTGAAACTCGGCAAAGGTTTCCTGAAAGAGGGTAAAAAGTTCTGAATTTTGATGACGCTTTTTGCCTCTTTTTGACCAAATTTGACAAATTTGACCGATTTTTGTTATTTTCTCTGATATCTCAGATCCAAATGGATCTTAAGATTGGTGATCTGAATACCTTTCCCTATTTAATAATCAAATTAGATTTCAAACAAGCAAATCCACTCAAATCAAGCAAAATCCTTCCAGACTAACCCTAAAATTCAGATTTATCACTATTCATGCCATGACAAGATGCCTAATGCAAGCTAACCATCAACCAAACATGCTGCAAACTAAAAAATTGGCGTAGCTCCCCGGAAACGGCGCGAAAATTGTAATGGGTTTCTTTCCTTGCCTAACCTGAATCCAAGATCTAGTCAATCTAACATCAAAGAGACGGAGTTAGTTGTCACGTGTAGGTTCGTTCCCATGAGAGCGATAGTATAGTTCAGATTTCAACATGAATGGAGGATCTAACACTAACATCCATTAACTCTAAGCATTAACACTACATCCATTAACACTAAGCATTAACACTACATCTATTAACCCTACTTCCATTAACCCTAAATCCACAACAATGATAGAAACTTACTCTTCTCTCTCTCCCTTTCTCTCTCACAAAAAGCATAAGAAATAGCAATCTCAATAATGATCAGATCCAACAATTAGCAAAATCCAAAGAAAGCATGAGAGATGGAGCGAAAGAAAGGAAGAGCAAGGACATTCATCAATCCATTTCTAAAGAGAACCAATCTGCTTTATTGAAATGAGGAAATGAACATCAGGAGCAACTCAAGTTGGTCATTTTTTATAGTAGAGAGGAGGACCCTGGCCTCTGAATCCTATTGGTCCAGTCTTGCCTCTCTTTTTATTCAAATTTAAAAAAGTGTGGGAACCATCAAAACTGAAGTGAAACCCAACTTTATTCACTAACTTGACATTTAGGCCCTGGGACATTAAAAGTTCCGCAGAAAGGCCTAAAGTCCTTTTATTAACATTCTAATTAATCAAATAACTATGTGATCATTGGGTTGGACTTACACACGCAGGGTGCCAAATCCCTCTCACTTATTAACTAGGGTTAGGGTTGCCTTGGGATCCGCAGACCCTCCAACATGGAACAACGGCCAGCTACAACTCCAACCGATATTTGTGCATTTGACAAAAGGGCGCAGAAGTCCTTATCCTTGATAAACTTGTCAGTGAAGAATCATGTTATTGCCCACATCAGTGAAGCTGTATTAGGGATGCACTCAAAACGCAGTTTCAAATGGCGAACCCCTCTCGAATGATGTTTTTGAGGACCAAACTCATAAGTGTTCACATGCAGGAAAATGAGGGCATAGGGTCCTATTTCACACGAATAAAGGAGTTATGAGACCAATTAACAGCTATTGGTGAACCAATAAGAGATGTTGAGCTGGTTCACACAGCTATAAATGGCCTACCCAAAAATTCTCAAATGTTTGCAAGTGGCATTGCTTCAAGGGAGAGACTACCAACATTTGAAAATCTTCATGGCATCATCCTAGAAGAGGAACAAAGGCGTGAATTGGTAAAAACTCGACTTCCCACATCGGAAAATCAAGCAATGCTAGCCAAAGGGAAGCATAAATACAAAAAGCAATCCAAGAAGTCGAATGTGGAGGATGACAATCAAGGATCCACATCAGGTAAGAAGAAGAAAGACAATTGTTTCTATTGCCAAAAGCCTAGACATTGGGCAAGAGATTGTCGCAAAAAGAAGATGGATATTAAGAGGGGCAAAGTGAAGCAGTTGACCAATTTTGTCGAAGAAGAGAATGATAGTGAAACGAAGATCAAAGCACGGAATTTGCGACAACATTAGCATCGCAACATTCCATTGATCATACACATTGGTACGTGGACTCAGGAGCAACGAGACACATGATTGGCAACAAATCATGGTTTAAAAATCTAGAGCTTATTGATGATGGAGATAGAGTTGCGCAGGCAAACAACGACGAGTGCCAAATCCATGGAGTTGGTGCAGCACCTATTCAATTTCCTGATGGACATGTGAAGGTAATTGAAAATGTGTTGTATGTTCCTGGCCTTCAGAAGAGTCTTTTATCTGTTGGTATAATGACAGATCATAAGTTGAAGGTGGAGTTCAATGACAAGAAATGCCAGATCAAGGATGTGAAACGGGGTTTCAAGGTGATTGTTGATGGCTTTAGGGATAAAACTTGTGGTTTGTACAAGTTAAATGCTGTTGTTACGAAATGCAATGTGTTAGCATCTACATCTATATCACAAAGTGATTTATGGCATAGGCGCATGGGGCATTTGAACTTCAAAAGCTTGAGGCTACTTCGTAAGCTCAAGATGGTAACAGGTCTACCTAGTTTGGATGACAAAGAAGAGTCCATTTGCAAGGAGTGCGTGCTAGGCAAGTTACACAGGAAGAAGTTCAACAAAGAAGGAGCAACAAGGGCAAAACGAGTGCTTGAGTTGATACACTCTGACCTATGTGGGCCAATGAAGGTAATGTCTATTGGTAAAGCATTTTATTTGCTAACCTTCATTGATGATTACTCACGGAAGACCTGGATCTACACCGTTAAGCAGAAGTCTGACACATTTGGATGCTTCAAAAGCTTCAAAGCATTGGTTGAAAACCAGTCAAGTGCTAAGATCAAGATACTCAGGGCAGATCGTGGTGGTGAGTATCGTTCCACATATTTTATTGACTTTTGCAAGGAGCATGGCATTAAACAGGAGTTTGTGCAAATTGATACACCTCAACAAAATGGGGTAGCTGAAAGAAAGAATCGTACCATTGTCGAAGCAGCTAGGCCAATGATGACACATATAGGAGTTACTGATTCTTTATGGGGAGAAACTGTCAAAACTGCTGTGTTGTTACAAAATAGAAGTCCTACAGTTGCAGTACATAATCGCACACCCGAGGAGGCATTCACTGGTAAGAAGCCTAAGATGGATGGGTTGCGAGTATTTGGATGCCGAGTGTATATTCACATACCTAAGAGCGAGAGAGCCAAAATGCAAGTAAAGGCCTTGAAGTGCATTTTTACAGGATATGATGAACAAACCAAGGGATATAGGTGTTATGATCCAGAGGGGCTACGTGTGCACATAAGCCGTGATGTCTTATTTGATGAAATCCATAGATTGGGGATGAAGAAGAGAATAATGATGAGCTATGCAAGCTTCTCAAAGAGGATGAAATAGTTCTACCACCACAGGAAGATCATCATGATGATGATGATCGGACGTGGTACTCCTCCCACCATAGAGACGATATGGAGAGTGAGAAACAAATCTATTGGATCGGAAAAGACTGAAGTAGCAGGTGATAAAAGGAAGGAGCAAGATGCACCATGGGATTCCTATTCACCTCGTAGCAGATCACCTCAACGTAAGTTACCCAAATGGTATACTAAACTCATGAGTGACAAGGAAGGGAAAATTGCCGAGCCTAGCAAGGAGGGAGAGTTGCGGCATTCCACACGAGAGAGGAAGGAACCTGACAAGTTTCAGGTAAATCTTGCACTTATGAGTGATATTATTTCATCTACTGAACCCTCTTGCTTTGAGGAGGCCAAAAATCAGGAGATATGGCAAAAAACAATGCAAGAGGAAATTGATTCCATCAAACACCATGACACATGGGAGATAGTGGATCTTCCAAAGGGCGAAAGACCCATTGGCAACAAATGGGTATACAAGACAAAGTACAATGTCGATGGAACTATTGCATAACACAAAGCAAGGCTTGTAGTGAAAGGCTATGCGCAAAGTAAGGGCATTGACTACGAAGAGACCTTCGCTCCTGTGGCCAAGTGGAATACACTTCGCATGGTGATTGCTTTGGCGGCACTATTTGGATGGAATCTACATCAGATGGACGTAAAGTCTGCATTTCTGAATGGTAAACTTGAAGAAGAAGTGTACATGGAGCAACCTAGTGGCTTTGTGACACATGGTATGGAAGACAAAGTGTGCAAACTGAAGAAAACCTTGTACGGATTGAAACAAGCACCACGTGCTTGGTATATCCACTCTGATGAGCATCTCCTTTCTAGAGGTTTGATACACACTTCTTCATATTTCAATCTTTTTACTACTTTGCTCGTGACTCTAGTATCACACTGATTGTGTTGTACGTAGACGACCTCATAATCACAGGAAATGATGATGAGTTGATTGGTGCAATAAAGAAAGACTTATCCTCTAGTTTTGATATGACTGATCTTGGCTTGATGCACTACTGTTTGGGAGTGGAAGTATGGCAAGGTTGCAATAGCATCGCACTAACATAGACAAAGTACGTGAATGAGATTTTGAAGCGTTTCAAAATGTGCGACATCAAGCTAGTATCCACACCTGTGGAGGTTGGTAAGAAACTATTTAATCAAGATGAGACTGTACTAGTTGATGCCACTTTATTTTGTCAATTAGTTGGTTCGCTGATTTATCTCACAACTACTCATCCTGACATAAGTTATGTTGTAAGCGTTGTAAGTCAATTCATGGCTACTCCTAGAGAGATTCATTGGAAAGCAGCGAAGAGAATTCTTCGTTTTGTGAAGGGCACGATAACCCATGGATTGTTATATGAGAGGCAACATCCTTTACCAGTTTTACAGGGCTTTGTTGATTCAGATTGGGTAGGTTGTATTGATGATAGAAGATCTACCACAGGTTATATATTTCATGTTGGAAATGGTGTATTTTCTTGGTCAATAAGAAACAAGACACAATTGCTCTTTCTACTACATAAGCAGAATACAAAGCACTATGTTCAGCTATGCAGGAAGCAGTTTGGCTAAGAAGAATGTTAGAAGACATTGGAATTCCACAGAATAAGCCTACTGTGATCAAATGTGACAGTCAGAGTGCCATACAACTAGCTAAAAATCCTGTATTTCATGCACGCACGAAGCATATAGAAATTAAGTATCATTTGATTAGAGAGAAGTTGTTATATAATGAAATAGACATAGTGCATTGTAAGACAGAGAATCAGCTAGCTGATATATTCCCTAAACCTTTAAGTACTGATAAGTTTGAGTTTTTTAGAGAGAAGCTCTTTGTAAGAAAGATAAACTAGGGCTTAAGGGAGAGTGTTAGAATAAGTAAGCCCGAGTTTCTCTCACAGTTCATGACTTTCCATCAGCACTGATTTTGAGTTTTTTACTGTCTTTGTGATAGTATGCATGTGTGTCAGTTTGACGGTACACGTAGTGTAAGTTGGGACACGCGTCCCGTAACGAGGACCGAACTGTCATGCAGTGGTACCCAACAAAAATTAGACTGTGTATATATATTATTCAGTCTCTTTTGTAAATACAATTCAGAAGTGTTCTCTTGGTTTTGTGTGTGATCTCTCTTTACTGTTTATCTGATTGATGTCAGATTGCTTGCAAATTAGCTAACTATACTGCCAGTAAGATCCTTGACACTACGTTACGTAGATTTCTAACTGGAGTGTTTTGATTGGTAAATGTGAAAGAAACTTTGGAGAAAAAAAAATCAAAAGCATCTTTATGAAAGGCCTCTTTTGTGCTCAAATTTTCTCTAATGAGAAGCTTACAATGCTCAAAAGTGTGTCAAAGCAAAAAGAGGACCACCCAAAGGAATAACTGAAACATCACTTGAGTGAGAAGCATGACTGAAATATAGAGGTGCATCCATGAAATAAAAAGAGCGAACAAATGAGATGAGTTGAGCGAGTGAACCGTGAGCTACACAAAGTTCTTGGAAAATGGCCCCTTGGAAAACAAAATTGAAAGCGTTTGAAACATCCACTTGAAAGACAACCCAATCTGGATGAAGATCCAAGGTAGCACACAAAGCATGTACGACTGTCTCGCAACCGCCAGGAGTACCGCAACCAAACTGATGAGGAAATAGGTGGTCATGAAAACTGTCACGAAGCTGAAAACCAAGAGCCCGAAAAACCAACTCGTATAAAACCTCTCCAACAGCAATCGAACGCACACCACCACCAGAGTTTTGCAAGGCTATCAAACGAGCAGCACCAAGAATACGAGCAATAGGAAGAGAAATACGTCCACCGCCACATGTTACAGAGGAACAAACTTGAAAGAGCAAACCAAATCCGCTAGCAGAATCATCGGGAGAGTAACAGTCACAAAGATGTTCGAAAACCATACCAAAAGGACCCCCAATTGACAGATGAGGGCTGCATAGAAAAGCATTAAAAAATGAGATTCTGAGAGTTGCAGATCAGAATCAGGTTCAAAATCCTCGACAAAAGAGGGAAGACAATCATTTGTTGGTAGATGAAGAAGCTCCAAAGCCTGAAGGGTGGTAGTAGAAGGAGTCGTTAGACTCATAGGAGCTAGAGCACGAGCTGCATGAGAATACTCACCCACTTGCCCAAGTAAAACATGACGACGTAACCGATGATGAACGTGGGGTATAGAAACACCATCTGAAGTAGAATCTCATTGAGCAGCAAGTGCATGACAACGAAGGAAATGTTCTTCTTGTAGATTTTCTTAATCTCCTGACATAAAGCCACGAATCTTGTTGCGAGATTCAAGGTGACCAGCATCACCACCCCGAGGAGGCAGAGGCAAACACCAGAGAGGAAAAAGCAAAAAAGAATGCCAAGCTACGATATCAGAAGGGTTGGAAGCCAAACGAGACAAAGGTAAGGACAAAACTATGTGAACGTCTAAGCGCAAGGCAATGGTTATGTGTGCATAAAGACGAGGACGAGGAAAATCTATGTGAAAAGCGGAAAATATATCAAGGGAGCGAATCCAGGTCCAAGCCGAGTCAGGTGGCAAAGTGGGAGCAAGGTGAGGTGCAAGGTCAACATTGGTTAATGCGAGCTATTGACGAAAAGTAGAGCAAACATTTTGATGGCGAAAAAGACCGACGCCTTCCACATAAAGGTGACCACATCCCGCACATGGAACATGGGGGGGGGGGGGGGGAGAAGAGGAAGATGGAGAAAGCTGAGAAACTGAAAAAGAGCAAGAAACGTGGTGGTGAAGATGGGGTGGACAGTGAGGAAACAAACAAGGAATCCGCTACATCATGGTGAGCTTCACGACGTGCGCATGAAGGGGAAGCACTGGAAAGATGGTCAGAAGGTGAAACAGGTCTCTTTTCTCCACGTCGTGAGCAAGAGGATTGAATCCGTGAGTTGCAGAGGACGAGAAGATTATTAAGGAACCATATTGACAGATAAAGATGATCTCAATTGTGAAACAACATGAGGAATGCACAAGCAGAAGACAAAATGGAAAGCAGAAACAACAAGCATGCTTTCTGTAAAAGGCTATGCAAAAACGAAAATTCCGAGTCTAGGAATAGCAAAAGCGAGACACAAGTTAAACCTTACAATTTGAGAAAAGAGTGAAATTCAGCATCGTGGTTCAAGAAAGAAGAAAAGCTATTTGGCTGCCAATACCTCTTGTAAGCGGGTTGCTGATTTCTGTTAAAGAGTTGGAGATTCTGGGAGCCCTATTGCCTCAAATCAACACTTAGGAGCTGCATGCACTGAAATTGAGCAGAAAAGGTCTGCATACTTTGTTGTGACAGCTGCAGGAATCTGTATTCCTCGGAACTATCTCTGAATCTAGTAGGAAAAGGGTGTTGAAAGCCCTATCAAAAAGGCACTAAAAAGTTTGACAAAGGTGCACTAAAACTCCTATAAAAAACGCATTGGAAGTCCTATAAAAAATGCATTGAAATATTTGAGAGAGTTGTGTTGTAATTTTCTGACACAAATACGCTAAAAGTCTTGTCAAATACGTTGTGCTGCCGCACTGAGATCTACGTTGATGTCCCCGTTTAGAAAAACAGATGTTGTGGTGGGCTTCAACATGGATGTCTTGACTCTTGTGCTGTGAACTTTTTGACTTTCACTGGATTCAAATGTTGTAGCCCTATCATGACCAATCGTTTCTTCCTATGGCTGCAAGGATGGTGATGGTATCTAGGCTTGTTAAGGGTAATGCTCTTGTTCTCAACGACAGTTGTGAATAAGTCTGGGCACATTTCTAACAAGAGCAGTAAAGGATGGTGTGAGAATCAGCGTGTGAGATTCTTTTACCTTAAAGTGAAGGAGAATTGCAACTCGTTGAAGCCTTTGTGAAACATGTTGCAGGCCTATGAAAAAGTGCATTGAATGCTTCTGAAGACATGACCTATTTCTACGTTGCATAAAGATGTTGTATCGTGAAGGATTGTTGGCATACCTGCGTAGAGTGTGCATACTCAAACAGATTGGAGCAAGTGTATTAACAAACTGGATTTGAACATATGGTTACACAACTATACATTGTGGATGAGAGGGCCCTCTATAGCCACTAATCAATGGAGAAGCTTTTTGAAATTTTCATTGGGACATGAACTTCAGATGGATGGAGGAAAGAAGTAGTTGTTTATTGTCAATGGGGACGGACCCTACTTCTCCAGGAGTCCGATGTGAATAATCCCGCTCTTTATCTTGAGTCGCATGAGAAGCAGCGACACATTGAGTAGTTAAAGCATAGCGAAGGAGGTTTGGTCGCGAAGGATCAACAACAACAACATCCCCAAACGTACGAATCCCCTCGCGCGAAAGAACAAGATCAATTCAACGTCGAGGCGATTGTGAATCAGACACAGGCAAGATGTGGTTCTACTCCGGACAACATGAAAGCTACACTCACGTGCAATAGATGTCAGTACGTCACAAATGGAATCATGAGTCGCGGTGCGATCTTCGCCAAAAAGGCAATGCACGAGATGAGTGCCAAGAGAATTAAGAGGGTGACCATAAGAACATTTCGTCGAACCCGTCAGCACTGGATGAGGGAGATCCAATCTAACTCGAAAAGCGGTGACAAACAACTCTGAAGAAAGACACAAGAGTGGAACAAACAGGGCGCACAACAAGCCAAGCACTAGCACATGGGCCTGCACAAAACAGAAGGCGAGTCCGAGTCTCATCAGAAGGTGAATCGTTGAGAAGCTGAGTGAAAGCATGTGAGTGAAACCGCTCCAAAAGATACTTTTGAAAATGAGCACACTAATGGATGAGCAAAGTCTTAAAGGGAGGCAAAGAATCTCACACAGGTGGAGGGATGAGATCCTTGGCCGCACGAAAATGTTGTTGGAAAGGAAGATTGCATGTTTCCACATGAGCTACTAAATAAAAAAGAATGAGCTTGTTGTCCTACTGAAACTGAGAGATAAGTGCAGAGGCAACAAGGGCCCAACTTCCTAAAAAAGCAACAAGATGGAAAAGCAACAGACATTAGAAAAAATTTGGCCTTGTAAAGGGCTCTATAAGGATTGCCACGTAGGATGACAATTTTTTGGCAATGTTAAAAACTAAAATAAAATCTTTTTCTGCCCGCAGTCCTGTCCACATAGTCTTCGATGGTTAGCTATTATGTGCAAAGTGTAGTCTATGGCTGAAAAAAATCATAACTTTTGAAGGACAACTCGGATTGAGATGATTACGGTGCCATTAGAAAGCCCTCGACGAGAGCTTTCCAACGACACCCAATATGACCCAGTTTCGAGCTACGGTGAAGAAGTTATGGCCGATATCGGGTATTTTACTGCGCTTGAAATAGATATCGGGTTGACCAAGTGTTGACCGACCAAAACTTTGATCGGCCATAACTTCTTCACCATAGCTCGGAACTGGGTCATATTTTACTACGCTTGAAATAGATATTGGGTTGACCAAGTGTTGACCGACCAAAACTTTGATCGGCCATAACTTTTTCACTGTAATTTGGAACTGGGTCATATTGTTGAAAAGCTCTCGTCGAGGGCTTTCTAATGGCACCATAATCGCGTCTCAATTCGACCGATCCTAAAAAAGCTAGATCCTTAACTTATGGAATCCCTCTTACACAACATAAAATGCATTCTCCATAACATCAATGCTGAATGCAGGGCCGTTTTACAATGGAGCATGTTTCTAGCTGTTCAACCTCAAAAAGAAAGATTGGAGACATAAGTGACTATATATGTAATAAAGGGGTGCATATTTGTGAAATAATGAAATTGTTCTTTACAAAAATAGATTTACCCGTCCTTTTATTTTATGTTTTTGTAAGGCTGCTTTTTGTGCACACAATTAATAGTTTCACCAATAAAAATGAGAGATGGGACGCATTCAGGTCGCTCCTTTCCAGCAATTGTTGGATTTGCAAATTCACTGAAGCAGCTAATGTCAAAGCCGAAATTGCTGGCGTCTGGCATCTCGTCCGGCAGGTCTTCAAATGCAGTTCCTTCCAGTTAATAACATTATTCACCAGATTAATCCCTTCCGTAGAAACTCATCATCAGTGTCTAGCATTTATTGGGCAGGCGGAAAACTGACAGTGGCTATATCGGTTAGCAGGCTTTCTGATGCAGCTAGTGTTGGTGATACTCCACGAAGAATCCCGCGTCAGCAGTCCCAATGAGCGAGGGGCAGGATCGCTGAAGGTGGCAATCCTGGGTTTGCGTTTCTTGGCACACCCCCCCTTTATCAGTATAAAAGGCACCTTCATGTTGGCTGTTCACACAGTTGTACACAGCATTCTTTGTAGTAGTAGTGATGCACATTAAGGTTTAGTTTTAGACTACTGAAGTACGCAGCTCATGAATGCTGCATCAGAAAAACAATGTACTTTTTATTTTCATGATATGAGATTGTATATTTTGTGCATGCAGAACATTTTTTGAAATGCAAATGTCTCTCTTGATCATGAAGGCTGTGTTCCATTTGCATGCTATTAGTAAATCATGTGCAGAACGTTGCATAGTTTTTTCATAACCAAACAGCAAGCACCAGCTCTTGATATGTTGATATTAAATGGTGCGCTCGTTTGGTTGTTAGAATATCACTCCTCCCGTTTACATCGACTGGAAATTACGTAGAAAATAAAAATTATGGGAGAAAGTGTGAAATTTTGATAAAACAGTGCTAGATTTACATCGAGAACTGGCATTCTAAGATAAAAAAAAAAAAACAGAAAAAAGAAAAGAAGATGTACTGCCAGTTGACGAGTTTTAAGAATAATAGATCTCAAACTTCCAAATAACACAAATTATAAAGTCCTCAAAGATGTATGTTACCCTTATTTAGCAGTGAAAATGTGTACAAAGCTTAAACTTCTGAACATTAGATCTCTCTTCTTTAACAGTTCATTACAGCCTAAAACTATGGTCAGTTGCGCCTATACAGCATACACAATTTACTTAATGACTAGCAAAACAGCATCTTCAGCTTACTCCGTTCCTTCAAACTGAAACGAGAAAACTGCGACATGAGGTTTTGTTCGACACTAGACTATGTTACAAAAACATGCTAAAACTTGAACCACGTAGCTCCGTAAAATTTAAAAAAAAGGTTTTGCTCTCAGAACTGGCAAGATGTTCCCAATTTCTGAGACAGATTCATCCTCTTACTCTTCCAGTTGGCCAATGCATCCTGCAAAAGTTCATGAAAGTACTCCATAAACAACCTCCATATCTTTTCACTCATGTCTGAGAGGAACGTTAGATTTGCATTTGAGGTTTTTTTCAATACATGAGTGGGATCGGATGCCGATTTGGTCAGTTTGCCACGCACATTGACAATCCTCCTCATCTTCAGATGGCCGCAAGACTGATGATTGCCGTTACCATAGCTTAGACTGCTTGCAGCTCCCAATCTCTCTTGATTGTGGGGTTGATCATAACTTGCAGGAGGAACAGTAATAATGGGAATAGCAGATGTTTCTAGCATGTCTTCCTCTACAGGCTGTAGTTTGTCCACCAAGGAAAGAGAATCATAACAGCTATACATGGAAGTCCTCGGTGAAAGCGTGGATGGTGATAGACATGGTGCATATCCCGATTGCAACGGTGAATTTGGAGAGAATCCAAGCATCATGTTGCTGGACACTTTCGGATCTGAAAAGCCATCCCAAGAGTCCCCAAGCTCCATGTGGAATTGAAACTGGTCCAGAAAAAGTGGCTTTTCTGAAGAAGAATCTGCCAAAACCTTTTCACCCTCAAGATTTGAATCTGCCAATGTTTCCTCAGCTTCCAGCTTTGAGAGTATGCAAACAGTCTCAAACTCGCTTGCTTCCTCATCCATCCCGCAGAGTTCTCGGCTCATCATGGCGCCAATATCTGCAAGGCACAAACCTGCAGATGTCGCCATTTTCAAAAACGTGGTGCAAAGGATCAGCATTCTTAGGCAAGCCTCCCTTAACATAGGCAATTTTCCCCTAAGCATATCAGCATCCTTGTATGGATCCAGCCTGCTTATGTATCTAAGCTCTTCTTCGGAAAAGGGTACAGATGCCTGCGGCCAATGAAGCCACTCAAAATAAGGATCTTCCAACGTCTCCGGTAGGCAGAGTCCATGGTCAATAGGTATCAGCTCAGCACTTTCATTTACATCGAGATGTCTCTTCTCAAAAAGCCTTGGACCATCACTACGGTTTTTCACAAGGATGTTTCCAGCATGCCTATCGGTGTTCAAAATTCTGATATCCAAAATTCCTATTCTATGCACTGAACTCACAGGAAAACATGATGCTCCATGATCATTGGCATCATAGTCATGTTGAATGAACTCTTGAAACGATGCAATTTTTGCAACAGGCTTTCCATCATATTTCCGGGGGCTCACAGCCGTATCAATATTCACATTGAAAATAGAGTGGTTGGCCTTGACTAAAGCAGTTGCTGGTACTTTGGCGAAACGTTCGTGATCAAGAAGATATGCTGCAACCTCTCTAACACCAGTTTCACCCACTCGGATAGACCGTTTCAGTCCAGGCTGGCCAAGGACCTTGCCCACAAACCCTTTTGGATTATTAGGAGCAAATGGCTCTTCATCAGTCGGTTTAACCAGGGCTATATTCTCTCCTCGCCTGTTCTTAAAAAAATATGCCCCTCCAAGACCTCCACCTGCTTGAACGGGATCCACTCTCTTCTCAATTGCTTTTATTGCCTCTCTGATCAATTTCTTGATTATAGAGCAGTTGTCCAGGCCACCAAGAGGCTCTATTGATCGACTCCAGTCCTTTAGCTTAGAAGCTTCAGATGTAGGAGAGAGACATGGAGTTGAGGAGCTCCTCTGCAAACCTCTTGCAAGAAGTAAGGGAGAGTCGTTTCTTACCTTGCTTAGGTCATTTTGTAGCTCGTGATCACCAAAAACTAGGGAACTCTGCTCTGTTGGCACACAAAGAGCTGCCTGCACTCTTTTCTTTACTGATTGTGGTTTTTCGTCTCTGTCCAACTCGAGTCCGAGCACATTCCCTGTATCCACCTGCACAAAGATGCGACGACGGCCAACTTCGCGCATGTGAAAATTCTGAAAGTTGCGTCCCATTCCACCATAACTGGCATCCAAGACAGCCATAGCTTTTGGTATCCGCACAGGGCTTTGTACATTAGGAGGCATAATTGTCGGTTGGAACGTTGAAACCCTCAGCGTTCACAAATTGCCACCGACCCTGCCTCTTTTTTTAGGAACTTACAACTCTGACGTTGAGATGCTTCCTTACTTATTGAGCAGCACTTTATGAATCATGGAGATCAAACAGATATATAAAAACTTTGTATATTAAAAAGAACGATCCTCATTCAATTGACATGGTCTCCATGATACGGAGATGGAGACTGTACCAAAGTAAAACAGATCCAGCAGTTTGTTTCCTCTCTCAACGTCCATGAAATTGAAGCTCCTTTTCCATTCTACGGATAACAGACGAAAACCTTTTCACAGATCTAAATCTGGTTGTACATCAGATAGCGATCAAGTCCTAGAAAGAACCGACCGACTTAGTTACTCTCTAGGCATAAATCCTTGAAAGCATCTTTGAATTTCTTTACTCTTCCAAGTACTCAAAACATTTTACAACATCATTCTTGGAAAGATAATAAGTTGATCAAAGGGTCAGCCATCTCTCTCGTAGTCAGCGATTGCTCAAATTCAACGTTGAACGATCTCTTAGACAGTAACAGCCCGTATGTGAAATAAGATTCGATGTTCCAGGGATTTTCTTCCGATGTCCTGTTTGCTAAGATTTTGTCAGTAGCCTGGGGAGTGAACTTCTCGAGAGAACTTTCCGAAAAAGTTGCATAAAAAAACAGGCCAACTTATTCTCTGACACTGTTTACATCCCAATCACCATCGACGGGGATGTTTCAAGTAAGACTCCTCGCATGCAATTGCAGTTCCTGTTTGAAGTAATATACTGCTTTCATACAGAGTTTTCAAACAGATAACTTCGATATCGGCATCTTATGAGATTCACTCAAAGAAACTCTGCAAGACAATTCATGTATTGTCAACATAAGCCATAAAATGCAGGGAATGACGTAACTGTGAAGAATTTGAAAGCATTGACGAGTACAAAATATGTGAGACAGGCATCTATCTGATCATTGTTCACGTCAGCGCGTTAAAATTTTGAAAAACAAGAAAAAAACTGCAACTGCAAGCAATGACATCCTCACGTAATGAGAGAATAATTTGAAGGCGCAACATACAATCATACAATGCGATACGATAGTCGGCAGAGTAAAACATATCAATGACGCTTTGACAGGAGATTTCAAGTTTTAAATTCAGCAAACTATAATATCGAGCTATCTTAACAGGTACTTCCAGTTTTTTATAAAAGATCTTCGTACCTTGTGCATATCCGCAATTAGGATGGAATCTGTTCCAGATATCGCTACTTCCTCAATGAAAAATGTTCCGAGTCAACTGCTCACTAGAGTCACCAATGTGTGCAACGCTTCCCATAAGAATTTCTTTCGTCTTAGGTCATACAGCGGCAAGCAAAACCATACTTAATTGTCGAAAGTCTAATATGCAGAAAGCTAAGTACGGCAATCTGAAGGTGAAGGATAGATGTCTTTTTTTTGTCGTAACAGGCTAAGGATAGTTAAACGGAAACATAACAGAGCCGAAAACTGAAATGCTCCAAAAGAATGTAAGCTACTATTGGATTTCTCTCACAAACTCGGCTTCAGCATTTCGCAGCCTACCAGATCTCACAAACCGTCCATGAAGCAAGAAAAGAGACACCTCTTCCACGAAGGCACGCATATGACTAAAATGTTGAGAACGGAAAGTCCAACACAGGATTAAGAATAAGCTAGCGGACGAAATTTTTTTTCTGAATAATCAGTGCAAAGAGTGCGAGATGCTGCAAAACCAAGAGTGCCAGATCGTGAAATTTTTTTTCTGAATATTCAGTGCAAAGAGTGCGAGATGCTGCGAAACCAAGAGTGGCAGATCGTGAAAAATCAAAGATCCGAACAGCCTCTTGCGCCGCTCTTCCCTTCTTCCTATCAGATCTCGCTTCTTTCTTCTCGCTCACGCTCGTCTTCACATATCTAAATTCTTATTGCTCGCTTTGCAGATACATACCCTCAAAAACTGGATCGCAAAAAGGAAGAAAAAAAAGAACTCAACGCCTGCAAACGCCCGATGAACATCGTTAGATTTCCACAGCCGTTCAGATTTTGCCACGCGGTGGCACAGAGCCATAAAGATGCGTACAATTTTCCACGTGGCAAAGATCCAAACGATCAGGCTCGAAATACGACGTCCCTTTAGGATCGCCGTCCTGCCGAGGATAGAGCCGAGGGAGTCACCGAACTACAATTAATTACTGCTCCCATGATCGCCTTCATAATTTTTGCTTTGCCAGAGACGATCCGGACCGTTCCTGCAACCAATCTTGACCGTCAAACAGTCAAAGCGTAACAGCCCTTCTGACGTGTCGGCTAAAAATCTGTCACCCTTCAATTTCGCAGCAAGTGCCAGGAAAACCGTTTTCCCGAATTTCTGAAATTCCGTAACACAAAAAAAACCAAAAAAATACTAGCCAATTAAATAGCAGTTACCAATAAACAAATATATGAATTAGTTCTGTTTTTAAGTAAAACATTAAATACTAACCAATTAACCAATAAGAAGCGCACCTATATAAAAATTAGTCTTATTTTCTAGTAAGTACTAATAATTAAATAGCAGTGACCAATTAATAAGCTGCAATTTTGGTTTTTCCGACGTGTAATTAAATAATAAAATGAAAGTCGCAGTGAATCATTTCCTTCACGCACGGACAAGGTCATGGGGTCATGGGGTCATGGGCCATGGCCCTTGCCCGATGAGGGCCATGACCCACGGGACGGATTCCCAGCCAGACTATAAAAAGAATAAATATACTCAGCGAAAGGCGGAAGGGAGGGGCCTTTATTGGGTTGTTCGAGTCTGACAACGTGGGACATACTGACACCCTAGTCTTTCCTGGTTGGTTCATTTGCGCCAGCCACGTTTACTTGAAGAAAGATCTTTGGCCGGATTTCGTACATTCCGTCCACCGGGAAGATGCCGGCGATGGCTGCCGATAGGAGAAGAGACGTCTCAGGAACTCCTGCCTCGCCCCGCAATCACGTGTGGGTTCTGTATTGGTTATAGGCTCCACCGCCGGCAGGTTTGTCGCCGGGCGGAATTTACCGTAAATAGGGCCTGGGACTGCGGGTCCCCGTCCGAACGTATCGATGTGACAAGGGTCGCATCAAAGGTCACGGGTGACCAGGAACCGCCATTTGCAACCGGCAGGGCCGCAGGCCGCCAAAGGCCCCAAAAAGAATGCCAGTAGCCAGCCTTCGTCAAAGGCTACTTTTCCTTTCAAAAAGAAAATCAAAATTTTCAAAAGACATGCATTTTGTAAACGTTCTCGATTTTTTAAAGAATACTCGTCATAAAAGGATTTATATGCTTGTATAAAAAGCTGTCATAATTTTTATAATGTCTAATTTTCAGAAATTATGCCGATTCCATTCCTATACTTTGAGCATGACATTCCCATATTATCAAGAGCATTTTATCCATTTTTTTTCAAAGTTTGTTGCCTTTTTTTAACCTTTAGACAAATCCACCTCAATTTTTTTTTGGATTTGAGATTTTTTACGAGCACTAAACGATACCACTAAGGTAATGGCACAGTTTCACGGAGGTGGGAAGGGGGGCTACAACAGTAATCTCCAAGCCCTTACAAAGTAGATCTTTTACCATCTGAAGCAAGGCACATATGGCATTTTTCTCTACAACACTAATCTCCAAGCCCTTACAAAGTAGATCTTTTACCATCTAAAGCAAGGCACTTATGGCAGTTTTCAAGGAGACTTGAAAACTGCAAAGTCTTTAGTGGCATCTTTGTTTAAACCCATTTTTTGAGCCTTAGGCAAGTGAGATGACGACAACGGACTGCCCAACTTCCATACATGGCTAGTAAGTGTTAAATATAGTGTTGCAACTTGATTGGCCAGTTTCAATCCTTGCCATGTCATTGGTCAAGCAAGGTCCTTTGTCCAAATAACCAATTTCACTTGCCCCAATGTCGCAAGGGGCCCATGCATGCCACCTAATGTATCACCTTAAGTATTCCCGGGGGATGTGAGTGAGTGGTTTTATTCTTCTAAAGGACCAATGGGAAACCTTTGTTTTAAATAAGGGACTTGCCGGAGAGTCAACTATGAAATCACCCTAAAACAATAGCATGTCTCATTTCCTTGATAACTAAACAGTTCACAAAAATGAGGATGTGTCAACACGCATAAAAATGAGTTTAATCCTAACTATTGCTAATTTACCCCTATACAAGTCTCATAAGTTTGTCCAAGGATATTCAAATCAATGTAGAAGAGTGGTGGCATCATCGGGCTGGTTAAGAACAGCCCAATTTTGAGCCATAGCAAGGATTTTAAAATGTTTTGAATCTCCACCATAGATCTACAAATGCTACGTACAATATTCGTCATCCAACGGTGGGCTACCTGTTGTAGCCACCCTCGCTGATCCAACAACGAGGGTGGCTATATCAGGTAGCTACAACATGTGGCTACATTAGGTAGCCCACCTCTACATGACAGATACCTAGCACCATGTTGTCATGTGGGTAGACTATGAGAAATTTCCATCATTTTTTGAAATCCAAAGAGCTTCTCTACAAGCTTATCATGTTTGATATGCATTTGATGCATGTGGTGTCATTGATTCCTTTTACGAGAATCACTTGAGCTTTATCTGATGTTTGGTGATGATCATTGAGCCCTTGAAATTGAGCCTTACTTTTTATCTAAAGTCATTGACTGACTATTAGAGTGAATATCAATTATCAAGGTTGGGCATTATTTGAGTAGGTTATTCATGATTTTTACAAGTTTTCCAAACCACAAAACGTATAGTTTCAGATTTAAGCTTAGAGTTTAACATTTCTTTGGCTTGAATTTGATATTATAAGTTACAGACACACCACCACTATTACCAGAACTTACAAGTGCTTACAAGTTGTATATTTTCCTTTCCATTTGTCCTTATGAGATTCTCATAAATGCAAAATAAAAAATCACCAATTGTTACATTGTACAAAAGCAACCCCCTCAAGGTTAGAACCATAGCTCTTACTATGAAACACCTCATGTTTGTAATGTACAAAAACTTCGTTGTTGACCACTTTTGCTTTAAGCTCCATGGCCAACTATCCCTCTCATGATAATCGTAATGGCATTAAAAAAAGAGTTATATAATCAGTATGTGTGTTAAAAGCAACAAGAAACTCAACAATGAATAAGCTTTTCATCGCGCTTCAAGAATTCTCAATTACATCATCATGGTTTGGAGCCTCATCATTTGCAATTTCTTTTGGAACAACTAATTTCTCTGCCTCTACCTCTTCCTCTTATAAAACTACATTATAAGATTGCTTTAAAATCTCATCAAAATCTCCAACATCACCTGAAATGCTGCTAGCAAGTGTTTGAGGCTCCTTGCAAAGAGGATTTGCATTTCCTACCTTCTCAAATTCATTTGGCAAAATTGAAATGCTAATTAAATGCATTTCCACTAAATTCGAGTCTAATTTGACAACTACAACATATCTACCCTTTTTGTTGGCACATGCACTAACAATACCACTTCCACTAAATAAATCTAGCCATCCAAACACTTCAATTATCTTATTTATATGTTGTTGTGGCCTTTGATATAGACAAGCCACTGAACCGATCATTGCTTGGAATTACCTCAATCCTATGATCTACTGACCTAGAAGGTGGTAAACCATGAGGTAATTCAGCTGGAAAATATCCCTAAATTCATTTATGATTTGTTCTTTCATTGCTTGTTCATGATCTAAATTTATTGAGTTAAGAATTGCTGAAAATTAACAACCATTTAGATACATATCCGGAACATCCACAACTGGAATAGCAAATTTAAATAAAACTTCATACTTAGAATAGTCCAATGCTTCCATTTCATTAACTGTAGAAATCTTATCCAACGGATGTATAAAATTACTGCCAAATAATGTAACTATCTTATCACCCTCCTTGAAAGTGAGAACATGCTTCTCAAAATCAATTATCAGAGAAGGCGATTTACTAAATAACCATTCATATCCCAAAATTAAATCAGTACGGGCCAGGTCTAAAACAAGAAAATTAACTAATTCCATGTGTCCTTGCATCAAAACTGGGAGCTTTGGGACTTTTACGTTCCAAGTCTCCAATTCTGCTCCTGAAGCTAGATAAACTTTATATCTATGATTGTTGGCTTCAGTTTCCAAGCTAAGTCTCTACAAAAGATGAGAATTAATAAAATGATGAGTTGAATTACTGTCCAATAGAATACTCACTTCTTGAGATTTTGAAGCATGTTTCGCCTGCATTCGTTTTGATAGTCGGCTGCTAAAGTACCAACTTTGCATCGAATGATGGAACCCTATTCCAGAGGTCCATGAATTCCTAGATATAAGAGTCTAAACTCTTAGTACCCATTTTGCAATTCACAAATTTCTGATAGTAGTCAACGTCATCAACTATCACGAAAGCATTTTTGAAGACTTCCACAAAAGCATCCCAAGTAGTTGGCTTCACCAGTAAATCTCGCCACCAAGATGATGCTTTGCCGCATAAGAACAACACGATGCTTTCAATTTTCTTCTCATTTGGAACTCCATGCAGGTTGAAGTAACTGCTCCACTTAGCGAGTTAGTCATCGACGACTTCAGGTTTGTTCTCCTTCTTCTCTCCGGAATAAATCTCCGATTGAAGACCGAGATTGGGCGAAGATAACAACTTGATCTGGTCAAAAAAACTTCCATTTGCCGGCCTTCCTGCTGATTCCGATTATTCATATCATTTAGTGCATTACTTAACTGCTAACAAATCACCATATAAGATGGTGCGTCTGGATTTGCAGCTTGATTTGAAGTTTCTTCGGCCATTCCGATTTATCTATTCTTGGAAATCACTAAAATCAGTTAATATCTGATTAGCTTTTAGTGAAGTACTGTTGACCAAAATTTAACTAAAAATAATTCCACTATGGTCAATTTACTAATTTTAATACTTTTCATAGATACTTCAAGAAAGTGGAAAAAACTGAAAATTTTGAATTTTCGGATCTGAGTTTTTAAAATTTTTTTTTTACGTAATTTAAGAAATCGTCAAAAAACATTGTCAATATTAAGGCAATTGAAATCGAAAAAAATGATTCACTGTTCGATTCCTATTGTTACTGAATTAATGTTAGTCAGACATGCACAACATGCGACATTAATTGCTTTTTTTTTTTTTTTTTTTACTTTACGGATTTTGTTGGATTTGTTTCCTCTACTCTCCCAAATCCCATCTTTAATCTGCCTCCATTCATGTTGCATATTTACTCGCGTTGTCACGCAGTCTGCATATTAACATGCAAATTCTCACAGACGATAAAAGGACAAAAAGCGAAGGCTAAGGTCACACCCTCTTCACGCTCGCCCCATGCAGCTGCGCTAACAGATTGGACAATGATTGCAGCCATCCACAATCTCACAGACAACACATTCACCCTGAACTTTCTTCATCTGCACACCTGTAACATTATGTATATATATATATACAGAGAGAGAATCAGACATGATAATAATCAAGAGGTCGAGTATTGGACGATTGAGTCCTGACGAACTATGAGTAGATGAGAGTGTATGCAAATTAGCATCAAAAGCTTATCAGCTAGATAGACGAAGTAGATGCTTTGTGCATTGATTCTTTATCATCAGATATAAAGTTTCATTCCTTTACAGATTGAATAAGCTTCATAGGGCATGTGGTTTCGTCCGCTATTGTCTTGTGCTCTATCGCTTTATTGACATGTATACTTGATATACTTAATCTGATACAGTTCTTTGTTCTGCGTTCAGATCTGTGTTAATATTGCTATGCTTATTATTCATTTTGTCTGATCTTTCTAGTTGCTCTTTCTGGTAATAGACGACTAACATTTAGTCTTGTCTTTCATGAATATTTCACGACTAATTATCAGTCGGGCACAGTCTAGCTCTTCGCGAATCATTCGCGACACATAATTTGTCTTTCTATTCGCGACAAATTATTCTTCTGGCGCTTCATTTATTATGTTTGGCTGCATAATCCAGAATGACCATAATTTCCACTAAAGTTTCGTTCCTTCTGGTAGGCATAGTCATGCTTACGGAGAGAGTCGTATAGCTCGTGTCGCGGCGCACAAATACTTTCTATTTGAGTTTATTTCTCATTCGTGTTTCGTTTCTCATTTGTGTTTGTCTTACCCCTTTGAGCTAAATTTTCGTTTCTAACATACGACACCTTTCTCAACTCTCGTTCCTCTCCCTCTCTCTCTCTCCAACATGGTATCAGAGCTATTTTCATAGCTTGATAAGCTTCCACGGTACAAGACTCTACTAGCCAATAGAGTAATTGTTTTCTTGTTCTGTATTTTCAGTATCAGATTTTCATACTTAAGTCACTGATAGTCATTGGAAGGCTCTCATACGAGTCATGAGATATATTCGAGCTACCATGGACGAGTGCATCTGCTATGGAGATGTCAACAACAACAATCTCCATCAACTTAGTGGTTATTCTGATGCAAGCTGGGGAGGAGATGTAGACAATCGTAAATCCACATCTGGATTTACATTCTTCTTCAACGACGGTCCTATCTCATGGAACAGTCGTAAGCAAACTTCTGTCGCACTTTCTTCTACAGAAGCAGAATACATTGCTGCTTCTCAATCTATCAAGGAAGCGTTTTGGTTGAGAAATTTGATGTCAGATCTTAATCTGAATCAATACAACCCTACAATTTTATTTTGTGATAATCAAAGTGCTATTGCCTTATCGGCCAATCCTAGATTTCACTCTAGAAGTAAGCACATTGAAATCAGATATCACTACATCAAGGGCAAGGTTCTTGACAAGGAAGTAAGCTTAACGTACTGCAGAACACAGGACATGGTTGCAGACATATTCACGAAAGCACTCAGTGTTAATGCACACAACAAATTTTGTGCATTGCTTAGTATGAAGATCAAGGCATTCACGGATCCAGATTAAGGGGGGGTGTTGGATTTGTTTCCTCTACTCTCCCAAATCCCATCTTTAATCTGCCTCCGTTCATGCTGCATATTTACTCGCGTTGTCATGCAGTCTGCATATTAACATGCAAATTCTCACAGACGATAAAAGGACAAAAAGCGAAGGCTGACGTCACACCCTCTTCACACTCGCCCCATGCAGCTGCGCTAATAGACTGGACAACGATTGCAGCCACCCACAATCTCACAGACAACACATCCACCCTGTACTTTCTTCATCTGCACACCTGTAACATTATGTATATATATATAGAGAGAGAGAGTTAGATATGATAATAGTCAAGAGGTCGAGTATTGGACGATTGAGTCCTGACGAAAGATGAGCAGATGAGAGTGTATGTAAATTAGCATCAGAAGCTTATCAGCTAGATAGGCAAAGTAGATGCTTTGTGCATTGATTCTTTATCGTCAGAAATAAAGTTTCATTCCTTTACAGATTGAATAAGCTTCGTAGGGCACACAGTTTCGTCCTCTATTGTCTTGTGCTCTACCGCTTTATTGACATGTATACTTGATATACTTAATCTGATACAGTTCTTTGTTCTGCATTCAGATCTGTGTTAATATTGCTATGCTTATTATTCATTTTGTCTGATCTTTCTAGTTGCTCTTTCTGGTAATAGACGACTAACATTTAGTCTTGTCTTTCGCGAATGTTTCGCGACTAATTATCAGTCAGGCACTGTCTAGCTCTTCGCGAATCATTCGCGACACATAATTTGTCTTTCTATTCGAGACAAATCATTCTTCTGGCGCTTCATTTATTATGTTTAGCTGCATAATCCAGAATGACCGTGATTTCCATCACTAAAGTTCTGTTCATTCTGATAAGCGTAGTCATGCTTATGAAGAGAGTCGTATAGCTCGTTCCGCTGCGCACAAATACTTTCTATTCGAGTTCGTTTCTCGTTTGTGTTTGTCTTACCCCTTTGAGCTAAATTTTCGTTTCTAACATACGACACCTTTCTCAACTCTCGTTTCTCTCCCTCTCTCTCTCCAACAGTTTTTACGTAATTTACAATTCTACGAAAATTGTCAACCATAAATCCTAAGTTTTGTCCTACGCAAGTAATTCATAAATGGGGCACCACCAAAATTACTTTTGAAAATCGTCAGCGTGCAGTCAAAGTAGATCCAATCACTTGGATTATCAAGCCAGTAGTACAAAGAGGGGATGACGATTCATCAACAATGGATTATACCTGCAATCGACCAGTGAAGACTCTAGGAGTCCATTATGACTCTCAAACTGACACTGTCAATTGGAATTAAGCTCTTGCAATAGTAGCTATATGTGTCAACAAGATAATCAATCCGAATTGAGCAAAATTCTCTTACTTGATCGAACTTTGGACACGCCAATCACTTTTCCATTGAATATAATGAACCTAGCTTGGATATCAACTGAACTGATTCCAGATCCGATAATCATATGGATCCTACAAGATATGGAGTTCAAGATATTCCAGATGAGCCAACAATAAAACCGCCAAAAGCAGTTATATTGAAGGAAGACAAAATGGCAGGACCTATGACAAAGAAACAAGCTAAGCAACACTATAATACGGTCCTAAAATGGAAAAAATCATCTCGAAAAGTTGATTCTAAGAATGTACCACCTTTATTGGATAAAGGAAAAGAGAAGGTCAAAGATGATACTTCAAGTCAAAATTTCCACAAAAAATCACCATCAAGGAAGTCGTCACCTTCAGAGACGAGCACATCTTCTAGAAGGTCATCACCTCCATGATCGATTCCTGCCAAGAAAGCCTAACGGAGATAAAAGATCAACCCTATGAAAAAGAACAATCAGAAGAAGTCCAGCACGATATGCTAGATCATTTCAAATGCTATACGTTGGATGACGTGGTAATTTTGTTACTGAAAGCTCATCGTGAACCTGAAGATAAAGAACTAGAAACCAAATAGGTTTATGATGGAACACGCCAATGAATCTTGCTGAACCAGGAGAACCAGAAAAGATTGTTCAAATTGGAGCGCAACTTACTCCCGAACAATTTCAAGCGTTAAGAAAGATATTGATCAAATATCAAGACTGTTTTGCTTGGATGTACAAGGCTCTCAAAGGAAGCCCTACCTCGGTTATTGAGCATACGATACTCTTAATGCCTGATGTTGTTCCAAAAGTCACAAGATTTTATCGTTGTAACCCAAACGTTACGGATCTTATAAAGAAAGAGCTGCAAAGACTACTTGAAGCCGACTTCATATATGAAATCGAACATACGGAATGGGTTTCGTCAATTGTTGTCATTCCTAAAAAGAATGAGAAGATGAGAATTTGTGTGAATTTCAAAGCTTTGAATAAAGTGACGTGAAAGGATCACTTTTCGTTACCCTTTATTGAAAGCCTATTGGACCATCTTGTTGGAGCGGAAGTGTACAGTCTTTTGGATGGATTTAGTGGCTATAACCAAGTAAAGATAACACCTGTGGACCTCCACAAAACAGCTTTTGCAACAGAATGGGAAACTTATGCTTATAAAGTCATGCCATTTGGACTTTGTAATGCACCTAGTTCATTTCAAAGAGTGATGCAGTTTGCCTTTAAGGACTACTTGTAGAAATTCTTTGAAATCTACTTGGATGATCTCGGAGTCCATAATGCAGATACTGACCAGTTGGATTGTTTGGAAAAAGTATTTGAACGTTGTCACAAATACCAAATCTCTTTAAATCCAGAAAAATGTCAAATTTGGATCACTCGTGGAGTTGTCCTTGGACATGTGATATCGAGACATGGCATTGCTATGGATTATTCCAAAATTAAAGTCATTATTGAGTTACCACCACTAGGAACAATTTGAGGAGTCTATGTTTTTATTGGTCATGCAAATTACTATCGGATATTCATACTATTCTTTGCGGATTTAGCAAGACTTATGTATAAATTGACCATTGTACCAATTTGGATAGTAGAGGCATTGGAAGCTTTTGAGAAATTGAAGAAAACTTTACCTTCTACACCAATACTACAAGCTCCAATATGGACAATTGAGTTTCACGTTCACACTGATGCATCAAAATATGCCATTGGATTAGTTTTGATGCAGCCAAGAGAATACAAGAAGGATTGTCCTATCAGGTTTGCAAGCAGACAACTTACAGATCCTAAGAAGAGTTATTCAACAACTGAACGTGAAGTGTTGGCCATGATTTTTTCTGTTAAAAAGTTTCAACATTATCTATTGGCAACGCATTTTGCATTTTATACTCATCATCAGCCGTTACTTTATTTGGTGAACAAGACATACAACACAAGGCGTATTGCGAGATGGTTACTATTATTGACCAAATTTGATTTTTGCATTGTGGTTCGAAAGGGTAAACATCATTATCTAGCTGACCATGTTTTCAAGATTGAATCAGCACCTGTTTATACTAAAGTGGATGATGAACTACCCGATGCTGCATTATTTTATGTTGAAGCAGTACCTGAGTGGGCAGCAGATATTGCTGAATATGTTATGCTTGGCCAACCCAATGACACCTTGACAAAAGTACAAAAAAGACAATTAATTCATAAGGTACAACCTTATCAATTGATTGCTGGACAATTGTATCGTCGATAAATGGATGATATTTTACCAAGATGTGTTTTGCCGCATGAAACACTTGGACTTATCGTGTTTTCTTGTGATGGCATGGGCGGAGGACATTTTTCAATGGATATCACTGTTCGAAAATTTTTACAATCAGGATGTTGGTGGCCTACACTTCACAAAGATATAGAAAATTATATTCAGTCATGCGATGTTTGTCAACGAGCACGTCATCCTCCTCGACAGAATTATGAACTTTACATCTAGTTTTATCGCAAGCACCGTTCGAGAAATGGGGCCTCGACTATGTTGGTCCTATTCATCTTGCGGCAAGAGGATGTCAGGCCAGATATATCATTGTTGCAACTGATTATATGACCAAATGGGCTGAAACAAAAGCAGTTCGAGTTGCAGATGCAAAATCAATGGCTAAGTTTCTCTATGAAAACATTATTACTAGATTTGGATGTCCTATCGAAATCGTTAGTGATCGCGGAACACATTTTGTGAATGAAACGATAAAGTGTCTATTGGAAGACTTTTTCGTTGAAGCAAGTCATTCTGATTGGGAACATAAGCTTTATTCGGCTTTATGGGCATTCAGAACAACTTACAAAGGTAGTACGAATCAAACGCCATTTTAGCTTGGTTATGGACAAGATGTAGTTATGCCAATTGAATTTTGATACCATCTCTACGCATAACAGCAATGGAATGAGGCTTTATAAAAACTTTCTGAGACCAGATTGATGGCAATACATGCATTAGCAGCAAAGAAAGCCCATCGTAAGGCATGGCACGATCGCCGATTACACAAAAAAGTTTGAAGGAAGGAGATCTAGCACTAATGTATAAGACGAAACTGATTAAAGGCAAATTGAAGTTCACAGGTGAAGGACCGTATAGAGTGAAAGAAATATTGAACTATGGAGCGGTCATATTAGAACATTTGGATGGAAAAAGATTCGACACTCCGGTGAATGGCAGCCGACTACGCAAGTTTTGGCAGCCAGATCAGCCAGTTCAACTAAAAATGATCTAACACTTTGTTATTTTATTTTGATTGTTTTACAATTTTCTTGCTTTTTATTACTTAAGTGAATTTTTTTTCTTTTAAAAAAAGAAAAAGAAAAGAAAAGAATGATTAGAGTGGAAAAAGAGAAATTTTTTTTTTCAGAAGATAATTTTTGATGAAAAATGACTTAGAAAATCACTTTCTGGATCATATTTTGTATATACAGTCTTAGAAACCTTCGATGAGATTTCAGATCATACATCCACCTAAAATTTCTCTATATTGAGTTGGGCAAAGGTTCCTTTCTAGAGATGATGCATGTTTTGAAGTTAGGCAAATGTTCAGCAACTTACCATTTTGAGAACCTTCATCGAGCATCTTACAGTCCTCATTAACCTTCGCCGACCTGACAGATGGATTTAGAATGCCAAAATCAGGTTGGGCAAAGGACCATATCATCAAAATTTGTATTTATTATAGTACCTTGGCGAATGATGTCCTTAGGCGAAGGACAAACCTTCATCAGATCTTGAAAACCTTCGCCGGTTCGGTTCAATACCTCAGAAACCTTCGTCGATATTTTTATAACCTATTTTCACAGTATTGAATATGCCTGCAAATTTTTGTCTAGAACTGGACAACCAAACTAGTACATTGTCTAATGGAACCTCCAAATCAGCCTATAAAAGGGCAGACTTCGATTTTATTTCTCCCTCGTGTTAGCAAAGCTCTTGCCAATTTTTTCAGCGACCAAAACTTTCAATACTTTCTTACCAGCTTTCTATACACTCTTTTTACTATTACTTCCAATTGCTGCTCTTTTTCTATCATGTCTTCTATCGATATTTCTCTTTTGCCTCAATACACCATCCATCGTGATGTCCCATCTGCAAAAGATATCATGATACTTCCTAGCACAAGCATGTCACTTAGTGGATGAACCTTGTAGGGCATCTACTCACTGCAATGGGTATTTATGAGCGGGCCTTTTCTGGAAAAATCAACATCGATTTTATCACTCTTGAGTTTAGTACCTAGAAGGAAGAGAAATCCAGATTTTATATTGCCTTTCAAGGAGCCACACACAAGGTGCACGTAACTGAAGCCGCCCTTGCTGCCATCAGAATTTCATCTGGCACTCAAGCCTCACAAACCACAAACATGCCATTAAGCTGTATATTGATACCACCAATGCCCTATACTGGACGAATGACGATTATCTGTTAGAGGCCATTAGAGATCCTGCCATCCATGCAACTGCCCAGCTCCTGAATAACTTCTTGATGGTTGGAAACCTCAGGAAGGAGCCCATTTCTTTCCACATCTTGCATAGGACAGTTGAATCTCATGCCAAATTAGCTAAAGTGCCTCTTAAACCATATAATTAGTTTCAAATTCACTAGGTTTAGTTTCAAACCTTGCATGGGTGATCCAGACCATCTAAACTTATCAAACTTTTCTCCAACAAGTGGCTTAGTGAAAATATCAGCTAGTTATTCTTCTGTGCTACAAAATGCCTTGGAAACTATTTTAAGGCACGTTCGACTTTTTTGCTGTCTTTAGTCAAAGGAACTTTTCGTCTTCTTCGTTGCCTTTAGTCTAAGGCACCTTCGCCTTCTTCGTTGTCTTTAGTCTAAGGCACCTTCTGCTTTTTCGCTGCCTTTAGTCTAAGGCACCTTCGCCTGCTTCGCTGTCTTTAGTCCAAGGCACTTTTTGGCTTTTTCGCCTTCTTCGTTGTCTTAGATCTAAGGGCGCCTTCAAGATCTACATATGTTAAGTCTAAGGGCACCTACAGGACTTGCATACCTTCAGTCTAAGGGCGCCTTCGGGTTTTTCGTGTTTTTGCTACATTGGCAGACTGACGTCGCCAACTTATCATCAACCCCAACACAGCTGGAGAAACAAATATCCAAAGGGCGGTTACCAACTTTGTATAGATGCAAAACTGGAGTAAATGACAGTTAAGGCATAAGATATTTTCTCTCGACACTTGTAAATATATATACTAGCTGAATCAGGCTATGTAAGTGTTATTTGAATTTCTCTTTCAATCAGAGTTTTCTGTAGCCAGCGTTATCATGCTCAACAAGCTGAAGTAATTACTTCAAGCTATTGTACTCACTGTTGATGTTAATCAGAGTGCAATTTTTGTCTCACTACTGTTCATTTGCGCATTCTGTATGAATTCTTCTACTTGAATGTTTTTGCTGCTAACTGTTGTGTTTCCGTTCCTACACGCCCCGCTCAAATCCTCGAGCTTTCGCTGCCGCTCACGCCCGCTGTTTTGCGACAGTTCATACAGATATATGTGGACCTATGCAAACTCCTTCATTGCTAGATGCAAAGTATTTCATTACCTTTATTGATGAATTCTCCAGAAGAACAGCTGTTTACTTCATTAAAAGTAAAGCAGAAGCTTTCATCAAGCTCAAACAATTCAAAGAGCATGTAGAGGTCTCTCAGACAAAACACCATTCAAAGTTTGGACAGGTATCAAACCTTCTCTATCAAACTTACGAGTTTTTGGATATACTGCTTATGCGCAGATTCCTCATGATCTCAGGAAGAAGCTCGACTTCCAGAGTATCAAATATATTGTCATCAACTACACTACTTCAGATCAAACCTACAAGTTGTTCGATCCCATCGAATCAAAGATATTCACTAGCCGGGATGTCATCTTCATCGAAGATCAGTTTAACGACCTCAAAAAAAAAGGCAGTGCCCATGTAGCCGATCTGTCAGATTTTCCTAACATATTGAACTCTCTAGTTCCTCAGTCGACTATTCTCATTGAAGGTCCAAGCTCATCTACTCTTGACGAACAACATATCAACGACGAATTCGAAGATGATGTTGTTGCAATTCAGCAACTAGATCAACTTCCTCTATTTCCCAGAAGACCATCAAGAGCTAGCAGACCACCTATCAGGTATATCGACGAGTCTGCAGCCTACCTTGTTCACGAGCCGACGACAGTCGAAGAGGCACTCAATCAGCTAGATTTTGATCTCTGGAAAAAAGCTATGGATAAAGAGTATTCATCTCTTATCAAGAACCAGACATGGACAATTGTCGAATTGCTTGCTAGCAGAAAAGTAGTTGATTGCAAATGGATTTTCAAAGTAGACACATGTTGGCAATAACATATTCTACGAGCTATTGTATTGTATGTCCTTGTAGCTTTCACTTGAGGTCTATTATTAAGTAAAAAGGTAGACACCACTTGGAATAGCAAATATTAAGCTAATGACTAGCATAGGAAGCAAGATAGGAATAGCAAAATTTGGAACTAATGGCTCCCATACCACACGTTGACTCCCATAGCCTTGACTCCCATGAAGTTGTCTTCCTCATTGTAAACTTATATAAGAAATGGCAAATGGCAACTCTTTTGAATGTGATGTCTTTAGGATAAGATATGTAATTGACGTTTGCCTAATTTTAAGCCTTTTTTGGGCCCCATATTATTTTACATAATATAGGGCCCTAATTTTTTACATATTATTTTACATAAATTCAACCTGCCTACTAGAGCCATTGAGTGAGAGAGAGTGAGTGAGAGAGAGAGAGAGATATTGGGTCAAGAGTTGAGATAATGACTAATTAGTTGGGCCATTATTATTTATAATTAAGTCTCCAAGCATTGATGGTCTCCTCACTAGGTGTTGTAATCCTATTATTTGTGGTAATGGACTCCCAATTTTCATTAATAATTACCTAATACCTAATTGTTGTTCAGTTAATTTTAAGACTCTTTCGGGCCCTATAATATGGGGCTGTCTTTTTTTTTTTCTCTCTAATCTAAATGAGAGAGAACGGGGGCAGAGAGAGAGAGAGAAGAGCCCACGGCGGCAAAAAAAATCAGTAGAATCTTTAATTAAGTGAGGTAATGGTCCAACCAATGGACCATTATCACAAATAATTAGGTCCCTAGACACTCTTGGACTCTCCCACTAGCTGCCAGGTCCCAAATTATTTATGATAACACGACTCCCAGTCCCAATGGACATTCCCTACTACATAATGTTTCTGCAAATAAAAAAAATTGACTAAAAAAATTTGACTAATTATTTCAAAGGCAATCATGGTAGTACCGGAGTGTGGACTAACCTACAAACTGCCATTCAGAATTGAAAAAGATAGGGCGTGCGTCAAGAGCATGACGCATGACCGTAGTATTAGTCCGCAGCCCGGTGCAATGAGTTAGAGTGAGCGGAGGCCCGAGGGAGCTGCCTTAGCCGCTGCTTTCTATGGCGGTTTGGTCCCATGTGGGCTGCTCGCTGCTGGCCCCTTTGCGGCAGCAAATATATCCACGGCTGCCGCAATTGCTTCACATTCTGATTCCATGTTCCGGAATCGTCCCCATCTATTTTCCGAGTCATCGTGTACACATAGCCTTGCTCTTTATTTATTTTTACAATCAGTGTTGCGCCAGATCTGTTCTGCTAGTTATCGTGAGGTGTGTAATTTCTGCAATGTTTTTTCTTGTGCCCAATTGTGATAGGACTGGACTCACTGGAGCTTATGCAAGTAGGTTGCTCTCTTGCAGCATAGCTTTTACTGTTCAAATCTGCTGGGCGAATTATCACCGTTGTATGCCTGCAAGCAAAAATGCCCTTGAATCACGAAAATGTTAGATTCTGATGCTCTGTAGAGATGGAACCGATCAATGCCTTTTTGTGCATGGTCGTACAAAGTGTCTCTGTGATAGTTTTCATCGTTACTTGATATTATATTGTGTATTGGTTGCCGATTGCGTGGGCGTCTTGAAAATGTCTAGGATTAGCACTTAAATTATTTTGTAGACTGATCAGCTGGTGATCGAGTTCTGACGTGGCTCTGAACAGAAGAAAAATAGGATATGTCGGAGTTGAGCAAGATTATACCATGTCTCTCTGTAGTAGCCATTGGGCCAGCTTTGGAAAAGGTAACTAAGAATCTATGTCCCCCGCAGAGGGCACCTGTGACACCGATGCTCTCCTCAAGTGCACAAGACGGTAAAATTTGCAGATCTTCGGCTCCTTCTCTTGTTGCTCTTGTTGTTGACAACAATAGGAGCTCCATCGTGCTTCCAAAAGTAGAGAATTCAGGTGTTGCAAGCCGTAGCAGATCCGTAACGAAGGGATCATTTCAAGCTGATGCAGATATTGGTCGAGTGGAGTGCAGCAATCGTGGATGCCGACCGGTTTATGAAGAGGATGTTAGCTTTGATGCGCTCGAGGATGATTGGCTGACACAGGAGTCTGCTGGCACCGTTTTGGAGTCAAGAATCGCCATCTATCACAACAGAGCAAGCAAAAAGGACCAAGAAGAGAGGCATAAGCCTAGCTTTTCCCAGGATTTTGCTGAGTTTTTGAGTGAAGTATGGATAGAGAAGGGTAGTGCAGAGAAGTATTACGAAGCAGCACTCAATGAAGATCGGCATAATGCAAAGCTTCTTGTGCAGTACGCTCAATTTGCTTGGAGCACTCTTGCAAATGTCTCTAAAGCTGAGAAACTCTTCAAGGAAGCCATTTCCGAATCTCCGGACGATCCTCACATCCTCGCCAGCTATGCTCATTTCTTATGGCAAAGCGAGGCATGAGTATTGTATAGTACCAAATTTCACCTATGCAGGCTCCAGCTATTTAGCATAAAATAAATTGGAACATTTATAACGATCATATGATGACTCTGCTGTACTTCGTGGCCTGTTGCCAACATTACTCTGTGTTATTTCTTCCGTTATTTCCAACAGGCCCTGCATCGTCGTAATTCTCAAAGTGTCCATGAGTGTCGCGAGTCTCGATCCTCGGATGCTTAAGATCATTTGAGGCAGATTTCCACCAAAGCTATTTTGTATCAAGCCTGAGGAAGTAAAAGCTCGCTTTGTATATTACGGCATCGCCTGTTTCAAGCATGTTCATCCTGCGATACTGAACAATATTGAGGTACATACAAATCTGCTGCTACATCGAATCTGGAAACAAGCCTTATGTGGTAAACATCATGCTGTGTTTAAGAGGAGGCTCCATGGAAAGAGGCAACTGAAATGCTGGCCATTATGTCTCTCGGTCGAGAAGAATAACGATGCAGATATCTTGTATGGCCCCAATTTGTGGCTCACAGGAGTCCTCGAGGAAAGATAGGCATGACACTTCCTTGTGGGGGCACAGAATGTGCGTAATGGAATAAAGCTTAAACCGGGTACATTTTTCTTTGAGTAGAATAGTTCAGCTACATCTGAAACAACAAATTAAAGATGAGTAGTTGCAAGATACGCGTCTAAGTGGGGAGCATTCAGAAAATCATTAACCGAGCAGATACCGGTCATACACGTTCGTGAGGGACAAGGACTTGTGTTTATTCCAGCAGGAAATTGCTTTGAATAGCATCTATGATTGATTACATTGCGAGTTTTTCCGTGTAGGTTTTCTTCTTCATTGTGTTGCGAACTACTTTTTATCTAGGAATCAAAAAACTTCTGCTGCTCAATTTTAAAGGAAAGGAAAAAACAAATCATCGTAAAAGAGAATCTGCTATCATGTGGATCTAGTGTTATTATGAACACCAGTCTCAACCAGATAAACAAATAACTACTCACGTACATGTCTTGTTTTAGATCTATTCATGCTTGTTCATTTGAAATTCTGTCTTGCTTGAAAACAAAAGTGGAACGAAAGATTTCTTGAAATTCTGTCTTGCTTGTAAGTGAAAATGGAAAGGACTGCTCAGGGGCAAGGAAAAGGATCTTAAAGCACATGTTCGGTGTGCTAATATTCCGTATTTTTATCTGATCTGCCAATAAGTTCATTAAAACCGAGCCTTTATCAAAAGCAGCAAACATGTTATGTCAACTTCTACTAAACGACCTGGTGTACATAGTATCAATTGCAGGTGGTTGTTCCTTGTAGCTTGCATAAAGTACCTCTTTCTGTTCTTGTTTATGAAATTACGACAAACCACAAACGGTACAGATAGGTAAAACTTCCAAGGAAGGCATGAGGCTTGTGATGTGCATCAAGTACAAATTGATTCCAAATCTCAGGTTTGCATATCGGTGCCCTGCCGATGGCCTCTGCTTCATCACCATTTTCATCTACCTCCTATGATCGGGTGGCGTTGTTCACTTCCTTATGACGATCCAAAGAGATACAGGCGGAGTTTCGCCCAGGAGACGTCCTCCCACAATGTAATTTTATTTTTTATTTTTTTCTTCCTCCTTTTTTTTGCTGTGAATTTTGTTCTACACACATCTTCAAATTTTATTATGAATTGTGTGTAGGTCTATTCTGCACTTGTGCCAAGTGTTATAACTTATAAGTGAAGATTTTGCACGCCCCCTCATACCAAGGCAACACTCCTATCTCGTGAGGCATGCCTTTTTTAACTTAGGAGCATTTTCAGCCAGCAGTGCCAGAGCACGCTTGCGCTCGCCACACCAGGCGGGGCGGGCGGTGCAGCGCTCGCAGTGCATGGGGCTCCGATGCCCGGAGGGTATGTGTAAGAAAAAATTACAATATGTCGCGGGAGGATGCCTCCTTTGGTAGTTTCACACAGAGAAGGGCATTCGTCGAAGGTCACCCTCAAGCTACCGCCCTTGGGCGAAATGCCCTCGAAGAGCGTTTTACATGCACCTTTGCCAAGCGGGCATGTAAATTTTTTTTGTTATACTTCTTTTTCCCTCACAGATTCCGCTCTGGGAGGCATCACCATTTTCTTCATTAAAAAGTTAAAACTGAGATTGTGCGGGGAGAAAGGTTGGAGGGACTTCCGTACTAGGAGGGCACACTGCTCATAAAAAGCAATTTGCACAACTTGCAAACTTTAATTTCATGGCCATCTATAAGAAAAACCATGTAGTCAAGTCATATAGACCTCCTCAATCAACATATAGTTCAAAAATATAGACTTCATGTTGAATTTATGACATAAAAGATCTAAAATGGATTCATATAATCCTCAAGAGGGATTGGATGCATTGCCATGAAAGATTCTATCATCTAATGCAAGCTAGAATTGATCTTTCTTCACAAAGCAAGCAAGAACAATCAATTACAAGTGTTTATGACCAAAATGGCTTCACACGTGTGAAGGGTGGCCTACTATACAGATAGAGGTCTGAGCACAAAGTACTAAAAAAGATCAAAGCAATGGATCACAAAAAATGCAAGACAATTGAGAGAATTACAAGCTTGATGCAAGTCTCACTTTTGTTTTTCTTTGATTGACAGACAAATGATCTCCAATTTGAAGTATTTACATGAAGGAGGGAGCTCGACTAGAGATGACATATTTCACATGCCGTGTGGGGCAGTTACTAAACTTGCATTTTTCCCTCTCATAGTGCCTCATCCTTTTCTAATGAAATTGCACCATCTTGAAAAAGCTAGAAATTACCAAAATTGTAACTTGACTACATGCCATTTTACCTACATGGCTCTTGATATTATGCACGAGCCTCTCCATGCCTACTCTTCACACGTGGGAACAAGCTCCACATGTGTGGGTTTACATATTACAATAATATTTGGCCTAGATCAAGATATATTTTGCATTTTTCACACTCAAAAAATCAGCTTGATTTATTTACAAGATCTATTTACTACTCCAAGACATGGTCCTAACTTGAAAAAATCCTTTGGCAAGGCTTTAGTGAGAATATTAGTAACACAATTTGAAGATGACACATATTGAAGTTGGATCTCCTTAGCTTGCACCTTCTCCCTCACAAAATGATGAACAATTTCGATGTGCTTGCTCCTAGCATGAAAAATTGGATTTGTAGCAAGTTGTTGGACTAATTGGCCATCATGATAGATGATAGAAACCTGTTTGGGTTGTAGCACTTGAAGTTCCAATAGGAACCTCCTTAGCCATAGAACAGCCTTGGTAGTGGAAGTTAGAGCTTTGTACTCGGATTTTGATGAAAACAATAAAATAGTTTCCTGTTTTTTGCAAAGCCAATATACAACCCCATCACAAATGAAAGTAGCAAAGACACTTATGGACTTTCGATCCACTTTTTCACTTGCAAAATCTGAATCCAAAAATGCTCTCGAAGAGATATTGGTACCCCTATACTAGTGCCAACAGACTTTTGGCACTCTTCCAATGTAATTTAAGAGGATTTTGCATGACTAAATCTACCTATGCTATAGCTTAGATTAGGTTTAGATATAGTGAGATAGATCAAGGAGCCAATTAGTTTTCTATAAGGTGTGCTGTCCTCAAAGGATCTTTCCTCATCACTTTTGAAACACTTTACATTTTGCTCCATTGGTGTGGCACAATTTTTACATCCTATCATTCCAAATCTTTCAAAAATAGAAGATGCATACTTTGATTGACAAATAAAGCTATAATCTAAGCCTATTATAGCTTCAATGCCAAGAAAGAAATGTAAAAGTCCTGGATCAACCATTCTAAACTCTCTAGACAAGGCAATTTTGACTTCTTTGATCCCTACAACATCATTGCCACTTAAGATGATATCATCTACACACAAAACTAGAATGATGATCAAACTATCTTTCATTCTAACATACAATGATGGATCATAAACACTCAAGTCAAAATCTATTGAGAGTAGAAAAGTATTAAGCCTAGAATACCAAGATCTGGGTGCTTGCTTGAGTCCATAAAGACTCCTCTTGAGAAAACACACTTTGTCTTTTTCTCCCTTTCTGATGAAGCCCTTGGGTTGCATAATGAAGATTTCCTCCTCCAAGTATCCATTTAGAAAGGCATTAGTGTTATCAAGGTGAAAAAAAAACTTATTGAAATGAAGTAGCAAGTGAGATGACCAACCTTATAGAGACAAGATTAGCAACAGGAGCAAAATTCTCTTCAAAATCTATCCCTTTGATTTGCAATTACCCTTTTGCCGCCTAGCCTTGTACTTATTGATAGTACCATCTTTATTGTACTTCAATCTAAACACCCATTTACAACCAAGAAAATTTTTCCCTTGAGGAAGATCTACTAGATTCCTTGTATGATTTTCTATCAAAGCATCAAACTCAACTCGCATAGCAACTCTCCAATTTTGACACTTAATGGCATTTTCAAAGCAACTTGGCTCCTCTAGCATTGAAGTCATAAAAGTATATGAAGTGAATGAGCTAGAGTCTTCCCGTTGTATACCTTTGCCAACACACGTAAGCCTTGATGGCTCGGCCCTCACCCTTGTAGATTTCCTTGGAGTCCTCAAAATTGAAGCATGATCGTCCCCTTCCTCTTCTTGATTTAAATCTTCCTCGGGCCTAGCAGGATCTTTGACACCAATATTATTAGAAGCACTCTCATTCACATTGCAAATATCGCCTTCATCAAACAAGACATTCCTACTCACAATGATCTTCTTAGTTGATGAAAATAAAACTCTATATTCCTTGCTTGACTCACCATACCCCACAAATATCTCTTAATGGATGTGGCATCATCCTTCTTCTTTGTGACCAAAGGCTTATTAACATAGCAAGTAGATCAAAAAATCGTCAAATCTTTGAATTTTGGTTTTTTACTATATAGAGCTTCAAAAGGTGTGATGTATCCAATAGCATTACTTGGCAACCTATTGCACAAAAAGTTAGCACAAATGATGCTTCTCCCCAAAATGACTTGGGAGAGAGGCATCATGTCTCAAAGACTTGGCACATTCACAAAGACTCTTATTCTTTCTCTTAGCCACTCCATTTTGTTATGGAGTGTAGGGACAAGCATACTCACACCTTATGCCATGCAAGATACAAAACTCTTTCATCTTAAAGAAATGTATTCCCCTCCATTATCACACCTCAATACTTTGATCCTAGCATTGAGTTGATTTTCAATAAGAGCTTTCTACTTGACAAAAGTTTCAAACACCAAACTTATTAAGGATAAAAGGTAGATCCAAGTGAATTTTGAATAATAATCTATGAAGATCACATACATCTTTGAACCACCATTTGATTCATGAGCAAAAAACTATGCATATTCGAATGAACAATTTCCAAAAGAGTGAGAGATCTAGTGATTGACCTTGAAAAGGCAAGCTTGTGTGTCTTTGAAAGACTACAAGCTCACAATTCTAACCACTCTTTATAAAGGAGTTGGCTAAGCCAAGTGCTAAACCCTTCTTGCACATCATCTCCATGGATTTGAAGTAGGATGGCCTAACCTCTTGGCCTTCTTTGCCATCATCACACTCACATTAGAAACATTTGCATCAAGCTAAACAATCTCCCTTGCTTAAATCCACTTGCCATGCACTTATTATCCTTGAATAGAGAAAACACCATGCTTGAAATGAACATTAAAGCCTTTGTTCATTAGAGAAACTTAGAGCGCCAAATAGTTCAGTGTTTCAAATTTTCGCCAACACATATTTTCAGATTCATGGCTTTTTGTCTACACATATTTTCATATTCATAGTTCAGTGTTTCAGATTTTTGCCTGCACATTATGAATGGCACCATCAAGGAAGTCGTGCTCCTTAATCGACTATGTGCTTCTATTCAACGAGAAAGATGATAATGGATTATGGGTGCCAAGAACATATTCAAAAAACTCTTGGGTTTTGATGCATCCATCATCAAGAGGAGCATTTCGAAAAAGCAAAAGGTCAAAACTATCATTTTGATCTTATTGGAAGGCCAGAATTTTGGATTTCAAAACATCATCAAGAGGAGAATCTATTTTTGAAATTCTAGTCCAACATGTATATATGCATTCGGAGATAAATGTGCAAGGATTCAACCGTCAGGATCACAAAATGACATATCAAATTCTATCAATTTTGGCTATTTTTGGACAAAAACGTGACTAAATCTCCCTCACACACTTTGATGTACTTTCAAGACCTGTAAAACAAGTTTAGAGGACCTGATTTCAGCCTAGATTAATTAGATCTCATGAATCAAATTCAAATCTAATCAATGGCACTTGATCTGGGTAGCTTATCCTAGGATTTCCACCCAAAATTGCATCAAAAGCTCTCAAATTGAATTTTTAGTGATCAAATGATTATGAAGTATTAAATCCCGGTTCAAAGTTGCCCACACGTGTGAACAGTATGTATTTTGATCCCTTTCAAGTTTGAGATCAAATCCCCTCACCAAAACTTAGCTTCTAGCTTGCCCTCACAAGACTAGTCTTTAGCACCAAAAACTACTAAAAATGGATTTGAATAGATCAATGATCAAAGCTCTTGTACTTGGCTCTGATACCATGTGAAAGTACATTAATTTTTCAACATAAATGGATCTTCAAAGATTCTCAAGAGTGATTATGTACTTGCTTAACAATGCATCAAAAAACTAGTCAACAAATCTTGATCTAGGTTGGCAATTTGACACACAACAAGCATTGATAATCATAAACAAAGATCATAGGCACAAACTGAAGCCCACACATGTGAAGAGCAGCCTACTGTAAAAATTTAGAACAGTGTTTGAAGTACTCGAAGTTTTGGTTTCATTTGGATCACAAAATCAATGTACATAGAGAGTAGAAACTCGAGATTGCCAATGAACTCCCAAAATAATCTTATCTTCTCACTATGGGAACTTGGAATACATAGCAAAACTCACTTCCTTTGTAAAGTTAGGTGAAATTCCAGCATGTAATAAGCAAGATAACTCACCCTTTTTGCCCTAAAATAAAACCCTAGTCTATTTTCTAGAGTCATGCTTGGTAGATAGCTAATTGGTTAAAATCTCATCACAAATCAAGGTGTGGGTCTTTTAATGTAGGGATGACCACCAAATAGACATGGCCAACTCTCTTGACTTGACCTAACCTACATTAGGAGTGGATTGCCACATGGCATCCTGGCCTCACATGTGTGGAACCCACTTATGTACAATTTACACTATACTACATGGTTTTTCATCAAGCTAGATTTGCCAATTTTTGGCGATTTCTGACAATCCTAGAGAGGAAAAACTTCAACTTGCAAGCTTTCCAACAAGGAAGGTCCTCAAATGGGGCCTTTTCCCTCACATGATTTCTTATTCTCTTCAAGGTTATGAGAAAGCTTCGGGCTCCTTGCGAATAGGTTCAATGGAGCTCAAGGGTAGGCCCCAACCAGCAAGGAAGGCCCGAGGGCTTCGGGCCTTCCCCTGCATAATGCCATTGTGCGAAGGTGGACACCGGTTTTTTTTTCGGGCCGTACGGTACATACGTACAGCCGTGCACGCATGGACGAGTCTTTATTTTTATTTTTTTTCGCATTTATAATGTGAATTTGTTTGCATTTGTGGTGGAATGTGCATGTGGACAACCAATGACGGGCTGCCACATAGCCCATGCACATTTTACCGTAGAGAGAGGAGAGAGAATGCACATTCCATAGAGAAAGGAGAGAGAATGCACATTCTAGAGAGAGAATGATTGATTTCAGAGGAGAGAGAAAAGTGGATGGACATTTTGCTCCTGAAGGTTGTCCCAAAATACAAAGGAAACTTGAGCACATGGCATTACAAAAGCATAATAGACTTGAATAATTATCTGCCACAAAATTGGCAGAAAATGTGATGATCCTAGGCAAACAGCATTGTAGCGGATTTACTTCC
Source organism: Diphasiastrum complanatum (assembly GCA_029204225.1). NCBI lineage: Eukaryota > Viridiplantae > Streptophyta > Lycopodiopsida > Lycopodiales > Lycopodiaceae > Diphasiastrum > Diphasiastrum complanatum. Next base: position 23,803,337 of record CM055097.1, on the reverse strand, counting down.
TAGCCTATCCTCAACCCAAGATCCAAGCACTCAAGCATCAAGGAGATGAAGTTAGTTATCACGACGTGTAGGTTCGTTCCCATGAGAGCAATAACATATCTCAGAATTTAGCATGTTTGGAAGATCCACATCTAACTCTAACATCCATTAACCCTAAGCATTAACGCTACATCCATTAACCCTACGATCCACAGTGAGATAGATACTTGCTTCTCTCTCTCTCTCTCTCTCTCTCTCTCACACACACACACACACACACACACACACACACACACACACACACACACACACACACACACAAAGCATAAGAACATACAATCTCAATAACATTCAGATCCAACAATTAGCAAATACAACAAAAGCATGAGAGAAGGTGGAAAAGTGATAGAGAGCAAGGACATTCACAAGTCCATTCCATAAGAGAGCCAATCTGCTTATATTGAAATGAAGATCTGAACATGAGGACCAACTTGAGTTTGCCCCTATTTATAGTGGAGAGGAGGGCCTTGGCCTCAAAATCCTATTGGCCCATTTCTACCTCCCTAACTATTCAAATTTAAAAAAGAGCGGGAACCCATTCGAAATTGGAGGCAACCAATTTGAATTTGAAATTTGGTGGGGACCCCTATTTTATTCACTAACTTGACATTTAGGCCTACGACATTAAAAGTCCCGCAAAAATGCCTAAAGTCCTTCAATTGACTTTCTAATTATCAAATAACTATGTGATCATCAAGTTGGACTTACACACGCAGAATGCCAAATCCATCTCACTTATTAACTAGGGTTAGGATTGCCTTGGGATCCGCAAACCCTCCAACATATCCCCCACCAAAACTAGTGGCGGTCCCATGACACCTCGCGGGATTTATTCCTTTGGGGCTGTGATTCTGCTCGCGGCGTACCTTGATGAGATAGTACTACACTTTCTCCATGAATTCTAGACACGCCGTGTTGAAGTCTTTCTTGTGCGGTTAAAAACACTTATTCGTCCTGACAATCCATTTTGATGTGGTCCATGCCGTAAATCTTGATTCCCATTGTCCGCCCAACATCGCAGCACAATAGTACAATCTGGCAGTGGCAATTGGTCTTGAACATTGGCGGACACCATTGGTTTATTTGGATCGAAAGCCAATTGAGGAAAACAATCATCCCACCTTGTTGCTACAGACGCCAACATTGTCAAATCGTTTGCAAAATGCGCAGATTGCCTAACGGTTGGATCTGGAGAATGTCTATACTCGGCTGCATAAAATTTCAAGGCCTTGTTGAAATCAACGGATATCTGCCAATTCTGATCTAATGAATTATGGGCCAATTTGGGGTATGGATACTGATTTGATCCAAAGGAATCCCCAAATCTTTTCACTTATTACGTCTTGGCATTGGTAAATAATAAGGATCTACCCACAGTTGGCGAGGGTTGGCAACATAACTCCTGATGGAATCTGGAGCTTTCTCAAAAACTGTTTTTCGCCAAGTTGGCTGCTCGCCCAATGCTGGTAGTTTATCCAATTCCTCCTTTGCCTCTATCTCATAGGTCTTGAACTTGATAACCCATCTCGAGGACTCATGCAGATGTTGATGCAAAAAGCTTTGGATCTGGTCCTTGATGGTGATCGATTTCTGAAACAAGATTTTGGTCTCTGATAAAGATGGACTGGCTTCAGCAGCTTGAGAATCCGTTGTAGGCATTCATGCGTCACCTCCCTGATCCAATCCTACATCTCCCCCTTGGTCGTGATGCTGAGACGAAAATTGTGGCATCAGAGGAACTGGTATCTGAGGCCCGACTTCCAACACTTGAGCGACTGTCTTTTCATAATCTTTGCTAATTGCTTTTGCCTTTGCCAACTTAGTGGTTGTCGTACGTTTGAGTTTATCAAATTTCTCTTGAACCCCTACCAATGAAGTGCGGTAGGTTTCAACCTTCTTGAACAGGTATCTGATTTTGTCCGGTGTGATTGGACAATCGGGCACTTGTGTTTGCAAATAGGATGTTGTTTGGCAATCTTGAGCTCACAATTCAACTGAAGAACCTTCTGGCTTATTAGTCTGTTTTCAGTACCCAGCTCTGATATGCACTTATTCATCATTAGGGGATATTAGAACTCAAAATGGGCCCTTTGTCAAGATGTTGTTCTTGACTTCGCACGCTTTTAACGCTTATGTGTCCCAATGAATGGTGTCCATCTGTGACGAACTGTAATAATGGTTGATGCACAGAAATTGTATTTAACTTTCCCGGCCAAATTTTCGTGATTTTCAAGTATCCCGCCGGGCAGAACAAACAATTGTGATTGGACCACAATTATTGCCCAAATACTCTTATGTTGCCCGTCATTATTCACTCGAGGTTGATTTGACGTCAATAGTCATAAACTGTGGTTAACTAATGCTTGTAGTTTAGGAACTTCTTGTCATTCATAGGTATACCTCTCATTTTCTTCATTCTATCTCTTATTTTGGATTGTCCCCAAATGCAATGTTCGGAGAACGAAACAATGTTTATTTGTAAGGACTTGAGTGCTGATATAATTGTCGAGTTGTTGGATGATGGTTGGGACACACGTCCCGCCAACTGCAACCTGGGTCATGCATGGGTTGCCTGAGTAAACAACTATATGTACAGTGTAATTTCATTTTGAGAAATACAGTTGCTATGTGAGCTTGCAGTGGAGAGTGTTTTCTGTCTGTGTTACTGTGTAGCATGATTTGTGTTCCTGTGCAAAGCAAATTCTAAGTTGGTATCATAGTCGACAGGGAGTGTACACAGCACAACATCGTCGTTGAAGAGAGCTTCTGGAGAATTGTCTTCAGAGAGTTTGGGGTTTACGACGGGTTGAAGACGGAAAGAGAAGCACTGGTGCACGATTTGTAGTTTATAGAAGCTTGCCAAGTTCAATAGAGGGATTAATAGCATGTGCATAGCATCAGACAGGGTAAAACTTGGTGAAAATTTGACAATTTCGAAGCCAGTTGAAAATTGAAATCGGGTTTGGGGTTACGGTTTTCTACACATAACTGGTAATTTCTTCTCTGTTAGTGCACTGTTTTGGATGTCATAAGGACAGGAAGGAAGCTAATTGTATTGTCAACCATCCATGGAGACATTCTGAGGTTTATGTCAGAGATTTGTCTCCAGATCGTTAACCTAGCAGATTTGTGGTAAAAGGTGAAAAAACAAAAAGCCACTTTGTCAAGTTGAGCTAAAATCACCGTTTTTCCACGAAATTTCATGTTTGAATACTCTACAAGCATAAGAAATATCAAGTCGTGTATGTATCAAATAAATCAAACTACCCACCAACTGCCTATACAAATAAGCATCCACTTTCTCAGATTCATCATATGCAGTAAGCTTCATGTTGACATCCATAGGTGTACTCAAAGGCTTACAATCTTGCATATTGAACTTATAAAGCAAATCTCGTGCATATTTGCTTTGTGTAAGAAATACCACGTCTTCCTTTTGCCACACTTCAATGCCAAGACAATAATGCATCAATCCTAGATCACTCATATCAAAAGCTTTGGAAAGATCTGATTTTATTTCATCAATTAAGCTCTCATTACTTCCTATAATAATCAAATCATCCACGTACAACACAATGAACACTATATCTGAATCTTGCCTTAGAATGTAAAGATTAGGTTCATCATCACTCTTTATCATTCCCCTTTGCTTGAAGTGTTCATCAATTCAAGAGTACCACTCCCGTGGTGCTTGCTTCAATCCATAAATGGCTTTGTTGAGCTTACAAACGAGATGCTCTCTCCCTGGCTCAACAAATCCTTGAGGTTGTACTAAGTACACCTCTTCATCCAGCACTCCATTAAGAAAAGCAGATTTAACGTCCATTTGCTGGATCTTTCAACCATAGAAAGCATAAATAGCAATGATAGAACGTATAGTTACCATCTTAGCTACGGGTGCGAAGGTTTCTTCAAAATCAATACCTTCCTGCTGCTCAAATCCTCTCGCAACCAACCGTGCTTTATACTTGTTGAGTTGCCCATCAGCTCCATATTTGATATTGTATATCCATTTGCAAGTGATAGGCGTCTTACCATCAGGTAGCTCAACCAAGTTCCATGTCCTATTTTTTGATATAGCTTCCATTTATGTTTCCATAGCTTCACGCCACTCCTTGTGCTCCTTTGTTTTATCAAAAGTTTTTGGTTCTTGAGCCTTGAGCACAGATTCCATTAGGGCTAGATTCATCTCTAATATTGCAGGAGGTTTTCGATTTCTACTTGATCTCCTAAGCTCTCTCTGCTCACTTGATTCGGGAGTATCTCCCTTATTAGCATCACTTGTTACTGACAAGTACCACTTAGGCACTCTCCTAGGAATCTCATTATTGACCCTGTCATTTTCCATTGGCTCTTCCATATCGACACCAACTTCTTTCTTCACTTGCATTTTAGCTTTATCATCAAAGGGATCACTTGTCAATTTTATTTGGTCATTTTGACCCATCTAATCAAAAGTAGCATCTCTGGAAATCACGATCTTTTGTGCATCTGTGTCATACATCTTGTATGCCTTGGGCTCTTTCAGCATATCCAAGGAAAATACACAGCTTTTGCATCCAGCTTCTTTTGTTTTTCATCAGGTACATGAGCGTAAGCATCACAACCAAATATTCGTAAATGAGAAACATTAGGTTTCTTTCCAGTAAAAGCTTCATAAAGTGTCTTACCCTCCACGAACTTCGTAGGACACCGATTCAAGATATGAGTAGCTGTGTTGCATGCTTCTACCCAAAAAGTATTTGGCAAACCCTTGCTCTTAAGCATTGCCCTAGCCATCTCCACAATGGATCTGTTTTTCCGTTCTGCAACTCCGTTCTATTGTGGTGAATAGGTTAATATAACAACCTGTTTGTTTTTCAACTAGAGCCTTGAACTTTCTAAACTTGGCAAAAGCATCAGATTTCTTGCTTATGAAATAAATCCAGATATGTCTACTATAGTCATCAATGAATGTGATGAAATAGTAACAACCACTAATGGACCTAGTTTGTATTGGTCCACACAGATCACTATGAACAAGATCAAGAATGCCATTGGCTCTTCTTGTTCCATCTTTGGAAAATCTCTCTCTATGCTATTTTCCCAAAATGCAACCCTCACAAATTTTTCCTTCAAAAGAGATATCAGGCAATCCAACAACTAGATTACCTCTTTTAAGGATTTGCAAGCTTTGAGCACTGATATGACCAAACCTTTGATGCCAAATATCACTTCGATTATCAACAGTGCTTACCATAGCTTGAGTAAAAGATCTCGCATTCAAAGTCGATTCTCGTTGACTCTAGCTCCTGTAGCAATCACTTTGTAGCGATTCTTGATGTCTTTGACAAGACATTTGTCACTATCAAACTCAACCTTGAGTTGTTGATCAGCCATCGTCCCAACAGATAGTAGATTGTTAGCTAAGCCAGGTACATATTGCACATTGCTTATATGCTTTATCTTCCCGTTGGCTAACTTCATTGGTACCACTCCAACTCCTTTAACAGATAGCAATTTGCCATCAGCTTGTCCAACTTCATCACCATTGTCAGTTTTCTTGAGTTCTGAAAACCACTCTTTCCTTGAAGTCATGTGCTTGGATGCACCACTATCAATGTACCAGGTATCCTTGGCTTCATCACTTGTCATTAATGCTGTAATGAACAATTTTGAACTCTCACCTGTGTCATCTTTATATTGATTATCATCGTATTGATGCTGATCAGTATAATTGTCTTCATAATAATAGTCATCAAATTGATGTTGATCAGCATAATTTTTCGCTTGCCATTTGTCTTTTCTTTGTTCCATCTCCTTCTCTTTCTTGAAGCACTCACGCTCCCAGTGACTAGGTTTGTTGAAGTACCTACAATTTTCAGGTTTATTTTATCTTGAATAGCCGCGTCCTTGACCTTGGTCTTGATTCCAATTACCTCGATTCGGACTATCATTGACTTGCTCATGAAATTGTTGAAATGATCCTCGGCTTGTCCTCCTCTCGATTGATACTTTTCACGGCCAAATCTTCCACCTCGTCCTCTAATTGCAAGAGCTTGATCATAGCTCCTGTTACGATGATTCAAGTTCTCTTGACGTTGCTCTTCTTGCAAAAGCAATCCACCTAGTTTTTCATAGGTTGGAAGATTTTCTCTTGTGGCTATACTCGTCACAAACATCTGATGTGACTCACTCAGACTATTCAATGTCAATTGCACGATCTCACGATCTTGTACTCGCTCTCCAACTGATGCTAATTGATCACGGATCTCTTTGATCTTCAGTATGTGATCGGCAATAGTTGCACCATCATCCATCCGCAATGTATGCAACTTTGTGTTTAAAAATAGTATTCAAGATGTATTTGTCGTTTCAAACAATGCCTTCAATGTATCCCACGCTTCTTTTGGTCCTTTTGAATCTGAAATATAGGGAATAATTGCATCTCTAACTGATAAGTTGATGACATTTTGGGCTTTCCGTCTTCTCTTATCAAATGCCCACTGATCTTCTTCAATCACTGGCCTTGTATCTTCACCTGTCACGATCTCCCATAGCTCCTTTTCCATCAAAATGTTCTTCAGTTTGAATTTCCAAACTGCATAGTTGCCGGCACCTTCCAATTTGCTTGACTCATTAAGAATGTGAAGGATTGCCAAAAATTGGCAAATCTAGCTTGATCAAAAACCATGTAGAATAGTGTGAATTGTGTACACAAGTGGGTCCCACACATGTGAGGCCATGATGCCACGTGGGAAACCCATCATCCCTACTTTATAGGACCTACACCTAAGTTTAAGGTGAAAATTTGACCAACTAGCTACCTACCAAGCATAGCTCTAGGAAATAGACTAGGGTTTCATTTTAGGTCAAGGAGAGTGAGTTAACTTCCTTATTACATGCTGGAAATCCACCTAACTTCAAGAAGGAAGTCGAATTTGGTATGTATTCCCTCTCTCCATAGTGAGAAGATAGAAAATTTTTGGAGCTCATTGGCAATCTCAAGCTAGTTCACTATGTACATTGAGTTTTTGTGATCCAAATGAAACCAAATCAATTTCTACTTGTTTCTCAGGTTGAAGTCCGTACTACAGCCTGTAGTACACATGTGTGGGCTCGTATTTCAATGTTGATCAATGCTTTTGACTATTTATGCTTGTTGTTTGTCAAATTGCCAATCTAGATCAACTTTTTTGTGTCTAGTTTTTTGATAGATTGTTAAGCAAGCATCCAATCACTATTGTGGATCTTTTGTAGATCCATTTACGGTCCTAAAGTACAGTACTTTCACATGGTATCAGAGCCAAGTACAAGAGCATAAGCCATTGATGTAATGCAAATCCATTTTTAGCAAGTTTTGGTGCTAAAAACTAGTATTGAGAGGGCAAGCTAGAATCTTGATTTTGGTGAGGAGATTTGATCCCAAACTTGGTAGGGGTCCAAATACATACTATCCACATGTGTGGGCACCTCTGAACCTGCATTTAATGCATGGTATTCATTTGATCCAAAGAAATTCAATTTGTGAGCTTTTGATGTAATTTTTGGTGGAAATCTTAGGATAAGCTACCAAGATTGAGTGCCATTGATTAGATTTGACTTAGGGTCATGAGATCTAATTAATCTAGGCTGAAATCAGGTCCTCTAAACTTGTTTTACAAGTCTTGAAAGTACATCAAAAAGTGTAAAAGAGATTAAGTCATTTTTTTGTCCAAAAATAGCCAAAATTGGCAAGATTTGATTGTAAGTAGATTTCACATCATCTTATCTTCATTCCAACTTTGTGAGGGAGTGCTAGAACTGAGATTATAAGTCCATTTGTCGGATTAGAAATCTAATTTGAGTGAAAAACTACAAGAGAGAGACCTTAGTGAGTTTCTAGAGCCAATCAAATTCATTTTTTGGCAAGATTTGTTTGAAAGTAGTTTTCACTTCATCTTATCTTCATTCCAGCTTTGTGAGGGAGTGATAGAACTGTGATTATAAGTCCATTTGTTGAATTAGAAATCAAATTTGAGTGAAACACTACAAGTGTGAGACCTTTGTGAGTTTCAAGTCAATCAAATCTATTTCTTGTTTGTAGAAGTCACTAGTAAAATGGGATCTGCTGCAGCATACCTTCTAGAAGCTAGTGAGAGATTGAATTCTACAAATTATGCTATTTGGAAGGTTAGGATGGAGTCACTCTTGGTGCTCCAAGACCTTCATGAGTTCTTGATTGAAGATGAAGATGAACCTCTAGGTGCACGTGAGTTAGCTAGATACAAGAAGAGATCTAGGCTTGCACATCATTGTGTGAAGATGAATGTGAGCAATGATTTGTTGAGAGAAGTATCAGCATGTACTAGTGCTAAAGAGGCTTGGGAGTCTTTACAATCAATCTATGAATCTACTAAGACTTCAAGAGTACTCATGCTTAGAAATCAGATTTTGCAAAGCATGAAGAGAAGTGAGGAGAGTGCACAAGATTATGTACTCAGAATCAAGTCTCTAAATAAGGAGTTGGCTTCCATTGGAGAGAAGATTCATGATGTAGAGCTTGTACAAATTGTTCTTAATGGTCTAGGAGATGACTTTGCAAATGTGGTCCAAAGTTTTGCCATCCAAGACACTTTACCAACTATAGAAAAACTTCACAGTGTATTAGTGGCTGAAGAGTGTAGGATGCTCCATGCAAAATCTAGGATGAGTTCCTTGTCTTTGCAGGATGGTGATGAGAAAGCCAATTTCTCATTCAAGGGCAAAAAGAAGACCAATGGAAAGAAGAAGCATCCAAAGGAGGCCAAAGAAGAGAATGACGCATCAAGCTCAAAGGACAAGTCAAAGCAAAAATGCTTCTTTTGTGGAAAGAAGGGGCATTATGCATCTGAATGCTACAAGAGGCTAAGAGCACAAGTGGAGGAGGACAAACAAGGAAACCTTGCAAAGGAGGAGGAGGAGGATGAAGTAGATGTATTCTTGATGGCATCTACATCCTCACCAACAAGCAATAGCAATTCAAGATACACTTGGTGGATTGATAGTGAGGCTAGCTCCCACATATCTTGTGAAAAGGACTTTTTCTCAACCTTACACTCTTTAAATGATGCTAAACAGTTTGTCTTTACTGCAAATGATGAAGAGTGTAGGATAGATGGTGTTGGCACCATCTCTTTGTGTCTAGAATCCTCAAAATGCATGGATCTAGAAAATGTCCTTTATGTACCATCAATCACCAAGAATATGCTTAGTGTTGGTTTACTCTTAGAAAGTGGTTTGGATGTCCACTTTAAGAATGGTGTTTGTTTCATCTTGAAGAATGATGTTTGCATTGCAAAGGGATTTAAGCATGGAAGATTGTTTAAGTTGGAAGCTAGTGTTGCTTTTGAAAGAATGAGCTTGGCAAAGGAGGAGATCACTCAAGAGGAGATCTTGGCAAAGTGTGATCTTGCTTGCATTGAGGAGGAACATCAAAAGGAGGAAGATCTTGAGGATCAGCCTCAAAGCATGAGAGTTCCAAGGGAGTCCTCAATGACAATGGTCAAGTCATCAAATTGCATGCAAATTGTCCATTCAAGTGTGCATCTTGCAAGGGTGGTGAGCATTGGAGAGTCTACTATCTTTGAATACTTTTTGGAAAGTATTAGTAGACATGAGGTGACTTGTTTCTTACCTTTAAGATTCATGGCGTTTATTACTTTGTATGACAAGACAATGAAATGGGATGCTTTGAAATCTACATTTGTTGTTGATAAAGCAATTTCATTGGATAACTATTTTTGTAATAGGTTGAATAGAGTCATAAAAGATGAAACATCATTTGTTTTGGAAATCTTTTGTCCACATGCTTTGTGCATTATCATTCCAATGTAAGGACCAAAGATTATCATATTTCAATGATAGGAATAATGGTAGTGTTTTGCTCTTCAAGTAGAGATTGTAGAATCTATTTGTTTTCAACCAAAGAATTTGTCAATGGTGAAAATGTGATCTTTCAAGAGTGGAAGATTTGTAAACTTGAAGAAGCACCTTTGGATCAACACCTTATTCAATTCATTGATTTTTTGGAGTCAAGTCAAGTGGAGGAGCAAGCTCAAGACCCAAGGACTCCGAGAAGAACCTTGAGTATCAAGATGGAGCCATCTAGGCTCAATCATATGGATCAAGCAAGGCAAGTTGTCTTTGGCAACATTATGTATGCACTTAATATTTTTATTGATGTATCTTCAAGTGCACAAAATGCCTTGGAATCCAAGGCTTGGCATGATGTTTAGTTTTGAAGTGTGCTACATGTATATAGACACATTTATGGCATCTTGTAAGGGATCCTCTAAGAGGTGGTGAAAGATCCTTCATGGACATCATTCTCTATTGGAGTCTCAAAAGTTCCTTGTTTGTAGCTGGATTTTTTAGACAGTTCTAAAAGCTTTCATTCATCTATCAAGAGAGTTGTAAATAGATCAAGCTAAATTTGAGGAGGAGTGTGAAGAATTGCCAAAAATTGGCAAATCTAGCTTGATCAAAAACCATGTAGAATAGTGTAAATTGTGTACACAAGTGGGTCCCACACATGTGAGGCCATGATGCCACGTGGGAAACCCATCCTAATGTAGGTTAGGTCAAGTCAAGAGAGTTGGTCATGTTCTTCTTCCGCCTTCTTGTGGTGAATGCTTGATGTTGCATATCTAATTTTTGACATGGTATCAGAGCAGCGATAGTCCTGCGTGCCTGATCAGTGGATACAGCTTGTCACAAGCTCCGCAACGAAGTGAGAAAGTCCTTCACGGGAGGTGAAAGCTTGGAGAGACAAAAACGGCTAGAAGAAATTCTTCTTTGGTGTATTTTGTAGGGTTGGAGCTTAGAATCATCAGTGGGGAATGAAAGCACAGTCTCGGAGGCATCAGAAAGGCCAGGGCAGCATCAGACAGGTTGAAAATCTGTTGAGTGGGAGAGATTTTTACAATACTTCCTAGTTATTGTGGAAAGTGCTATTTGTGTGAGAGGTTTGCCAAGAAATCTCTCATTTGTCTGTTTGGAGTACCGCAAATCACATTAGACAGTGTCTAGTACTACCATTCAGAGTTAGAAGGCTTCATATTTTTCACATTACTAAACGATCACACATTTCGAAATCTTTGCAAAGAGGAGCCGCCACGCCGAAGTGAGAAATCTAGAATATTCCCTCTGAAAGTTCTTATATTCTCTCTATTTTTAATCTTTTCCTTACCAATATTGGATCAACGCGCCAGAGGTAGAAAAAATCTTGAGCAGTCGTACATCCGCACATCATACAGATATAGCATATCCGTACCAATATCGGATCGACGCGCCAGAGGTAATGAAAATCAAGAGCAGTCGTACATCCGCGCGTCATACCGATATCACATATCAGTACCAATATCGGAGCTACGCACCATAGGTAAAGAGAATCTCGAGCAGTCGTGCACCCGTGCGTCGTACTGATATCAGGTGTACAACCAAAAATTTACAGTTCAAGCGAGAGTGTTCTTTGTGAAAGTACTATACTTTAGGACCATAAATGGATCTACAAAAGATCCACAATAGTGATTGGATGCTTGCTTAACAATCTATCAAAAAACTAGACACAAAAAAGTTGATCTAGATTGGCAATTTGAAAACAACAAGCATTAACAATCAAAAGCATTGATCAGCATTGAAATCCGAGCCCACACGTGTGTACTACAGGCTGTAGTACGGACTTCAACCTGAGAAACAAGTAGAAATTGATTTGGTTTCATTTGGATCACAAAAACTCAATGTACATAGTGAACTAGCTTGAGATTGCCAATGAGCTCCAAAAATTTTCTATCTTCTCACTATGGAGAGAGGGAATACATACCAAATTCAACTTTCTTCTTGAAGTTAGGTGGATTTCCAGCATTTAATAAGGAAGTTAACTCACTCTCCTTGACCTAAAATGAAACCCTAGTCTATTTCCTAGAGTTATGCTTGGTAGGTAGCTAGTTGGTCAAATTTTCACCTTAAACTTAGGTGTAGGTCCTATAAAGTAGGGATGACCACCAGACGTACCGTCACTCTATCACACTGACCCATACAGAATGTAAAATGTACAAATAAACCCTGAACCCTGATAGAGAGAGAAAACCTACGAGTAGACTAATAGACTAGCCTACGACTATTGACAGCTGGTCACAACTGTCAACATTAATGTGCATCATAAACAATAACAATGAAGTTTATCATTGATTTCTAACATTGTCCAGCTTCCTACTTAGATCAGCAGGGATCTACGAGTAGGCTATGCATCCAAACACTCGAATATTTGTGAGTGATGGCTTTGATCCTGTTCACACTTTATAAGGTGTCTTGCCATTCAAGGCCTTTGAGATGGATCGATTTTGAAGGTAGGCTGCTGTAGTAACAGCTTCTGTCCAGAATTTCTTTGGAAGAGAGGCATGGGCCAGCATGCCCTTTGCACTTGCGATGAGTGTCTGATTCTTCCTATGAGCTATACCATTGGACTGAGGTGAGTAGCTTGCTGAATGTTTTTGTAAATGTATTTGATTGGCTTTCTAGAAAGCTTTGAACTTGGTGGAGATAAATACTCCCCCTGCATCAGAGCGTAGAGCTTTGATTCTTCTCTGGGTCGACTTTTTTGATGATGCCTTGAACTGCATGAAGAACTTGAGAGTCTCGGATTTGTTTTTCAACAAATATGTTGCAGTCCTCCAAGAGAAGTCATCAATGATAGTCAGCAAATAGACAGCTCCTCATGTGGAAATAGTCTGCATAGGACCACAAATGTCCATGTGTACAAGATCTAACGAACCTTTAGAAGAACAAACTGAATTGGAAGTGACTGGTGTTCTAACATGCTTGTTGGAAATACAGCTTTCACATGAAGAATTCGACTTGCTAATAAAGGGTAGATCTTGTACTAAATTCTGTTTCGATATTTGCTGAATACATCTGAAATTTAAATGGCCTAATTTGAAATGTCAAAACATCTCAGTTGATTCAGAAGTTGAAGTAAAAAGAGCTTGACTACTTGTAGAATAGGAGTGATTCATTTTGTAAAAATTGCCACACCTTCTACTGAAAGCAATAAATTTCCTAGATTTGTCAAAAATAGTGCAGCCCTATCTATCGAATTTGACCCTCTGACCTGAATCTGTGATTCTGCTAACTGAGAGCAGGTTTTTGGTCAGATTTGGAATGTGAAGAACATTGGACAAAAACATTACGTCACCTTTCTGGAATTCAACTTTGACTGTTCCTACACCCTTGATAGTATGAGTCGAGTTGTCTCCAAGTTGCACAACTATAGGATGGGTGTATGACTTATAGTCATGGAACCAGTGTCAATGGTGAGTCATGTGCTGTGATGCACTTGAGTCCAAATACCAGAAATCAATATCCTATTATTCTTCGACTTTGGTCAAGAAGTCAGCTTCATCTTCCTCCTGTTGCTAGATCGAGTGACTGGTAGAAGCAACGTCTGCTTGTTGTTGGAATTGCTATTTCCTTTTGTTGTTGTATTGCAGCGTCTGCAATCCTTGATAAGGTGACCAGTCCTCTTACAGTACTTACATAATAGATTTCATCTTGGCTGGAAGGATGAAGACTCTGAAGTTGATGGTGTGTTTGATACATGTCGTTGCATGTTGCTCTTGTTGTCAGGATAGTCTGACTGTGTAGACCTCTTGGATCTAAACTTCTGATTTTTTTGAATATAGAGCTTGAGGATCTGATCCTGAGCCTGAGGAGGATGTTGATCTTCCAATCTCCTCTTGTAGGAGCAGCGAAATTACTCTTGATAGAGTGAGGTGCTCCTGGGTAGAAATTGCCATTATCCAATTTTCGTAGGCCTCAGGTAGACTCGATAATAGAGTCATGAGTGCATCGGAATATTCTATGACTGAGCCAATTGTAGTTATCTGCTCTATAAGATTTCTGAACATGTTGAGGTGACTCGAAACACTATCTACGTTAGACATTCTGAGGGTGAAGAATTTCTTCCTCAGATGAAGCTTGGAAGTAATGTCTCTAATGTCGTAGAGTTGTTAGGATGTCCCATGCATCCTTAGCAGTCTGAGCAGCACGTACGTGGCTGATCTGAGTATCCTTGATGTTGAGGGTGATCATGGCAAATGCTTTGCCATCCCTCAGTTTCCACTTGGTGATGACAACTGCACCACCTTCTGGTTTGAGCTCTGTGCCATCAACGATGTCCCATAGCTCTTTGGCTAGAAGTATAACCTTCATCTTGAATTTTCAGATATGGTAGTTATCTCCATCGAGTTTGTCAATGACAGATGAACTAGATGATGGATCCATTCTAGTTGAATGAGATCGGTAGAAACAACGACTGTCAGAATACTGTTGGCTACACGTTTGCTAGAAAGACATATTGATAGAAACAAGACTGATAATTCGTAGTAGAAATGCAGATTATTGAAATGCCTGCTCTGATACCATGTCGCAAAATAGCGGGCGTGAGCGGCAGTGGAAGCTCGAGGATTTGAGCGAGGCATGTAGAAACGGAAACACAATAGTTAGCAGCAGAAATATTCAAGTAGAAGAATTCATACAGAATGCGCAAATGAATGACGTAGTAGTGAGACAAAAATTGCACTCTGATTAATATCAACAATGAGTACAATAGCTTGAAGTAATAACTTCAGCTTGCTGAGCGTGATAATGCTGGCTATAGAAAACTCTGATTGAAAGAGAAATTCAATTAACACTTACACAACTTGATTCAGCTAGTATATATATTTACAAGTGTCAAGAAAAAAATATCTTATGCCTTAACTGCCATTTACTATAGTTTTGCATATGTTATGTACAAAGTTGGTAACCGCCCTTTGGATATTTGTTTCTCCAGCTGTTTTAGAGTTGATGATAAGTTGGCGACGTCGGTCTGCCAATGTAGCAAAAATGCGAGAAACCCAAAAAAACCCGAAAGTACGCTTAGATTGTAGGTATTCAAGTCCTGAAGGTGTCCTTAGACTTAAGGTATGTAAATCCTGAAGGCGCCCTTAGATTTAAGACAACGAAGAAGGCGAAAAAGCCAAAAAGTGCCTTGGACTAAAGGCAGCGAAGCAGGTGAAGGTGCCTTAGACTAAAGACAGTAAAAAAGCAGAAGGTGCCTTAGACTAAAGACAATGAAAATGCCGAAGGTGCGTTAGGCTAAAGGCAGCGAAGAAGGCGAAGGTGCCTTAGACTACAGGCAGCAAAGAAGGTGAAAAGTGCCTTTGACTAAAGGCAGCGAAAAAGCTGAAAAGGCTGAAGGTGTCTTAAAATGGTTTCCAAGGCATTTTGGCCATTTTGTCGCTTTTTTTGCGAACGAGTAAAAAAGACGAAGGTGGTCTCGAAATGGTTTCTAAGTCATTCTGGCCAGTGTGTCGCATTTTTTGTGAAGGCACAAAACGCGCGAAGAAGGCGAAAAAAGCAAAGGTGTCTTAAATCGTTTAAGGCACAAGGAAAAAAACTTAAAGGGAAAGAATGTCAAGGTCCGAAATCATGTTGTCGGCCTTCTGTTTTCAAGATGCTCATTACTTAACGATTTTTTCTTTAAGACTGAGCATAAGAAATCTAAGATAAACAACATCTAACAGACCCTTTCCTGCATGCCTATGACTTGATCTAAAATGAATACTAGTCTGCTTTCCAAGGATGCAGCTATGGCAGACAAGGAGATCGACTTTGCCAGAAGGATAGTCGAGATCAAGTGTTAGGGATTGTCTGGACATGTTCGAAGCAGATGCATAATTCAAGTGTCCTAAGTGATGATGCCATAGTAATGCTTTATTGGCAAGAACATAGGTTTTCAAGGCTTGACTAGAATCAAAATAACAATGTGCCATCTTTCTTCATGCATGACTACGCCTATCAATTCTGAACAAAACAATAGTGATAAAAATCACGTTTGATTTTATAGTGACTATCTTTGAAATCATTAATACTATAGTGATTACATAGCCAAACATTTAAGCATTGAATTATCAAACAAATAATCAGTCGCAAAGAATTATAGAAACGCATACATTTGGAGAGAAAGTTGAACGCAATAAGAAGATAGTATTGATTCCAAATGAAAGCAAAACAAATATAAATGAGTACAACAAGTTGCGGATCAAAGCCGCATACTCTAAGATATTTCTAAGCGACTAAATAAAAGTACGAATTAAGCACAACTACTGATAAGCAGTAAGCGCAATAACAATCTCTAATCAACTCTAAAGAACTGAGCTAGAATGCTCAAGAGTGTTCAAGCTCGTAGGCTTGAGAGAAGGCTAACTATTCAATACTTGATCTCTAATTGATTAAGATGTTGAAATATGAACAACTAATTATACTAAGCAATTAGGTCATCAAATGCGGCTGCCAGTTGGCTGGAGTTTGTTGACATTAATCCAGTTCTTTCTCAGAAGCTGATTGTTGATAAGCGGTGACAATTGGCCGTAAACAGTCTGTCTGGATAAATGAACGTAACTGTCACTCTGCAGAAATGAACGTAAACTGTTATAAAAAAAAGCGACAGTGTCAGCTTTTTGTGAGAAATGTGATAGTGTCGCAAAATCTCATTTCCTTGAATTTTGAGGTAGCCCCACACTTTGCCAAAGTCATTTCCTTAACATTTGACGCACTTTGAAAAATGTGACACTGCATTTTTACTTGCAATTCTTGACAGGCGAAAAATGTGAAAAAGCCGACACTGTATTTTTACTCGAAATTTCTGACAGGAGAAAAATGTGAAAAATGCGACACTGTATTTTTACTTGTAATTTTTGACAGTGTCGTTTTAAGAGAAAATTGACTGTAGCAAAAAGGCGATAGTGTCGGGTTTTGTAATGAGAGAAAATTTCCGACACTTTTGTCAAACTTCGTGTATTTTTGCAGACTATGTGAAAACACTTGTAATTCTACAGACTGTGTATAACACGAAAAAATCTACAGAACTGGATAAATAGTTGGATGAAGAGTTAAAAATCGATTAGTCGATTAGTAAGAAGGAGAGTAATCCAACATTTAAAACAGAGATTTTTCCAAGCCTGGGCAGGTCGGATCACTACGAATTTTTTTGTCCCTTCACTAATTCGACCTTGGATTGGATCGAGTCTAATTTTTTCGACCCCAAAAATTTGACCATCAACATAATTTTTCGACTCAGTGTATATTTGTTTTGCATAAAATCCGACCCTATGTAATTTCTCGATACTGTCGGTTAGAAATCCAACCCAACGGCTTTTACATTGATGTCTGCCAACTTTGTACATGCATTTATGGCATAAAGACGGTTGCAATAACTGTAGGAAATTCAGTTGTAGATATATTTAGTATATCAAACTTAGAATCTTCATCAGAAAACTTCTTCTGATATTCAAAGTTTGATAAATTGTTAATCAGTATCAGCGTTATCACGCTCAATAAGCTAAAGTTATAACTTCATGCCATTGTACCCATTGTTAATAATAATCAGAGTGCAATTTGTCCTACTGTTGTTATTGTTCTATTGCACATTTGTATGAATCCTTGGTTTGAAATATTTTTGCTACTAACTGTGGCACTTCTGATCCACGCATCTAGCTCGCTCCCAACTTCCGCTCATACCCACTGATTTCCGACAGGATCTACCAGCAGTTCCTCGCTACACTCACCTCACGAGATGCTGCACGCGAAGAGAGAGAGAGAGAGAGAGAGAGAGAGAGAGAGAGAGAGAGAGAGAGAGAGAGAGAGAGAGAGAGAGAGAGAGAGAGAGAGAGAGAGAGAGAGAGAGAGAGAGAGAGAGAGAGAGAGAGAGAGAGAGAGAGAGAGAGAGAGAGAGAGAGAGAGAGAGAGAGAGAGAGAGAGAGAGAGAGATAAACATATCAAAGCTCCTCTTGACAAGTAAAGATTAAAACCCTTTATTCATAAACCAACAAGGAAAAACATAGCTGAAAAGTACACAATACTAGAAAGCACCCTAAAGCAGACCATAATTCAAGACATCTAACTGGTACTTGCCACCATCCCACCACACAAAACCGCACAAGTTAGCACAGTGAGGAAGACAAGTGTCAACGCCGAATGTCAGTTGTTATCCATGTACAAAATATATTAAGCCCAACTAATCAACTTGCAGTGTAAATAAAGTCATTTTTAGTCCGATCTTCTCTTACTGAACGTTATTTAAAGTGATAGGCCTAACCATATCGATACCGTATCAGGGCGAGTGCCATACTGATCAGTTTAGAAGTATAGGTTCCTATCTTTTGTTTGTGCAAGTATATTATAATGCATTTATGAAAAGAGCAATAAAATATAGTGCAGAACACTAACATATAAATGGCTTGGACCAGCACATGAAATTTGGGGCAAATCCATGCCATACCAGAATTTTACTTGTGGTTCTCGTACTTCTTGGGCACATCCATGCCATACAAGAGTCCGCAAGCGATCTTATTGTTAGATAAGCTTATGAACCATGATCGTAATTTAGCATGCCGTAGAGCACAATACTCGTTATCATAGACAAATGCCTTTATTTATGCCATTTATGAGGACGATTGTTTCTGCCAAAAAGGATTATATATACTATATTCAATCATGCCAAAGATGAGGGTAATTGTAAAGCATATTTTCCATGAGTACAATAGCATTCATTCTTTATCGCATTTCATATACCCAACTTTGAATCTTTAATGTCAGAGTAACGCCGAAATATATGAGAAACACTAACCTGATGGTCGACGCAAGTGATTCCTGTGAACTGGCCATATGAGCTTTCGAGTTTTCTTGAGTACCATCAAAGTCCATATGCAAGTCTATTTATAGCATTGTATATTAATGCACATAAAAGATATACTATGATTGTGATCCATATCATTTTACATAACCCATTATTGAAGCATGCTTACTATTGTAATTCTTGCATGGCAACTGTTAAGGTAGTGGAGATCATACCTTATCTCTTAGTATGCTAGAAACTGATAATGCAAAGCTCAGTGCTTATATGATCTTGCTGCTATACTGTTGAAAGCCAAATACGAAAGCATATCTGGTTAAAACATAAAAGTATTTCAAGTACTCATTGCGATAATACAACTCATACATTCAAATATCATTACATGAGCTCATTGCTGGCAAGTGGACTGAGCTAAGTGTAGTAGCTCATCGCTGGTCTATCGTGATATACCTCTCCATATCAAGTTCTCCAAAGAACTATCCTACTATATGTAGGATAGTCCGCTGGATAGGCAGCGTTGAATCACATTGAATGCTATAAGCAACGTGGATACCTCATGTATCATGCATGCAAGCTATATAAAGAAAGTGTTAGATTTCTTATGCTCAGCCTTAAAAGAAAAAATCGTTAAGTAATGAGCATCTTGAAAACGGAAGGCCGAGAATATGATTTCGGACCTTCACATTTTTTCCCTTTAAGTTTTTTTCCTTGTGCCTTAAGCGATTTAAGCCACCTTTGCTTTTTTGCCTTCTTCACCTTTTTCGTGCCTTCACGAGAAATGCGACACATTGGCCAGATGACTTAGAAGCCATTTCTGGACCATCTTCGCCTATTTCGTCCGTTCGCAAAAAAACGCGACAAAATGGCCAAAATGCCTTGGAAACCATTATGAGGCACCTTCGACTTTTTCGACTTTTTCGCTGCCTTTAGTCGAAGGCACTATTCGTCTTCTTCGCTGCCTTTAGTCTAAGGCACCTTCGCCTTCTTCACTGCCTTTAGTGTAAGGCACCTTCGGCATTTTCACTGTCTTTAGTCTAAGGCACCTTCTGCTTTTCGCTGCCTTTAGTCTAAGGCACCTTCGCCTGCTTCGCTGCCTTTAGTCCAAGGCACTTTTTGGCTTTTTCGCCTTTTTCACCATCTTCGCTGTCTTAAATCTAAGGACGTCTTCAAGATTTACATACCTTAAGTCTAAGGGCACCTTTAGGACTTGCATACCTTCAGTCTAAGGGCACCTTCGGGTTTTTCGGGTTTTTCGTGTTTTTGCTACATTGGCAAACCGATGTCGCCAACTTACCATCAACCCTAAAATAGCTGGAGAAACAAATATCCAGTGGGCGGTTACTAACTTTGTACATATGCAAAATTGGAGTAAATGGCAGTTAAGACGTAAGATTTTTTTCTTGACACTTGTAAATATATATACTAGCTGATTCAACCTATGTAAGTGTTAATTGAATTTTTGTTTTCAATCAAAGTTATCTATAGCCAGCGTTATCACGCTCAGCAAGCTGAAGTTATTACTTCAAGCTATTGTACCCACTATTGATATTAATCAGAGTGCAATTTTTGTCTTACTACTGCGTTGTTCATTTGCGCATTCTGTATGAATTCTTTTACTTGAATATTTCTGCTGCTAACAGTTGCGTTTCCGTTCCTACATCCCTCGCTCAAATGGAGCTTTCGCTGCCGCTCACGCCCACTGTTTTGCGACAAAATTGGTCAGCGATAGGTTGTGGGATTGTGATTGAGCATCATATGTATACTTTCCAAACCAGCGATTAGCCTATACATGATGCTCTTGATAAGCGATCAAAAGAATTGATTCACAACCACGCTTTCTGGCCAGCGATGGCATAGTTTACTACTCTGACCAGCGGTGCAAAACCACAAATGAATGTATGCTAAGAATCCATATCTGAACAGCAATTGCATGTTGGAGAGAGAGAGAGAGAGAGAGAGAGAGAGAGAGAGAGAGAGAGAGAGAGAGAGAGAGAGAGAGAGAGAGAGAGAGAGAGAGAGAGAGAGAGAGAGAGAGAGAGAGAGAGAGAGAGAGAGAGAGAGAGAGAGAGAGAGAGAGAGAGAGAGAGAGAGAGAGAGAGAAGATGGAAGAATAAATGACGAACACGAACGAGAAACGAACTCGAACAAGAAACGAATGAGAAATGAACTCGAACAGAAAATGTTCGTGCGCAGCTGAATGAATTATTTGACTCTCTCCGTGAGCATGACTACGCCTATAAGAATGACAGAAGTTTAGTGATAGAAATCACGATCATTCTAGATTATGTAGCCAAACATTTACTGGATAGAGGTTTCCTTACCACTGTTCCACGAAATAGGACCGTCGTTGAAGAAAAATGTAAATCCAGATGTGGATTTATGATTGTCTGCATCTCGTCCCCAGCTTGCATCAGAATAGTCACTGAGCTGATGAAGATTGTCGTTGCTGACATCTCCATAGCAGATGCACTGGTCCATGGTAGCTCGAATATATCTCATGACTTGAATAAGAGCCTTCCATTGGGTAATGCCAGGATTAGCCATATGTTGGCTGAGTGAGCTTACAACAAAAGAGATATCTGGTCTTGTACAGACCATTGCGTACATGAGATATCCAAGTATCGATCGATACATATATTCTCTCATCTGCTCCTCTTCCTGCTTGGTCTGGGGACATTGGTCCTTTGACAGATGCAGGCCTGTATCCATTGGTGAGTGAGCTAATTTACAATTCATCAAATTGTATCTGTTAAGAACATTGTGAGGATACCTTTGTTGAGTGATGTAAATTAGTCGATTTGCTCTGTCTCTGTGGATTTGAATTCCAAGACAGAAGTGAGCTTCGTCCAGATCAGTCATGTCGAATTCTGAGAAGAACATCTGTTTTGCATCCTTGACCATTTTGGTATTGTTGTTGAAGAACAACATATCATCAACGTACAAGGTGATGATAATGAAGGATTGCTACACTGACCTTGAATAAACACTGCAACCAGTAGTGCTTGGTTTGAATCCCTGTTCAATGAGGAATGTGTTGATCCTCTGAACCCAAGCTCCGGCAGACTGTTTTAAGCCGTACAGTGCTTTGTGGAGTTTACAGACATGATTCTTCATGCGTTCCAGAACGTATCCTTCGGGCTGGATCATGTAGATATCTTCTTGTATGACTCCGTTCAGATAGGCTGTTTGTACATCAAGTTGATGTACTTCGAGGTCGGCAGTTGCAGCATAAGACAAGAGCATTCGGATCAACAAATGTTTGACGACTGGACTAAAAGTCTCACTGTAGTCAACATTCGGGATCTGGGTGAATCCTTGTGCTACTAGTCTAGCCTTCCTTCGATCAATTGCTCCGTTGGCCTTATATTTGATCTTAAAGATCCATTTGCAATCAATAATATTGCAGCCAATAGGAGCTTCGACTAATGACCATGTCTGATTCTTGATCAAAGAGGAATACTCTCTGTCCATGGCTTCTCTCCAAAGATCAGAGTCTGGTTGGATGAGTGCCTCTTCGACTGTCGTCTGTTCCTGTATTAAGAGACAGACAGACTCAGGAGTATACCTTGTGGGCTGCGTGCGCACTCGGCTTGATCTTCTGGGATGATTCGACTGATGAACCACTCCCAGGACTTGTTGTTGAGTAGTAGCAACATCTTCGTCTGATTCGCTGTCTTGAAGTGGGTCGACAATAGACACCCCTGAGCCAGAAGCTCGGACTGTCGTGTCAATGGCAGGAGATGTAGGTTCTTCTTGAGCAATATCCTTGCCTTTGAGGTTGATGAATTGGTCCTCGATAAAGACTATATCCCTGAGTTCTGTGCATAGGCAATGCACCCGAACACTCTTAGATTCTTCAAAGAACGCTTAGAGCCTGTCCACACCTCGTGGGGTGTCTTGTCCGAGAGGGCCTTGGTCGAACATCTGTTCTGGAGGAAAGCTGCAGTGAAGACAACTTCAGCCCAGAATCTCTTGGGCAACGATGCATGCGATAGCATACACTTAGCAGATTCGATCAAAGTACGGTTCTTCCTCTCAACTAAGCCATTAGACTAAGGACTGTAAGGAGTGATGAATTGTTGCTCAATGCCTTGGCTTTGACAGTATTCCTTAAACTCGACAGAGATGTATTCTCCACCGTTGTCTGACCTTAGGGCCTTGATTGTCCTTCCAGTCTCCTTTTCTGCATGCTCCTTGAAGATTCTGAAGCAGTTGAAAGCTTCAGATATCTTCTTTATGAAATACACCATCGTCCTTCTGGAGAATTCGTCAATAAAGGCTATAAAATACTTGGCATCCTTCAGTGAAGGATTTTTCATTGGGCCACAAATATCTGAATGTACAACATCTAGCAATCCTCTAGCAATATGCTGATGGCTTGACTTAAATGGTTTCCTAGTCTGTTTATTAGCTAGACAGTCTTGATAGATAAGTAACTCAACTTTTTCGCAAGGATAGTCGAGATCAAGAACAGTAGATTGTCTAGACATTCGTTGTACAGTAGCATGATTTAAATGACCAAGTCTATAATGCCAAAGTAAACCTTTATTTGTATGAATTGAAGTACTGAGAGCGTGACTAGAGGCAAAAAAGCAATGACTTAATTTATATAAGTATCCATGCCTCTTTTCGAGTGCTAGGATCTTGTCAGTCCTATCAACTACTTTACACTGATCACATTCGAACTTTACTCTATGTCCTAAATCTATGATTCTGCTTACAGAGAGTAGATTCGTAGATAAATTTGGTACATATAGGATTTTAGAGAGTAGCTTAGATTGATCATTTGCAAAGCTTAATCTTATAGTGCCTTCACCTTTGATAGCTTGTGTGCTATTGTCACCAAGGTGAACGAACTTCTAGGTACTGTAAGATGTATAGGACTCAAAATAGCCAATGAGACTAGTCATGTGCTGAGTGGCTCCGGAATCCAGGAACCAAGAAATTGTCCCCAGATGCTTCTTGATGGTTGGTCATGAAGGCATCATGATTTGCTTCTTGAATAGGCTGTGGAGCTTCTGCGGCTGCATTTGCCACTTGATTCGACTGCCCCTTGCTATTGTTCTTCGCTTGAAGTATTCGATAGTCTTGAATTTCGTGGTTGTTTCATTTGCAGTATCTGCAGAACAGTTTCTTCTTTGCCTCTATGGTTTTATAGTAACTTACATAATTGATATAGAGAATAGTGTCCATATTGGATGTTTCACTATTTCTTACATCAATTTTACATATCAAGATGTAACTAGAACATGAAGAACCGAATGGAATGAAAATGCAATGATTCCTCCATGCTTCCAACTTTGAACTCTTTGGAAAATAACAACAACCAAACAATAAATGTGAGTAATCAACAATGAGTGCATGTATCCTCTATCTTTGTCCTTCCTTGATACGTCTCCACCATGAAAATCCATGAATGAGCATGCATTGCCATGTTGTCCAATCTGATGGGGCAAGGGAGATAGGAAGAACGAGAACGGAGAAGAGAGCAGGAATATTGCGGAACATCTCTCCCGTTCTAATCAGTTGCTAGGTGCAAAACCAGTCTAATAGACTGCTTATGCTAAAGATAATCACAGCTTTATGCGTTCTGATTGCCCAACAGGATCTTAAAAATTAATTCATACTCTAAAACAAGATTATAGTCCACCGAAGAGATTGGAGATGGTTTGTGTGTGGTACTACTGACAGTCTAAGTTATCATTCACCAAGGAGGCAATTGTGGGCTTAATTTCCAACACTCACAAGATATTCTCAACACTTGAGAGAACTTAGCCATGAATAAGTGATATAATGAGCCTCCCTTAGCTTCATTTCCATCAGCAAAACCAGCCAAGAATGCTAGTACAACTCCAACATCAAAATGATGCAAAACAATGTAACTAGTTTCATCATATCTTGACAACCTGCACACATTCACATGAAATTGCTCAAACATGAGATAGAACAAATAAAGACTTGAAGATGATTCTTCATTATCACCATCCAAAGTATCATCACCATTGTCATCAACATCAAGAATGTTAGATCCAATAACCACATCACCATTGGAAGCAACCTTTGGAACGTTTCCTTCATAAAAAATGACATCTCTTCCCATGACCACTTTCTTAGTTGAAGGAATGTGAACTTTGTAAGCCTTTCTCACCTCACTATAACCAACAAATATACCTTTCTTTGAAGATGAATCCTCCTTTTTCCTATCATCAAGATTAATGTTGATATAGCATACACATCCAAAAGTTTTGAGATACTTGACACTCGGCCTCCTACAAAATAGAATCTCAAAAGGTATCTTTCCATCCAAAACAAACACCTGGCCACCTATTGCATAAATAATTGGCACACAACAAAGCTTCACCCCAAAAAGGTTTAGGAAGATTGGCACCTAACCTCATAGCTTTGGCTCCTTCACATAAGGTTCTATTCTTCTTCTCAGCCACCTCTTTGCCATTACCTCCAATGACTTGGAATTGAGATGCCCCAATCTATTGTGCCACACCTCTTGCATTTACAATTGCTCCTTTGCCATACATCCAACTTGGTTAGCAACAACACAAGCATCAAGTTTGAACAATTTACCTTGTCTCTTCCCTTTTGCAATCACCATATCCTTTTTCTTGATCAAGCATGCATCACCATCAAACTCACCTTACTTATTTAGCACTTGAATCACACTAAGAAGATTCTTAGTAATAGATGGAATGAAGAAAACATCCTTCAAATGAACATTCCTATTTTTAGAGAGAGAAAGGAATTATGCCAATCCCTTTGATTCACCATCATTGGCCATGTAGATCACACCCTTGTCACCTTCATATGCCAACAAAGATGTAAAGTACTCTTTGTGAAAAGTCATGTGTGAGCTTGCTCCACTATCAATCCACCAAGGATCAATATCTCCATCCGATAGCAATCAAACATGAAGACATCACAAGAGCATCATCATTTGAGTTCTAATCATCAACACCATCTTCATCAAGAGTTAGATTTGCTTGCTTATCACCTCGATCTCTTTTCTTCTTGAAGCAATTACTAGCAAAATGTCCTTTGACTCCACAATAGAAACATTTTAGCTTAGATCTATCTTTATTCTTTCCAAAAAAAGTAGAAGGATCACCTTGATCTTGCCCTTTAGACCACTTGCCTTTGCCACTTTCTTTGCACTCCTATTGTTACATCCATGTCCTATATATAGGATTCGACATAATCCTAGACTTGGATGTCTGGTACTCTAGTGTACAAGATTATTAATTATGCCATGTCATTTCGAACTAGGCCAGAAGTGTAATTAATAACCTTGTGAGGGCCCAGATCCTCTAATTGGACCTATGAAGCTTTTGCATGGTGATTGACTACCTTTGGTGCAAGAATAGGAGATCAAATGCTTTTGGCTTGGAATAGGGGATTCTATAGAGAATATTCCTCAACTTTTGGGGCCTATATATCTTGTAGAAACTCACCCTACTCTTTGTTCTAATTTCCTGTTTCCAAGAGGCAAGATCCTCTCCTCTCTTGCATTCAGTCACAATGGCTCATGGGTGAAGCGATTAGGGATTTGATTATCCATTTCCTGTTGGTTGGGTCATTTGGCTTCATTCTATAGATTGCTCTTAGACAAGGTTGATTAGCATACCTGTCGAATTGCGTCTTAATAAGATCAAAGGTTCCTAGCAAATTGATCATGGACACAATTTTAAGTTCAATGGTCAAGATGATGTTGAAGGGGCCCAAAAGCTTTTGAAGGGGAAACTGCCCTTCAACTGCATTAAAATTTTTTAGTTTGAAATGGGCATTGGGTCCCGATGTCCATGAAAATCCTAAAAAAGTTTCACATGACTGACTGTAAAAAATCTATTACACCATCATATGAGGTTGGCAAGAAATTGTCTCGCTTTGATGATACTAGTGGTCAAGTTGACGCTACTCTATGTCGTCAACTAGTTGGGAGTTTGATTTATCTTACTACCACATGTCTTGCTATTTGCTATGCTATGAGTCTGATTAGCCAATTCATTCCATCATCTAAATTGGATCATTGAAAGTCAACAAAGAAAATTTTGAGGTATGTGATAGGTATAGCCAATCTTGGTTTGATTTATAAAAGACAACATGATTTACTTAGACTATAGGAGTATGTTGATGCTAGGCTGATACATAGACGATAGTGTCATGAATCTCACTGGCAGTAATAGTTAGCTACATTAGCAAGCAATGCATCTAGTACTTGAGATTAGTGGTTACGCCACGTTATTCCGGATGAGGCCAATAATGTAATTAATAACTTTGTGAGGGCAGACACACTAAGTGGAGTTAGTACATGGATTTAAGACTATTAATGGCTGTGTAGAGTATCAATAGGAATGAAAATCGCTTTTGAGGAGTTTAGGCCTTGCATGAGCACATGCATAAGATAGGGTTGCATGTGATAAAACTCAACTTTATGTAGTGGAAAATTGCCAAAAATCATCATTTTTGCAAGTTTTTTTTCACAAGAATTGGTTACATATTGTTGAAAAACACCTTGTAGACCTTGTTAGAGAACTAATTAAAGTTTTTTAAATATGTCCTTGAAGTTAGAACAAAGATTTCAAAGAATAGAGGGTGTAGGAGGCTCCAAAAAGCCCAAAAATGGCATTTTTTTTTTGTGCTTTTGGAGGGATGGATTGTTATCAATCCATAAGGGGATCATGCTTGAAGTGAATTCAACTTATTTTTTACTCCTCTTGGGTTGTCCAGCAAGCTATTGGAACTATAAATTGGTTGTCGGAGGCTTGTGTTCCGTCTCCATAATGTTTTTCGCTACAAGACTCCATGCTCGTTGACGCTCGTCGAGCTGTCAACTGTCAGCTCAAATTGTTTTCTTTCGGTTCATCTTTTCCTCTAGTGTGTTTTTGTCATTTGGTTGCAGGGATGAAACTCGAACACTTTTCCTTCGGCCTTTGAGGTGTGTCCGACCTTCGATTCGATGTTTGGTTCGGCCTTCGAGATCTTTTCGTCCTTCGAGACATTTTCATTTTTTGGGATCTTTGTGGAAAAGTTGCAGGAGTTCACTATTTCTAACACTCCCTCTTGAACCTTGCAACTTTGATGTAAGTTCAGTCCCATTGCATTTCCTTGTTTTGTGAAGAGTGGTTTGTCCAGTGACTTTGTGATCAAATCTGCAACCATGTCTTCAGATTTTATGTACTGGACTAAATACCGCCGCTTAGCAAACAAAGCGGTGCGTATAACTTGCACCCCACGAGCACATCATAGACAATAAATCGGTTTCCAGCCCATGTAAGATCTTTACCAACTGTAAGCCGAATTCACTGGGGAAAGAGACATTAGCGATCAGAAGTTTTTGTGGAACCAT
Organism: Diphasiastrum complanatum; assembly: GCA_029204225.1. Lineage (NCBI taxonomy): Eukaryota > Viridiplantae > Streptophyta > Lycopodiopsida > Lycopodiales > Lycopodiaceae > Diphasiastrum > Diphasiastrum complanatum. Next base: position 23,775,267 of record CM055097.1, on the reverse strand, counting down.
GATTCTAGGAAGCTAGTGAATCATTGCACCAAAAGTACTAGCACCCCCTCCTTGCAACCGTATCTCTGAGAGCCTGGAAAACTCTCATCGGTTGGGGAGCATGGGGTAACAGAGGAAGCCCCCAGGATTGGATGTGGCAGGACCTTCGTTACTCACGTAGGGCATAGCCACCATCAGTAGTGGTGCCCCTTGACTTTTTTAGGATGTTTTGGCTGGACCAATCCCCTGCCAAAAATGGCCCTAACATTGGTGCATCTGCCGGGAGTCGAAAATTTTTCAAGAGATGTTGCTTGAAAGAGTAGTTATCCATATCGTTGGACTACAAAGCACTAGTTGTCATACTACCAGAAGTCTACACGTTTCGTAGGTCCTAGATTGCGTGTGTTGAAAACAATTCCACTATCTAAACCATCTGCTGCAAGCTAGCATAACTGTACAAGCGGCTAGTACCACGTTGATCACAGGACGAAGTGGTTTAGCATCACAAAGTGATGTGTGTTGATCCCACACCTAGAACATATGTTACGAGTTCACAATCCAACCCTAGCTGCATGTGTTCCGACTTCGCCAAGGCCATTCTATTTCCAATAGTTTGGAATACAGTTTGGACTAGAGACTACATACAATTTTCACCAGTAGGAAGTTTAGGCTGTGATGCCAAGTACTACTAGAAATCTTTCATAGAGTGACGAGACAGGTCAGAGAATGGGGTTCTGTATGAAGCCTAGGGTGAAAGTGAAAACCAAAGCCCTAAGTCGAAAGTCATTACCCTACGACCCACCAACCCTAGCATCCCGTAGAGACGGCACCCGATACAAAGAACCAAGAAAAACTATACATGGGTATGGTTGGATTAGGATTGAGCAGAAACATGACCAAGTAGAGTTAGTTAGGTCGTAAGCAGTATTAGTGGACGAAGGATGGATGACCTATGGGATAACGTGGAAAAATCACAAAACGCATGTGCAACGACAGTTGATTGCTATCCGTAAGTGAGAAATCTATTATGAAGCAATCATTAGTGTCACCCTAGACAAGACATCATAGGTATGCCAAGGAAACCTAGGTCTAAGGGAGCACTACACGGAGAGACTTCAAATCTCCAGAGAGAGCATTTAGGGCTTAGAAGAAGCAATTGTGGGTTTCTTGTCCCACCAGTCTTAAATGATGAGTCTCACCCATCTATAATGGACTTCAATGATACGTTGGAACCTATAGAAGAACTACCAGAACTTGAGCCAACCAACGTTACAGAACCATCGTTAGTGAACGTAACACATGCTGCTACAGAACCTGTTGCCAACAGAATGACACGACGTTTGACTGAACCAATCGTACTACCCCCGGAGACAGGAGGACTACCCAAGCTTAGTGGATCCACTCCTGAGTTTCATGGAGCACCGTATGAAAGTGCCGAAGAGCATATTGATGCTTTTTGGACCACCTGCTTTACCAGTGCCATCACAAACCCACATCATGAAATGATGTTTTTTGCCACCACTTTATCTGGAATGGCTAGGCACTGGTATCATAGTCTGCAGAGAGGCTCAATTCACACCATTGAGGAGTTCCATAGACTATTCTTAATTGAGTATGCTCCCCCCAAACGGTTGATGGCCTACTGTTCACACTGACTTCCCTACAACAAGGAAGTAACAAAACCATCCGACAATATTGGCATCGTTTGACAGAGTTGTCACGCCAAGTGGAACCCACTGTGTTACTACCACCCCTATTACTACTGACCTTCTTTCTGCGAGGGCTCAAGAATGACATTGTCGTCTTTGCAGCTTGCCCAGCTTGCATCCATGTAGTGTTGCAGTTCAGATCCTTTTTCTTCTTTTTCTACTTTGTAGGTCAATCCCATATTTTGGGTTCTTTTCAGATATATTGTAGAATTCTTTTCGCCATTTGCCAATGTGCCATGCTAGAATTCGAGGAGAATTGGCTCAATGCAGAGACGTGGAAGGTCAAGTCAGGTCTGGTACAGATTGTAAGGTACATCAGACTACCGATCAAGTTTTGGTATGGTATACCTTCCCTCTCGTTGTCAGTATTCGGGCAATCTTGTTTTGTCAATCTCACTCCAGCTATCATTGGTGTGGCTTTTTCTTTGAAGTCCATCATTCGGTATTATTTCAGCACCTTTTCGGCGTATTCTAATTGACTTAGATGCATTACTCCTCTGATTTGATCTCTTCTGATCTCCAACCCTAGGCATTTTGTTGCTTCTCCCATATCCGTGGTTTTATAGCTTGCAGATATCTGACTCTTCATTTCTTTGATCAGCATCACAGAATTTCCTGTCATAAGGGAGTCATCCACAAAAATGGTGAAATCACAAAATTTCTTCCTGTTTTTTTTATATAGACATTACAATCTGGTTGTGTAGGAATGAAGTCTAGAGACTTCAGAAGACTGTCGAGCTTCTTGTACCAAGCTCATGATGCCTGCTTCAGACCATAAATGCATCGCTGCAACCGACAAACATATTGTCGATTGTCGACGTCTTCAAATCCTTCAAGCTGTTTCATGAAGATTTTCTCCTCTGAATCTCTGTGGAGAAAGACTGTTTTAACATCAATTTGGTGTATTTTCAGATTGTATTGTGTTTCACATGAAATGAGCAGTTGGATGCTTGTCATCTTCACCATCGGTGAGTAGGTATCAAAATAGTCGATACCATACCTTTGCGTGTAGCCCTTCGTGATAAGTCTTGCTTTGTAGCATCCGACAATGGCATCTGATTTGATTTTTCTTTTGTATACCCATTTGCGGTCGACGATCTTTTTATCTTCGAGCAGTGGCTCTAGTGTCCATGCCTCATTTTGTCTCATTGCTTCGATCTCTTCTGACATTGCTTGCTTCTACAATTCTCTCTCTGGACTTTGGATAGCTTCTTGATATGTTGTTGACTCTTCAACGAAGCTGCAAAATTCGAACTCTGTATCTTCGCTCCATTGAAAATTGTCAATGTATCGATCTGGAGGTCTTCTTTGTCTTGTTGACCTTCTCGATTCTGTTCGTTGATGCTGGTTCGTTTATTCTTCGTGAGGTTGATCCTCAACTTCCTACTCTGGAGTCTGGGGCTCGGCATTTTGAGTTGATGATTGTCCTCGATCCCCCTCTTGAATTAGTAGTAGTGTGAAGATATCATGGCCTCTTTCTTCCTTCAATCTAGGAAATGTGGATTCGTCGAACTTCACATCTCTACTCGACACAACTTTCTTCGAGGTCGGGTTGTAGAGTTTGTACACTTGTGATCTGTTCGAGTATCCGACCATGATTGTTTGTTCTGATGTTTCGTCGAGGTCAGTAGACCAAAAATAAAATTAATTCCAAGAAATTAGCCAATCTCTAGACAACCTTATAGGTTCTCTTAGAAAGAGGAGATAAAGATTTCAAATCGAATAGAAAACTATCTAAGGATGGGACATATTCAACCCATTAAGTCACCATGGGGCATTCTTGTTCTTCTGAAAGCAAAGGACGGAGATTTTCGGATGTGCATGGATTACAAGGGGTTAAGCAAAGTGACTATTAAGAATAAATATCCGTTACCTAGGATGGATGACCTTGTAGATCAATTAGGTGGGGCTAAATACTTCACTAAGATAGATCTCAGGACAGGGTACCACCAAATAAGAATTGAATTGAAAGATGTTCGAAAAACTGGATTTTGTACTAGATTTGGCCATTATGAATTCTTAGTGTTGCCTTTTGGATTAACAAATGCTCTAGCAACATTCCAACAAATGATGAACGATTTGTTTTATACATATTTGGAGAAGTTTGTGGCAGTGTTTCTAGATGATATTCTTATCTATAGTAAGACCTTTGAGGAACACATATGGCACTTGAGAACTGCCTTGATGAAACTCCGATAGGAGTCACTCTATGCTAAGGAATCCAAGTGTAAATTCTTTAAGCATGAGCTAGTCTATTCGGTTATAAGATCACTACTTATGGGATTAAGATTGACGAGGATAAATTCAAGATAGGGGTTGAATGGCCAATTCCGAAAACTGTCAGACAAATTAAATCATTTTTAGGATTTACGATTTTCTGTTGGAGATTTATTGAAGATTATGTTGAAGTAGCAGCGCCCCTCAATAATTTGACAAAAGGGATTGTTTACAAAAAGAAAAAACTGTCAGACAAATTAAATCATTTTTAGGATTTACGATTTTCTATTGGAGATTTATTGAAGATTATGTTGAAGTAGCAGCGCCCCTCAATAATTTGACAAAAGGGATTGTTTACAAAAAAAAACCTGACAAAATATCCTTTCAAATCATGAAAAGCAATTTTCTATAGAGGTATGTTTTCAAAGTGAGTTTCAACTAAAGATAATTGTTTGATAGTGGTCTAACAATTTCAAGTTATACACATTTGACAAGAAAGACTCCTATTGCTAATTATATTATAGCTTATATTGTACATCTTGCAAATCAATTGGTGTTTCAAATGAATGATTTCAAATTTGATTTTTTGCATAATATGCCAATTTGCTAATCCATAATGTTTTTTAGTATGGTGTTGACTAGATCAAGGACCAAATTGTTGGAGGTTATGGACACAAGTGCTTGTAGATTTATTTCGTTTTGAATTGTAACATAAAATCACCACAACGCCAAAATCTCCAATTTCTAGATAACTAACTCGCAATATATTTACTTGCAAAATGTCTGAACTCCAAAGTATTGGCCTTTCAAATCATATGCATATTGCATTTTTTATTATATGCATTTTACCCTTAAAAAAAACTGTGAATTTAGAGAAAAAATATTTATATAGTTATACCCAAGTTTATACTTTATACTCCGCTAGTATCACCCTTGCTATTCCCAGGCCAATTGATACCAACCACCAAGTTGTCAACTACTTAAATTCATACCCAGTTAGTATCAATTTTTTCTAATAAATGTAGTAGCAAGAAATGGATGGCATTAAAATTTTTAATACCCAACACTAATATATGCAAAACATACTTATAAAGATCTTGGATCAAAATGAGGTTTCGGATGAGCATTGTATTTAAATATTTCTACTTACCGTTATGGCACAATCTCAAAGAAACTCGAAAGAATATTGTTGTTAAAAAGAAAGTACTGGTGTATGCTGACATAGTTTGTTGCGAGCTGCACCTAATCCAGAACTGAACATATTACAGACTAAAATGCTTGACCTACTCACATCACTTTTTTTCACTATTATTCAAACTCTTAGAACTATTCAATCATGAATAAAAATTTATAGAATGTCATTCTTGATCTGCAGGCTATTCATAACAGCTCTTTCTTGCTTCACTCAACTTTTGCCAATGTTAAGGCTGAGCTGCTGGTGGCCGCATGGTTTAGAGCAAGTGTCGCCTGCTCTTCGTCGTTGTTTGGTGAAGGATCTATGTTACTAATAGCGGCATCCTCTTGGGCCAGGGGATTAGTGGGTAGTAAATTCCAAGACTGGTAAGCATAAAACAATGTCCTCTTGTTAGCATAAACATGGGTGATAATTGCAGATCAAAGTTGTAGTCCTGCTCAAATTTAAAGGTGGGGTACTTAGTGATTAAAAACTGAAGCACGTCAAATGAAACACTTGGTAATCATAAGATGGAATGATATATGTTAATGGTTGTTGCTTCAAGATGTTACTTCAATAGGTCTATCCCATTGCTGCACTTTTGCTCTAAGACTTATGTCATGTCACATGAATGCCTTTCTACCAATTAAACCCCATGGTTTACTAATAAAATGTTTCTGACAGATTAGCTGACCAAAGATACGATTTTGTGCTGCATGCGATTTGATGTGTGCCTGATACTAATTCACATGTATATCGTTTTATTTGGTCAAAAGCCCTTAAGTTTAGTCTTTATTTGAATTTGGAATTTAACCGTATTTCACTTAGTCTGCAGTCTTGTATTTGATGCTCATTATACTGAGAGCTCTGCAATGTCTCACACAATCATTACCTGTTAGTCATTCCGAAGCTTACGGTTGTAGCCTTTGGATTTTGTAACTAATGATACAAATAGACTAACTTTAGCTGTAGTATCTAACCTGTCTTGCAAAGAGGGGTGTTGCAATGACAGTTGCAGCCACGATTGCGAGCAACCAAAGCCACCACCAGTGACTCGTCAGAGTTACTCCAATTGTAATAAGGAGCAGCCATAGCTGCATAGAGATTTAGATGGTGCATTGGATCAATATAAAGGTTCTAGAAACTAGTACATGAACAACGTATTGGTAGAATGGCTGATTGTTTTCTGAGATAATTTGCTTCCATAAAGTAACAAAATGTTCAGATCAATAGAGGGAAGGTTAAACAGAAACATGTACTGATTCCAGCCCTAAGTTAGAATTGTGACAAGGGTTTCAGAAATTTACGTAAGTCTGAAATTTTAGACAGCGTCTTTGACAGACTCTAGATGTTGGATTATTCCAAGATCAATCTATTTACCAGGAGGAGTATTGTCTACCTGCATCGGTCCTCCATAGACGATGTAATCAGTGAACTTGTAGCCACCTGGGCCATAAACCATGAGATTTGTGGGGCAACCTGTAGGAGTCATCAGTCCTGCAGAAGAGGCCATCATGAGAGTGTAGGCAAATGGGCGGAAATCCAGTTTTCCAGTCTGAGCTGCTGCCAATGCAACTGGAAACATGATGGTGACTGCAGCATTATTTGTAATCGCCAAGGAAAAGACAGTAGTAGCAATATATGTGCAGCTAATCAGACCAAACTGCATAGCAGATCAGAAACTAGCTATTAGTAGGATCTTGATTCCCCAGGGTGAAAGGCCTTCATTGCTCATATCACTGAGAATGTCAATTCTTAAAACATTAGTTAGATTCCTTCAAGAGTTTTACTATATTTTGTAAACTGTTTAATTCTTCATTCAAAGACATCACCGATCCGATATTTTTGTATGACGGACCAGGTTTGTCACGTTTACAAATAGTAGTTGAACTTGTTTCAACCCTTCCTTAAAGCACGAAATAGCTGCAATACTATCATTTTCTGAGAGTTCAGGTGAACCGTGTAGATTCAAGCCACAACACACTCAAAGCTTATTTCCTTCTTGAGACCATGCAATAGTAAACCAGAACTGACAGTTTAACTGCTTACTAAGGTTTCAGCAATTTAACTGCTTAATAAGGTTTCAAAACTTTCAGCAGCTGCAAGGATGATGGCAATCCAAGAATCTGTAATATTCAGTAATCCCTATTGACTGGTTAAAAATGAGTATATAGTTGTTGATGTTCTATTATCTTACATGATCATTGGTGGTATCATTTGGTCCCTTCCTCCCCCCCCCCTCCACACAGTACACACATCCACACACACTTCATCTAGCTTAATCCTTGCACATTAATGAATGGAAGTGGAAGGATCAAAGACAACTGAAATTTGGTGTGATAAATTTCTTGGTTACGGGTACTTCCAATACCTTTCTCTGGACGGTATGCTGCTAGGTGAAATTACATAGGACTATTGTGACGCTCAAACGTCTGTACCACGGTGTAGGTGGCCTTGACTTTATTGATGTGAATTGAATGCAAATGGAACAAAGAACTGATAATCTCCTCATAAAAACCATTTAGTACTGCATTTATGGATTTTAGATGCAGATTATGAAGTAAATTCTATAATAGATGAACACACGGTTTAGATCTTCTTATGACTTGGTTTTCTGTACTGATAAGACGATCCAATTCGAAGTGATAAGAAAGTTGATGGAAGATATTTTGTCCAAGTGGTGATTGTAAGATGTTGGAAACTGGGTAGAGTGGATCAACTAGATACCTTTGAAGTTCCAGCTAAGCGCATTAGCGCTTTAGCAATCAAATCAGCTGCACCGCTCTGTACCATAGCTTCTGAAATTCCAAAAGCTGCAGCTATCATGATCAGTACTGGTAACTCCACTGAATCCTGCGTCATTTTTGCAGGTTGAATACACTCTCTGGTCAATTGATTTGACACATTTTATTATAAAAAACTGGTGCCAAGCTCAAGGGTTGGTTGTACAGGGTCCTCACAAAGCATACATTCTATGGAGAGAAGAGTTCCCAATAGGTTGTATGTTACATACTATGGAGATTGTTATCTCCCAGTTATTTGTGGAAAAAGGAGATCAATTCTACCATGGCATCTCGTGGTGTGAGGCACTTTGTCAACAACAATCCTCCAGCAGAAAACAAGGCAGCAGTGACGAGGTCAACTCCAACACCACTAGCAACTACCATCCCCAGTACAATAAGAGCTGCAATTCCAGCCTTCTTGCGCTGAATAGGTACAAACCCTGGCAACTGCAAGCATTTCAGTAAGTTGAGCGTCGCCTATGTTGTCAAAATTGCTGAGCAATGATGCTATTCAAAAATTTCAACTACCCACAAAGCTACAAGCCCACTATAAAGAAGACAGAGCGTGTGCAACAGTTGATCTACCTTTGCAACCAAAGCAAAGGAGGAGTTGTTTCTGTGCTTAGAAACAAATTCAGAGCCATCTGCAACCATGAGAAGTGAATCACCTGCTTCCAATATGATGTCACCAATGGCACTGCACCCAAAGCACGGGCTTTAGATTTAAAACTTTCATATGTACTGCACATTGATTGCCAAATCACAAAATCCACGTCACTATCCTCAGAACTAGTCACTTTCTAGAAATCAAGGTGTGGTGCAGCAACAGTAAGATCAACAGAAAGGCCAGAAACAGCATTAAGTGGAACGAGGTACTACCTATTGAGGCGTGTGCCATGTCTGTGAAGAGCAACAATTGCAGCTTTGTATCGTGATCGCAGCTGCAAATCTCCTACCCTTTTGTGTACCATTGGTGATCTGCTTGCAACAACAGCTTCTACAAGACACTGCTTTACACTTAATCGATTGAGATCAACTTGCTGTTGTCCCTGTTGATCATTCAATCCATGTCTTCAAATAAAAAATTAGTAAACTCTGAGCTTAATTGCAGTTGTGATTGCGTCAAACATGAGCTGAGCAAAAGACATACACTAGTTTTTGTATACTAGCAAAACCATAGCTGCAACTGTAGAATTCTGTATGAAATGAAATTGTTATGCTGTTAGTTCTTGACATGAACAAGGTATAAGCAGATCAAGACCTCATCTTCAGATAAAGTTAGGCCATCCAATTGTGTCAAAGAAAGAACTGCATCAATCACCCCACCAAAGTGAAGTCGATCTTTTGGCATGATCGCAAAATCTGGCCCAGGTTGGACGGTGACAGCTCCTTCTCTTTCTATCTGGATCAGGTTAAGGCCTGGCTGCCGCAGTAATCCTGCCTGCTCTACCGTTTTTCGTGTGAGTGAGGATGAGGGCTTCACCACAAGAACCACATTATATTCTCTGCAGACCCAACAACAGCAAACCATCCAAAGGAAATGAAGGTCATCACATACGTGCCGCATATTTCAGTTTGCAGTTTTCACAATGGTCCTCATCTCTGTTGACATCTTAAATTATGTTGTTCAAGACAATCCTCTAACTATTTTACCAGTTTGTCAAATAATTGGGAGCGTCCATGTTGCAGGTGAAATGGTTGTGCATTTGCCGAAATGGTTCTATGCAAGCCCCTCATAATTTTGCAAGCTAAGGGCCTTATTTCCATGTCCACCCCGACCCGGTGGACCCGTTCTATGCATCATGTGACCTGTTCTCTCCACGTGCTAATTTTTGGAAAATCTGCAAACCCCTTAACCCTTGAGCAACCTGTGATGTTACTTGAGTGAGCGGGTGGACATGGAATAGAAAGGGGCTCTTATATCTCCACCCAATTGCTTACTTTGTACTATGGAATGGGCCGGGCACAGGCCATTCTGCCCGATAAATCTTTTCAGAATTTTTTTACACGAGGCCTGGAGGAGCCGAGCCTAATAAAATTTGGAAAGCTGAACCGGGCAGAATGGCTTGTGCCCGGCCCATTCCATTGCGTAATGGATTGTTGGACCTTTTTTAGACCAATTAGACGCTGCCACGTAGGCGCAGGCAGAATCAAAACTAAAAAAAATTAAACCAATTTGACGCTACCACGTGGCAGGCGCAGGCCTGACGCCTGACACACAGGTAGAATCAGCACAATTTAAAAAAAAAAACAGATGACTATTCTGCTTTTTAATGAGACAAGAAAGTATTTTCTTTGCAAAGCTTCATCCCAAGCACGTAATGGATTGTTGGTGACTATTTTGCCGCCCAACACGTAAGTGATGGGCTGGTGCATGTTTGCTATTTGCTTTGAACTGCAAAAACTGATTTCTCATGTCATTTGTTTCCGGAGTTCAATGCATGTATGAAACAATGCATGTATTCATTGCATGAAAGATGTGGCAAGTTTGCATGTTTTGTTTATGAGGTTGGCTAGAATTCTATTAGGAGCACTGATGTAGAGGTGGTCTCGGGCAATGCTCATTGCTTTCCTTGCCCTACGATTATGGGAGTCGCCATCGTCCCAATGTTGCACATGAAATATATTCCTTCACAGCTCAATGTGGGCACGCGCGAGAGAGGGATGATAGGAGAGGGGAGGGGTGAGGGAGACTAGGATTTGTGGGTGGTGATGGAGACCATTAGTTATGTGGTTTTCTGTTTTAGTTGTCTTTTGCTCTTTGGTTGATTGAAGCTAGATTACACTTGAAAAGAAAGCAATTTTACTTCAAATTTTAGCTTATCACTTTGTAACTTTTAGATCTGTATTCAAAATCATGCACATTTTACAAAATCAAAATATCAATTCATTGCACAAAATAATTTGCCACAATAACACCTCACCTCACCTCACCTCACCTATATTCCGTACAACATAATTATGATTATTACCAAATCCCATAACTCATAACCAAAGCATAAACCCATTACATAAACTAATGAAATTTACAAATCTTATCAATTTCTTAAAACATTAATTCACATATTTCAAATTCGTTATATACACTAATTAAACAAAATAATTTATCTAGGCTCTTCAACAACTCATGGGCAAAATGCTCAATACTTTTTAATTAGGTTTTAATTGATTCAAACTTTGGGCCATTGTTTGAAAAACCCAATAAGTACAAGAATGGAATGAACATCTTTCTCTAAAAGACAACTTTGTACAGAACTTATAATAATTTGACTTTTAAAATAAATAACAAATATTAGAGACCTCATCTTACATTCAAATGTCTATTAAAAACTTACAACAAACTACTATCCAAATTTTGAAACTACAAAATAATTTCACAAAATAATTTATCACAACAATATAAAAAACAGTTTAAACAAATCCTAAAATTTTAGGATTCATGCTATTATGACATGGCAAGGCCTTTGTGGTACAATACCACATCGTTCTTGTTTCATGGATGTCAAAAATCATAATATGCCATAAAAAGGGGTCACTAACCTTTTAAATTACTCATAATTTGCCTCGGTGTGGTTTCTATAGGCATTTAACATAAAACACTTTGAAAACAAAATAGAATCTGCAAGCAAAATCTAGCACAAAGAACACATTATTTCCTAAGGATAGCATTTTCTTAGAAAAATTGAACCCTACAAAAATACACAACATATTATTGCACAATTCATTTACTTCATAGAAATATTTGAGGATATGGGGAATTAAAAGAGTATAGAAGGCAAAACCTCTTAGAAATCAAATAATTTGCCTAGTTGATTATAGTGGTGTTTTTTGTTGGCAACGATCTATGAGCCATATGATCATTAAAGAAAGAAGGGTGCCTAGGGTGAAGGTGATATTAAACACAGATATGACTATAGAAACTGATAATAAAGTTTCATATTTAATTCTTTAGTGATAATTCTCCATCTAAGCTATTTTTTCTCTTGTATGTCCTCATTTGTGCAGTAGGTTGGAGTCAAACTCCAAATCTCAAGCATAGGCAAGAACATACTAACCAACCCATCACTCATTGGAGGACATATGCTAAGTTGCATGAGGATACCACTTATGTTGCATGTAGACAAACCAGTGTTAAGTTCAAGTAACTATGATTGAGACAAACAATTACGAACTTCGTTTGAAAAAATAAACAAAGAAGTTCTAAAAAGAACAATGAAAAAACTACTCTTTGTGGAGGAAATTGAATAGTTACAATAGTGAACGAAATTAACATTTGTAGATTTCCTTGTGTTAGTTCTCACTTTGTAGGTATACTTTATCTACCATAAGTTTGAAGGCATTTTGTAATTGAAATAAAAGCAAAATGATCTTATCTAATCAACAAATGATTTACCAAGTGATGGAATTTTTACAATCAACAACTAGTTATCTCAAACAAGATGAGTTTGAACTCAAGATCTTAGGTCGACAAGAGCTCCACAAAGCACATAGATTTAAGATCATATTCAAATATGATCGTACTCGGCTTTTCAAGATCCACAAACATATGTATAAGCTTTCCTTCAATCCATAAAACATCCTAAATTGAATGAAACATCAGACTACAAGTCACAAGTCACCACTCACAAACAATGTGTGTAGGACTCCACAATCTCAAGGTTTGCATTGACTAGTCAAGTAGAGTACGTTGGTGTTTGAAGATATTCATCTAAGATATGATCTTAGGGTTTTCTCCCCTTTTCTTACTATCCTAAACTAGCTCTAAGTCCTAAGCCAACTCTTTTTCCTAACATCTTTTCTCCAACTAGAATGCACCAAGTTGGCACCACCAAACATGCTATTTTTAGACCCAATAATGGTATGTCTATATTGAAGTGGTAAACTCAATCTAAGAAGAGATATGATGAATTTAATACTAAATATACAATGTATCTAACATGTTCTAAGTGTGACTAAGTGGTAAACTACCTGCAACAAGTTCTCACCAAATCTGGCTAGCTAGTTATGTTTGCATTCAAACTAGATTGACCAAATCGCATTCACAATTTTACATTTTTCTCTTGAATATAATTTGGTATTTTCTTTTTCTCGAAATCATTCTCTCTTGCTTAATAATATTTCTTCTATCTAGAGTCATATAGGAGACAAAATAAAGCATCACATAATTGACATAGTAGATGATGTACAAATTGGATGTTTCATCGCCACTTTGTCAATTTCACATGATGGAATGCATAAAACATGAACCATAAAGTTGAGATGTGATTTCCACCACATTTCTCCTTCTTATATCTCTATAAAAGAGGATGAAACAAATGTGAGATCATTCACTTGAGTTAGTGCTTGCTTGGTTTCAGCATATTGCACCACATTTGAGGTGAGTGCAACACAATACAACATGTACAAGTCCCAATTGTCAACTTGCCATTGATGACTTTCACTCTCCTTTACTCAGTGGGTCTACATAAGATGACATAAATATGTCACTCTTAGTCAGGTTCCTTCTGCTCCATATTGTTACCCTCCTCTTGGTGTGATAAAGCATTTCACCATGGTCTTTCATAAATAAACCATGGCATTGAGTCATCATAATATTCTAAATCTGAAAATATAAAAGTAATCCCTCTCAATCTTGAACATATTCACGTTAAGAAAGAGATCGATAATGTGAACTCATCACAACCATAAAATTGACTTTATATAAAACATTGAACGCATCAATCGTCAACCTTCTTGTGACTAGAGAATATATCCACACATGTCCACAATTTTCATATATCATAGGCGCAATAAAGTAGTCCATCAATGTGTCTTGTCCTACATTGTGAAAAGTTAAGTGGACAAGTCAAACATATTGTGATGATCTTGAAGCAACACTTGTGGATGACATTATAAAGACAGATAAAACCATCAAGCTTACCACTTGTTACCATTGGTTTTGACACCCCAAAATTCCATCACATCATGATTAGCTCCCAAAAAACATCAAGTTTAAAAATCATGTCATTTGTAACTCTTTTGGGAATCGAATTTCCGTTGCTTGTGATTAATCATGTATTGCAATTAGATTTGACACCACATTCATTGTCAATCAATTGACTTGCACTCAACAAGTTTTTGGTTATTAAAGGAATATACAAGACAATTGCAGTTTTGCCTTCCTAGTAGACTCAAGCCAAATAGAAATTGATCCCATCCTTTCAATCTTACGCTTCTCACCATTTGCAGCAAAAAGAAGAAGGGAAGACCTAGAGAAATTGAGCTAGCCCATACAAAAACTCAAGAATTGAATCTTCATATTGAAACAAATCACAATCCACCATATAGACAAATTCAAAGAGGTTCACCTATTCAAATATCACTTTATTGGCTTTGGGTGTGACCCAATGTGTTGAACCAAGCTACATGTTGCAACTTCAATCTAGAAATCCTAACAATAAGATGAAGCCTTGTAACTAGTTACTACCCTAAAGAGGGAAAAACAATGATTGGAAATAGAATAAACAAACTATAGAATGCAAAGTTTTTTACAGTAAGTCAAACTATTGAAATTTGACTAGTTTGACAAGTTTACCAAAAATAGAAAATTAGATTTAAGTTTCAAATTGTCAAGAAAGTGAACATTGAAATTTACGTCATTACTTATTTTGGCCTAATAATGTCCAAAATAAATAGGAAAATAGACAACATGCATTTGTGTACTTGGATCCATGCATGCAAATTGTACTAAAAGCACAACCTAATCCTGAAGGCCAACTAGTAGAGGTGCATGAAAATCCAAGAATAGGCTAAAGCTAAGATTAATCAAGTGATTGCCTAAACATGAAATCGATTTTTGAGACCAAGTCTCAAGTCTGTTGTCCAATTTTGAAAGGCCCAAGAACCACATAGCATATAAATGGTAGTAGAGCGTGGAAGATCAAATCATTCTTCCACTCTTGCTCACTGGGTGATTAAGGAGTGCTTGTGGTATGCTTAAGGGTTCTTGGATTGCAATATAAAGAGAGACATTGGATCTCTTTACTTTTAAAATCCCCAAGAGGGTGTAGGATCATGTTTTGTGTTGTTTTCTTTTGCTTTTGTTATGTAACTAGAGGAATGATTTTTGCTTTGTAGACCCGTGTCTCCCTCATTCTTGCATGTAATGCTTCCTCCATCTAATCTTTTTCCACAATACGCATACACCATTAATCTGATGCTGAGAGCTTCTTTCTACTTGTCTATACATGCATCAAATATTTTATCAGAACTCCATAAAAGTTTCTAGTTTAAAAAGCTTGAAGGGTGGTACAACTTTTACGGGTGTGTTTGAACATCCATATGGAGCATAAGGTGATTGTGCCTTAAGTACCTCCATTTTGTCAAAATTTTGCTTGAGCACAATGCTCATGTTGATAAAAAGAAGTTTCTAAAAAAGTCAAGATTATCTTACTATAGCTTTTTTGTTGCTAAGAGTACAAGAGTAAAACCTAAGACACATATGCACTTTGTTGGTAGAGTAGTATTTGACCAAATACAACCTAAAACAATTTTAAAAAAATTTCAAACCTCAGTTGCACAGGTTTTGAAGTTTTTATCATTCAAGATTATGTCCTCTTGTCATGTCAATGTATATTGTACTTCTTTGCATGTGTACTTGCCTCTCATGATTCTTACTAGTGTCCAAGTCTAAGCCCTAAAATCTCAAGATTACCTAGTGCTACTTGTGTCTCTATGCAAATTCCTTGGGGGGCATCTTGGCCTCCCTATAGGTGTCACATGTGACAATTGTAGATGATTTTAATCGTGCAAGTTGTGATCTCATTCACTCTAAATCACACTAGATTCTTGGGGTTGACTAGAACTAGAGAATAGGATCAAAACTTGGCTGTATTTGTTGTCAGTGTTAGAAGCTTGCATATGAAATTGTCTTGAGATCATAAGTGCAATCATGTTTTCTTGCTTGAATGTTGGAGAAGTGAAAAAGTTTGCATGATGCTATGTTTGACTGAAACAGGTCCGATTGTGTTACGTTAGCTATAGAATATTTTGGAGGTAGCAATAGTACATTGATTACATTAGATAATAAAGAGAATGGATCATAACCTCGCATTGATACTCGTAGCTTGAATGGCAAGACGGTCAGGAAGAAGCTTTCCAGAAAGGGCAACCATGTACAACAAACCAGCCACAGTGACTGGCAGTCCAATAATCCCTATCTCAAACAGGTTCATTTTGAGATCAGGTACTTTTTTGGCAGTCATAGAAATAACAACCAGGTTTGTGCTCGCACCAATTAAGGTCAATGTGCCTCCTAAAAGCGCTGCATAGCTTAGGGGCATGAGCATCTTTGATGGTGCCATGTTGACCTAAGAGGAGGTCAAATAGATATTTCAACATGTATGCATTTTAATTTCCAAAAATGAAGGGACTAAAAAGCTGCTTTGTCTAACTGCTTTAAAAATCATGTGGAAAAATTACCAGAATATAAATAGCCTGATAAATATCAAACCCTGATTCAGTGGAATGACACATGTTGAGAATGATAAAAGAGAGAATCAACTCACAAGATTTCAAAAACTGGGCAGCAAATGCTGGATCTAATATCCGTGCAATAAAACATTCAGAAAGAACGGCATAGATAAATAAACTACTTAAACCCCTACCTTGCGAGAAAATTCCACTATGGGAGATATCATCATGGCAACTAATGGAATGTTGGCCAAAAACGCACTGAAGAATGCCACCGGCACACTGAATTTTAGTAGAACCCAGACCATACTGTTGTCACTCTTGCTGACCCTTTGGCCTGGGTTGATAACCTTGCTTTTGGTGCTAAAGAGAAACTTTGAAACATATTCCAAGCCTCCTGATTGCTCGATGCCTGCACAGCAAATAAGATATTATTGTATTAATCTAAAACAAGCTGCTACTATGAAACCTTCAAGTTGTAAGACTTGGACAAAGCAACTTAGCATAATGATTCAAACATACTCTCCTCTAACGAGTCTATAGTTGAAAATATATAGCCAACGACGAAACATGTGACGTTATTTCAGCTTCTTAGAAAAAGTAAAGTGCAGAGGCAAGCGAATTCATCGTGTTATAAACGAAATAGTTACATACTCGAATCTATGTTTGAATCGAGGAGATTCGAAAATTCGAATCTTTTCTTGAAGAGTTGAATCGAGCACAATATCAAAAGAAGAGATTCAAAGTGAAAACACAAGAATCGAGTGGCTTTAGCATAAGTGGCCATAACCTCTTATGCATTCCCTAGATTCCAAGATTTATCGCAATAAATGCTATGCTTAAAAACTTATGCTTACCAGTTTCAAATTCTGGCGAGGAGTAACATAAAGATTCAACTCTTGCATAGAATTGACAATGTTGAAAGTAATCAAATCGACATTCGGTGTAGCATTTATAACAATATCGGTTTAGTGTACGTGAAAGTATGAACAAAAGCTGGAAACAATTGGTAAAAAGCAGCTGATAGCATTATATTATCAGAATTAACGATATTAAACTTCACCCTGTCTCAAAGAGATTACAACTACAAGGCCTTTAAATTTTACTTATTTATTGTCTAACTGTAGAAATAAAGCCATCCGGACTACATGCCTTTGGCAACAATGAAGAGCACGGCAATGGAAAGCACCGCCGTATCGCCAAATCCATGAAGAGCTTCCTCTAGGGTCAATATCTTCAGCGGCAGGAACAAGATCAACGTTCCCATCATGACAAGATAAGGGGGTGCAAGTTCTGCCAGCAGAGCCAGCAGCATGAGGCCGATCAAGCAAAGAGTGAGCCATCCTTCCCATCCAACATGTACCACTTGCATTATGCAATGGCTTTCAAGGATCGATCTGCACTGCGCTTACCAACATCTCCCCTCTTCCAAACCCTAAAGGCACGCCAACTTCCGATCTTCACCATCACCATCGCCAGCAGCAGATGGAAAAGAAGGAAGCAAAGCGTCAGGAATGAATCGACTAACGGACGATCTTCGTGAAACCAAATCCTTCACGCTCCAGTGTGAATGCGTTTCTTTAGATCCTCTCTCAAAAAATTGTGAATGCGTATCTTTTCATAACCTTTTTCGATGTACTCTCCAAGTGTGAATGCACCTTTTTTGGATGGTCTTTCTTAATGAAATCTTCACTCTAGATTCAATTTTTTTTTTTTTTTTTTTTGGGGGGGGGGGGGGGGGGGGAAGTGCCCATGTGTGTGCATGGGAATACATATCATTTTTATACACTTTATAGTGCAATGGCTGGTGGGCACTGGACCCTGGCGCTTAGAGGCACGCCCCGAGCATGTGCATGCACTTTGGGCCAAGCCTGGTGGAAGGATGTCACATGGCATTGTTGCCTAGGGTTTATGTCTATGCAGGTTGTGGTGCACGTGAAAATATTTGGTGAGCACCATGAAATGTTGCCAAACTCAAATTTTGGGCTGAAGCTTAATTTCTGCAAGCACTTTGATTTTGATGAGAACCAATTATGTACTGGCACACAATCACTAGAAGGGATATCGACTTCTGGCTTTATGAACCGCTGGTTTGCTTATGCAACAAAGGCTTCTTCATTGCCAAGGTAGCTATGGGTGCCACGTCATTCTTACCTCCCGGGCACCATAAGAAAAAAAAAGTGTGGTCAGAGCCCAAATGACCCCATGCTTCTAACATACGAGAACTAGGACCCCTTCGAGGTATCATTTACGTTGCATCCACTTTTGATTCTCTCTCTCTCTCTCTCTCTCTCTCTCTCTCATGTGTCCAAATGTGATAGTCTTTCTCAAGGTAATGGTTGTTGGGGTGACGTGTTCATTGGCAACACTCAAACCATGAAGGAGGGCATTCATGGGATGTGGAGAACATGGTTCTCCACTCTAAATGCTCGCTCTTGATAGTGCTTTTTTAATGTAATGCTTGGTGGGCGTGGCGATGTAATGCGTGGAAGATGAGAACACATGCGAAGAAAATCCTCAAAGCGTCGATGCAAGGTGCCATAAGTCTCAATTGCCAGGGGAAGGAAAGCATTAGTGGGGTGCCTGTCGGAGTAGTTTTTTTTCCTTCTCTTGTGCTGCCACGCCTACTGCTTCTCCTGGTGTGAAGGCAGAGCGAGGCAATAGGTCACCACGCGTGGGATCAGCAACAACAACATTTGTCAAAGTACGAAGCCCATCCCGAGAGAGGACAATGTCAACCCACCTGCGGGAAGAGAGGGACGCAGAAGAAGGAAGGACATGAGATTTCTCTCTGAGGATATGGAATCCTCCATTTCTGGTTATAGTGGCCGCTGCATCTCTGACAACATCATGCGTAGTTGTGCGCTCACTCCCAGAAGGACAGCGGAGGAGGTGGATAGCAAGAGCATCAATAGGGTGACCACAAACACACCTGGAGAGATCCAAGAACGAAGGACGAGGTAGCCCCAAGTGAAGACGAAGAGTAGTGCTGAAGATGGCCAAAGACAACCGAAAGGAAAGAATAACAGGCCGAGCTGACAGCCAAGCCCTCGCACCAGGACCCGCACAAGAAAGAAGCTGAGCTCGATACATTATTTTCACATGATTATTAGTGGGCATCATATAGTGCGAGTCAACTACACATGCAAAGGATGTAGGGGGGGGAATCGATTGGTTGGGTGTTATGTTGTCAATAGAGTGTGCGAGTCCTTAGATCACTCTTCTTTCACCTATACAAATCATCTCGATCATCCATAACAACATTTTTCACAATTTTTGACAAAACTTCTGACACAAAATTGCACGAATTTTTTAATATGTGTGAAGAGCGCCAAGTGAAGATCCTCTAGATCTTGTTGCATGTGCCAAAAGGACTACAATGGAGTCAAACCGCCCAACCAACTGGAAGCCAAGAGTCAATCCCCAAACAACTTCTCTCCCGAGCCATGGTGACCGAATACACGAGATGAGACTATTTCAACAATTGGAAACTAGAACATAGGTGTGTAGTAGGGTGAGTTCCTATAGGTATATATAAGCCCTTGGAGCCTAGGAATATTCCATATAGGATTTCAATTCTTATCCAATTGTTTTTTTTATCTCCTTTACATGCATATATAGTCGTCAAACACCATGCCTTAGCTCCACATGTCCTAATGGGTAAGCCTGGGCCCTCAAAAGGTTATTAAGTACTTTTCGGGCATGGTCTGGAATGGCAAGGCATAACTAATAAACTCGTCCATTTTGGTGCTCTGATGCCACTGTGAAGATCACCAAGTGAAGATCCGCTAGCTCATATTGCATGTGCCAAAAGGACTATTGTGGAGCCAAACTGCCCAAACTAACTAAAAGCCGGGAGTCAATCCCCAATCAGCTTCTTCCCTGAGCCACGAACAACAAAGGAGAGGATTTCGACAATCGGAAACAAAAAATTAGGTGTGTAGTAGTTTCCTATGGGTATATATAAGTCCCTAGGGCCTAGAAATATTTCCTATAGAATCCCAATTCTCATCTTCTTTACATGCATATATTGTCATCAGAGACACCATGCACTAGCTCTACATGTCCTAATGGATAAGCTTGGGCCCTCACAAGGTTATTAATTATAGTTCTGGCATGGTCCGAAATGGCCAGGCGTAACTAATAAACTCATACACTGGAGTACCGAATATCCAAGTCAAGGATTATTTTGACTTTGAACCGGACATGGATGTAACATTATGGGTGCTGAGATATTCGTCGAAACAAGGTCGTTGAAATTCAATGGCTATAAAATGCATCGAATTCGACAAGTAACCTGATTTCAACTGTCGGAGATCATGCAAAATTGGTCATCATTAATGTCACGTGGTTGTGAGATTATAACAGCCAATGTGGCTATCATTATCTGACAACCGATGTGGCCATCAAAATCCAACCTACAATCATTGACATGTCATAGTCAATTTTCAACGACAATGTGTTAAAATTTTTGTTGAATTTTGATGGATCTACACATTTCAAACAAACAAAACCAAAATCATTTAAGGGTGCTTGGACAAATCAATATCCATGCCAAAAACATTAATATGTCGGACTCCGAGGGACTATTTTATAGTTGAAAAAAACAAACCCAAAAAAATAGCTCATTAGTTTCACTAATGAACTACATTTTTGGAGTGATATTTGCAACAATTTGCCTTCCTCAACCTATGGATTTGCATTTTTCAACTTATGATTTGGATTGAAGATTGACAAAGTGATTAAAGATTGAAGGTGACATAAGTGTCAAAAGGAGGTTCATTTAAAACCTAATTTATGCATTTATGGTAAACGACATTATGCATTCTTTACAACTAAATTAAGTATGCATTCTTTACAACTACATTAAGGACTTTTGGACTCTATATTATGCGTTCTTGGAGATTTGAAAAGTACAAGCTTGAATTTTTTAACATTTATTATACATATCAAATTTGAAAACTACATAATGCATTTGTGTTGCATCTCAAAATTTGAAAATGCATTTTACATAGCGAAGCACAAGAAATTTTTTTGAAATACAATACATTACTCATGTCAGAATCCATATCATTTTGATGTATGTTTCACAAAATTGTTGCATTTGTAGTCTCTTTAAAATTACATAATAGCTAATTATAATCTAATCTTTTTATGGTTGGAATGGTCTGCAATGTCAACTCGACATCCGCTTTGCATGAGGTTTAGAATATAAATTAAACACATTGTTTATACGTGTGATATATAATCAGCTTATATATTGCAAAACAACTTACTCATGGAGGGTAGCCCCCAATGGTCAGCTTATCCATTATCCATCATACAACTCTCTAAATGCAAAGTCATCCTCCTCTTTAATGGGGTGTCCCCATAGTCTGCCATCTATCACATACAATTTAGTGTTTGATAATATGTCATATTGGAAAAACAAAAACTTGAACACAACAAAGATGCAAATATCATCACAATTTAAATGACTATCTAATATTTGAAAGATTTAAATGTCATCACAATTTGAATGATCTATCTTGAAAGACAAGATATCAAAATTTAGATGAAATTACCATGATTTCTTGCCAGTTGTTCCTCTTGAACTAGCCCGCAGTCCTATTGAAGCATTCTCACATTGATATTAGCTCTGAGAGAACTCTACGAAGATTAGTTCCCCATATTCAAGCCCTACAAAGGCCGGTTCTAATTTTGAGCAGTTTCCATTGAAAAATTGGACCTCTACTAGAAAAATCTCAATATATTTTCATCAACCTTCACATCATTTTGAGAATTTCTTATATAGTGCCAGGGTTCTTGTCAGTCCTTCAAAGACTAATTTTATCCGAATAGTTTATGCAAGGGTTAATTTTCTGAAAATACCAATTTTAGGTGATTAAGACCCTTGCTAAGGTAAAAAATAACATTACCTCTCATTGACCTTTTCAAAGCTATATTACATCATTTCCAGTCTCTAGTTAATCATGTGAAGGTTACTTTCCAAATAATGTCTCTGCAAAGGTTTTTAGTACTTCTAAAATATTTATGTACTAAAAGAATCTTTGTAGACATTAAAAACAAGAGTTTTGTTTCATATGAATCTTCACCAGTTTTTCCAAAAATCATGTATTCCAGTCTAGATTCACTAGAAGTCTGATGCCTATGGAGAGAGGAGACCGATTCCACTGAGAAAAAGAGAAAGCAATCACAGCCAAAGAGGGCAAGAGCAGACGTGAGGTCCTTGACTTGATCACCCAATTCCCCTCCTCACACGAAGAATGTCGCTGGCACATCGGCCGCTGTAGCCACAGAAAGTGCCCCGACCACCCCAGATTATGTTAGCTTGAGTTCTGCTTTCGAACATGCAGCTCGTCAAAAAAATTGGCTTGAGTTTTATCACGAACTTGTTTTCTTTCTTTCTTTGTCTAGGTACTAATGGTTTAGCTTGAAATTGCTTCTTGGATACCACCATTGTGGAATCATAGACTTTCGCAATCTGTACAACATCATCAAAAGTCTGAAGAATATCTTCTTATATTCACTTAGATAATCTACTAGAAAATCTAGGATGAACTACCAAAGAGCTAGTTTTGAATCGAATTAGGAAACTCGATTTCATCAATCCATAAACTCTTGAAAAGAAGAATCCAAACTCTTCATCCCCATTTTATAATTAATAAATTTTCAATATTAGTTTGAATCGTTACAACCACAAATGATTTTTTGAAGATTTTCATCAATTATCCCCATGTAGTGAATTTTGATTGCAAATCATGCCACCAAGACGAAGCCTTACCACAGAAAAATAGAACAACACTCTCGATCTTTTTCTCTTCAAGAACTCCGTATAGACTAAAGTAATTGGTCCACTTAGTCAATCAATCATCTACCACCTCCAACTTCTCCTCATTCTTCTCCCTCGAATATGGTTCATGCTGAAACTCCAAATTCGACTAGGATAAGGCCTTGATTTGATTTAGCAGAACTTCCATCTACTAGTCCCTCAAAGTATTTCAATTGTTCATTTAATTAAGTGCTACACTCAACTGCTGGCAAATCTGTAAGTAGGTCGGCATAGAAACTGTTCCCTCAAGACTTGTGTTATCCTCAGCCATTATTGATCATAGTAAACAAGAAATTGCTTTAATTAGTTGACAAATCCTGAAATCCTCAATCAAAAGTGAATAATAATTGTGACCTAATAAAATTGATTGTTTACATCTCATGAGGTCATTCACTATACAAGCCAATTTCATTTTAATTAATAATTGACAAATTTTGGGAATATCTAAACAATTACAGTACTTTAAAAAATTTAAGTAACTGAGAGTTTTGAATTCTGTTCAATAAACTATGAAAATCTATCCACAATGACTTACAAAAAAATCGACCTTTTTATATAAACTGTCGAATTGAACTGAAATATTATTTTTGAAATGCTTTTCACCAAACTGTATTCATGCATGCAACTATACCAACCAAACTATTGTAACACTTAAGACCATATTCCCAGAAATGCAAAGGGACTAGAAATGACTTTTCCATAGAGGACATGCACACTACTACATAATTTTCCAGCATACAATTAGAATATTTCAAAAAATTTGCAGATTTTGAGCTAACAATTGTCAAACTTCCGACGATCATAACTTTGGCTACAGAGTAGCAAATTGGATGTTGGGCAAGTGGGTCTTGTGCTCCTCTTTTGATGTGATGTAAAGTATACATATTGTACACAATTCATAATTATACGAGGGTGCACTTTTACAAGATATCTTCAAAAACCACATATCAGCTTCATGTGAAGAAATCAACTAGTTTTATCATTTGTTATTTTGCATATTAAGGCCAACTGTACATAACAACTTAGAGATAGTTAAAAATAGTATCCTTACAATTTTTAACAAGTATGTAGGTGGATTAGGTCGGATTTGGACCTACTCTAATTGGTTAGAAGAGATACATTGAATCTAGTCAAGTTATCTTGGTTTTTGGCAAGTACCTAAAAACTTCTATAGGTTGATAAGCTTATAGTATGTTTACTATTTTTAACAAGTATATAAGTGGCTCAGGTCGGATTTGTACCTACTCTAATTGGTTAAAAGAGATACCTTGAATCTAGTCAAGTTATCTAGGTTTTTGGCAAGTACCTAGAAACTTCTATAAGCTGATAAGCTTAGGCAAGATGATCTAAATGGTCAATAGGCTGTTATAAATAGGCATACAAGTGTGGGAAAAATTGATCTCTCTCATTCATTCTTATGGAAGATATCTCTTTTGGTTTCTACATCATCTCTTGCATGTTGGTGGTGATATAGTGATCTTTTGTGTAGAATGTTATTTTTCTTATGTATGTGGACACACATGTGAGTACTGCTATTGTACGACTGTTGTATGAATAGGGACAATAGGATATCATATTTAAGTGTTTATAAGTTTTTATTGAGTTTTCATCTTCTATGTGTAGTTGATGCATGATTTCTACATTTGTAATGAAGCCAAATGTGCTCTCTAAATTAGCTAAAGATCAAACCACATGATTAGGTCATTTGGATCTGATCTTTTCACACTTCACATGCCATAAAATAGAGTTTATAAGCATTCTGGGGGGGGGGGGGGGGGGGGTTTCATTAGAGAGTAGTAGAAGCTTCCATCAGGTCCATCAATGATCAATAGGCTCATATCCATCAAATATAGATTTTAGGACTCCTACTTGGGTGAATTGTTGCGGCCTCCAAGTACCAAATTGGGTGTATGAGAGATTGAATCCAAGGCAATTCCATGTTTATTTCAAATTGTATATAGGTTCATAAGCTTTAGGTATTGTATAAAAAGTTATTCATATATTAAAAACATAAAAAATACACTAATTTTTGAGGTTTTGGGACTCTTAACAGTAACAATTGCCTACCAAACATGTTAAGAACCTCTTGATAGTTTCATTTCAACTCTGAAAATGTGCATGCAAATTTTTATGCAGAGATATTGAGTCCAACTCTCAAAAAACTGAAAAAACTTTAGAAAAGCCTTGTTTAGAAAAAAAAAAAACATCTCAGCATATGCTATGGAGGCAGCCACTCTACCAATATTCTAGAAGGATACACAGATGCAGATTGGGTAGGGGACGCTGATACTAGAAGAACGACTTTTGGATTTGTAATTTTATACAATCAAGGCCCAATCTCCTAGAATAGCTGAAAGCAGACCTCAGTAGCATTATCGTCAACTGAATCAGAATACATTGAATGCTTCTAAGGAGACAATTTGGTTGAGGCACCTGCTAGCAAAAATCGACCTTGGACAGTCACATCCAACAACCATTTTCTGTGACAATCTCTCAATCCGAGATTTCATTCATGAAGCAAGCATACCAAAATCAGGTATCACCATTTAAGAGAGAAAGTGAAAAGCAAGGAGGTATCATTAGTCTACTACAGGACATAAAAAATGGCAGCAGATTACTTGACAAAGGCCCTATCAAATGAGTGTTGGAAATTAAGCCCACAGTTGTCTCCTTGGTGAATGACTAATTTCTATTTCATAATTCTTCCTGCATGTTTATTGATCATTGATCTAGGGTCAGGTGAAACCAACTTTGGCTCTACGTATGCTCATCTGATACCTACAGGAATCACATACTTAGGCAGCCAATTTATTTGAACAACGTTTACAACGGGCTTCCGGCTGATCTCTAGCAAAGGGTAACCAATCTTGTCATAATTTCAAAGTTCAGATGTCAAGTTTAATAACTTGAAGTCATTGAAGACTTGGCCATCTTCAACGACTTCCACAAAACTTGCATTTAGAACAAGTATGCAGAAATACATTACTTTTTCAACAGTCTGCAGAAAGACACTATGTTTTCAACAGCTTCAGCTTTTTGCATTTCCCCGAAATGCGACACTTGTATAGTTCAAAAGCTTAACTGCTTTTAACACACCTTCGGGTCTTTGCGAAAAATGCGAAGAGAGAGAAAATTTTTGAAGGTCATCTATTTTCATGTGTTAAGTTGTTCTAAAGACATCGTCCTTTTTAGAACACCTTCGGCAACGTCCGCAGATCCTCACGAACTCGGACAGTTCTTGAGAGGTATGCACCTCAGTCATTCTGGACTTCATCAGAAGAACCAGAGAGCCTAGCCGAAGCAATTAAGTCCAAGGATGTTGTGAAGTGGCAAGAAGCTACAAAAAGCGAGTATAATTCACTTTTGACGAATCAGACCTAGACGCTGGTCGACTTCCCCACTCACAAGAGAGTTATCGACAACAAGTGGATCTTCAAGAAGAAGATCAACTCTGATGGTTCCATTGCAAAACGGAAAGCACAATTGGTGGCTAAAGGATTCACTCAAGTCCAAGGAGTGGATTATCAAGAAATTTTCAGTTCTGTCATCAAGATGCAGTCAATCAGGACTATGATTGCGTTAGCAGCCGCAGAAGACCTCGAAATGCACCAAATGGATGTCAAGACAACATTTCTCAACGACAATGTCGAAGATGAGCTATATACCTTCCATTGGAAGGATTCAAAGTCAAAGGCCAAGAGTAGAAAGTGTGCAAGCTGCACAAAGCAATCTACACTCTGAAACAAGCCGCAAGAGCATGGGTCGATAGAATCAACTCTTATCTCATTCAATTAGGATTTGCAAACAATCCAGCTGACTCTAATGTTTATTCAAAGCATATAGGTACCAATTCAGTTCACATAGCTCTTTACGTAGATGATGCATTTATTCTGTCAACGATACTTCTCTACTGCAAACTACTAAGAGCGATCTGTCAAAGGAATTTGACATGACTGATTTAGGAGCTGTCCATTCTTTGCTAGGAATTCAAATTACTAGAAATAGACTTCAGAAGAAGATCTATCTTAGCCAGCAGACATATCTAAAAGGCATTTTAGAAAAGTTTCATATGTCCGATTGCAAACCAATTGATACTCCAATGGATCAAAGTATAGTATTGAGTAAACCTTCTTGTGCTGAGATTGATAGTGAAGTACTCGACTTAGCGAAGTACCCTTATCATTCACTAATCGGATCTCTAATGTATGCAATGATGTGTACTAGACCAGATTTAGCATACAGTGTTAGCACGTTAAGTCAATTCATGTCTAATCATAGGATCTCTTGTTGGAGGGTTTGCGGATCCCAAGGCAACCCTAACCCTAGTTAATAAGTGAGAGGGATTTGGCACCCTGCGTGTGTAAGTCCAACCCAATGATCACATAGTTATTTGATTAGTTAAATGTTTATAAAAGGACTTTAGGCCTTTTTGCGGGACTTTTAATGTCGCAGGGCCTAAATGTCAAGTTAGTGAATAAAGTTGGGTTTCCCTCCAATTTTGATGGTTCCCACACTTTTTTAAATTTGAATAAAAAGAGAGGCAAGATTGGACCAATAGGATTCAAAGGCCAGGGTCCTCCTCTCTACTATAAAAAGGGACCAACTCGAGTTGCTCCTCATGTTCATTTCCTCATTTCAATAAAGCAGATTGGTTCTCTTTATAAATGGATTGATGAATGTCCTTGCTCTTCCTCTCTTCTCCTCCATTTCTCATGCTTTCTTTGGATTTTGCTAATTGTTGGATCTGATCATTATTGGGATTGCTATTTCTTATGCTTTTTGTGAGAGACAAAGGGAGAGAGAGAAGAGTAAGTTTCTATCATTGTTGTTGATTTAGGGTTAATGGAAGTAGGGTTAA
Organism: Diphasiastrum complanatum; assembly: GCA_029204225.1. Taxonomy (NCBI): domain Eukaryota; kingdom Viridiplantae; phylum Streptophyta; class Lycopodiopsida; order Lycopodiales; family Lycopodiaceae; genus Diphasiastrum; species Diphasiastrum complanatum. The sequence goes on along the minus strand of CM055097.1, from coordinate 23,747,264 downwards.
TGGATGTAGTGTTAATGCTTAGTGTTAATGGATGTTAGTGTTAGATCCTCCATTCAAATATGAACTATACTATCGCTCTCATGGGAACGAACCTACGCGTGACAACTAACTACGTCTCTTTGATGCTAGATTGACTAGATCTTGGATTCAGGAGCTTCCTAAGCCAATTTGTAATGAAACTTGTTTTTTTCTTTTAAATTTACCTTAGTGTCTATGGATCTCACAAGGAAAGAAACCCACTACAATTTTGGCACCGTTGCCGGAGAGCTTCGCCAATTTTTTAGTTTGCAGCATGTTTGGTTGATGGTTAGCTTGCATTAGGCATCTTGTCATGGCAAGCTAGGGTTAGCTTTGCATTATGGATGTGATTTGTGAGAGTTGTCCAAAAACGTTCAAAAAATGAGTGGTGACTGTATTTTTTTGTTTTTTTTAATTTTTTTTCTCTTTTTTATTCAATTTCCGCCCTATTTTTTGTTTCCAATAATTCAATTTGAATAGGTACAGTTGTAGAGCATTAAAAGGGCTTTCTATCCATATAATTTTTTTTTGGATTCCGTTCAGTATTGGCAAGTTACAAATTTTCGAAGTTGGCAACAAAATTCTGTAAACTTGTCAAAAACCAGAAACTTCCAGATTCGTTTTTTTTTTTCTGCCCTATTTGATTCATTTTTCGCCCAACCTTCGGTTCTCTATAATTCCATCTGAATAGCTAGAGTTGTAGAGCATTGAAAGGGCTTTCTGGAGATATAATTTTTTTCTCATTTCGTTACATATTGAGGAAGTTACAAGTTTTTGAAAATGTCAAAAAAAAAAAAAAATTCTGCAGTTACCTTGTCGTTAGCTTCAACAATGTCATTGCTAGCAGGTGCACCTATCTACAAGGATCAACATCAACAAGCATTATCTTGGGATCTTTTTTTGGATGGTGTCGACTACCCATTTGTCAATGCACAAGGTTATCATGAATGGCCACCGGACCCATATGGCTATTCAAGCGTCGAGGTTGGTGTCGTGGGACTGCCACCAGTTTTGGTGGGAGATACTGTTGGAGGGTTTGCGGAGCCCCTAATCCTAGTTAATAAGTGAGAGGGATTTGGCACCCTGTGTGTGTAAGTCTAACCCAATGATCACATAGTTATTTGATTAGTTAAATGTTAATAAAAGGACTTTAGGCCTTTTTGCGGGACTTTTAATGTCGCAGGGCCTAAATGTCAAGTTAGTGAATAAAGTTGGGTTTCACTTCAGTTTTGATGGTTCCCACACTTTTTTAAATTTGAATAAAAAGAGAGGCAAGATTGGACCAATAGGATTCAAAGGCTAGGGTCCTCCTCTCTACTATAAAAAGGGACCAACTCGAGTTGCTCCTCATGTTCATTTCCTCATTTCAATAAAGCAAATTGGTTCTCTTTAGAAATGGATTGATGAATGTCCTTGCTCTTCCTCTCTTCTCCTCCATTTCTCATGCTTTCTTTGGATTTTGCTAATTGTTGGATCTGATCATTATTGGGATTGCTATTTCTTATGCTTTTTGTGAGAGACAAAGGGAGAGAGAGAAGAGTAAGTTTCTATCATTGTCGTTGATTTAGGGTTAATGGAAGTAGGGTTAATGGATGTAGTGTTAATGCTTAGTGTTAATGGATGTTAGTGTTAGATCCTCCATTCATGTTGAAATCTGAACTATACTATCGCTCTCATGGGAACGTACCTACGCGTGACAACTAACTCCGTCTCTTTGATGCTAGATTGACTAGATCTTGGATTCAGGTTAGGCAAGGAAAGAAACCCACTACAGAGTGATCTATCAAAGGAATTTGACATGACTGATTTAAGAGCTGTCCATTCTTTGCTAGGAATTCAAATTACTAGAAATAGACTTCAGAAGAAGATCTATCTTAGCCAACAGACATATCTAAAAGACATTTTAAAAAAGTTTCATATGTTCGATTGAATTGATACTCCAATGGATCCAAGTATAGTATTGACTAAACTTTCTTGTGCTGAGAGTGATAGTGAAATACTCGACTTAGCGAAGTACCCTTATCATTCACTAATCGGATCTCTAATGTATGCAATGATGTGTACTAGACCAGATTTAGCATACACTGTTAGCACGTTAAGTCAATTTATGTCTAATCCTAGGATCTCTTATTGGAAAGCATTAAAGAGAGTGATGAGATATGTTCATGGAAGTTTAGATCACATCTTATGTTACGATGGAAATGTTATCGACTCACTCGTCCTGCGAGGCTACTCCGACTCAGGAGGAATAGTCTCTACCAGAAATCTACTTGCGGAATCTGTTTCTATCTGGAAGAGGGACCGATTTCGTGGAACTCAAGAAAGCAGAAATCAGTTGCGCTTTCTTCGACAAAGGCAGAGTACATCGCAATATGTCAAGCTTCAAAAGAAAATGTATGGATCAGATTATTACTTCACGACTTACATCACACTTAGTTTAATGCTACCACCATTCTGTGTGACAACTTGAGCTGTATTTCAATATCACTAAATCCCAGATTTCATGGCAAATCCAAGCAGATAAAAATCTAGTATCATTTCATTCGAGAGAAACTTTTCTCAGGACAAGTGATCCTTCAATACTGCTCCACAACAGAAATGGTCGCAGACATCTTCACCAAAGCGCTTCCCAGGATCAAGCACCAAAAATTTTTCAACAAGCTGAACCTGACGAAGAAACCAAGGCACCAACCGTGACCTTAAGAGGGACTGTTGGAAATTAAGCCCATAGTTGTCTCCTTGGTGAATGACTAATTTCTATTTCATAATTCTTCTTGCATGTTTATTGATCGTTGATCTAGGGTCAGGTGAAACCAACTTTGGTTCTACGTCTGCTCATCTGATACCTGCAGGAATCACAAACTTAGGCAGCCAATTTATTTGAAGAACGTTTACAATGGGCTTCCGGCTGATCTTCATCAAAGGGTAACCAATCCTGTCATAATTTCAAAGTTCAGATGTCAAGTTTAATAACTTGAAGTCATTGAAGACTTGGCCATCTTCAACGACTTCCACAATACTTGCATTTAGAACAAGACTGCAGAAATACATTACTTTTTCAATAGTTTGCAGAAATACACTATGTTTTCAACAGCTTCGGCTTTTTGCATTTTCCCGAAATGCGACACTTGCATAGTTCAAAAGCTTAACTGTTTTTAACACACCTTCGGTACTTTGCAAAAAATGCGAAGAGAGAGAAAATTCTTGAAGGTCATCTATTTTCATGCGTTAAGCTGTTCTAACGACATCGTCCTTTTAAGGGCACCTTCGGCTTCTTGCAAAAAAATGTGAAGAGAGAGAAAATCCCGAAGGTCGTCTCAAATAAACAAGTAACGTTCCAGCGACGTCCTCATCTGCGTCAATGATGCTAAATTATTGACCGTATATTACTGTGTACAGTTGTCACAAAAGCCATATACTTCCAAGTACAACGGCTTTCCTAATTAGGTGACAAGCATTCAATGTAATTAATACACGGATGAAGTCTATAAATAGATCATCCAAGCACAGATTACGGGTTGCTCTGTCCATGAGACACATTTTTGAGTCTCTCAATTATGCTGTCATTTTTTGTTGTAATTGCTATTTTGTATTGTGCTTCAGTGTAATATAACAGCAGCTTGCTTTTATCTGTGGACAACGTAGATGAATGCATGTTCTGATTAAATGCAACTTTCAATGTTGTTTGATCGCGCTTGTTTACTCACTCTGATCAGAACACGGACGTCTACTCAGTTTCTGATCAGACGATGGCCGTCTTTGACGCCTGAGAAACTCGCGATATCATATTGCTCTTCCATTTATTTCAGAACTATACTTCACATTGAATCTAATTTTAGTAGCACCACACACAGACGATCTCTAATCTCTTCGGTGGACCGTACTCTTATTTTAGAATATGAATTAATTTTTAAGATCCTGTTGGACAATTAGACACTTGAAGCTGTGATTACATTTATCATAAGCTATCTATTAGACTGTTTTTGCACCTAGTAGCCGATTAGAACGGGAGAGCTGTTCCGCAATATCCCTGCTATCTTCTCCGTTCGTGTTCTTTTATCTCTCTTGCCCCATCATGGAGCATCATCTCATATTCAATGACATGTTAAATTTGAAGATCAAAATTTTTCGGGATCCACATTAAGGGGGAGTGTTGGATTTCAATGCTCAGTCTTAAATCCTTTTATTAATGAGCATTCTGAAAAAGTGATAAAAATCACGTTCGATCTTATAGTAATTAACTTTGAAATCATTAGTACTACAATGATTATGAAGCCAACATTTAAGCATTGAATTATCAAACAAATAGTTAGTCGCGAAGAATTACAGAAACACATACATTTTGAGACGAAGCTGAACGCAATAAGAAGATAGTATTGATTGAGTATGAAAGCAAAACATATGTAAATGAGTACAACAAGTTGCGGATTGAAGCCACGTACTCTAAGCTATTTCTAAATGACTAAATAAAAGTTTGAATTAAGTGCAACTATTGATATCTCATTTTCTTAATATTTCGGATAGCCCCACACTTTGGCAGTCATTTTCTTAACATTTGAGGCACTTTGAAAAATGCAAAAAATGTGACACTGCATTTTTACTCGCAATCCTTGATAGACCAAAAATGCAAAAAAGGTGACATTGCATTTTTACTCAAAATTTCTGATAGGCGAAAAATGTGAAAAACACGACACTGTATTTTTACTTGCAATTTTTTATAGTGTCGCTTTAAGAGAAAATTGACTGTAACAAAAAGACAATAGTGTTGGGTTTTGTAGTGAGAGACAATTCCCAACATTGTTGTCAAACTCCGTGTATTTCTGCAGGTTGTGTAAAAACACTTGTAATTCTACAGACTGTGTAAAACATGGAAAAGTTTGCAGAACTGGATAAACAGTTGGATGAAGATTAAAAATTGATTAGTTGATTAGTAGGAAGGAGAATAATCCGACACTCCCCCTTAATCTGAATCCATGAATGCCTTGATGTGATTATCACAGAATAATAATGTCGAAGCATATTGATTATGACTGATATCTGAAAGTAAGTTTCTCAACCAAACGCGAGCTTAAGAATGTATCCATTACCGTGGCTAACAAGACCATGCAAGTGGACTTTTACGTCATGAGGATGTACGCCGAGAACCGGAGGTACTCTATACTACTAGGACGACCATGGCTCAGGCTTAGCAACTGCACAGCTGACATCCCCGCAGGAGTATTGATGTTTGGAAGGGGTAGAGAACGTACCATAATCGACGGCTATCCCGAGGTGCCTCAGTCAGAGAGAGTACCCATACCTTCGTCTGAGTGGGAGGAGGTCACGAGTAGTGAGGACGATGGTGAGTCAACTACGAGTGAAGATGAACCAGACCTGAGATCAGTACTGGACATAGAGTGGAACACTCCAGAAGAGCGGCCTCCCAAAGTTCGAGACACCGATATTTGCTTGATAAACCTAGGAATCCTAGAAGAGCCCAAGAACATCAAAATAGGTGCTTCCCCAGGCATTGGAGAAAAAGAAGAATACGAACGGCTGTGTAAAAAGTACCAGCATATTTTTGCCTGGGACTTCTCAGATTTGAAGGGAATTCCACCCGATCTAGTGACTCATACAATACCACTGAAGGAGGGAGCCAAACCTATATGACAAGAACAACATCGGCTACCCTACCACCTAAAGGAAGGAGTATACAGTGAACTCGAGAGACTTCGAAATGTTGGACTGATATTTCCGGTAGAGAACACCGAGTGGTGCTCCCCAATAGTATCTCGCACCAAGAAAAACTCTACACGCATTCGTGTATGTGTGGATTATAAGTGGTTGAACAAACAGACTAAGAAGGACTACTACCCATTGTCGTTCATAGACCAAGTCCTTGAAGAAATGGCGGGAAGAGACCAATACTCTTTCATGGACTGTTTCACAGGCTATAATCAGGTAGCCATAGCAGAAGAGGATAAATTGAAGACCACCTTCACAAACACGTTTGGGATTTTCACTTACCACGTCATGCCCTTTGGGTTGACTAATGCCCCTGGAACCTATCAGAGGTTTATGAACAAGCACTTCAAGGATATCTCAGACGAAAAACCTCAAATTTTTTATAGATGACCTCTGTGGGGCAACCACTATTACAGAACATCCCACCATGCTAGAGAAGTATTTTTAGAAGTGCGCAGTAACCTGTATAGCCTTGAATGCTAACAAGTGCCTATTCGGAGTTCCTTACGGGGTACTGTTAGGACATGTCATTAGCAAGTACGACATGACAACTGATCCAGAAAAAATAGCTATGCTCCTAGCCATGATGGCACCAACTACGGTGTCCCAACTTCAGACCTTCTTAGGCTCGAGCGGTTATTACAAAAGATATGTGATGGCCTATGCACGCGTACTTACCAGATGACTGGCTTATTGAAAACCAACATGGAGTGGACCTGGGACGAGGCATGTGAGAAGACTTTTCAGGAATTAAAAGTAGCTTTGGTTAACGCTCCAATATTGAAACCACCTATGTATGACATGGAGTTCTTCGTTTTCACAAGCACCACGAACACGTGCATAAACTGTTGCCTGGCCCAGATTTGGGACAAAAAATATCACCCTATTATTTTTATAGGGAGAAAACTGAACAAAGCCGAACTTAATTATAGTAAGGCTGAGAAAATTTGTTTGGGGATAGCTTACGCTGCCGCCAAACTAAGGCATTACCTATTGCATCGGAAAGTGACTTTCTTTACCAAGAGTACTGTAGTCACCTAGATGATGAATAAACTAGAACCTCCTAAGTGCTTAATGAAGTGGATAATCTCCCTTCAGAAGTTTGACTACACCCTCCAAAGCAAGCCGCCTAAACTGTAGGGGTTAAACGATTGTATTTGCGAGCTGGGAGGGGTTACTGAAATAGACGATGAGTGGGAGACTGATCACTTAAGAGAAATTTTGAGGGTAGACGTTGACACAATTCCTGAGTGGTATACAGTTTTAGCAACCTAACTATCCACACTAGAGACACCCAGTAGTATGACGATTCCAGAAAAATGAAAGCTACGGCTACAAGCCCTAAAGTTTGCCTTAATAGGGGGCACATTGTACAGACGAGGTATAGAAGGGTTGTATCGAAGATGCGTCACTGATGAAGAAGCCAAATTTATACTAGAGGAGTGTCGCGATTTTGCCTATGGGGGCCACTTTGCCGGCCAACTCACAGGGCAGAAAATTCTGAGGGCGGGTTACTGGTGGCTGACACTGTTCCAAGATGCTCATTTACATGCCCGGAACTGCGACACCTGTCAACGAGTTGACAAGACGGATAATAGGGTGCGATCGTTAGTTCCAATACAAGCCTGTCTCCCCTTTGAAAAATGGGGCATCGACTTCGTTGGCCCATTACACCCAGCTTCATCTAGCCGGAAACATTATATCATAGTGGCCAGTGACAATTTCACAAAGTGGGCCGAGGCACGGGTTGTGGCCAAAGACAATGCAAAAGAAACCGCCTGGTTCTTACTAGAATAGGTGATAGGCCGGTTCAATACACCCAGAGAACTCATCTCTGACAGGGGTACCCATTTCCTAAACAAAACCATCAAAGCCTTGACCGATCAGTTGACGATCAAGCACCAGAAAAGCACACCCTACCACCCGCAAGCCAACGGTCAAGCTGAAAGCACGAACAAACAACTAATGGGTATTCTAAGGAAAACCGTATCAGACCGACAGAGGGATTGGGACAAAAAACTGTACTCGGCATTGTAGGCATATAATGCCACCTATAAGACCAGTACCAACCACACGTCCTATTTTCTAGTGTATGGCCAAGAATGTGTACTGCTAATAGAAATAGAGCTCCCATCCTTGCGGTTTGCCATGAAGCACGACCTAGGAGAGAAAGAATCAATACAGCACCGACTGGACACTTTACAGGACTTGGACGAGCCACGAATAGTTGCCCTAAATTACCAAGAAATATGATAGGAACATGCACGATTACCAGTTCAGACAGGGACAGTTAGTGTTGTTCTACGATGCTAGACACGAGCTGATGCCTCAAAAGTTGGGGTCACGCTGGAACGGTCCGTATCTAACAGTGAAGCTGTATGAAAATAACATGGTTAAGCTAGCCAAGTTGAATGGTAAAAATTTTAAGCACCGAACCAACATAAACAAGATAAAAACTTACCATAGTTAAAGAGAAGCCGAAGTCACCTGTACAGTATGTAACACCTTTTCCTGTTCACCTTTTCAGGTATCGGAGTGAACGACCTAGAAGCATCACGAATACTGTAAACACTCAAAGAATCAAAAGTAGCCCTAGTGATCCTGTACATATACGCTGAATGGAAGGGTGCAAAAAGCCCATACAAAAATTCATAAAATCAAGAAAAATATAAAAAGATTATTATTGTGATATGGAACTCACCCAGGAACTTGGGATGTATACGTTGAAGGTAGACGGAGCCTGCAGACATTCGAATAGAGAAGGTGCCATAGGAGCAGTATTGCAGAATCCCAATGGGACTGAACTAGCCAGTATAGGAGTCCTATTAGGAAAAGGATTCACGAACAACACTGCCAAATACAAAGCCCTTCTAATCGGTCTACAAATGACCATGCGAATTGCGCAAACTATAGGCAACCTCCGAATTATGGGAGATTCACAACTCCTAATACGAGGTATGACCGGCGTATACCAACTCAAAAGCAAGACCTTACAGGCCTATGCAATTGCCATAAACGAATACACTAGAGAGTTTTCCCACATCAAATGGATGCATATTCCACGAGCACAGAACCAATGTGCTGATAGTCTAGCTGCGATAGCCTACGACCATGATCATTACTGGCAATGTGAGCCAGGTAGGGTAGTCATTTCACCCATAACCATTGCTGCGGAGCTATGGACAGTCCTAAAACCAAGCATGGTATGGAGTTTGGTGGATCAGAAGTCTGATAAACCAAGTAGGTCTAGAGAATCCCCAACTCCTAGTCCAATTACATCAGCTAATGAGCCATGAACTATCTAGAACTTGTTTTAGGTCACACCATAGTAGCATAACCAGTGGGTTAATGCACACGACCTAAGTACATAGTAAAACCCCTACCCTAGCACGAACCTGATAGATATACGGAGGGGGAGAGGGGTGTGAAGTTTAAAAGATTTTTGTACATTCAACACATTGTATATTCATGTACATAAATGCTAAAACACAGGTGATAGGAATTCACTGCTGGAAAGAGTATGGAAGACCCACAGAGCAGTAATCAGCCAGACCAACGCCATAAAAAACTGATGAGGTTCGTACTGAAGGAAGGACAGAGGACCGACATAGAAATCTAACGTCTGAAAGAAGAATTGAAGAAACAAAAGAACCTATGAATCAAAGCCACTAACAAGCTGGTTAGCACCAATAAGGAGCGAGATAACTGGAAGCAAAAGTACAATGACCTCAAGGAGGCTAGTAAAAGACGACAGATAAGCCATAGGGAGGAGTATAAAGGGCAAGAAAAGATCCTAGCCAACACCAAGGTGGAACTAGCTGCAACCGAAACTACTGTAGCCATGCTAGCTAGGCAGTTACATGAGTATCAAAGAAAAGAAACTGCAAGAGGACCAATCAGGCCTTAGAGTTCCCGCAACCCTTTACCCCCTTACCCTGTGCACCGCAAGAAAATTTTGTCGGACAGTCTGTTCTACAAAAATTTCGATGCTTACAGCTTATATCTACCGCCCATGGAGTTTTCGCTAGATATCCAAGTTTTCGAGCTACGATCATCCATGAGTTCCGCCCTTAGATTCACATGGCCACTCATCCTAGGTAGTTTTGAAAACTACAAAGATTCCTGCGAGAGCTTATGTAGGTTCTCAGTTGTTGCTGCGCACCAGAAAGATGATATCATTAGATTGGCCGACCACTATGCCTACTGCCTGTAGAATTGGTTACTACAACCTTGGGGCACTAAGACTAAACCCACCAGGATTCACCTTACCAAATGGTGGTACAACCCCAATGAGTCCACGGAGTCAGGAGCGGACCTAGCATTGTACCTGCGGATGCGTGACAGAACTTCCAAGGAACGCAAAACCCTAAATGAGATGTTTTATTTTAAGTTCCTGGAAGGTTATGATCCAGCCCTTGTGGATGTGGCAGAAGTGGACCCCAATTACACCGGGGAGTTGAAAAACCAATGGACAAAAATGTGCAGGAATGCACTGTAACCACCCACCTCACTATTATGCATCATACACTAGACACGGTATGGTGAGCATCTGTTGCAAGTCTCAGTTTTCTATGCATACATATTTATTGCATCTCAACTCTGAGCTGCATTTGGGCATTTGCTAACTTCTATGGGCATAAATGACTGTATAGATGCATAGTTGAGGGGGGGTTGAGAGAGGAAAAAGTGGGAACAAAAATAGTGCAGTGGGGTGGGGAGTGACTCCATCGCCCAATGGGTAAGGCATAGAAGAAAAATATATAAAAGAAAAACAGAAAAAGAAAGAGAAAGAAAGACTGAGAGAAAAGTAAGAGAAAAAAGAGAAAAAAGAAAAAGACTTCAACTGTATGTGTCAGATCTCGAACCAATTTGTGAGGATGAGTGACGCCTCGCACATCCATAAGAGGTGAGGACGATTTTCCTAATTGATTCCATAGACTAGCGGAAAACCAGTACTTCCTACTATCTTGTGTATTGGATCTTAGGACAGTAAGTTGTCCTACATGGACTACTGTCAAAATATCGGGCTTGAGAGAATAGTCAATACAGAGAGGAGACTAGACGGTTATTCCCTGTTGAATTAGTTCTTAGAGAGTATAAGTTGAATGTCTAAACAAAAATAAAATAAAATTGGTAATACCAGTCTGGACCGGTTTCAGACTCTGGGGCACTAAAGCCTCATCGTGCATACAATCACACGCACATTAATGACACGGTGTTAGACACAATACTGTTGACTTGCATCCATATCATCCTATCTCCAATCCTGAGATTTGCATTTGCATATCCCTCTATGCATGGGTCCGAAAGTGGCATTGCCTTACATCTGATGGAATTGGGAGCATTTGCCATGTAGGTCACAGGTGGATTTTTTGCAGGTATGAAGACACCAAATTGTTCAAAGATGATGTGGTTAAATCCAATCCGGTTGTAGATGGATCCTAAGGGCTAAATCGATGGCCTTTGGGTAGGAGGCTGTTGAAGACATCCTACCAACTCACTGTGGTTAGCATCACCTAGCAAGGGTGCTGAGCCCACTAAACTTGATCCACCACTAGGAGCTGGTATGCGGAACCAGAGACTCTGGGTCCACCGTATGGGGACCATACTACCCAGTGCTGCACGTTTATAGGCTACTTAGGATCTTCAATATGTGATCGACAATAGTTGCACCATCATCCATCCACAATGTATGCAACTTCGTCTTCAGAAATAGTATTTGAGATGTATTTGTCATTTCAAACAATGCCTTCAATAGATCTGCGGCCTACTGTGAAGAGAACCTGCGGCCTGGGAACCATCAAGAATTAGAGATTCTAAATCTTTGATCACTGCCTACCTCTGGTTGAAGCTGGTTCTGCCTTGCCTGTCCTGTCCTGTCCATCACTGACAGAGAGATAGATTTCTGAAAATTTTTTTGCTCAAAAGAAATGAATCAAGCCCCTATCTTTCCATCATTGACAGAGAGGATCTGTGTATGACAAATTCGATTTGCTCAGCAGTAAACCGATATATCGGTCATTGGCAATGTTCCATCCCTGCCAGTCAACCACCACTAGCAACACCAGTAGCAAACAACAAAGGGATTGCGATTGAAGGAGTGAAGAAGCATTCATGACTAAGCAATTCTTGCGGCAATCTGGCTTTCCAATTCATCACTAAGGTAACTCATTTTCATCTCGATACTGTTATATGGTATGATGTTCGTATGCATATGGTTATTAGTTAATCGGTTGTTGTTGTGGTTCCACACCATTCCGTGATAGAGTGGATATGTATGGGATCCGCAATCCTGTGTTATCTAGTGAAGGGACTTATAAGCAATTCTACAATACAATGCCTGCAATGCTAGTGAACATAAGTGACTTGGTGTACCAAATTCTCGTAAGCATGTTATGTTGGGTTTAGACTAGCAAGTAAGTCACGTCACCATACGGTGGTTTAAGGTTGGAGGCTTACTTGCTTATGTCGTATTATTTGGAAATTAACAAACGTAAGGATTGTTAGAACGGTTGATGAAATGTTTTCTCGTTGCATGAAGTTATTAGAATCACCGAAATCTTGAATGTTGTTTCACTCATGATGAAATCGATACGGTCGCCTGGATCAGACAGTAGCACTAATCGAGACCAGAGATATGACTTAGGAGAAGATCCTAGGTACACAGTAGACCTATGTGATTGCACCACCACGAGCTCACCGTTAGAGATGAGAACAATTTAGAGGTTTGAAAGAAGAAATCAGGTCTAGCAAGTCTAAGATACCGCCGAACCTCTAGGTAGTCATATTTCTAAAGGTCCAGAAGATTGTCAATAATTAGGGTCCTTGACATTCGGGTATGGTCCGAACACCACAATGGCAGGGATGCGTCCCAATCTCCCTCTAGGACCTAACATGCCATACATCGGTACTTCGCATCTAACCATTATTATCTTGCTAGGGCTAAAGATTCACCACCACCAAAGAATTATATCCATGCTTGGGATAGAGCGGTTGGATGAAATCCTTAGAGCGCCAGAGCCCTGCATCCTACCAATAGTGGACCTTGCAAGGATGCGGGACGTTATAGTCTTAGTACTGTTATAGGAGAATCAGTCTTGATAGTAATGTGAGAGGATGACCGTAGTATTGGGCTAATACCAAGTTGACTGAAGCAGAACCCACCCTCTTTCTACCATACTTCTGGAAGCCTGGAGAACTTCCATTGGCTGGAAGAGCACGGAGCGATCGAGCGAGCCACCAGGGTTGGAAGCGGCTATCCTCGGTCCCTACCGTAAGAGCATTGTGGGCCCTTCCCCTTTTAGGGCTTTCTGATGGAACCAACCCCTCGTCCGAAAAACCCCTAACAACGTACAATACAATAACCCTGACAATAAGCACTGAGCATCAAGGAGCGCTACTCGAGAATGTATCAACAACTTCAAGATCTTAGAGGGCCATCAACTATTTCACTATTTTGAAAAGGCTTTAACTTTGAATAACTTCACTATCCCAAAGTGTCATAGTCAAAGAGGGCAATGGCCCAAGTGTCTCGGGCATGCCACAACATGCTAGAGCATGTAATCAAACTTGGGCCCACAACATAGACCTCCACCACCACTCTTAAATGTTGGAAGACATTAAATTGTTATTGTGAATCTATCACCAAATATTATTGCATTACATGCAAACATTCAAGGCCATGAAACTAGAATTGAAGGACTTGGTGATTGATCAAAGTAGGTGAAAAAAAAAGGTGAAATATAATAATGTGAAAACAAACATAGTATATGCTAGTAAAATAGCAAAAACATTGAAAATCCATTTTTATTTTTAAATTTATGAAAAACATCATTTTCATAAAATGGATGCTGGATAGTAATTTGAATCTTCTTTCAAAGTCCTATATGTTCTCATTTGTGTGGGAATTAAGGAAGCATTAGATTTACTATCGAATCTGTATGAGACTCAAGATGTGACCACTAGGCTACACCTTAAAAGGAAGTTCTTTACTCTTAAAATGCCTAACTCGACAGCCATCACTTCTCACATCAATAGCTTCGAATCTTTAATGGATCAGTTGTCAGTTGTAGGATGTGCTATTCAAGATGATGATGCTGTTATGACCTTGCTTTCTTCTTTACCAAAGTCCTATGAACACTTTGTTGTGATAATCTCCACTCAACTAGACCTGACTCTTCAAAAGGTCATCGTTCGTCTTCTTCAAGAAGAAATGTGAAGAAAGATTGTCAAAGACAAGTCCTTGGCCCTATACACCAAGAAGAAGAACAACTTCAAGGGCAAGAATCAAATGCATTGTGAATGAATCCTTTTGATTGCTGATCAAGAGCATCATGTATAGGCAAATATACATTGCTAATCGCTACTCTAGACAGTATAGATATGATGCTCAATCGCGATCCCACAACCTATCGCTGACCAAAGAAGTACTAGCTTTCTTTATATAGCTTGCATGCATGATACATGAGGTATCCATGTTGCTTATAGTATTCAATGTGGTTCAACGCTGCCTATCCAGCGGACTATCCTACGTATAGTAGGATAGTTCTTTGGAGAACTTGAGATGGAGAGGTATATCACGATAGACCAGCGATGAGCTACTATACCTAGCTCAGTCCACTTGCCAGCAATGAGCTCATGTAATGATGTTTGAATGTATGAGTTGTTATATTATCGCAATGAGTACTTAAAATACTTTTATGTTTTAACTTGATCTGCTATCATATTTGGCTTTTAACAATATAGCAGCAAGATCACATAAGCACTGAGCTTTACTTTACACCATCAGTTTCCAGCATAGTAAGAGATAAGGTATGATCTCCACTACCTTAACAGTTACCATGCAAGAATTACAATGGTAAGCATGCTTCGATAATGGGTTATGTAAAATGGTATGGATCACAACCATAGTATATCTTTCGTAGGCATTAATATGCAATGCTATAAATAGACTTGCATACGGACTTTGACGGTACTCAAGAGCACTCGAAAGCTTATATGGCCAGTTCATAGGAATCACTTGCGTCGACCATCAGGTTAGTGTTTCTCATATATTTCGGCATTACTTTGACATTAAAGATTCAAAGTTGGGTATATGAAATGCGATAAAGAATGAATGCTATTGTACTCATGGAAAATATGCTTTACAATTACCCTCATCTTTGGCATGATTGGATATAGTATATATAATCCTTTTTGGCAAAAACAATTGTCCTCATAAATGGCATAAATAAAGGCATTTGTCTATGATAACGAGTATTGTGCTCTACGACATAGTAAATAACGATCATGGTTCATAAGCTTATCTAACATTAAGATCGCTTGCGGACTCTTGTATGGCATGGATGTGCCCAAGAAGTCACGAGAACCACACATGACTTGTTTACAAGTAAAATTTTGGTATGGCATGGATTTGCCCCAAATTTCATGTGTTGGTCCAAGCCACTTATATGTTAGTGTTCTGCACTATATTTTACTGCTCTTTTCATAAATGCATTATAATATACTTGCACAAACAAAACATAGGAACCTATACCATTAAACTGATCTATATGGCACTCGTCCCGATACGGTATCGATATGGTTAGGCTTATCACTTTAAATAACGTTCAGTAAGGGAAGATCGAATTATAAACGACTTTATTTACAGTGCAAGCTGATTAGTTGGGCTTAATATATTTTGTACATGGATAACAACTGACATTCGGCGTTCACACTTGTCTTCCTCATTGTGCTAACTTGTGCGGTTATGTGTGGTGGGATGGTGACAGGTATCAGCTAGATGTCTTGAAATATGTTCTGCTTTATGATGCTTTCTAGTTTTGTGTACTTTTCAGCTATGTTTTTCCTTGTTGGTTTATGAATAAAGGGTTTTAAAAGGTTTTGATCTTGACTTGTCAAGAGGAGCTTTGATATGTTTATCTCTCTCTATGCATCCTTGAGGTGTAAATCCGACTATCCTTTGGTCGAGATAGTATCAAAACCTTTACCTTACTTGGATTCGTAAGCTAACATGACCTTTTTTAATTGTCTAGTCCTCAGGTTGGTATCAGGATGCGATAAACCTAGGTTATGGGACCCCTTCCTCCGCCTAATCTATTTGTTTAGACTTTGATCATTTGCATGGAAAAAGTTGTTATGCTACATAGTTTTATTAATGGAACGGATCGTGCTACTTGTAACACTGCTGGACCTGAGGATAGGGTACTCTGTATGGTTGACCTTTTGGACACATTACGTTGGGTTATACTTTATATGGAGTACGTTAAAACCAAGACTGATCCTATGGGTATCATTGAAAACTATGATACTGAATTAGCAGGACTTGCCGAAAAATATGAAAGGGAAGAAAAATTTTGTAATTCTCATATTAGGAAAGTTTTTTTCTGTCTTGAAATAGAAAATGATGCTCTTTCTGCTGATCCCACTCCTACTATCAATAAGTCACCTCCTCCACATCCCCTCATCCTTTTAGAAGAATTGGACGAGGATAGCGCCTCACAACTTGAAAGTTTCTCCCAAGAAATCTGTGACGCTCGTGATCAATCCTCTTTTGAGTTCTGCCAATCCAAAAATTGTCAAGTCCCCTTTGTCCCTTCTATCGAACTCAGGTTTGCCCTTACTACTTACAAGCTTTGGAGCTTACCTATTGTTAATTTTTTGGCTCCTATATCTATTAATCTCCAGATTATTCTTGCACACCTCACTAACAAAGAAGTGCAAACCTGCAAACTTGCCACTTTGAACAAAAACTCCATTCTTGAGACTCCTATCGCCTTTGATAATATCATACGTATGAACAAATTTGAGCCTTCTCATTGCTCTTTTGAGCAAAACTGGACACAAATCTGTGGACATTTTGACACCAGTTTCAACAGAATTAATCTCCATCAAGCTAGAATCTGGAACTGGAAAGGCCATTCTTCAAATGTAGATGTGGTGACAAGTGCAAGAACCAGTCCTCTATTATCTGGTTTGACCATGCCATCTGATATATGATGAACCACCTGAGTATTTTTTTTCCTAGAGCTTCTGCACACAATCAACTCAATGCTTTCTTTTGTGGCTTCACAAACCTGCTAGGGAAGTTGTCAAAGCACACCTGACTTTTCTCTTTCTTCGCAGCACATGATAGATGCTTCGATCGAGCTTGCTGCTAATCCTTCTGCCAAACTACTTGCTAACCTAGGCGATGCTGAAAACATCAAAGAAATGGAACGTCTGTTTAAAAGACCCAGGTTTTCCACGTTGCAAGACAAATTCTTTCAAAACTCCAATAGAAGAACGGGCACTTTTAACCTCAATAACCCAAACTTTGTCATATCTGGCCAAGGTGGGAGCTAAACTTTTATAGGGATTGACATTTTTGTAGGATGATGAGGTTCTTGATAGAAGAGAAGTGATCAGGAACACAATGGATCGTCTTCAGCTCATTACACATAGTAAAAAAAAAACTCTCTTTCTTCATTTACTTTACCACAATAGGATGTTTGAGACCATGCAGGTGAAGTAGTTTTATGCTTGCCTGCTCCCTCTTCATTCCGTTGCTCTAGCAAGATAAATTTGGAGCTCTCTGCGCCCTCCCTCCTACGTTTGCAGGCAATGATATTGTACACATGGTACGTATATTCAACTCTTTCATATTCTTGATATCCGAGTGCTCAATAGAAAACATATTGCAAGTGTTTTGAATGGCGCTTCTTGGCTGCCCACAGCATCGCAGTATAAACCATCACTTAGCAATAAGTTTGCATGAGATTACTTTGTATGCAATGTTGGATTTACTCCTACTCTCCTAGATCCCATTTTTAATCTGCCTCCATTCTTGCTGCATATTTACTAACGTTGTCACGCAGCCTGTATATTTACACGCAAATTTGCACAGACGAATAAAGGGCGAAAGAATCGCAAACACTGTGTTTTTACACAAGTTACGGTGACAGGCGAAAAGAGGACACTATCCTATAGAATGTCGAAGGTGTCCTAAAAGCTAAGGCACCCTGTAAATCTTATCCTAAGGCCATTCGTAAGAGTGACCCACTTTTTGCATCATCACCAATGTTCACTTCAACACTGGCTGACATCGCACCATTTTTACGCTCACTCCATGCAGTTGCGCTAACAGATTGGACAACGATTGTAGCCACACACGATCTCCTACAGATAGCACATCCACTCTATACTTTCACATCTGCACACCTGTAATATTATGTATATTTATTGGATACCATGCGTGTATTCAACATAGATCATAGAGAGAGTTAGATGAGAAGCGAGATAAGAAGAGACTAAGTGAAGAGGTTTCATTCCTCATTACAGACAAAATAAGCTTCGTAGGGCATGCGGTTTTGTCCACTATTGTATTGTGCTTTGCCGCATTATTAACTTGTATACATGATATACATAATCTGATACAGCTCTTTGTTCTGCATTCAGATCTATGTTAATATTGCTATGCTTGTTCTTCATTTTGTCTGATCTTTCAAGTTGCTCTTTCTAGTAATAGACGATTAACTTTTAGTCTTGTCTTTCGCGAATAATTCACGACTTATTATCAGTCGAGCATAGTCTAGCTCTTCGCGAATCATTCGCGACAGATAATTTGTCTTGCAATTCGCGACAAATTATTCATCTAGCGCTTCATCCATTAAATTGTTGAATTTACACGTGTGAGATGCCCTACACATGTACTTTTAATCTCCTAAGCCCAATAATACCATAAAGATCAGACTAGCATTGATTGACAATAGAAAAGTTGATCATACAAGAAATATTATGTGTTACAAGCAAGATCTGTGAACAAAACATGAAAGTAAGTACAACAAATGCCTCAACTCGGCTAGAGAGAGAAAATGAAAGTACAAAACTCGAGTAGAGAGAGAGGGCACAAAGAGCTTAGTCTCCAAATTTGCATTACACACAAATTTCATCATCTTCTCAATGAGAGTACATCACATATATATAGATCCATGGACTCTCCTCATACATTGAGTTGAATTGGAGTTATGAATCCACCTCTCAAGCTATCTAGACTTATTCAAGCCACCTCAATATGTCTAATTGTGCCACCTAGTCTTTTCATGCATTAAATGTGGCATGTAAAGTACAAATGGCAATTCCTATGGTAGCTCGAGTTTCTACTTCTACCTACCTTGAATATTTTATTCTAAGATGGGTCTTTACTAAGCCAAAAGAACTCAATTCATCTTTGGCATTTTTAGGACCCCTACTTACAACATTAGATAGAAGTTTCAATATTTTGACACTCCTCCTAAAAAAGTAATGTGGATCAAGCATCGATCTTGAGATAAGACCAAGATTAGATCTATGCTTTGGCACTTTTGCAAAGTGGCTTTGTGAGAAGATCAGCAATACATGAAGATGTGTCGACATGTTCCAAGTTGATTTCACCTCCAATGAGCTTTTCCCTTACAAAATGGTGTGCCACTTCTATATGCTTGCTTCTTGCATGAAAAATAGGATTGTTTGCAAGAGCTTGGGCCAATATGTTGTCACACTTGATCAAGGGAAGATCATCCTCTTTGATGCATTTTAGCTCCATGATTAACCTCGTGATCCAAAGCACCTCTTTAGTTGTTGTAGTGAGTGCTTTGTACTCGGCCTCACAAGAAGATAGAGATATTGTATCTTGCTTCTTTGAAAGCCAAGACACAAGATTGCCTCCGAGAAAGATAGTATATGCATTAATGGACTTTCGATTCATTTTATCACTTGCAAAATCGGAATCCGAATAGCCAACAATGGTTAGATCTTCATTCTTGTACAATAAACCATAATCTTGAGTAGAAGATACATATCTTAGAACTCTCTTGGCCATCTTCCAATGTTGGATCTTAGGATCTTGCATTAATTGACTCAATTTGTGCACACAATAGCTCAAATCGGGCCTAGTGATAGTAAGCCAAATTAAAGAGCCTATAAGACTCCTATAAAGTGTGATGTCCTCGAAGGATATTTCATCACCTTTAATAGGATCTTTTACATGTTGCTCCATGGGAGTATCTATGCCTTTACAATTTTGCATATTGAATTTTCTCAACATAGAAAAGACATCTCTAGATTGACAAATAAAAGCATACTCTTCATGAAAATCAATCTAAAGGCCTAAAATGTAATGGATCTCTCCTAGATCTTGCATTTTAAATTCTCTTCCTAATGCATCCTTAGTTTCTTGAACTAGCATCAGACAACTTCCATTAAGAATAATCTCATCTACATAGATTAGAAGAATGACAATATTACTACCATCAAACTTTAAGTACATAGAAGGATCATAGTCACTAAGCCCAATCCCTAATGAAAGTAGAAAGTTGTTGAGTCTTGAATACCATGATCTAGGTGCTTGCTTCAAGCCATAAAGACTTCTAAATAGCAAAAACACCTTAGATTTATCCTTGATAAATCCTTGAGGTTGTTCCATGTATATCTCCTCCTCAAGATATCCATTCAAAAAAGCATTGGAGACATCCAGTTGATACAATTTCCACTTAAAAAATAAGGCAAGAGAGATTATGATTCTTATTGTCACCATTTTTGCTACAGGAGCAAAGGTTTCTTCATAGTCAGGACCATATATTTGTGCAAAGCCTTTTAGCACATAATCTTGCCTTGTACTTGTTGATGGAGCCATCATGATTGTACTTGATCTTGAACACCCACTTGCATCCAATCATATGCATGTTAGGTGGTGGATCCACTAGCTCCCATGTGTGGTTGGTTATCAAGATATTATATTCAATCTTCATGGCCTCATACCACTCCTTGGTATTGAGGGCTTCTTGGACATCTTTGGGCTCCTCATGAGAAACAAAATAAGCATAAGTGCAATCAAGATCCACTTGTTTTCCTTTGTCATCATAAGTGAGCCTCTTAGGCTCGGATCTCTCTCTCATGGATCTTCTAGGAGTGAAAAGTTGAGGACTTCCATCTTCAAATCTCGACTCCTCCATATGTTGATTGTCTTCAATAACACAAAGCAAGTAGCACTACCCTTGCTCTTTGAAGATGAGAAGTGCACATCCGAGTGTATGAGATCCAATGGTTGTGTAGTCTTGATAGATGACTTTGAAAAAGGCTTCTTATGAGATTTAGATATGGCACAAGCCTCACATGGCTTGAAATTCTTGGAAATAAGATTAGGCAAGCCAATAGCTTTGGCTTTCTTGACCATGGACACCATAGAACTATAGTTAGGATGTCCCAACCTTCTATGCCATAGTTCCTCCAAAGACATATGAGAATCAAAAGCACCATCACAAGAGTTAGCATACTCTTTGGGATCAAGCTTGTAGATTCCACCATATCTAGACCCAAATGCAAGGATCTCATCATGCTTCTTGGTTGTACATGTATCAACATTGAAATTCACATCTAGTCCACTATCAAACAATTGCCCAACACTAATAAGATTTTTTGTTAACTTAGGAACAAAAAGTACTTTAGACAGAGAAAGAACTTTTGATGAAGAAAGCTTTAAGGGAATGGTCCCTATGCCTTCAATAGCACACTCATGATCATTTGCTGTGTAGATGGACTTCTTGGCTCCTTCATAAGGTGACATGGATGAAAAAGAATGCTTGGAGCTACACATATGTGAGGAAGCTCCACTGTCGATATACCATGAACCATCCTTCTTGAAAAGTGATGAAGAAAAACTCGAGACCATAAGAGATCCCTCTCCATCACTTGCATGAGCATCTTCCTTCTCTTCATTGGAAATGTTGGCCTGCTTGAATTGACTCTTCTTCTTGAAGCAATTGGTGGCATAATGCCCCTTCTTGCCACAAAAGAAACACTTGATGTTTTTCTTCTTCTTCTTGGATGTGGAAGCTTGAGAGGACTCATCCTCTTCTCCTTTCTCCTTGGAAATAAGATTGTTCTTGCTTGAAGAGGATTGGTGTTGATTCCTTGAATATTTTATTCTAAGATGGGTCTTTACTAAGCCAAAAGAGCTCAATTCATCTTTGGCATTTTTAGGACCCTTACTTACAACATTAGATAGATTTTTCAATATTTTGACATAAATGTTTGGCTACATAATCTAGAATGACCGTGATTTCTATCACTAAAGTTCTATCATTCTGATAGGCGTAGTCATGCTTACGGAGAGAGTCAAATAACTCATTCCGCTGCGCACGAACATTTTCTGTTTGAGTTCGTTTCTCGTTCGTTTCTTGTTCGAGTTCATTCCTCGTTCGCGTTTGTCATTTAGTCTTCCATTCTCTCTCTCTCTCTCTCTCTCTCTCTCTCTCTCTCTCTCTCTCTCTCTCTCTCTCTCTCTCTCTCTCTCTCTCTCTCTCTCTCTCTCTCTCTCTCTCTCTCTCTCTCTCTCTCTCCAACATGGTATCAGAGCTATTTTCATAGCTTGATAAGCGTCCACAGTACAAGATTCTACTAGCCGATAGAGTAATTGTTTTCTTGTTCTGTAAATATCAGATTTTCATACTCAAGTCACTAATAGTTTCTCCTATCACTTAGACTAATTCTTCCACATGGATTTCCAAGGGAAAGCCAGTCCTATCATGGACAAGCTTGATGGAGCCAATTACCATTTGTGGAAATTTAAGATGAAAATTGTACTAATGGCAAAAGAATTGTTCGACGTTGTTACAGGTGCAGAAGGGAAACCCGAAGGGGACGACGCAACAATTGCCAGATGGAAGCTGAAGGATGGAAAAGCTTTCGCGCTGATCATCCTCAACATCACGGATACCCAGATCGGCCACGTATCCGAGGCTCAAACATCAAAAGAAGTCTGAGACATCTTGAGCACACTATACGAAGTGCGAGATATAGCTTCTAAGCTACATCTCAAAAAGAAATTCTACTCCCTCAAGATGATGAACGGTGATTCTCTGCAGAATCACATTAATCAATTCAAGAACATGCTAAGAGAAATGGATACATTGAATCTAGTCAAGTTAGTCTAGGTTTTCAGCAAGTAGCTAGAAACTTCCATAAGTTGATAAGCTTAGGCAAGATTATCTAAATGGTCAAGAGGCTACTATAAATAGGCATACAAGTGGGGGAGAAATTCATCTCTTTCATTCTTCTCTCATTCATTCTTATAAAAGATATATCTTTGGGTTTCTATATCAACCTCTTGCATAGTGGTGGTGATGTAGTGAATTTTTGTGTATAGAATGTTGCTTTTTGTATGTATGAGCACTGATATTGTATGGCTGTTGTACAGACAGGGACATTAGCATATGATATCTAAGTGTTTAAGACAAATTCTTATTGAGTTTTCACCTTCTATGTATAGTTGATGCATAATTTTTCACATTGGTAATGAAGCTAGTGTGCTCTCCAAATTAACTAAAGATCAAAGGGCATGATTAAATCTTTGTGATTTGAATTTTTCACAAGATATGCTTCCAAAAGTAGCAACCTAGAAAACTAGAAATTGACAATGTTGCAACACAATGGCCAATTTATGACAATTTTTTGTTGCATTTTTTTGGGTGATAACCCAAGTTAGTTTATGGGCATCAAAGTAATTGTCAAGAATTACACATCATCGTTATCATTTGTATTTACCTTGATATTTATTATGGTGTTCGAGGCTATTTCATTAGTTATTGAAAAAGTTAATGAGGTAAATATCATTCATTAGTCGTTGAAATGGAAATTACAATCTTCAACATTTTATGAGGCATGATCAATTACAATAATATGGTTTGTACATAAATGTACAATTTCTGGATATGTTTTCACATTTGAATCTAACATACCAAAGCATGAATAAAGCAACTAGAATTTATATATGGAGGTTTGTACATGTAGGTAAAAACCATGAATTTACTATTACATTATTGTACATGCATCATGTGAAAACTTTGCTATGCCAAAATATAAAAATACAAGTACAATATTTAGAGGCATTGTGATCAATACTATGTTGTTCAATACATATATGTGTAAAATTCAAAGATTTGTTTTTGTTGTCTCATGAGACAAATCTGCCATACGAAATGAGTCTATTTCTAACTCTATCCATGCATCCCCTATGGCTTCACTGTGAATTTATAGATTTCACTAGCTTATGGCGACGACAACAACAAATTTCCTCTTTAGTTCATGAGCTACTTCATTTAATTCTCCCATGTGCTCATGATAATTATGGTCAGATCCCCATGATGAGCATAATTTGACAATGGATATGGAAATCTGAATGTGATTTCGACAACTGAATAGTAGTTGTTTCCAATTGTCTCCACACCATAGTTTCACTAAGCTCATATAGCTCTAATAAAGTATTATCCGCTTTATGTTGTGTTGTAAACATCTTATCGCCACCTCTAAGTTGTCTATGGAAATCACCTGTACTCTAAACAACTTATCGCCACCTCTAAGTTGTCACTACATTCCTATGTAATTAGCAAGATCCCCAAGTAAGAGTAGTTCTCATAACTAATCTTGTCATATGAGATCTAGGCAAGATATAGGTCTAATAAGAAAAGGTGCAAATTGAAATGAGATAAATAACTAACGAGAAACACATTATATAGAGAACCAAATCTGCTTTGACATTTTCGCCCTTGAAAAAAATCTCGAATGCACTTGGGAGTATCATTTGAAATTTAACTAATTGGTTGCACTTGTTGTTGTTACTTCAACATTATGATTTGACTATTGAAACAAATATGTGCCTATCAAATATTCCATTACAAAAAAATGCATGATTCATGTAAGAATTTTACCTATAATCTTATTGCATAGATATAAGCATTAATATCTTCTTAAAGAGCACAACCACTTTCCTAATTGCACAACAACTTATTTTCGAATGATACTTTTGAAGAGTATCATTCGTTGCTTGTTATCTCTTGCTAAACCCTTTGAAATTTCATGATACTCTACTCATATCTTTTTATAATAATACAAAGTTAATCAAGTGAACTCAAGTACAACATTGGCTCTCCTTATTATGTCTCTAATCCAAAAAAAGAATATAGTGTTTACACCTTGTTCATTTCAAATGTGTCATATATATGTATGACTCATTTGCAAAACAACTTAAACCAATAAGTAAGGACTTGAGAAAAATGGTAGTACTTCTTGTGATGGACTCATGCAAGACATTTTAAGAGCTCATATAAATATGAGCCACAAAAGAAGAAAGACTATGTTTATAAACAATACCCATGTTGTGGGTTTGATAAGTATTTGAGGTTACAACCTTATTGATATTTGACATGGAATATGACTCAAAATGAGAAAATCGCTACATGATTCTCCACAATGTGGGTTTTTTCAATTGTGAGTTCAAATACCTCCACTAGGATGGGTAAGTCACATTATTTTGTCAAAGCAATGCATAATAGGAAATGATATAGTATCGATGGTCATATGTCATAAAAATTAAAAGCTTTTTGTTAAAAGTCGAGGCAATTTGCCGTTTAATGCAAAGAGTTACAATGGAAAAGATTTTGGACAACATGGCCAAGAAAAAAAAACCTACTAAAACGAATGTTACATAAAGAGTTTGTTTCTTGAGCAATAACTATGATATTTTTTCTTGAATCTAATAATAAAAACCTAGACTTGGCTTCATAATCACTGCTCATGATGAGAATAACTGACATGGATATTAAAGGTAACAACCAAATGTGACCTTTCAATTTTTGTTGAAAAAGATGCTTTGGTAGAGATCGCCATAAGCTTGGAATATGGACACTTCTCGAACAAATAGAGATCTTAATGATTCAAGATCCAACCCTTTAAAGAACTAATTGACCATCAAACAAAAATGGTGGTTGCTTGGTCAGGTCCTAAAGTATTAGTGTAGGAGATTATCTAGTTCAAGGAACTTTAACTAAAATCAATTGTATAAAGGTGGACATCTTGACAAGACTCAATAATTTGAGATAATAAAGCCCTTGGAATTCAAAATCAAAACCTTGATTATCCTTTGAATTTGCACTTCCACGTGGCCATCACCTCATTTAAGCTTAAGACATGCTCTTCGGTGCTCATCTTTGTAGTCTATTTTTATTTGGGCATAACAATTACAATCACTTGAATCTAATTGTTGTTTGATTCTTAATAATGTTTGATCATGTGACATTTCTATTTCTTGGTCTAGGCTTGATTTATCTATAATAGTTTAAGCATATGATGACATACTAAAGACTAGGTGAGATGAATTTTCTCTTATTATATTTTGACTCAATCTATTTTGATTCAACACGACTTCGATGGATTCTAGGAACGATCTCGACATCACCTAACTCCACAACTAATGTGATTACATGGACTTCTTAAAGAACTATGAAGTAGCATTCCAATTGCTTCTAACCATGCACATTAAGGTGGAAATTACTTTGTACCAAAAATTTTACTTTTGCAAGAAAATTTTAGCAACTGTCAAAATCAACAACTCCTCGTAACACAATTAGCACTCAACTCCAACAATCAACTTTTATCAATTGCCTCTTTACGCACTTGCTCAAAGTTGGTCAATTCTTTTATGCATTGACATCATATCATGTATCTAAAAGGAAGTCACTAACATTGAAAAAGAATCTCCTAAAGGAGAATATATCACACATAATCTAAAATTGAACTCAACAAGGCCTTTGATTTAGGCAAGTTCATTCATTAATTGGAATTCAAGAAGTGCTAATGACTTTTAGCTCTACTTGAAACATTCTCTTTCCTTTCGAGAATCATCATAAATAAATAGCCGGAAATCCACAATGCAATATAGTACCATGGAAACCAACAAAAACAACCAAGAAGTGTAAGAATAGATCCTATATATTGTGGATCTCTCATATATCCAAATGGGAACTTGTCAACCCATGGAATCTGTTTTCCAAATCTTACTCCGTAGTAAACACCATCTTCTCCTAAAAGTTGATAGACCCTGCAAAATAATGCAAGTAGCATTAGCCTTTGTTTCGGACCCCTAATATTCTTTTCACATTCAAACTGGAAAGACAATTGAATATTACTCTTCATCACATTTTCAGGCATTAACAAGCTTTATCACAAATTTGAGATATTCCACAGTAGAATTCACCGCCTAAATTGATCTGAAGCGTTAACAATATCACCAGCAAAATTATCATGATAGAACCTACTACAAATTATTAAATTCCTGCATTCTTGTAAAACTCACAAAAGAATGTTCCAAACGTAGATAATTATAAATAACCGTTTCCCTATCCACCTATGGAAACATCAACAGATATCCTCAATAATCCTTTGTGGCAAACCATTACAGAAACCTTCTCAGGTATGGTCAGCTAAGGTGCAATAGGTTTATAAAATGAGGTCAAAGTTGAAGGCCTACGCACTTAATACGACAAAGCTTTGATTTATTTAAAACTTATGACATCTTAAAGAGAACCTAATGATAAAAACTGAAGGCCAGTGCAATCGATACTGCAGAGCTCTAATTTATATGAAACTTATGACATTGTAAGAAAACACAATGATTCAGATATAAACGTTCAAAATCAATGAATCTCTTCTCTCAAAGACAGCAAGCAGAGAAAAATAACAAAAATCACCAGTAGTTAACTAGATACATATAAGTGCAAAGAATTTGTAAAAGAAAAGCACCTGAGGTTCAGATATTGCCCGAAGACGATGAATACGATGTTCAACCAAGACGGCCACGCAAACTTGGCCACTGAAAGCAACCCTAAGATCTGCAGCAGCTTGAAGAGAAATGAGAAGTTGGACATTAGATGCGATGGGTCGATGCGAGGACCACACCACTGCACCCAGCGCTGGGGATAATGCCAGAGCAAGTAGTAGAAAGGGAAGGGCGAGATTACAGCCAGACTCACAAGGACCCCGTGGATCGTAACCTCAAAAGACCAAAGGCGAGGAGAAACCTCCATACTCGTAAATGCGAACAAACGAGTCCCATTCTAGGGTTTTAGAAAAGCCTATGTCTACAAACTTTAGCTACTCCGTTGAAAAGTTTATAATGAGAAAATCTACATGTTAGCGCCATCCAAATGATAAGATATAAAAATGGAATAATCCAAGAAACGAAATTATTAGTACTATTGATGAGAGTCTTACAATCATAACGAATACTCAAAGCTCTAAATCGAAAGTTATTAACATTTCCAGATTGTCAGATCGTCCTCACAAAATAATACACTTCCTATGCTCTGCACAAGAATAACCGAGGAACAAAAGCAAATCCGACAAAAACTGAAACAACCGATTGTTCCTCTTAATGAACAAACAATGGACTTATCTAATGTCACTTCTTGTTTAAAGTCACACCTCAGTAGGGCCTCATCTTCACTTAAAAAGATTCATGTACATAACAAGATCCTGAACTTGATGTACCTAAGAATTTTCATCATCTCACACCCACACCATTATTATTGATGTTGATCGGTTTGATTACTTTGAAACTAATGATGTGCTAAAGAGTTTTGATGAAATTATTTTTGCAGGGGATGTACATATTAAAGAAGACTTAAATCCCTTGAGCAGAACCCCCCAACTCAATCCATTGTCGTTTCCATTCCCACCGCACCTATTCCTTTTTATACAATAACCACCACCACCTCAATTCCTACCATCACTACCCTACCATCAAACCAACAGTTTTGCTTCTCTCCATCACATTATTCACCTTCCCAATTCTCCCTATTCAAAGATGTCAACAATCTGTCGAAGACTGCCAAGCAGGCTCTAGAATACCATGTCGAAACGTCCTATCACTTGCTGATAAGTCAAAATGAAGAACTGGTTGACAAATTAGCCGAGAAGACCAAGGACCTGGAGGCTTGCCAAGTAGAGCTCAAAGAAAAACAAATACGAGCTGTAGAAGAAGAGCTAAAGAGCTAGGAACTACAAGGATTGATCCAACAACAAATCCAAGGCTTCCTACAGGTGCAAGATAAGCTCAAACAACAAGACACACAAGCCTCTACTAAGCATCATCGGTTGACAACAGATGAGCTAGCACAAGTTAGACCAGAAGACATTGGTGTAGTGCCACCACCTGGAGAGGCCATTAGGATGCAGAGATACATAGAATTGATCCAGAGGTATGAAGCCCACAAGGCCAATACCAAGGTTTATCAAGATCCATAAGAAAAGAAGTTGCTTGAATCTCAAAATCGAATTTAGAAGATGCAACAAGAGCTCTAGAAATCCTAAAATAGGTGAACCAGCTTTGGGAAATTACTTGCAAAGTACAAGCAGAGCTAGCTCAACCAAAAGATTAAAATAGGATTTAGGAGAGTAGAGGAGATAAATCCAACATTTTCAGAGTCAAGTACCATGCAGATGGACATGGCATAGGAGGATCATTCGAGACTGCTACCTGACTACACCCTACCATGATATATCTAATACTGATCCCTCCATCCCCTTCTCTACCTTATTCATCCTTAACCGAATCCAGTAACTCATGTTTTTTTATGACCAACATTGACCTGCAACCCATTTTCTCAATGGAATAATGATTCACTTTTATGTATAATCTTGAGATAGAATAAATTTCATTGATGTTTTGAAGAGGGATGGCATGACAATAGGCTTGGTCTTCCACTGAAGGATTAACTGAAGGTCAGCAGCTGAACAATGGAACAAATTTGCAAGAGCAGGAGAACTAGATCAACAATCAAAGAATCTAACTGATGAAGTTAAATTGAAGTTGTAGAGGGACCTACAATAAGCTTGGAAGAGGGCAATGTTGGTAGATTCTCTACCAATATCACAATCAGCCGAAGGAATATTTTTGGTGTCGGTTGCTAGACTTGTAGTTATGAGCCCAACCATGGCATCTTGTTGTGTAAGGCCATGAGTTGAGGAAAGACTAGTTAGTTACGTAAACGTTAGTGGGATGTGACTTGGTAGTTGGAAGTTCAATGATATTCAGTTGTAGAAAGTGATAGCCAAGAAACTCGATGGCGGATAAGAAGAGAAGAGATGTCGAAGAAAGCAAGTGTCCTAATCTTTGATGCCATAGTAACATTTTATTAACAAGAATAGAGGTTTTCAAGGCTTGACTAGTGTCAGAATAACAATGCGCCAATCTATATAAGTATCAATGCCTCTTGTCGAGTGCAAGGACCTTATTTTTCCTATCGATAATTCGGCATCAATCAGACTCGAAATCTACCCTATGATCTAAATCAGTGATTCTACTTACTGACAATTTAGGTACATACAAAACATTTGATAGTAGTTTGAATTGATCATGCTGGAACATCAATCTTATAGTGCCTTCACCTTCGATAGTGTGTGTGCTATCATCGCCAAGATGAACATATTTTTTTGTACTGTAAGGCGTATAGGAGTGAAAATGTTCACGATGACTGGTCATATGTTGAGTAGTTCCAGATTCCAGAAACCAAGAATTATCCAATAGTGCCTTTTGGTCTTTGACCATAAATGCTCCTTCGTCCACGTCGACTTCAAGAGATGTTGTGGCTGCATTTGCTTGTTAATCAAGTTGCTTGTTGGCATTCTTTGCTTTTAATACCCTACAATCCTAGATCTCATGATTAGTGCACTTGCAATACTTACAAAATATCTTCTTCTTTGATTGCGAATTTGATAATTGTTCTTGACTTTGCATCGGTTTATGATTTGATGCAAACTGCTTACAACTTTTGTCATTTTGAGCCTTTATTGACATATAGAGCATGAGATGATGAAGTTGATGAAATGTATTGACTTCTTTAATTGTCTTCTTGCAGCAACATAGTAATAACTCTAGTAAGAGTTAAATCTGAGTGTGTCGATATGATCATCAACCAGTTCTTGTATGTAGAGGGCAAACTTGAAAACAATGTCATGATTGTGTCTTGATAGTCGATGATCAATCCAACAGTGGCCATCTATTGTAAGAGATTCTTAAATTGGTTAACGTGATTCCGAAGTGAATCACCATTCGACATCTTGAGAGTGAAGAATTTTCTTCTTCGATGTAACTTGGAAGTTACATCTTTCACATTATATAGTGTGCTCAAGATGTCCCATACTTCTTTTGAAGTTTGAGCTTTAGATATGTGACCAATTTGAGTGTCTGATATATTAAGGATAATTGTAAAGACCACTAGAGAGATCCCCTAAGATGAGGATAGGAAAACACAAGAGAGACTGTGGTGCAAAACCACCCAACCAAACCTAGATCCCTCCTGGAGATACCTCTTGAATCTAGCTCCCAAGCCATGCCATGTGGTAGAAAGAGGAGAAGAGCTCAACCGGTAACCTAGACCAAAGTCATCGACAAAATAATCACTACCTCAATATATAGAGAGTAGGATCATATGCATGAACCCATGCAATTCCCATGCAGGTCAACTATAAATAGATCACAGCTCTTCATGCATACCTCATGCCTATATCATTCACACGTACAAGCACTACTCCACATGTCTCATTTAAAGTGTTTGGGTCCTTTGTTGGAGGGTTTGCGGATCCCAAGGCAACTCTAACCCTAGCTAATAAGTGAGAGGGATTTGGCACCCTATGTGTGTAAGTCCAACCCGATGATCACATAGTTATTTGATTAATTAGAAAGTCAATAAAAGGACTTTAGGCCTTTTTGCAGGACTTTTAGTGTCGCAGGGCCTAAATGTCAAGTTAATGAATAAAGTTGGGTTTCCCTCCAATTTGGATGGTTCCCACTCTTTTTTAAATTTGAATAATTAGGGAGGCAGAAATGGACCAATAGAATTCAGAGGCCACGGTCCTCCTCTCTACTATAAAAAAGGACCAACTCGAGTTTCCTACACATGCACATATCTTCATTTCAATAAAGCAGATTGGTTCTCTTGTGAAATGGATTTATGAATGTCCTTGCTCTCTCACTTTTCCTCCATCTCTCATGCTTTTGTTGAATTTGCTAACTGTTGGATTTGATTGTTATTGGGATTGCATGTTTTTATACTTATATGAGGGAGAAAGGGAGAGAGAGAAAGAGTAAGCTATCTTCATTGTGGATCTAGTGTTAATGGATGTAGTGTTAATGCTTAGGGTTAATGGGTGTTAGAGTTAGATGTGAATCTTCCATTCATGCTGAAATATGAACTATACTATCGCTCTCATGGGAACGAATCTACGCGTGACAACTAACTTCATCTCCTCGATGCTAGATTGATTAGATCTTGGGTTGAGGATAGGCAAGGAAAGGAACCCACTACAATTTTGGTGCTATTGTTGGGGAGCTACGCCAATTTTTCAGTTTGCAGCATGTTTGTTGGATGGTTAACTTACATTAGGCATCTTGTCGTGGCATGAATAATGTTAAATCTGCATTTAGGGTTAGTTTTGGAGTGAATTTGATTGATTTGAGTGGATTTTCTTGTTTGAAATCTAATCTGATTGTGAAACAGGGAAAGCTATATTAATCACCAATCTTAAGATCCATTTGGATCTGAGATATCAGAAAAAACAACAAAAATCGGTCAAATCTGTCAGATTTTGGTCAAAAGGAGACAAAAATTGTCATCAAAGATGATAACTTTTTGCCCTCTTTCAAGAAACGTTCGCCGAGTTGCGGGTGCCTTCGGTTTTGATCACAAAACCTTTAGTTTGAAGGGCAAACAATCCTTCTCAGCAGATTTTCAAAAACATCAGAAAAACCATCAAAAAGCACCAAAACTCTAAAACTACAGAAAAAGAACCTTCGTCCAATTCATTGTGCATAGGTGTGATTCAAATTTATCTACTACTAGGTCGATGAATAATAATATCAGAAATAGAAGGTTTCTCAGAGGATCAGTTGTCATATTGTCATATTTTTGCCAGAAAAGTCTCTTTTTTGCAAAAAATACCAGTATTACTCTTGATTCTTCACCAAAACCTTTGTCGAGTTTCCAAATCATTTTATCTATAGTAAATTACTATTTTTGAGTTCGACGAACATTCATTCTATCCAGATCATAGAAAATCTCTATTTTTACCCTCGTCAAACTATAGAAATTGTGTTTTTTTTTGTGTCAGAAACCTTCACCAATTTTAGTCTAGCTTTATCTGTGTCAGATTTTGAGTCTAAGAGTTCGACGAAGGTTATTTCCATAGAATTTTCTAGAAAAGCCTGATTAGAAAGTTTTTTTTTTACAAAAATAGCACTACTGAACCTTCGTCGAGTGAATCTTTGCCTAGGGAACCTTCGCTAGTTCTATTTTTAGGTTCTGATTTTTCAAATCAAGTCCCTGTCAAATTTTGGGTCAAATCTGATACAATCTATACAAAAGGAAGATGCTTCCTTTTTGGCCCTTAGACCAATTTCTGGAACCATCGAGTTTTAGACATGAAACAAACCAATTTGGGGAGCAAAGTGACAATTCATACTTCTTGTTATAATTGTGTGAGAAGTTTGTTAGAGACAAACCAACACCAATATATCAACATTTAGAGATATTGTAATGATATTCCTCTTGAGAACATAACGATCTTTGATGGAGAATTGATTGAAGACTGGATATCTATTGTGAATGTTTCATGTACATTCAACCTTTGATCAAAGCAAGATTACAAAGAACACATTTTATTTCTGAGGAAAAGACTCTAATTGGTGGCTATTAGTGTTACATCATCCAGAGTTTGAACCCAAGTCATAGGAAGATTTCAAGGAGTTTATTCATAAATTATTACATGGAACAAATTGGCTCTATGAATGCATATAATATGAGTTATGTTTGGTATCGCCCAACTTGAAGTGTCTTAATGAAGATTTATCCATCCAACACTATCTACGTGGTTTTCAAGATCACAGTCGTCAGTACCTGGAAAAGGTACTTCACGAGAACCCGACATTGATGAATGTAAATGCAAAAGGCATTGATTCAAGATCTAAGAGTAAGACAACAAAAGATAAAACCAAGGACCAAATTGGAGTCTCAATAGGAAAAAACTCTTGTGCCAGTGTGTTCAACTCTTCATCAACAAAACCCTTCAGAACAGTCAACATGTAAACTCCCAGCTCACCAAGGTAACGGTTTGAACAAACATAATTTAGAGGAAAATTCTTCAATTGATGGTGGTTATAAAAGTTAAAGGAATTGTAGCATGCATCTCTTAATCATCCAAAAGAGTTTCAACATCAACAACAAGTAGCTTATGATATATCTTTTGAGATTATTGATTATGGGTTCAATGCTATCAATGTGTATAAACAATATCATCTGCTAGTTATGCTAAATTTACAATATGTTAAAAAAACTGAAAATATTTTGTGTTTTTTGTTTAACAATTCCAATTTCCAGGAATTTTCACTAGGTACTCTCAACTCAATGCTTCGTGTTGACAACTCATCTTTTTTATTAGAGTTTGTTGGTAGATTATTATCTGAGTCAGCATCCAATGTTGACAATTTTTTTTTGCATTTCGGCTTTGCTCCTTTATTATCGAATTGAAGATGATGGTTGTGCACTTAACCAAGGGCATTCTGTTGACTTTTGTATATCATGATTTGCCATTAAATCATTTAAAAAAAGTAAGCATTTCAACATCTTGAAGATTTACATCAAATGCTTTCTTTTGCCCTTTAGATCTAATTGCAACGAAAATTGCTTTTCCCACAATAATGTGATGCCATCATCATTATTTATTTTAAATTTGTATAAAAAACTGATATAATTGATTGTTGCTATGAAATATTGTTCAGACATTTTGATGTAATCTTTAAAATTAAATCCGTGTTGTTATAAGAACACGTCTGGTTTTGGGGTGTAGCACTCCTCAATAATACTTTGTAGAATTGATAGAAAAAAGACTTTTTGGAGTGTGACCCAGCAATAAATTTTTTGTTTTTCTTAAAAATTGATATATTAAATCAAAAACATAAATGAAATTCAAAATATCGGTGTGAAATAAATTTTAAAAGCAATAAAATTTAAAACTTGTCAATAGGAATAACTCAAATGCAAAACATTCTTGGACATCACAAAATCTTTGTACATAAAAGAATTATTTCCATTGATATAAGACTATCTAGAAAGTGAAAATATAGAAAATTCGAAAGCTTTTATGCATGCACATTAATGGAATGCATTAACCATGCTTTTATAGTTGTCTCTAGATTGAACCTTGCAAATTTGGATCCTTTTAAAATCTTGTGTGAATATAAAGGATGTCTTGAATCCAATTGTGTGAATGACTATGAAAGTTTTACGACATACTTCATTTGTTCCAAAAAAATGAAACTAACGGTTTGAAGTAGGCGTTATAGTTGAACACACATAGTAATGATGATCATATTTTGTCCTTGAAAACAAAACTTGATCAAATTTGTCTGATTTCAATAAAGCTTAATTCCTATAAAGAAGTGGAAATACAATAAACTATGTTTTGCACTTTATCAATTCCACGTGGTTCAAGCAATTGATTTTGCCATTCTATCATTGTGTGACTTGCTTGTAGATTCATTCTAATTTGTTTTTTTGATCTTGGATTCTGCTTCATAAAAAGAACTTCTGATAGTTGCACTTAACACTAGTACTGAACTTGTACCAGCTACCTATACATCTTGCATTTTTTTAATTTCCTCTTCTTGAATTTCATTGGAATGTTCTAGCTTTCAAATTTCTCTTCTATGTTAGAAAATATGTATCTCTTTTATTTTACAAAGGTGAATTTGTTGGACCTCTGTGTATGCCTTAAACAATTCAAAGAAACACTTCTTTGATGTGGAACAATAGATTGATGAGAATTAGTAACCAAGTGCTTATTTGAATTTGAACCACTAAAAATCTCAACTGAAGGAGAAGGATACTATAGTTTGGGAGGTGCAAGATTTAAAGATGAAGATGATGTAGCACAATGTTGATTGACTTGTTGAAAAACTTGGAGTGAATTTTTGATATGCAATCGTAGCGATAGTGTCTGAAGATAAACTGCAATCAGCTTCATTATAGTAAGTTGGAACAAGAAGCAGCAATAAAGAGGAGCTCTCCATGTTGAAAAAAATAAGTCAGACAAAATGTACAAAACTAAAATTTATTAGATTGTTTAGTAACGTGCTCATCATGCAAATTCACAAGAAGCTTTAATGTTGGTCATAACGGCCTATATTCGTCGTCAGATGTCGATTATTTTGAATATGTTGGGATGCATAGAAAATGTTAAGCAAAAATATCGATGAAATGCCAATTGGACTCATGTGTCCTTAAAAGAAGAGTGTTTAAGATTACAGCTTGATCTTAGGGCGCAGGTTAGGAATATGAATTATCATGACAAGGCCTTTTTAGGAAACCACAAGTGTTACAATTGCTAATCCTTTTTAGTTTTGCGGGTATGGTGACCACCAATTCAAATAATTGATCTTTTAAGATTTTGAAAACTCATCAATTTCAACGATTGCTATATATGTATATGTATATATATGTATGTATGTATGTTCTCATTTGTGTCAACTTTCAGGTTTTTATGAAATCTATTTTCGACAAAAGATGCCGGTTCCATTCTCAAGAGATGCCCGCTTTCCCGAACACTCATGTGGTGGTCATTTCACTTTGACAAAACTCAAAAATCAGGTGGCAACATTAGTCTAAAACCATAGTATGTAGAAGGCTTTCACAATCACCATTTATTGGAGGAAAATTTAGTTTATGAAGTAAAAACACATGAATAGCATATTGTAGTGGAGGAAGCTTGATCCATGACCTTTGTGAGGTGCAAATCAGAGGAAAGCAGGCATGGCATCATCAACACCAACAGGAGGAGGATTCATGGGCCTTTGTTGATTGATGACCTTTGTGAGGTGCAAACCAAGCATGGCATATCAACACCAAAAGGAGGAGGATGCGTAGGCCTTTGTTGATCCATCAGCTTTGTGAGGTGCAAATCAGAGCAGATCAGGCATGGTATCATCAACACCAACAGGAGGAGGCGGATGCCTAGGCCTTTGTTGCAAAAACCCAAGTCGGCATCACTTTGTTTTCTTCTTTTCTTCGCATCATTCCCCTATCCAATCTTTATTCCCCCTCAGAATCAGCCTATCCACAAATGAGCATCTCCTTTCACCCTCTTCTGCTTCCCTCACTCTTCCTTCTCCTCCGAAAAATTGTCCTGCCTTGGCTATTGAAAGCTCCACCTTGGAGGAGGAACGTGAGAGCTTAGCTCTGCTCTGTTTTTTTCTATTTATGCTGCCATGTTTTCTTCTTTTTCTTCCTCTTCTTCTTGTGTTTTAGATTAGCTACCAATATGGTGTGATAGATTATTAATATGTCTGCTTGTTTTTGTGAGACTCTCTTGTTTTAATGTGCTGCTGCTAATGGGTTGGTGGGCTATGGATGTGATCGGCTAGCAGGCCAAGCAGCCATAATAGAAGGGCTCTGGCAGGAGTTCTTCTCGGATCCTTCGCAGTGGTGGGACAAACGGCTTGACAAGGTGAGACTCTAACCACACTGACTCTTTACTTTGGCGTTTGCAACCCAGGTAGGTTGCGTCGATAAATCACTTGGTTTTGCGTTTGTCTAGTTTTGGAGTTCTGGTTTTTGAAGGCAACGCAAATTGCAAGAATTATACGCTATATAGAGTGCAGTTCAGTTTGGAATGATGCCGTAAATCATGACTCTCACTGGCTTGGCTTGATGCATGTTTTGCAGGGAAATGCTGATGCCCCGGACTTCAAACACAAGACCACCAACAAGGAATTGTGGATCAATGATAGGTTTAGCCCCTCTTGGTTACAATCAAAGCTTGCTACTGTCACCCAGCAAGGTCCACAACAATCATTATCATCTTCTCCTTCGTCAGCACGTCGAATCTCCGTGGGCAAGTATATACCTTGTATTGCATTTCATGGAATGCTTGCACCAAGTAGTCGGGAGATGCCTGGGTGTTGGGTTATTTGAAGTGTGGGTAAAGGCGTGGTGTGTCAATTTACCCGATCCCAGTACCTCCCATTTGAGTGCGCCCTAACAACCCAAATATCCTGCACATGGACCAACCTGTGTTTGTATTGCATGGGCAAGTTATCTGACTTATAAAGAATTATAATTCAGAATTGGGCCAATGATCTTCATTGCTCGTAATTTTCCCATGTCTTAAGTTGCTAGTGAAGACGACAAGGTGAGTCCAAAAGAGGCAGTTAAGTTGCTGGTACGTTACAAAGAGGAGTACCACATCTTGTGCCACTTAGCTGCAAGTAAGATTGGTCAAGAGGGGGAGTGTCCATTTGTTAAACAGGGACCAATGCAGGCCTGGCATGTAGAAAAGTAGACCTGCGATGTTTCTTAGTCTGAAGTGAGCCTCGCGTGGTGTGAACTCAAAATGAATTTCTTAGTACAAAATGTCTGAAAGCTAATTCCGGTTTATGTCTTGGATGCTGAAGATTTGAGTAGATATGTAGTAACATCTGTGGAATGCATGATACAGCTGATTGTTGAAAATTTTGTGGCTGATTCCATAAGATTGAAGATTGCATGTCTCCTTTGTTATGTCAAGTACCATCATACACATATCATCAATATTTGTTCGACAAGATTTAATTTAGATGCCAATGACGCTTATCCCTGTTGTGATCCTAATTGAATGAACCTGCAATCAAATGCCAGGGAGAAGCAGAAACCTTTGTTGACATGTATATTGACCCATTCTCGCCCAACCCATCAGAGTCTGATCGTCTTACTCTCTGTTGTGCAGATCAAGAGTCGAGAAGACAACTTTGGGAAGAGTTCTTCTCAGATCCTTCACAGTGGTGGGACAACAGGAGTGATAAGGTGAAACTGCCAGTACCCTATGGCATTCAATCAAATGTAGGATATCATCTGGATTGAGAGAATTTTGCTCAGCTGGCATGATCTTACTCTTACAGGGGCCAAATGCCTTGGTTGCTTAGATTTGTAGCACTGCTCACTATAGCTCATTAGCTTGTTTTATTAGCATCGTGGAAGTTGGTGGCTCAACATCCAGCTTTGGTTAGACGATTGAATCAACTCTAGTCCAAGAACTTTGATCATCCTAGTACCTTTTGGAGGTTTGCTGATTGCAGTCATAGATTTGCTTGAAGCTATGGCTGCTTAGGCTGCATGCTGACATTTCTTTTCAGAAAAGTTCAAGATTTCCTGACTTCATACATAAGACTGCAAAGAAGGCACTGTGGATTCACAGCAGGCTCAGTCCTCCTTGGGTACATGCCAGACTAGCTGCCATGATACAAGATCAAGAACAGGCGCAATGTGGTTTCTCGACACCTGAAATTTCCAGTATGTTTCTATTTTTCCTAGTACATAGCCTATCTCTTGAAGGGATGAGTTAATGCAGAAATGTTTTAAAGCCACACCAGCATTCCTTAATCATATCTTGCCGAAGTTCTGATGCATGCTGGTTTTGGACATGCAGGAAGAGTAGCTAAAATGCTACAACTCTGGCAGGAATATTTCTCAGATCCGTCAGAGTGGTGGGACAACAGGTTTATTAAGGTATGTGCTATCCATCTTAAGGCCCATTGAAAATCACTGGTAAATTGAGCATGTAAAACTGGTTCTGGACTTATTCCAGCTTCAGTTGCTTAGGCTAATCACTTTTGACTCATGCCCATTGAGAAGTTTCTAATGGTGCTATTGGATATGAGGCTGATTGTTTATCGTACTCATTTACTCTAAGTTGAAGCCTTATCCGCTGATCTGTGCACTGTTATGTAGAAAAGTCCAAAGTTTCCAGACTTTAGACATAAGAGGACACATGAGGGCCTATGGCTTGAAGATTGGCTGAACCCCCCCTGGGTCAAATCAAAGCTGGCTGCTGTGGCTATACAATCTGGTGGTGAATTGAGGTCATGGTATGATTCTGATTCCTGTGTGGACGGAGCTGAGAGAAGAGCATGCTTTCATCAAAATTGGCACTTTTTCATGTTTTTTTCTAAACGTTATGTGGATCATGCAGGGTGGCCAACTCCTTTGGAAACGGTGATAACGTGAACAAGCTCTGTCAGGAGGGACAATTGAAAGAGGCACTGCATACGGTGGAGCTTATGGTCCAGGAAAATCTTCAAGTTCCAAACAACACGTATGCTTCCCTTTTGAAGGGGTGCACCAGAAGAAGAGCCCTGGCAGAGGGCAAGCGAGTGCATGGCCTCATAGTCCGAAGTGGACTTGATTCAGACGTTTTCCTTGGAAGCAACCTTGTTGACATGTATGCCAAGTGCGGTAGTTTGTTGGATGCACGGGAGGTGTTCAATGTAATTCCTGAACACAATGTGATTTCATGGACTGCTATCATCTCAGCATATGCTGATCATGGACAAGGTGAAGAGGCTATCAATCTGTTTCAGCAAATGCAACAGACAGGCATTGCACCAGACAAGGTTACATTTGTTGTTGTCCTAAAAGCTTGTGCAAAAATTGCAGCTCTAGAACGGGGCACACAGGTCCACAGCACCATAATTGAAAGTGGCTTTGAATCTAATGTAATGGTAACGAACACCATTGTTGACATGTATGCAAAATGCGGGTGCATAGAGGATGCACGTGAAGTATTCAACAAAATGAATGAACGAGATGTGATCTCATGGAATACAATTATTGGAGGATATGCACAGCAAGGGCTTGGCAAGGAGGCTCTTGCTCTGTATGAGCAAATGAAACAGGAAGATGTGCAGCCAGACAATGTCACATACGTTGTTCTGCTAAAAGCATGTGCAAGCATTGCGGCCCTGGAACAGGGCAGGCAGCTCCATTCCCACATCATCAGAAGTGGTTTTGAGAGGAATGTGATTGTGAGCAGTGCCCTTGTTGACATGTATGCAAAATGTGGGTGCATAGAGGATGCACATGACGTGTTTAAGAAAATGAATGAACGAGATGTGGTGACATGGAATGCAATGATTACAGGATATACACTGCAAGGGCTTGGCAAGGAGGCCCTCTCTATGTATGAGCAAATGAAACAGGAGGCTGTGCAGCCAAACAAGGTCACATATGTTGTTCTTCTAAAAGCATGTGCCAAGTTTGCAGCTCGGGAAAAGGGCAAACAGCTCCATTCCGACATCATCAGAAGTGGCTTTGAGTCGGATTTGGTTGTAGGGAACACCCTCGTTGACATGTACGCAAAATGTGAGTGCATAAAGGATGCACGTGAAGTTTTTGAAAGAATGAATGAACGAGATGTAGTGTCATGGAATGCAATGATAGCAGGATATGCACAGCAAGGGCTTGGAAAGGAAGCCCTTGCTATGTATGAGCAAATGAAACAGGAAGGTATGCAGCCAGACAGTGTCACACATGTGCTTCTGCTAAGAGCATGCGCCTGCATTGCAGCCCTGGAAGAGGGCAAGCAGCTCCATTCCCACATCATTAGAAGTGGCTTAGTGTTGGACGTAATCATGGGCAGTGCACTCATTGATATGTATGCAAAATGTGGGTGCATAGAAGATGCACGCCAGGTATTCAACAACATGCATGAGCGGAATGTGGTGTCATGTAATGCAATGATTGCAGGATATGTACAGCAAGGGCTTGAAAAGGAGGCTTTTGCTCTGTATGAGCAAATGAAACAGGAAGGTGTGCAGGCAGACAATTTCACTTGTGCTATTCTCCTGAAAGCATGTGCTAGCACTGCAGCCCTGGAACATGGCATGCAGCTCCATTCCTACATCATCAAAAGTGGCTTTGAGGCGGATGTGATTGTGGACAGTGCCCTTATTGACATGTACGCAAAATGTGGGAACATAGAGAATGCCCGTCGGGTATTCAACAATATGAGTGAGCGAGATGTGGTTTCTTGGAGTGTGCTGATAGCAGGATATGCACAGCAAGGGCTTGGCAAGGAGGCTCTCACACTTTTGGAGCAAATGCAAAGGGAAGGCATGAAGCCTAATGAGGTCACCTATGTTAGTGTTCTCTGTGCATGCAGCCATTCTGGCCTAGTAGACGAAGGTCGACAAATCTTTGATTCCATGTGTAAAGATCATGGTGTCACACCAAACGTGGATCACTATGCCTGCATGGTTGATCTTCTGGGCCGTGCAGGGTGCCTGGTGGACGCTGAAGACATCATCAACAAAATGCCAACTGAGCCTGATGCTGTGGTTTGGATGACATTGCTTGGTGCTGCTAGAAACCATGGCCATGTGGAAATAGGAAGACGTGCCTTTGATTGTGTTGTGAAGCTGGAACCAGAAAACGATTCAGCTTATGTGCTGCTATCAAACATCTATGCAGCAGCCGGCAGGATGGACGAGGTAGCAAAAATAAGAAAAGAAATGAAGGATGCAGGGGTGAAAGAAACTCCTGGTTGCAGCTGGATTGAAATTGACAACCAGGTGCATGCCTTTGTTGCAGATGAGGAAACTCATCCACAGGAAGGAGATCCAAGCTGAATTGGATAGATTAGTGGAGGGTTGAGGCAGGGTATATACCTGATTTGAGCCTTGTGCTGCATGATGTGGAGGACAAGGAAAAAGAGAATGCTTTGTGTGAACACAGTGAGAAGCTGGCCATTGCTTTTGGGCTCATCAGTACACCCCCTGCTACAACTATTTGCATCAACAAGAATCTTCGGGTTTGTGGTGACTGCCACAATGCCACCAAGATCATCTAAAAAATTGTGAGACTTGAGATCATTGCAAGATGCAAATCGATCCACCACTTTCAGGATGGGCTATGTTCCAGAGGGGATTATTGGTAATGGTGAGTGAAATAGGCAGCCTCACTAGCATATTTGGAAACAAGTCTTGGTTTTGGAGTTTTATTGGCAGCCTTAGTTGTCACATCATTCAGTCCAATTCCCGTATGATCTTAGCCCCATTCTACACAATCATATCTTCTGTGCTCTGTGGCAAAAACAAATTGTACAGAGATAACATGGCATGCCAAAATTTCCAATTTTGACTTGGTAATTTCTGGAGCAAGCTTCAAGATGGACAAACTTGAAGGTTTCAGAATGGAGTTCATGAACTTTGGGAATATGTTAATTGGTTCACTCAAGAGAATACAGGTCATTGGTCTCCACTCTCCATTTCTTTTGTCGAGTTATTTTGTTGATGTTGCAGCACACAAACTATATGTTATGATAACCAATCGCTCGACTAGTCGCCTATTATTGGTTTACTCATTAGAGAAGGGGCATTAGAGAATGTGTTTTATTTAAGTGTAAAGCTCATGGACTGATTTGATTTCTAAATTTCTCATGCATGCCAAATTATATCTTCTAAGTCACTCCTAGATGCATCTTGCATGTCTACTATGTACAAAACAAAGGCAAACAATGCATGTGATTGGAACTTTAGTTTACAATTAGTTGGTAAATGTTTTGCATTTCCTGCATGCCTAACAAACCAACATTTACTGATAAATCAGGAAAAACTGGCAGGAATACAAATGTACAAGGCATCGACTTAAATACTCTTTATAAATTTTGCTTTTGAAAATGATTTACAAGGCATGGACTTTGAAAGAGCTCTTAACTCCAATTAAGGCTATGTGAGTTGTGTTTTGAAATTGGTGTCGTATTCAGGGAGTATCCACCCATTTTGTTGTCCGCCGTTGTTACATTTAGGTGTTTTTTTAATTTTATTTTGTTTTATCAGCCTTTGAAATACTTCTGCTTTGTGCAACTCAAAGTTCTTCAAACACTACGTTAGTTTGTTAGATTGGATTGGCTTAGTCTTAGAAACACAAATACATTAAATTCATTTCATTAATTATTTCTTCCTAAGCTATTGTCTTGTTTGTGTCATTACATGTTGGTTGTAACTTATTTCATGTCCTCCTATGATTATTGTAGTACGCCATCATTTTCTTATGTTTGTTTGTGAATGTTGTCTTACAATTGTTTATGCTTTTTTTTGGCATTGATTTGTCAATGTTACATCATTTTTTTCATGATACATTGGGTATTTGTTCATCACTTCTTTGACATTTGATTTGTTAGTCAATATTCATCATGCATTTCTCACTCTTTGGACCATTTCATGATGACCACATTTATATGGCTACAAGAAGATCTTTGTGATGATTATATTGAAGAATTTTTAATGGCATCACGTTGAGAATATTGAAGTTATAAGCGTGCAAGTTGCATCTGCTAAAAATTATTTGAATTTAGAAGCATGTTGGTGACATGTTTGTGAAAAACTTGTTGTTTCATCAACGAGAAAACTTGACAATCCACACTAGTTTGGAAACATCTTGCAAGGGGTAAGATTCTATACATACAAGGCACATGCTATACTGAATAAATATATTTTTGGAATCCCATTTGAATGATTGTGTGGTTTCTTGTTCTCTCTACATGTACCCTCCGCACTCTGCTCAATTGGAGGTGTGTCCCACTCTTGGTCCTCTGCGTCTTGCTCAATCTGAGGTGGTGGTGCTTCATCATTGTCTTCATCTTTGGAAGGGTATTTGGAAATTCAACCCGCGGGATTCATCAAATGTAACATGTGGGATTCATCAAATGTAACATCTCGACTAATGTGCATTTGTTTGGTGATTGAATCATAACATCAATAGCCCTTTTAGTTGATCATCATACCCTGTGAAGACACATTCCATTGCCTTTGATTTCGTCTCGCTCTTCTCTTTTTTGGCTATGTGAACCTCGCAATCCAACAATCCCAAGCTTGCTTCCCATGAATGTTTCATCAGGTGTGCAATTTGGCATTGCCACTAGGGTTTCTATTTTAAAAGGCTGTTTTCACACAAATCGCTCCTATCTAGTATGAGCTAGTTATCCCAATGTGCACTATCATTGCCCTTGCAACTTTCACAATGGTACGGTTCTATATTTCGACTACACCATTCTAC
Source organism: Diphasiastrum complanatum (assembly GCA_029204225.1). NCBI lineage: Eukaryota > Viridiplantae > Streptophyta > Lycopodiopsida > Lycopodiales > Lycopodiaceae > Diphasiastrum > Diphasiastrum complanatum. The sequence continues at coordinate 23,702,814 of CM055097.1, read as the reverse complement.
TAATTAAGGCATATCTGTTTGTGCAAATTGGTGTCTAGTTCGATGCTCCTTGCATAAGATGAATATCGTAGAACAATACTCTCCTCCACAATCCAATTTCAATGTTTTGATCTTGGCATCTACTGTGAGAATTTGCAAATATTGATAAACATAGTTTAATGTACATATTGTGATCCACACATGGTCACACGTGTGAGAATGGGCCTAGGGTAGTTAGGACCTAATCATAGGAGTTAGATAGGATGTTTGGTCAAGTCTTCTAGAATTTAGGAGCAAACTCCACAAATCATGGAAGTTGGTGATTGATTTAACTACCAAAGTTGGTAGACCTAATGGTTAGGTCAATTTGACAAGAGTAGGCAAACAATGATAACCAAAAAACGTGCTGGACCTACTCAACCAGCCATGGAAAGCATCTCCTTTGTACTGTCAATTATTCATTCCATTGTGGGAGAGATCGTGATTTTGGAGCAATTGACAATTTGGAACTTTTACACCATTTGGGTTGGAATTTTTTGATGTGAATGTAATTTAGACTTAGTGAAATTGATCTTTTGTTAATAGGCCATACATTTAGCATCACACATCGCATAATCTTGTGTGTTTCAAGAACCTTGTATCTTGGAGACAAGAATAGCAAATTGAATAGTTTACGTTTTACTAAGAGCTACAAGATAAGAGAGAGCAATGGTTCGGAGGGGGGGAGCAATTTGGTGAGGGGGAGAGAGAGGGAGGCAGAAGGTGGTAGGAAGGAGATGGTTTCTTTAAGGGACCATTGTTGCAATTATACTGCCGAGAAAATCTTCTCCAAACACTCGACTTATTTTTGCAAATCTTGATCATTTAAATATTCTAGTGAATGATTGGTGTGCGAAGGCTTTTAAATTACAAGAAAAAGATGATCAAAATCCTTGAAAGTAGCTTATAGATATCCACTTTCAAAAAGAGAGGTAGTGGATCACATTGCATTTTACATAAAGCATTAGCATTTCATTGAAGAACTTCACAATATCTCAATGGACCAAGCCTAGTAAGAAGTTGAAGGTTTGTAGAGATCTTTTGAACTAAATGCTACTAGTCCATTCATTAGGGGATATTAGAACTCAAAATGGGCCCTTTGTAAAAATGCTTTTTTTTAACTTCGCATGCTTTCAACGCTAATGGGTCCCAATCAACGGTGTCCATCTGTGATGAACTGTAACAGTGGTTGACGGACGAAAATTGTTTTTTCCTTTCCCGACCAAATTTTCATGATTTTCAAAATCCCGGTTTGTCAATTTCTATGTTGGCAATTGTGTGATCAAGAAGGATGGTGAGATCCTTGCACATGGATCTAGATATGAAGGCATCTACAAATTGAAACCAAGAGAGAGTGCAAAATCTCTTGTTGTTGCTTATGAATTCAAGCTTTCAAGATCACACAAGATGCACATGTTTATGTCTTCTCTCTTCAAGATTTATGGTGCATGATTATTTCCTATTATTCAAAGCATATGTTGAGATGGAATTCTCATTGAAGAACAAAGCTTTGAGGAGTGGTGGAGCTCTTGGAGGAAATACACCATATGAAGTATTATTCAGTTGATTACCTTAGTGTCTTTGGAGGTTCTTGCTTTGCACATATTCCCTTGGAAACAAGGAGGAAGGATGATCCAAGCTCATGGATCATGGTTGGATGCTTATCCACCAAGGAGGCCTATAAAGCCATTATACTCTCTATTTGAAAAGTGATTGAGAGTAAAGATGTCATACTTTATGAAGATCTACATTCAATCTTGGAAGGGGCCGAGATCAAGGCATCTCAAATCATATCTATTGAAGATTATCAAGATGTGATGGGGTCGAGGTTTGAGGAGGAGCCTCCTAAAACATATGATTTCAAGGGGATCTTCAAGATGGATGGCCAAGTCTTTATGGCTCGTCTTTTACGGTAAAGAGAGGCAAGTTTCAGGTGGTATCCACTTTAACATTCTCACTTATGCTTCTCTTCCATTACTTGATGTACTATCTTGCTTTATTGAGATTTCTACATCTCAAAATTCATGTAAGAAAATTCTAGTTTTGGATGATGCCTCTAGTATGGACATATTACTTGTCATGGCTTAGATATGTTTCCAAATTACTTACAAAGCAAGTGGTTGAGTCATCAAGTGTATGCTCTTGGATCTAGTAAGAGCAAGAATGAGCTTGTTGCTCATAGTTTGGAAATCATATTTTACATGGTTTGAGGCAATTTGTGAACTTCTCTTGAGATTAGGTGAAGCATCCAAAGAGGACACTTACATCCTTGAGCAAGTAATTAGCCTAAAAAAGATCAAGATTTCATTTAATATCAATATTAGATCCATCATGGATAAAGTTCATAGTATGTGGACTAGTCAAGCTAGAATGCTTAATCTTGATAATCAACACTTTTGCACATCTTATGATCTTGATCTCTATGATCTTTGTGATCTTTATGAGGCATGGAAGCCTCTGATTTTCATCATGGTTCAGCCATCTTCATGCAAATGGTACTTTCAAATCAAAGATCGTCATCAAGCATGGAGGAAGCACATTGGTATAGTGGCAAATTGGTGGAATGCTCTTCAAAGATGTTGGCAAATGATTTCTGCCAAAGAAATCTTATCATGGAACTGGTGAGGTGCTGTATGATGAATCCTTTTGTTGTTTTTTTACTTCATATGCATACCAAAGGATCCACTTAAAAAGTTTCACAAACTCCTTGATCTTACCAAGCTAGTTTTTGAGGAGTAGTGTGAAAAATTGTCAAAATCTATCTTGGATATTTTTGTGTTTCTAGTTTGTGAGAAAATATCACATGTGTGGAGCATGTTCCCACATGTAGAAAAAGTAAAAATAGTTTAGTCATCTTGACGTTAGTGGTATCATAAAGATTTTGTATCAAGCATCTTGGTGTAGAACCTTGATAGGGCCAAAATTGGCATAGAGGTCAAAATGGTCAAATCCACATGTAAAGCCTCAATTTGGCCAAAAGTAGATTGTGATGCAAACTCGAGGTATTTAGGCTTGTGACACATGTCAATTTTAGGTTTGATGAGTGATGCACCCTATGTGGTGGCAAAAGTCAAAGGGTCCAATCATAAGTGAGAAAATTGGTAGAAGGGCCCAATCAAAATCAAAGGATGTGAAGTCACTCATCCAATAGGATGTTAGAGCTCTTAGAAAAGGGGTCCAATAGGATTCTAGCATGGATCTCCACGAGTTCCTATATGTACTTTCATTCCCTTCATTAATTAATGTGAGTTTTTGAGTCAAGTTGGAGATTCATCAATTTTGAGTGTATTTCTCTCTCTACCCTTCACCAAAAGTGGTGGTTTCTCTCTCTACTCGAGGAGAGGAGCTTGTTGGGACTTAGTTTTCAGTAGTACATGTTTCCACACGTGTGAAACACCCTTGGTAATGAATGAATGCATGTAGAATGGTCTCTTTACCTTAGATTTTGTCATTGATCTTGGATTTCAATCATTAGAAGATCTATAGTGCATGAGCCAAGCTCAGGAGATCAATTTCACACATTAGGGCATTCCCACATGTGTGAATTTTCACAACCAGTTCACATTCTCTCTCTATGGAACCTCTCTCTAAAGTGAAATTTCTTAAAGGGCCCATTTTGGGCCCATATTTCTCCTAATGTACCATCTTCTATATGAGCAACTTGCATTGAATATAGATTTTGCCATTTCTTGCAACAATAAGTTCTTTTTTGTATGAGAAGGCTCTTGTTTTGATTTTTTAATTATCACATACCATGTTTCTCCATCAAGGAGTTGATTGTAGCCTTAGTTCTTGTTTGAGTCTCCCGTGTTGGGGAGTTAGGAATGCTGTATGATTTTGTGAAAGATTATTAATTTTTTTTTGAGGTTCAACACGTCCAAGAGTTAGTATTAGTAGCTAAATGTTCATGTTTAAGTCTCGTTTGTCAAAGAATAATAAGGACTTGGGGCATTATACATCAAAACATTTAGATCAATTAGCAAATGTAATAGGGATTATAAATTCTGTCTACCCAATATTTTATTGCAATCAATGACATCTAGGAAATTACAAAGGATTGATGAATATAGTTGGTGCTCAACATTGGGCCTCTATATTAAATTATGTCTCTTATACATCTATGCAACTTATGTATCAAACCTGCAACCAAAATAGCTGAATCTTGTAGTTTTTCAAATTCTAGATTGTTTGAAATTTGAAGGTATGATGAATAATGATTGATCATAATACAAATGATTCTAGCGTATTATGTATATAAATTAAGAGCAGGACTCAAGTAGCTATAATTTGTGACATGCAAAAGTATTATTTACCAGTTACCATGAATAAGCTTCAGTTTGTTTCTTGTAACATACTTTTGACTAAGCGTTTGTAGTCCGATCCATAGATTCAAATATGTTGAGAATCTAACTCCAACTTTTTAAATTAGAGCCTAGGACTTGCATTAAAAGAAGGAAAACAACACCGTTGCACTCTACATTGATAAAATCCAAAAAGTTCAGGTCCAATCAGTTTCTACTTTACATTTGATTTGTTAATTAAGCTCAAAAAAGATTTGAATATGTGAATTGAACTAGAGACATTACAACTAGGTAAGCACCATTACAATTTACGATTAGTTTATCAACATTTGCACTATGTTAATCGTCTAGCATTATGTGATGTTGCATATTAAGCTAAGATCACTAGTCATGCACATACACTTTCATTTTCCTACAAAAAGAACTTTATTGCATAATTTGGGAGCATTATAGAGTAGTGGTGATCACATAATGCATAGGCACCCTATGTGGAAGAGCTCATTGGAAGGTCTTACCACATTGCCAAGATCCCAACTTGACTTTATTAGAGCATTGATTCGTCTTAGGAATTTGAGTAGTTATCAACATTAAGCAAAATGCAAACAACACTTGTCACACTAATCCTTTGCATTTTCTCCAAGATTTCCCTTAGAGCATATTTTTAGCTCCCAAGATAAGATCCCTTTCCAAATTTTGTTGGTTGCACTTGTTCTACAAATCGACCCAATGCTCCAAGTTGCACTTTTAAAGCCCCATCTCGTAGACATCCAACAAGAGTTCAAACTCATCCCAATTCGTAACCTATGGTCCATCTGAATTTTCTCCACATATGAAGCAAAGCTCATAAAGACCTTGAGCATCTCCTACATGATTTCAAATGTGCAAAATACAAAAGGCTGAATCGTATCTCACAGAATTGTTAGATGCAGTAAAAACATTTTATGAAAGGACAACAATTCTACTTCATGCAGGGTCAATGATAAGAGACACCAGGCGAACTCAAAATAATATGCTCAGACAATGAGAGGTGCAGAATAGTACGTCTCACTACCGAGTTAAGTACAATTTTCTTCCGTGCATGTTGAAACCATGCTCACTGAAGTCTCGCTACTCTCCTCAGCCTAAAAGAGAACATGGATTTGAGCAAAAGCATCCCCTTCAAATGAGTGTGTGTGGTCTAGTCTACTTTCTAATGATCGAGGACAACGTCAGGCATCTACAGCCCCATAACTCTCTCTCAATAACCACCAGAATTATGTTTGCTTGCATAAGGATCTGTGAAGCAATACGACTGTAATTCCAAATCTGGGATATGGCGAAGGTATCTACATAATACATCAAGTGACTTGTATATAAACTCCTCCGACACAAGCCCATGTATTAATAGGCTGGAGAACTTCAATTTTGATGTGGCACCAACTTACAGATCAGAAAACGATCCCTAAACATGTAATGTCATAATTTCAAAAAAATGAACAAATCTTTCTGAAGAAGAACAGCCAGCTTCAAATCAATAAAGCTTTAAAATCTGTTTGATGCTTCTGTTGCAAAGTGGACATGTGCCTCTAGACATTTGCAGCTCACATGCACACTTGCGGCAAAATGTGTGGCCACAGGGAACAAATGCAGCTCCTCTCTGCCCAACCATACACACACAACAGATAGCATGCAACTCTAATGGCTCATGATCATCTTCAATATGAGATAGGCAGCTGCTGTTCATCGAGGCAAGAATGTCCTGGTCAAATATGACCACTTCATAATCATTCCTTTCTCTAAGTAAAGACATCAAGGAAACTCTGCCATCCATGTGGTGCCTCTCCGTCAGCAAAGATAACAGTGAAACACGAATAGAATCTGTTTGCATTCTGAAAACTTCATTTTCAGTTATGCTGCACTCTGTCTGACTGGCAACTTCACTACGTGCAACTTGTTCTGTATTCCTTCGCTGCTGTTCTTGAGAGTTTTCAGCATTTGGAGATTCACTGAGTGCCCTACCGCCCCCAGGAAAATCACCTTGGACATTCGGAACATGTGCATCATCATCATCTAGCTGGAACAGAGAACGCAATGAGCTTAGTTCGCGGTAATCCTGATCCTGAGAGCTTTTTAGTTCTCTCAACTTGTTCTGGTTGGAAGCACTTGCTGATGGGAGGCAAAAACTGTCAATTTCTACATATCTTGATAATGCTGAATGTATACAACGCTCTTCAGGTGTGGGAGGCACTACTGAGCAGGTAGACGAATCATGCAAAATATCTGATGAAACTGCAGATGGCTTCAAAAAGAGCTGCACTTGTGGACAATCAAGATCTTTTGAAACTTCCAGACTGATATCTAATTCAGCAACGCCCTTGCTGCTGTCAATTTTCTGATTTACAGGCAATGGCAACCTTATAGATCTGGGGCAAGTTGACAGTTCTGCTCGAGATGCATAAGGACTCTCTTCTGCAGAAAGACTCTGCTGTGATTTTACATCTACATCTACAAATGCTGGCGTTCTCCCATATGGTGTGTCTTTTTTCAACCCATTCCTTTGTTCTGCAATTGTACTTCTCTCATTCAAGACATGTCGAAGATCGTCTCCCAAAACTTTTTTTTCTTCACTTGCTTCTGGACATTTCAAAGATATTTTTTTTAACTTCTCTTTTCCAGAGTCTCCCAATCCCGTCTGCAAGTCCTCTATTTTTGCCACTGATTTGTATTGTTTCTTCAGAGATATCAACCCAGCTACTCTATGTACTAATTTCTTGCTTGCAGAGTTTTGAAACTTGCTTAGGTTTTCCTCCATTTTTTTCACACTTCCAGAATAAATTGCATCCCAGAGGGCTATGTCGGCCTCTCTTGCTATCAGTTCCCGATTATCTCTCGCTGGGTGGCGATTTTCCTTTAGTATGACAGATTCAGGATAATATTGTAATTCCTCTTCATCTGCAGTTTTCTGATCATCTGTTATTATCTGACCCTTTATTTGCTTAACCTTGCCAAAGTTATCAGTTTTATTGATTGCAAAGTTATGTGTTCTCACAGATTTAGCTTTAGCCACCCTTCCCTCTTCTTCCTCTGGCCTGACACAAGTTTCTGAACGTGGTTGAGAAAAAAAAACTGGCCCATTCCCACTCTCGAACTCACGGAGAATTTGCCTGAGATGCACATCTAGTAATATCGTGTTCTTGTAATCCTCAAGGCTATTTGTCTTCTGATACAATGCCTCTTCAAGTATAGGAACTACAGCTGCAACTCTTGATGCCCATTGACCTGAAACGTCTGGATTCCACTGCAACAATAAAGTATAAATGCTTGCAGCTATATCTCTTCTATCTGTTGAGTTTCTGTCCAAACTCCAGTTTTTTGTCTGACCCTGGTTCCTCCCACATACTGAGGAACCATTGAAGGGCCCTACCCTAGATCGCGGTAAAGGTGGCCCCACATCAGCACTTCCAGTCTGCAACCCACTTGTACTTTGAGATATTGTATAACATTGCAATGCTTTCTCAACAGCATTTAGCGTAACTCTTTCCATCCATTCCTTGTAGCGTGTTTCTCTTTCCATTCTGCTCATCCAGGTCTATAAGTATTCCTTCTATGGGTGAGCATCAGCCTGCATGCATAATGTGTTAATCATCTTGAGCACAAAAAAAAAGGCTTTTCCTGCTACCACTTGATACTAGCTAACAAAAAAATCTTGCTCTTGAATTATTTTAGAATGAAACAATTTGACTAATTCCACATCAATAAGGCTAATGATTAGAAAAAACCACCTTAAGAAAAGCCTCAACCTCGGATTGCATCAGTGCTCGGAAATGGAATGTGGCATATTGGACATGATATCCCAGATCAAACGCTTTTCTGAACATTAAGGCTTCAAGAAATCAGTCCACCTTTTCTTAGGAGCAATGTCATCCACTAAAACTAGGAACCAATCTACAAAAGCTAGCCATACAGTAATCTCTCCTCTCTACCTTCGAAGTCAGGAACTTTGGCTGTAAGCCTTGCAATAGGTAGTGGATGTATAAAATAATAAACTAGCACGAAGCTGGCCAAGCTGACATCTTCATTTGAGAAAACAATTTCACAAAGCTCTCCAAAGTTTCTGGCCTAATGTAAAAACGAATAAATTATTGCATTCAAATATGAGGAGCCGAGCACTGCCTCAATACAATCTAGACAAATTTCTATAGAGATGGGATTTCTTCTACCACAACAGCCAACATTCACTTGGCCTAAGAAGAGATGAAAACTTTTATCTGCTCTTCTCATATTGCAAAAGATTCATCTATGATCAACAAAGATACACTCACTATCATATCATTCCTTGCCAATCCTGTTTCTCCCTCACAAAAAACTTCATTTAAACTTCAACAATAGCATTCAAACAAGCTATTATGCACGTGGATATGTACCTGCTAGAATCTTAAATATCAAGGTAGGTCTCCAATGGCATTCATCCTTCTACCTGGGAAGGTGGATGACACGCACGTGTGTTATGCCAAGAGGATACTACGTTCTATGCTTGAGCTGGAGATGGGTGGTGCTGGTGGCATAGTTGCAGCGAATCGCCAATTTTTTTTTCTTTGCTTCTTGGAAATTTTTTTGGACCTGAAATTTGTACTACTGGGTTTTTCCCTCTTACGACAAGTATCAAGAGCATACTGCACAGCCAAAAAATAATATCGCGATCAAAGTTGTCATTCTGAAGTTGACACCAACTAGATTGTTGAAATATCAATAGAGTTTTTTACAGTTCAGTACACTTTTTTGTGGTTCGATAGGATCTGCTCTAGTTTAGTAGCATTGTCTGCAGTTTAGGGTTGTTCAGTACGGCTTGGTAGGGTTTGGCATGGTTCAGTGTGCATTTCACTGCGTTTTAGTAAGGTTCAGTGCCAAATGTTCGTTCAACACGAACAATACATGAACATTTGAGGTAGCACATAGATTATCATTAATCTCGAGGTAGCACATACCTTATCATTAATCTCATCACAACAGATAGGCCATATCGCTGAGAAAGCCCTCATTATAGGTCCTATTCATACGCATGTGCCTTCTTGATATCAAACCTAAGAAAAGCAAATTAACCCTTGCCAGTAGCCACTTCTGTTGGTGCCTTTATAATGACCTTAACCAAAATCGTTTCCACATATTGAAGAAGATGTTCTGTTGTGTGAAAAGCATGGGGCATAGCGATATCACTCCACAATGCGAAAATTGGATGGCTAGACAAATCTATCTGAACACGTGAAATATCCCCTAAAAATTATCATGAATTATGGATTTGTATTATAGTTGTCTGGAATAAAAGCAGAACTAAAAAGCTACATGCTAGTCATCCTTTGTTGAACATTCAGATCAGCGCTGTCAATAGTGTTGGAACTTTGAAGGGGTCTGTCAAATGCTCTTTCTAGGGAAACTCGATTCTGTCGTAGACAGGCCTCAAGCATTGGGTCTGATACCTCTCTGGATGTCCAAGCTGGGCATCTTTGCATCAAACCCAGGCCTTTTGTCTCCGTTCCTCGTTTCTACCACTCCTATGGCAGCTTAGTTTAGAATCAATGCTATAATGGAACAGGAAATGGTGATGGAGGAAAAAGAAAAAAGACTGTCACGGAAGAATCTGACCGAGATACAGTTCTACTGAGAGAAAATCAGTCGCTTGAAAAAGGAATCTCTCGTTAAGGTTGGTTACAGATCTACTAACAGTGCGACAAGGTTACCATAATTGATCTCATTCCATCCCTTCATTATCAAACAGGAAGGGCAGAAGCAACGCCTGCGATAAATAGAGTATGGGATTCGAGCATTACCATACTTCCTTGCACATTTATATAGGGCAAATTACTTGTTGATATAGGACAACAGTACTTCAATAGGTGGCACGATGGTAAATACCTCCGTTCCTCGAAATGTACTTCCCATCAGCCATACAAGAGGAGAGAAAAGAAAACCGCAATCAAACACAAAAGCATAGCAACTACAATCACAGGAATGTTATGTTAATTTTGAAATTTTTTGATGAAAGCTTATGATTTGAAAAAGAACGAACTTGGTTATAACTTCATCAGACAATGCCTGGAAGTTGCTATTAATATTACAAATACCTCTTATGACGAATGTTTATTACGCCAGTATCGCAAAATATATCCCCAAGAAGATGTAGAAACATAAAAATTAGAATGAACCATAAAATTAGAAGCAATCTTGAACATGATTATTAAGCTACACAAAGGCAAGAAATAGCTCAACATAGAAGATAACCATGCATAGAATGCTCTGAAAAGTAATGCCTTGTGCTAAGGTGTCCTTTGTATTTTGGGACCACCTCGAGGAGCATAATGTCCATTCAATTTTCTCTCTCCAATGAATCTATCATTCTCTCTCTTCTCTTCGATGGAATTCACTTTCTTTCTTCTCTCTCCGGTGAAATGCACGTTCTATCTCCTCTCTTCGGTGAATGTGCATGTGCTATGTGGCAGCCCGTCATTGGCTGTCCACATCCACATTCCACCACAAACGTAAAAAAGTGATAAAAAACCGAAAAAAAAAAAAACTGGTCCATGCATACGGCCGTACCCTTGGTGGGAGGCAACGATACGAAATGAAAAAAATTTCTACGAAGCTGTGTGTACATACTCGCATTTTGTGAAAACGATCGGTGACGGATGAAAGGAGATAGCCGTAACACAAGGCAAGGCTATATCACTCTGACACAACAGGAATCATCTTCCAGAGGCAATGGTCATTTGTGTGCATGACACATTACATACACAAAGTAAACGTCAAAAAAGAAGAGATTCTACTGGAGGTAAAAGATAGATAATCAAAAGATAGTTAATGGCAAGATCCGGAAGGAGTAGAGAGAGAATGCATATGCAATCCGTAATTGTTTGCTAGTCAAGTAAATAACAGGAATTACATCGGCATGAGAGACTATAGCGCATACCAGATCTAGAGATTTCCACAAACCGCACTGTAGATGATGCTGTCGATTTGGAGAGCCGCAACTCGATCAATAATCTCATCCTCGATCCTCCTCACACACATACGTTTTTACATTAATAATATCATGAAAGCTTAAGCATCGTCTCGCCATCACCTCAAAAGTAGAAACACAAAACGGAAAACGAAAGAAAGAACTGAGACGAGACGAGACGTGGCGTAGCTGGAGCGTGCAGAAAAGGCAGAAAGTGGGAAACCAGTCACATGGCATCATAACTACCAACCTACCTTTTGTTTATTCAACTAACCTTCCTACCTACCCACCTACCCCACTCTAGAGCACACAAGGACAGATCTCATTAGAGAGTGTAGGAGGGGGGGGGGGGTCCTGCTCCGCCCTCGGGGGCACGGTCTTCCACGGGCGGAAGGGCCGAGGAGCCGGCCCTTCCCTGAGATCAACTTGTGGCAATTGGAGAACCAATTAGAGACGTTGGATCGGTACATACCACAATGAGCGGTGTCTCGAAAGGGCTACAGATGTTTGTGAGCGGCATTGCTTCGAGGAAAAGATTGCCTACTTTTGAAGACTTCCACGGAATCATGTTGCAAGAAGAGCAGCGTCGCGAAGTGGTGAAGTCAAGGCAAACCCCACAGGAGGATCAAGCCTTGCTTGCTAAAGGCAAGCAGAAAGGATGGAAGAGGATTCTCAAGAAATCCAAGGATGATGATGACGAGGGAGAGTCGCCATCAAAGGCGAAAAAGAAGAAGAAAGGCAAATGTTACTATTGCCACAAACCGGGTGTTACAAGAAGAAAGCGGACATAAAGGCGGGAAAAGTGAAACAACAAGGCAACATTGCTGAAGATGATGGAGAAGATGACGAGACAAGCGTCTTCTCATTGACATTGGCATCCCAGGTTGATGATGGTGCCAGATCGTTCATAGATTCAGGCGCCACAAGGCATATGACCGAAAAACGTAATTGGTTTGAGAAATTCTCACCAATCCATGATGGGGATAAAGTCACTCAAGCCAATGGGGAGGAATGCCAAATACAAGGTGTTGGCAATGTACCTGTGTAGTTTTCTGATGGTAAAATCAAGAATATCCCTAATGTGCTTTATGTTCCTGGACTCAAAAAGAGTTTGCTTTCTATTGAAGTAATGGCAAATCAACATCTTAAGGTTGAATTTGTCAAGGATGGATGCCTTATGAGGGATATGAACCACGACCATAAAGTGGTGGCGAAAGGTTATAGAGATAGTAATTGTGGCCTTTATAAATTGGATGCTGCAAAACCAGGAGAATATGGTTTGGCTATCTCAACAACATCTCAATCTGAGTTGTGGCACAGAAGACTTGGTCACTTGAACTACGGGAGCTTGAGATTGATGGCGAAGCTGAAAATGGTAATAGGGTTACCGGCATTGTTGGATGATCATCACGCAATATGTGAAGGATGTGTCATGAGAAAGCATCACAAGGAGATATTCAAGAAAGGTGGAGCTGCAAGAGCTAAGAAACCGCTGGAACTTATTTACAGCGACCTGCGCGGCCCAATGAAGACCATGTCATTGGGGAAAGCATATTATTTTATGACTTTCATAGATGATTACTCAAGGAGGACATGGATTTATTTTTTTAAGAAGAAATCTGATGCTTTTGCTCATTTCAAGGAGTTCAAGACTTTAGTAGAGAACCAACTGGATGCATGCATCAAAGTGCTAAGATCTGATAGAGGGGGCGAATACAAATCTGATGATTTTGAGGACTTTTGCAAGGAACACGGCATCAAAAGACAATTCACACAATCACACACGCCGCATAGTAATGGTGTAGCTGAAAGGAAAAACAAGACTGTTATGGAGAGGGCACGCTCCATGATGAAGCAAATGGGCTTGACCGATTCACTTTGGTCGGAAACGTGCAGTGCGACAACGTTCTTGCAAAATAGGAGCCCTACAGTTGCGGTTCCAAATGTGACTCCCAAAGAAGCATTTACAGGAATAAAGCCAAAAATTGACAAGTTTCACATCATTGGATGTAGGGCCTATGTACATGTGCCAAAGGAGAAGCAAAAGAAACTTAATGCCAAAGCAATCAAGTGTATCTTCGTCGGTTATGACTAGAGGACGAAGGCATACAGGTGTTTTGATCCTGTAATGAACAAGATTCACATAAGCAAAGATGTGATCTTTGATGAGACTCATAGGTATGAAGATGACGACCATGCAAATGGTGAAAGCATCAAAAGACTTCCCACAATCTTGAAAGAAGAAGATGAAGAAGATGCTCCACATGATGATGCACGTGAAGATGAGAGTCGAGAGGACGAGTATGAGAGGACACCACCTATTCAAGAGCCTAGGGGAAGGCACTTGCCAATAGGAACAATAAAGGAGAAACCGGTTGGAAGTAAGAGACATTACTTGGACACTCCTTGGGATACATACTCTCCACTTAGTGTATCACCTGAATCTAGAATACCAAAATGGTATGAGAAGATCATGAAAGATGCAAAACTAAATCAACCAAGATCTAGCACACAAAGAGAAGTGAGAAGATCAACGCGGGAAAGGAAATCTCCCGATCGTTATCATGTGAACTATGCCCTAATGAGTGACATTTTGAAGTGTCGAGAGCCATCAACCTTTGATGAGGTTTAAAAGATCACAGAGAGTGGCAAAGGGCAATGGAAGAGGAGATGGACATGATACATGGGAGCGGGTTGATCTACCACTTGGAAAGAAACCCATTGACAAAAAATGGGTGTTTAGAACAAAGTTTCATGCAGATGGCACGATAGCAAAGCATAAGGCACACCTAGTAGTGAAGGGTTATGAGCAAAATAAAGGAATTGACTATGAAGAGACATTTGCTCCAGTGGCTAAGTGGACTACGCTACATCTTATCATTGCCTTAGCATCTCATTTTGGGTGGAAGATCCATCAAATGGATGTGAAGTCCACATTTTTGAATGGTGACTTAGAGGAAGAAGTTTACATGGTCCAACCGCAAGGCTTTATGGCAAAAGGACATGAACAGAAGGTATGTAAGCTACGCAAAGCACTTTATGGCCTTAAGCAAGCACCATGCGCATGGTATGGACGCATTGACAATTACTTTCTTTCTCATGGGTTTGTAAGAACAAATTTAGATCCAAATCTTTATGTTCTTATAAACAAAGATAGCATTGCCTTGATTGTACTTTATGTTGATGATATCATTATCACGGGCAATGATGAGAACCTCACTCATTCTATTAAAGCCAACTTATGCAAGCAGTTTGAGATGACATATTTAGATCTTATGCACTACTGCTTGGGTGTTGAAGTATGGCAAACCGGCAATGATATCAGGTTATGTCAAAACAAGTATGTGCACGAGGTATTGGAGAGATTTCACATGACAGAGTGCAAACCTTCCATCACCCCTTGCGAAGCTGGTAAGAAATTATCTCGTATTGATGATATGCACATATTGACGCTACTCTATTTCGTCAGCTAGTTGGGAGTTTGATATATCTTACGACTACACGTCCTGATATCTGCTATGATGTAAGCTTGATTAGCCAATTCATGTCATCACCCACTATGGACCATTGGAAAGCTGCGAAAAGGATTTTGAGGTAAGTGAAGGGTACATCTAACCTTGGCCTAATTTACAAAAGACAGAGTGCTTTACCTAAGTTGCAGGGTTATGTTGACGCTGATTGGGCAGGAAGTATAGATGATAGAAAGTCAACAACAGGTTATGCCTTCAATCTTGGTAGCGGTTGTTTTTCATGGTCTAGCAAGAAGCAAGATACTATTTCTCTTTCTTCTACATAAGCCAAATATAAAGCATTAAAATCTGTTACCCAAAGCTGTTTGGCTACGTAAGTTCTTATTGAGATTGGCATGAAGCAGGTAAATCCTACTGTTATTTTTTGTGATAGTCAAAGTGGAATACAATTGGCTAAAAATCATGTCTTTCACGCAAGGACAAAACATATTGAGGTAAAATATCACTTTGTGCGTGAGAAGCTACAATCTGAAGATATAAGTATTGTACACTATTCTACGTTGTTACAAGTTGATGATATATTTACGAAAGCTCTAAGTAAAGAAAAGTTTGATACTTTTAGAGACAAACTTGGCTTAGATCTGGTTATGTAAAAAGCTTTTGCTTGTAATACTATCATGGAGGTATGTTCCATGAATAGAGTAAACTCTAAAATAAAGAGAGACGTTGATCATTGAGGGAGAGAGTTAAAATAGCAATGATCGACTTATACAGTGCTTTCTTATTTCGACGGCACCACATGTGCTCAGTTCTAGAATTATCGGGTCGTCTTTCTTTTACGAGCCCTTTGATTGCTTTTAAGCAACTTTATCTTTGTACTTATTGATCAATTGAATATACAGTTTGTTGAGAGCAATTTTGTTGTCTTGTCTTGTTGCACTTGATGTTGTACTGTGGTGATTGATCTGTTGGGTGTTTAGACTGTTTTTTTAACTATATGAACATGGAAGCCTTGTACCAAGCCAACAAAAGTCATAGAATTCAAGGTGTTGAAATCAAAAGTAAAGATATTCGAACTACCTGCGAATCTTGTCTTAAAGACAAGGTGACTAGAACACCTTTCAGTAAGGATGTTTATAAAGCAACTAAGGTACTTGAAATTGTGCATTCAGATATTTGTGGACCATTCGGAGTATTGTCGTTGGGTGATGCAAAGTACTTCATTACGTTTATTGATGACTTCAGCAAGTTGTTAGCATTTGTGCTAACACAGAAAAAATAAAAAAGAGAAAAATAAAACTTTGTAGCATGTGTTTTGTAAGTCCACATACGAGTGTCTGTTAATAAACTTTCGCCATAGCATGTGTTTGTAAGCCATGAGTAGAAGCTTAAAAAAATAATAAAATAGCTTAAACTTAGATTGAGAGCTTAGACTTAGGAAACTTAAGATTAGAAATATTTTATCTTAAGTTTTCCTAAGTTAAGAAACTTTGAAGTTCTAAATCCTAAGTTAGAAGTTCTAGAAAGACTAGAAATAGATTAGTCCTATAAGTTAGTGGATACTTATGGAAGACCCTCCTTGCTATAAAATGAGAGGTATTTGCCTTGTAAATCACACTTTTGAGATTCAGCTATCAAGTTCTCTATTTTTTAGATTATCTCTCTATTTCATTTGTGTTCCCTTTGGGAAGGTGCATAGCTTGAGGGAAGGTGCTCGGGCCTCCTCTTGTCTCCTTCTCATTGGTTTGTATTGTGGCATGTATTTTATTGATTGATTATTACTTAGCCACAATCTTCCATTCTAATTCCCTTTGGGTGTTAATCTTGGAATTAGTTTAATCACTTTTGTCATCTTAGTTACTTTCATTTCTATTTCGAGCACTAGTTGGGTAAGCCTTAGTGCTTCATCATTGTTTTTTATTTTTGCACTCCCTCTGAAGCTTGGTAGAAACTTAGAAAGCGGACGATCCTCTCTATACTACACCACATCGTGAGTAGATCTAGCCAAACATTGACAAACAAGATTTACTTCCAATATTGGCGCCATTGCCGCTTTTTAAATATTTTTTTTACCTAGCTTCTTTTCCTTTTGTTTTCTCACTTCCATGTTGTGTGTTTGCTTGTTTGCCTATCTTCTATCTTCCACCCACAACACGAGTCTTCTCTCCAGGTCCTACACGAGCTGCGGAGCAACTTATCAAGCCGGGGGAAAGCAACAAAAGAGTCAACTTGGACATTTTCTTTGAAAAGAAGTGACCCAAGTGACATTTTTTCCAAATCAAACAGATATATCAGAATTCGCTAGTATGTCTACAACCCTAACAGACCCTGATCTTTCATTTTATCACCTCCACGAATTCTGACCACGGTCAGATTATGAGAAAACAGCCTGATATATTGTCAAAATCCCTTATTTCTCACCCAAATCTTTGTCCTAGAATTCGTCGGCTTCACTGAGGCTAGATTTCATCAAGATCAGTCCTCCAACAGCTCCGTGAATTCTATCTCAAAGATTTTGTCTATTTTCTATCAGAAAGTCACATTTTTTCTCATGTTCCCTATCTGCCAGTAAAACCTCTGTATTAGAAATCGCCATCCAGCCTACGAAATTGTTCTCAGTGAGTACGAATTTCCTATCCTACCCACGAATTCTAACAGTACAATTTTTTTTCAAAAATATAACAAAAAATCAATATTCTGGTAGACAAAACTCCTTGTCAGAATTCGCGAGTGTTACAATTTGATTTGTCTGTCTCTCCACGATTTTTCAGCCTGTCCGCAGATTCTATTACGGCCAAAAAGACCAGTTTTTTGTCCTATACTCTCCATTCTGCAAGCAAATTGTCTTTTTTGCCAAGTATAGTACTGACCTAATCATCTGTATTGTTACTCTCTTCGACACTCTGCATCATGTCTCGTGACTGTGCTGAATCTTCTAATCCGGCTCCTCCACGACTAAAACGTAGAATTCCACGTATCGATGCACCAAAGTACGATGGAGAATCTGACCTAGTCCGATTTCTCCAAGACTTTGATAATGCATGCCGTTTTTATGGAGATACCTCTGAAACTGAAAAGCTTCATCTATTTTTCATGGTACTCTATGGAACAACCAAGGAGTGGTATTTGAATCTCGAAGCTCCTGATCTTGCTTCTTGGACCACCCTCAAGGACGCTCTCATCAAGCGTTTCAAACCATCTAAACTAACTCTGAGCCCATTCATTCAAATTACCCATATCAAGATGCATCGCAAAGAGTCTGTTCGAAACTACATTGAGCGTTTTAAGCGACTCAAACTGTGGTACATTGCAAAAGTTTTCCATACTATCCATGATGCAATGGCCAGACGGAATCCACCAATAAAATCCTATGTGGAAGTCTCACCAAAACCGTCGAATACAGCCAATCTGATTCGGAACTCAAACTTCATGTTGCTCTTTGGGCTTATCGCACCACCCCAAAGAGAGCTACAGGCTTAACCCCTTTCCAGCTAGCATATGGCCAAGAAGCCATTATGCCTATAGAATTCCAAATCCCCTCCCTTCGTGTGGCCTATAACGTTGAGCTCGATAATCAATAGACTCTAGCAAACCGGTTATTCCATCTGGAACAACTATGCAAAACATGAAAGATCAACATCCATGCTCAACAAGTCCACAAACTTCGACAAAAAGCATAGCATGATCGATCATTGAAACTTAGAGACTTCCAGGTTGGAGATAAGGTCCTACTATACCAGGCCAAAGCCTTCAAAGACAAACTAAAATTTTCTAGCCAAGGTCCTTACGTCATTAAAAAAATCTTTGCCTTTGGATATGTACAACTCCAAACCCTTCAAGGCGATATCCTCAACACTGTGGTCAATGGGAGCAAACTGAAAAAGTACGACATCAACAGATTTTGCTCTCCAACTACTCAATCAGATTCCCTTCATATCCTCTCCTCCCCGCGCTTCATCTCCCCCCAAAATTCCAACACCTCCTACCTCATCGCAATCACCTCCTCAAAAAACACAGTCTCCTCCTTTGTAACCCCACTGACCTCCACCTGCTATCCAAATTACCAATGCTCTTTCCCTGACATTGGCATATGGGAGCAATTACCACTGACTGTCCAAAAGATGGTTTGGTTGGTGAATGAGCTTCAATACAACATCTACGGAACCTTGTCAAGTCAACAACCAAAACGCGGTGCCATCCTACAACTTCAGTAGGAAAATCAATTGTTGGTAGCTAAATCTGCTCAAAAACAACAACAGATCGATAACCTCACCACGTACAATCAAAGTAGCAACAGATGCTCAGCCATCTACAAAACCAACTCCACCTGAAAATCTCTCACATGCAAACCGTCATCGACAACATCACAGCAGAACGAGACGGGGCTATCGCAGATGCCCAAGCCGCACGTTTTGCTATGCAAGAACAACTGAAAATGGTCAATTTCAATGATTTTGCACCACCAGCTATTCTTGAGGGAACCTAAATTCCAGTGGGAGCATATAAGCAGTTGGCCCAAAAGTTGCAAGCCACGACAGAACAGCACACCAAACTCCAGCAATCATACACTGCTTACGTCGAGGCCCTCAACCAACACATAGCCACTTTGGAAGAACGATTGAAGGCGGCCGCTCAGTCTACCCTTCTGTCCATGTAGAGCATGCTCAATTTCATGACTCCGGGCATCACTTTGATGGTTGGTTTAGATGGTGGTGATGGGGCAGGATTTCAACAACCGCCAACAGATAATCAAGGCTCGACATTTCAAGGCCAGTCTCACAAGGACCACAAGCTCAACCACCAACCAATCCTCAGGGCACCGACGATACTTCCTCCCAACACCAATTCACTTCTACCGCCTCTAACCCCATCGATACAACTAACCTCCTCTTTTCACGCTCACAACAGATCGTTGCTTCTAACCCTTCACCTCCTCTCTCTTCTGAACCAGACCCCCAACTTGAACACACCTTAGCTGCTGAAGCTCTTACAATACGACACCAAATCTCTCCAACTGCACCGAGCAAGGAGCAACTCATCTCCCAGGAGTTTGCACGAAAATACCAACCCAAGGAGTGCAGTGGGTACACCCTACCCAACCTGGATCACTACAAGACTCACAAGGAAGCAGTTAAACTCTTGGATCCGCGACACCAACTCTTCTTACAAAGCAAAACATCCATGGAGCGATATCTCAAAGCCCCGAGATGCATCAATCCATATTATTACCCGGTGGCACGTAGAGAACCATTTTCCACCACAAAGCGGAAAAACAAGATTTATTGGCCCAAGCTAACTAGTGTACATACCGGCAATCCCACAGACGACATGATTATTAATTGTTGTGTCTTTTACCAAAAACATCATGGCAACCCAGATCGAGATGTGTGCTACTTTGCAGATAGTTGTGGCCTGGTGGCTTTCTTGGCAGAACTCAATGGCTATTGGGATAGAGGCCTCCCACCAATCGCCATTGATATCAATAAGCCCTTGCAGACAGAAATAGATCACATCAACGTGGCCCACCGTTACTACTGTGCCGCCCTCACATTGCACGTCGATATGGTGGAACTCTGGAAGATCTACGGCTTCTTGCAAGGCATGCTGCATTACTACAAACAACTACCCTTCCTCAATAGATTGCGTTGGCAAATGATGGAAGTCAAGGAGAGGTAATTGCCTTGTAAATAACACTTTTGAGATTAAGCTATAGTTATCCACTTCCAAAGCAACTTTAGAAAACTAGTTCAAAAATGAACTATTTCTTCTTTATGAAGAAATCGTGGCCTTCAAATCAGCTTTCACCAATCAAGTCCCTTCTTACACTTCAATATGAAGATTTTTAAAGAAGTTAAAGTTTAATATCCACTTCAGGCCCCTTCGGACCCACTTCAATACCATCCCACGGTTCACCAAAATCAAATGGTCCATGTCGGTTCTATCTCGTGCGTCCTCCACTATCGATGCAGGTGAAGCCTCACCCGATGGTTGCTAACCCATCTGTACACCAAGCGTCATTTTTGGAGCCGCTAATTCCTTCGATGCACTATGGCCTCATGATGATTGGCTACGCGTGACGATTGTCCCGTCTCTCATCTTCCTCACTTCACCTTGTTCACAGAACTTTCTCCTTTCTTCACATCTATGGCTTCAGATGTTGATCAATTCAGCAAGTTCTATCTTCCACAGCCAGTCGTGACCTCCTGGCTGCTAGCTTGTGCTGTCGGAGCACCCTCCCATAGCCATTTACAACATCAGATTTGGTGTCCTACAATGGTAAATCAATGTTTTTCTCTCTTGAAACCCTTGTTGCCACTTTCACCATAACTTCAAAGATAGATTGCTCTGTAAACCCCAGTCTACAAAGACTAAACTTTGTTGCACATTTTTGGAACTACCTTCTAATCAGTTACTGAGAATTGAATTTCCACATCTACCCTGCCTGTCCCAGCAACCTGCCCCAATTCTTGTTTGCAACAAATTGTCAACAGCTATCCACGACCCTCTAGCACCCTTTCTATCACACTAGGGCGCCCCTCTGTAACCTTTTACAGATCCAGATTACGTTCTCTATTGAAAGAGGACAGTGATTTTTGCCTGAAAAATCCCAGCTCAAACAAAACCTCCATAGCTCAGAGATGAACTACTCTTATGTTCCTTCATGGTTTCCCGTGGCCTTTTGCGGACTCCACCTGACTAATGCCCTACTGTAGCTTCTTACAGATCCAGAAACCTTCTCCAAGATCCGTCGTTTCTCTACAGAAACCCTGGTTGACAGTTTTCAACCAGTCCTTGCATGTTTTTGGAGCTATTTTTATTTCCTGAGAACCCAATTGTTATGGCTGCCTAGTCTGTCACCCACCGTTGTCAGCTCTTCTCGGCACCAAATCGTTTGTCAATTCACTGAGAATTGCTCCCGTTATCAATATTTCTTGTGGGCTATCTCATAGCCTACCTGCTACGGAATATCCTTAACTTTGATTCTACGAATCTATTCCATATGCACTGAATCAAAGGGCTTTGTGTCTCCGATCACCTCGGACCATCCTGTACCCCGTACGGTGTCCTTATCGTTGCTCGGTTCCGATGCTATCGTCGATCGAACTGCTCTTTCAAGAGCGTCAATCGTGCACATTCCTCCAAAGCCTGAGATGTCTGATACCAAGGAATTAGAATGTAAATCAAAATTCATGTATAACATAGAATATGCAAAAAATAATAATACTACAAACCAATCAAACAAAATTTAATCTGCTATTTTGAGACTTAACAAACAATATGCTAGATTCCAACGTTACAAACCTCACATATGGCTTTTTGAATACTTTCTCTAGAGTGGAATACAAGAACTTTTCAAATAAGATAGGTCATACATTAAAAAAAACCTTGCATAAATGAGTTACTATCTATATATGTAAATCTTTTCTTGAATAAAAACTTTAGTTTTGTCCTCAACCACAATCTCATCCCCCCGTGCCAATTATTCTCTTTTCATTTTCTATGTTTTACATATAAAAATACGTCTTTTAATTCTTCTAGCTAAACATTAATTTTTTTTTGTCTTCATCATCACTCTACAAATTAAAAGTTATTCTTAGCATTAATGCAAAAAGAAAAAGAAAAAAGAAAAAGAAAAGTTTTATAATTATGCTAAATCCAAGATATTATAAAATTGATGGTAAGCAAAGAAATAAAAATATAAAAATTGAAGGCTTTAAAACCTAAAATAACTCTATTAAGAGCTAAAACAAACTAGAAAATATTATCAATTACTAAACAATTATATATTTTTGAAAAGCTTGGGGCTAAACTATAATGCAATTTTTATTTTATAATTATTTTTGTTGATTAATATTTGAATAGAAAGCTAGAATCCTTATCCTAGAATGGTTTTGCTATGCTCAAAATACATTTTACTATGCTAAGCATAGCAAAAGAAACCAAAGATGCCACCATTACTATGTTGAGCATTGCGCAAAACTTTTTTGATGTTTTTTCTCTCCTATGCTTAGCATAGGAATTTACAAAAGAAAATTGTTCTAATGCTATGCAAAACAATTGTTAATGTGAGCTAGCAAAAAATATAGCTATAGAAATTAGTGCTTCAAGAAATAGAAATTAAATGAAAAAAATAGAGTATGTTATTTGGTGCCAAGTGAGAAAGGACTTGCTATACAAGATTCGATGGATAGACTAATATCCACAAATATTTTCGTTGTTACGATAATTATCATACGTTTGAAATGTTTAACGATTGGCCTTAAAGATCTTTATAAAATTGGCTCGCAGCCAAAACAGAGTTGCTGGCCCAAGGGAGCTCTCGCTTGAGCCCATGTCGACCCTGATTGTTGTGACAGATTCGATGGGTGTGGCAATTGCCATGGACACTAGTCTAACTCTAATCTAAGCCTAATCCAAATCTCTGTGGTTATTTAAGAAACTATCATTAGGTCATCATTATTTTTTTGTCTCACGATGAAGCGTACGTAGGGTTCTATTTCAATTGTTATTTATAATCTTTTCTATTAGATTGAATAGTCTTTTCTTTCCTAAGCTGAACATAGAGAATAGTTATCTACAGATTTTGTTGCACTATTTGTTTGTCTATTCAATTTATCTCTTAATTTTATTCTATGTTGTGCATAAAAATTCAATTTTTATTTGATTTTATTTCATGGCTATTAGTTTAAATTCATTATTGATTTCTTTAGTTGTTACTCGTCACTCTCAAACAAGAAAGAGTTCATCTTTTGATACTCCTTTGAGCATTTTTCAAGAGCTCACTCCAAGGATGATCTCATCTTGGGACATGTAATGAGGTCACTTTAACATATATACATGTTCATCATCTGATATGCCTCAACTAAGTGTCTATTAAAAGATTACTTCCACAATACAACCTTTTAGAATTGTCAGTGCATTTCCATATTCTTCAAATATCGGGGTAATAGAAACATAGTAGTGTTTTGATGAATTGAAAATTCTTGATTATTCACAATTCGAAATGCATTCTATCATTGATTCTAACAAATCCATTGATCCTCCTCGTAAATCTATTGATTCTTAAAGAAGTTGTTCTTTGAATTGACAAAGGCACACATTCCAAGTTAATCTCACAAACATTTACTATATTTGGTGAAGTCTAAGAGACTTCTAACGATCTAGAAATTGTTGAAGTAGACGATGTTCAAGATGTCAACATTGAAATAAAGGGACATGAGAATCCTCAACCTTTGCATGAAATAAGTGGATCTCAATTAATGTCATCGATCACACATGTAATAAGATCAATGTACAAGTCAGAGCCAAAATCAAAAAATATATATAACAAAGACTTTTAGTCAAAACCATTATTGCTAGTGGAAAGGTTGGTAACATAAGAAATATGTCAGATGTCTTAGAATAGACTTATCAAGTTTTGGTCGAAAGTACTCTAACTAAGAGACATCAACTATAGTCATGTCTTAAAATAGACTTATCAAGTTTCGGTCGAAAGTACTCTAACTAAGAGACATCAACTATAGTCATAATTAATTACCTATGTTGAAAAATAAGAAGACAAATGAACTTGATGCCTTTTGGACATTTTGATACTCTTTATTTTTATAAAAATAGAAGAGCATTTTGTTTTGTTTTTCTTGTTATTTATCTGAATTTTATTATTTTATTTTGTAATTATTGTTGTTAGAATTGAAAATATTATAGGCTTTTTTGTTTGACATGTATATTGAATGTGTTAAATTTTTTGTAAATTACATTTGCAAGTTTTAGAATATTTTAAAGTTTTAGAATGCATGACAATATTTTTTTAAGCTAATAGTATGTAAGATTAATCTGACTATATATATATA
Source organism: Diphasiastrum complanatum (assembly GCA_029204225.1). Lineage (NCBI taxonomy): Eukaryota > Viridiplantae > Streptophyta > Lycopodiopsida > Lycopodiales > Lycopodiaceae > Diphasiastrum > Diphasiastrum complanatum. The sequence goes on along the minus strand of CM055097.1, from coordinate 23,678,204 downwards.
TATATATATATATATATATATATATATATATATATACATATACATATGATTAATTTGAAGTAATTTAGAACTATAAAAATCAGCTTAGTTTTTAATACTCGTATATTTGTATTTTTAACCAATGTAGCAAAAATAGCTTAATTTTAAATTTTTTGAGAAAATCAAAATACTTAAATTCATATATGTTTTTTAAAACTTAAAATAAAAAATCAAAATTATTATCAAAATAATAAATTCACATTTGAATTTTCTTTTGTAAATACAAATTTTCATTTTTTTGAGCAATACATTGATTGAAGACTTTGTCAAAAAGTTCATGTGGACAATCGTTTAGTGAATGACACCTAGCAATTGGTCCAAGCACTAGGTGTCAATCTCTAAGTCTCCTTTTTCTTGTTGCGTGAAGAACAAAAAGGAACCATCATAAGCAATCTTTGGAAAAGCGTGGGCTTAAGAGGTTATGCATCAAGCAACAAACAAACCCTTGTCTCTTTTTTAAACTAAGAAACAACACAAACAGCACATGAGACTTTATATCAAGCTATTATATTTGCACAAACTTAGTTCAGTAGTACGAGTTTGTATTCCAACATAAGATGGAAAATCATCCAACAAATGGTTGCAGTTTTTTACCTTCCAGGGAACTAACCCACCTCTTACCTACTCCTTTTAAACCCTTTTCATGATGTGCAGACTCAAAATGTCTTATACAAGGATAATGGCCCCTAGAGGGTTGAATCAACAAGATATAGTCTAATATCAAAAACCTTGACAAAAGCTCAATTTTACACGATAAATTCTCTCCAAACTCTTAAGGCAAAATTGTGCAATCTCTAATCATGCTCTTCATTATAGATGTACGATCTTTCAACCTAAAGCTTCGGCACCTTTGCCTTCATTTTCTTGTTGAAGCATCAAATCGAAATGGTATACACCTACAAAACCCCAAAATTTGTTGTCAAAAACCTAACAGTAAGTAACATTGAGTATTTGACTACCTGAGCAAGTATGTATTCTAAGAAAACTCACAATAACTCCAAAAAAAAATTGTTGCATGTGTGATAGATAATAATGGAATAAACATCTAAGGCACAAATTCACTTTCAAAGGGATCCTTCTATGTAAGTTTGAAAGAAACATTGTGGATGCATGATAATGCATCAAGACTTTCGTGAAGCAAAGTAGTTGACTAGGGTGTGCTTACCAATGAACAATGACATGCGTAGCATGAATCTTGAAAAAAGTTTGAAACACATGTAACTAACAATGTTATGTAGAACTGACAATGACAAATAACCTCACACCTAAGACCATTAACATACTTCTTCCAAATTATTAGGGCTCTAATGAGCACATAAACATGGCATGTTATTTACAAGTACACACATGGCTTGCAAATAGTAACTTGGATTTACAAGCAAATAGTAGACTCTTAAAATTGACTTCAATCATCGTCTCACTAAAAACCTTACTATATCGCTATAAGATTTGATGCTAGAATAACATCTTTCAATGATGCACGAGTTCATAAATTACAATGACATTCCCCCAATTGTACTCAAGTGGATAAGAACGTTAAAACGCATACAATGATCAAGGTGCAAATATAGCATCTAAGCTTACAAAAATTTTGAAGCTCCACTTTGAGACCCATGTGCTCTAGTTATATTTGGTTAAGATTAAAGAGGCCTACTATGGATGTGTGCATAACTTATAGTATCAACAAACAAAAAAAATTACATGTATAATTTATATCTATTTGTGAAATTAGAATATATCCAATTTCACAAATTTATATAGAGAAGTCAGTGATGTCATAAGGTAAACCTTAGACACAATATATGACCAACTCAAAAAGTCAAAGGATCTAAGTCAAAACAACAATAACATATTCAATATACAAAAAATCTTAGCCAAATAGCATTGCTTCTGTCTCATCAGTACCCAAGCATAAGTTGCTAACTGGGTTTCAAAAAAATCCGGATTCTCTTACATGTATGATTGATGATGGTTTTGACTTTTCCTAATTGTAAGCATCAACAGATACAGATCACCATATCATCGTTTGCAAATCTCTCTTCACAGTATTGAGTCCTTGAAGTTCAGTATTTAAATAGCAACATTGAATGCAAGATGAAAAAGATAGAAACATGTAAAAGTCATCTATTTTGGTCCTCTTAACGAGTTTCAAAAACAAATGCAATCGAACAAGTATAAACATGATGTAACTTACCATGACCTTTCCCAACTCTCCTTAATTGACTTACATACTCGGATATCTTCTTTATTGCAGCAACCTGCACAAATTGTTGGAAAATAAACCGTTAATAAGTTACGAGGAAATACATACATAGAAATTTGGCAAAACAATAAAATGAAGATATGAAACTGTTATTTCTCAAGGATATTCAGCTATGGATATGCCTTTATCAAGATTTATGTCTTTAGAACTTTCCTTTGTTGCATAAACATGAACAAGTAAAGATTGTAAAATCCACAATGCTGATATGGTCTCAACGTTGAGATGTGACCAAAACTTATAAAGCTTCAAAGTTTCATGCGAGTATGTCTTTTGGACATAATCGTTTATTTTGACTGATTGCTAACTTACACGGCAGGGCTCATGAAATTCAGCTTGAAACGATAGGCTTGCATACACGCCTATAGAGCAAGAATTTTGCAGGGCATTCATTCTTAGCTTTCACACCAAAAGGCATTTTATGTATTCAAATAAAAAGCACCTCCGAGGCTACTTCAAGACTGTGATGTCAGCTATCAAGAAATCCCTAGGTAGTCCAGACTCCAAAGGGATACGAACTATTTTTCCCTGGGGTCGATAATTTCTGATGTTTCATTTTTGTCCAAACTAAATCCTTACGTTTCTTGATGCTCAAACCATTATTATTCTGCAGAAATTAATAGTTAAGTGAGCAGTGCCTTAAAACAAGATAGCATTTCAATACTGCTTAAGAAGGATAAAGCTAAGTAACCATTGCAAAAAAGGAACAAAACACATGGCTTAGATACAAAATGACAGGCACTTTACTGTGATAGCTAACTGCAACCAGCTTAGCTAATGGCAAACATCTTTCCCTGATCCTAAAGAATATGTCTTAACTATGTATAATAAAACTAAAACCTCATAACTTTCGAACTCTTTTGAATCAGGATTTGCATATACCTGTTCACTTAGATAATTGCTTTCAATAAAATCTTGCAGCTGTGGGTCTTTATTTTCCTCGGCAACCTGCTCTAATCCCGAATGTTAGGCTGTGAGGCAATACCTCATCAGACAGTACTAAAAGTTTCAAGCATATTTCTTCCTTAATAGGAGTCTACAAGCATATCCTGATAGGGTCTACCAGAACTCAGATTCCTCGTACCTTCTGCAAGGCAAGTAGTTTTTCATTCGTCAGCTTCTCCAAAGATAGAGCCAACTCCATGGCTGTCAGAAGACAATGAACCATATCTATAGATAAGTTCCAATCTATCTTGAAAATCAGTAACTGACACAAAATCCGAAAACTTGACTTAGTGTCAAGACTGCAAAAGAGAGTATTGGCCTACCATATAAAGCATCTCCTTTCTCCTCATGATGAAATTCGAAAATGGCTGGTTGTAGAATGGGATGCAGCTTCACTCTCCCGCCTCTGATATTCTGCAAGGAAAAAAGCATCCGTTAACGTTCAAGATCAATAAATCCATTCGTTCAATGTATTGAACGCGTTGATGACTGATTTGCTCACCTGATATTTCATGAGGTTTTCAGCATGTTCTCGTTCCTCTTTGCTCGATTCTCTGAAAAACCTGCATTCACATTTAAAGGCGAATGGCTTATTTAATGTGCAAAATATGACAGAGTAAGAAAGTTTTCGCTCATTTTAAATCTTACCTGGATGAGCGTTAGCCCATCCCACATCTCGTGAAAAGATACTTGTGAATAACGTGAGAAAACTTACTCTGCAAATCCAGGTAAGCCGACATTATCTCTGTCAAAGTAGGCAAACAGGGTATGGTAGATATAGGAGACATTATATTCCACGCTGCAACCAACAACATAACCAAATACGTCAACGTTAATAAAACAATATAAAGGAAGTTTTAAATAAAAGCATCCTGTATGAAGAGCCAAGAACGGTGAAATGCCATACTTAATCTGCTCATTAACAGCTGCTTCACAAGCGTCGGCGTAACGTTGGCGGGCAAAAGATTGTGAGGAATTCGAAGGTATCTGAACCAGCGGTTCCTTTTGCAGCTCTTGAAAAGGCTGAAACAGCACCCCCGTCAAAGATGTCCCTTCGAGCTCTGAAGATTCTGCTGCTCTCACAACTCCTGGCCTCAAAGAGAGCCACCGGCCCTTACCATTGCCAATAATGCCCCAGCAAACTCTACTCGTACTCTTGCCATCATCAACTCTTGTTCCGCACCCACGCCGAGCCAACGCGGTGCCAAGCGACGCAGAAGATGGAGGAGTCAGACGAAGCATCATCGTGGAACAAAAAAAGGGCTCGAAAAACTGGATCGTAGCGAGAATGCACAGAAAATAGACGAGAAAACGAGGAAAAGCTCAAGAGAATAGAGAGAAAGAGAGAGACAAAGGACGACCTTATACCGAGGTATACGTATACGTATATGGACCGTATCTCATTGCCTGTGCTAGCGACCGGGCTTCTGCCACGTGGGGACGTGATAAAGGTGGGGCACGTGACCGACACACGTCGTGAATATCCGGTTAAGACAAGACCCCCCTCTACATATTCAAATAAAATCTACTTTGGGTGGACCGCTCCCAAGAAATAAAGCACTCAAATGTGTAGTGATGCTTGGAAAGGGGGAGGGGTGGATGCCATCATGCAAGCGAGAGAGACGAGGTCAAGACTCAGGAGCACCAGCTTCTCAGTGGATTGTGCTTGAAAATCAAAAGTCGGCCGATTAGGTTGATTGTCGCAATCATCAGATATGCTTGTACATGTAATCCCGATCTGTTATCACGTGGCCTCCTTAATACATTTAATCCCGATATGTTATCACTTGGCCTTACATTCAACATTGCATCTTGGTTTTTACATCCGATATCAGAGACTCCTCTTCTTCACCCAATCTAGAAACACCAGGGCAACGAGTGTATCTGCAAGATGCACTAGCATTCTTAGCCCATCTAAACAACCAAGGAATATACCGAACATTCTATGTAAATCAATAGAAAATCAACATAAATGTAATTATTGATAAACATCATTTCAATTATCTTCTTCGATAGTAAAATTGATTGGCAAATAAATATCAAGAACGTAGAACTAATGGATCGACTGGAACTAGATCCTCAACCTCAATGACTCTACTACATATAATATTATTTCTTGAAAAGTGAAACTCATCGTGCTCTTATGTTAAGTTTTCACTAAGATTTTTTCACTATTCAACAATTCAATATTTCACTAAGATTTTATCACTATTCAATAATTTAATATTCTGACATCATGGGAAAAACAATCATTGACGTGTGGGTTTGATACCATGTACACAAAAAATATAGCACTATTTGTCATACATAAAAGGGTGTCGTAATACACTCATGTCTAGTGGTGCTTTGTTGTGGTTCCTTGAAAGCTATATTTTTTTTCGATTTATACTCTAGTAGAAAGGTGTTGTCCAGTGTTGGGCGGGTATTGATATTTTTAATACCAGCCGGGTCTTGGTATTATACTCTTTTGAAAAATTTGATACCAATCGAGTATCAATATCAACATGTTTTATAAATTGGTGGCTAGTATCAACCGACCTGGGTATTGCAGGGGTGATACCAGCCGAGTATAAACCCAGGTACGAGTATATAATTTTTTTCTAAAATTAGCCATTTTATAAAGGGTAGTATGCATTTAATGAAAAGCATGACCTCTTTAAATGTAGTATGCATATGATTTTAAAGGCCAATACTTTGTTGGTGCCCACCAATGTCTTTGGAACACCATGAATAATCTTTATCACATATGTAAATTTTTGAAACTAACTAAAAATGGATATTATATTGATACCATGTTCGATTTGTTGCCCCTAATCTGGGTATCGATGTGTGCATTGACTGGTAAAACTAGCCCGGGTCGAGTATCGACCGTAGTATCACAAAATCATATATCGGGTGGGTATGAGTCTACGATATCATTGTTGATACCAGTCGAGCACCTATATACCCGCCCAACACTGCTTGTACTAGTAAAATTTTCATGAAGCATCCAAATAAAATGTCATTAACTTATTGCACATAGACAATACCTAAATATTCTGCAAGGTCTCAAGCATTACCATTGCTAACCAATGATTCAATAAATTATAATATGTTGTCTGATATATGTTGCCTAGCTATAGACTAGTAAGGGCTTAGTATGAGGAAGAGAAGAAAATTTGTGCCCTAATTATTGAATAAAAGTGGTAATCCCATCAAAATTGTTAATGGGGTTGCCTAGAGAGCCATATTAGAGGAATATTTTCATCTAAAAAATTATGCCATATCTAAGGAGGTGAGTATGCAGGGATTATCATAGATTAACAAGACCAAAAGTACTTTTTTTGGCCTTGCCCTACAAAGGCAATACTTTGTGTTGAGGTCAGTTAATGGAGTTTAAAAAGAAAGTCAACGTTAAAGGATATTATGTGGTGGCGGTCTTGATTTCTAAGGTTGAAACCTCAATGGAGGACAAAAGTAACATGCATTTGTTGACATTCTTGAACACTCTTGAGCATTCTAGCTCAATTCTTTAGAGTTCTTTTAGAGTTTTGCTATTAGTACAAACTGCTTATCAGCAGAAGTGCAAATCAGACAGAGTTTTCAGAGATAGCTTAGAGTATGCGGTTTCTATCCTCAATTGTCTTGAGCTCATCATTTTGCTGAATCAATCTATCCTTTATTGCGTTCAGTATTATGTCAGAATTGTGAAAGATTTCAGATCCTTAAGATCCAATCTACTTGAATGATCTTTGGTTAGAAAGAGAAATACACTACCAATTTCACCAATGTAGAAAAATCAGCATCTACACACAATTTGAGATGCAAACACTAATAGAACTTGATCAAACTTGAATGAAATGATTATGTACTGTTGTTGTCCGTACAAAACCAGCAAGCTACTGTATTTCACATGTGTGGATCCAAAAATAACAAATATAGATCATTCTACACATAGAATTACAAGCAATCACCAAGATAGTGCACCAATGGATAGTAGAACCCAAGAGAACCATGTATAAGCATGAAATGAGATAGAGAAGAGAGAAGATGACTCTCTCCACGAGTTACATCCTTTTATAGCAGGTCCAAACCCTATTTGGCCACTTGGCTTTCCCACCAAAATGCTAACCCTACCAATTTTGGGTCTAGATTCAATGTACCCAACTTATTCAAATTGAATCTACTCAAACTCGCATTCTATCTTTCCCACACTTTCAAAAAGTGTTTATTCAAATGAAATTTAGACTAATGAACTTTGAAAAGTCAACCTCTAAGTCTAAAACAAGTTTTGGCCTCAATATGCCAAATATGGAAATATTGCAAAATGTGATGAAACTAGTTGAATCTTTCACACTCCCTCTTCAACCAGTTTTAGCATAGACTTTGATAATACTCCAAGTGGCTATGCTTCATGAACAAGTCTTTTCCCAATGCTTTGGTGAAGATATCAGCTACACATTCCCTTGAAGACACATGTTGAAGCTCCACCTCCTTTGCAATGACTCGCTCCCTCACAAAATGATATTGTATCTCAATATGCTTGCTCCTAGCATGAAAGATAGGATTGGATGCCATTCTTTGGGGTGATTGATTGTCACAAAAGATGATTGGGCTCTCTGAAAAATCCAGCAAGTGAAGATCCTTGATCATCCTCTTGATCCATACCATCTCCTTTGTGCAATGTGTAAGAGCTTTGTACTCGGCCTCACTAGATGACAATGAGATAGTAGCTTGTTTCTTTGACATCCATGATATAGCTCCATCACCTATGAAAATACAAGAAGAACTAATGGATTTCCTATCCATTATATCTCCAGCATAGGCCGAATCTGAAAATCCAAAAAGATTAGGTGATGATCCCTCATACAATATGCCAAAATCTCGAGTTCCAATGATGTACCTCAAAACTCGCTTTCCTAGCTTCCAATGCTCCTCACTAGGATCTTGCATGAATTGACTCAATCTTCCAACACAATAGCTTAGATCAGGTCTAGTAATGGTTAGATAGATGAGTGAACCAACTAGCTTTCTATAGAGAGTAATGTCCTTGAAGGATCTTTCATTACCTCTTATAGTAAGCTTTACATGAGACTCCATAGGTGTATCAATAGCTTTCGCATCTACCATATGAAATCTTTCTAGAATAGAATTAGCATACTTCTCTTGACAAATGAAAGTAGATTGAGAAGATCTAATTACTTCTATTCCTAAAATGTAATGCAAATTACCAAGATCATGCACCTCAAACTCCTTCTTAAGAGCATTCTTGATATCCTCCACATCTTGATTGTCTCCACCACTCAAGATGATATCATCCACATAGATTAGCAAGATGGTAACATCATTTCCAACAAACCTATGATCATACTCACTCATAACAAAGCCTTGAGAGAGTTAGCATACCAACTCCTTGGTGCTTGCTTAAGGCCATACAAACTCTTTTGTAGAAGACACACATGATTTGGCTTTGTTGATGAGATGTAGCTCTCGGGTTGCTCCATGTATACTTCCTCCTCAAGATCACCATTCAAGAATGCATTTGAAATGTCCATTTGCCATAGATCCCATCCATAAAGTGTAGCAAGTGAAATGATGACTCGAATGCTTACCATCTTTGCCACGGGTGCAAAGGTCTCATCATAGTCAATTCCTTGTTGTTGAGCATATCCTTTTGCCACTAACCTTGCCTTGTACTTGTTGATAGATCCATCTTGGTTTGTCTTCACCTTGAAGATCCATTTGCATCCAATAGCTTTCTTGTCCTTAGGCAACTCCACCAATCTCCATGTTCCATTCTTCATAAGAGCTTGATACTCAAGATCCATTGTTTGGATCCACTCCTCTTCTTTCCTTCCTTGATCTACACTTGTAGGCTCATCCAAAGAGGTTAGGAAAGCAACATAATTTCCAGAAACTACTTGCTTACCCTTTTGATCATATGTGAGCCTTGAAGGTACTTGTCTTTCTCTTGATGTTCTCCTTGGCTTTTGACTTGATGAAGGTCCATCATCACCACCATCTAAAGTAGGATCCTTCTCATCAACATCAAGAATGTTAGATCCATCTACTTTACCATCAATCATGCTTGAAGACACCTTTGGAATGTTTCCCTCATCAAAAATGACATCTCTACCAACAATCACTTTGTTAGTAGAAGGAATGTAAACCTTGTAGGCTTTACTCACCTCACTATATCCAACAAAAATACCTCTCCTTGAAGATGGATCCTCCTTGGTCCTATCATCAAGAGTGATGTTGACATAGCATGTGCATCCAAAGGTTCTTAGAAAGTTGACACTCGGCCTCCTCTTGAATAGCATCTCAAAAGGTGTCCTTCCATCCAAAATAGCACCCGGCCACCTATTGCACAAGAAATTGGCACACAACAAAGCTTGATCCCAAAATGGTTTGTCAAGATTAGCACTTAACCTCATAGCTTTAGCACTTTCACATAAAGTTCTATTCTTCCTTTCAGCCACTCCATTTTGTTGTGGGGTCCTTGATATTGTATACTCCCTCTTGATCCCATGCTCATCACAAAAAGCCTTGAACTTGTTAGATATGTACTCACCACCATTGTCACCTCTCAAGCACTTGATATTTGTGGAGAATTGGTTCTCCCTTGCATTCTTGAACTTGACAAAGACTTCATACACTTCATCCTTGCTCTTTAGTAGATAGATCCAACAAAATCTACTAATGAATGTTACATACATCTTAGCTCCACTATTGCTAATTGTAGTAAATCCATGAATATCCGAATGTACAAGTTGAAAAGGCTTTGTAGATCTAGAAATAGATCTAGTATAAGGTAGTCTATGTGACTTAGACAAAGCACAAGACTCACAAACATGCTTGTCATTACTTAAGGAACTTGGAAGACCAATCACAACCTTCTTCCTTGCCATTACCTCCAATGACTTGAAGTTGAGGTGTCCCATCCTTTTGTGCCAAACCTCTTGATTAGAAATTTGCTCCCTTGCAACACATCCAACTTGGTTAGCAATAACACAAGCATCAAGTTTGAACAACTTCCCTTGCCTTTTACCTTTTCCAATCAAGACATCCTTCCTTTTGATCAAACAAGCATCTCCATCAAACTCCACCTTGAGGCCCTTACTTAGAATTTGACTCACACCAGGCAAATTCTTGGTAATAGATGGAATAAACAAGACATCCTCCAAATGAACATTCCTATTTGTAGAGAGAGAAATAGGAATTGTGCCAATCCCTTTGATTGCACACTCACCATCATTGGCCGTGTAGATCACCCTTGGACTTTCTTCATTCTTTTGCAAACAAGAAAAGATTTGCCTTCTTAGAGTCAACACTCTAGAAGTAGACTTGGATTCATCAAGCTTCTTCATTGGATTCTAAGCTTCCAAAGATGATGTGCACTTACCAACTTCCTTGAGAAGTTCATTGGTAACATTCATCTTTATCATGTGTAGAGCCTTCTTGGACCTCTTGTCATACCTCAATTGATCTTGTTGTGTTTCTGGTCTCTCCTCCAAACCTACAACAATATCCAAAACATCATTCATCTCAAGAAGTGACTCCATGCTCACTTTCCATAATGAATAGTTACTTGAGGTAAGCCTATCATTGGCTTCCAACATGACTCCAATTGAGGTTGCCATGTAGCAATGACCTGATCTTCTCTTTCAACCTGTTTCAATGCACAAAGCACTCCTTTGAACAACAACAAATGATTTCAAAAGAAATCACCAAGATTTGAAACTATCTCACAAATTCTCTTCTAGCACTTATCCAAGCAAATCAACACATAGAATCATGGAATCTTGATCAACCTATGATCTATCCTCAATCTAATGACTTTTGCCACTTCCTAAGATTAAAATACACTCTAATGAAGTCCAGCAACCTCACTATCTAGAGATCCAATCAAAATTAGGATTTTGACAAAATCACAAAAAATTGACTATTCCAAATCTACATGCAAATGCTGAAAATTTGATATGCAATCTATAAGCCACCACTTAGGCTGAACCAATGATCCAAAAATCGGCCAAATCCAGCATGTGAATTCAAAAAACGGAATTGAACAAGTATATTGACCTATTTAGTGTTTTGATCTACAAAAGATCCAATCTACAAAAGCAAAAAATCCGATTTTGGTGTAGAATCCTCTCTAGCATGCTCTAGACTTGATATCTTCACCAAATCATTGATAGATCTGATTTCCTCCTTCATAACCTGAAACACAAGCTCTAATACCATGTGAAAGATTTCAGATCCTTAAGATCCAATCTACTTGAATGATCTTTGGTTAGAAAGAGAAATACACTACCAATTTCACCAATGTAGAAAAATCAGCATCTACACACAATTTGAGATGCAAACACCAATAGAACTCGATCAAACTTGAATGAAATGATTATGTACTGTTGTTGTTCGTACAAAACCAGCAAGCTACTGTATTTCTCACGTGTGGATCCAAAAATAACAAATATAGATCATTCTACACATAGAATTGCAAGCAATCACCAAGATAGTGCACCAATGGATAGTAGAACCCAAGAGAACCATGTATAAGCATGAAATGAGATAGAGAAGAGAGAAGATGACTCTCTCCACGAGTTACATCCTTTTATAGCAGGTCCAAACCCTATTTGGCCACTTGGCTTTCCCACCAAAATGCTAACCCTACCAATTTTGGGTCTAGATTCAATGTACCCAACTTATTCAAATTGAATCTACTCAAACTCGCATTCTATCTTTCCCACACTTTCAAAAAGTGTTTATTCAAATGAGATTTAGACTAATGAACTTTGAAAAGTCAACCTCTAAGTCTAAAACAAGTTTTGGCCTCAATATGCCAAATATGGAAATATTGCAAAATGTGATGAAACTAGTTGAATCTTTCACAAGAATCTCTGTGATCTCATATTGTTTTTGTCTGATAATTCATTTCTTCATTGTTTGGCTATATAATCACTTTAGCTCTGATGATTTCAAAGTTAGTTGCTAAAAGATTAAATGTGACTCTTGTCATTGTGTTTTGTTTAATATTTACGGGCGTAGTCATGCATTAGGAAAGCAGACTCCCTTCCGCTGCGCTCGATAACTCGTGCACAAGCTTCGACTGCTGATGGAAAGATTGGGCAACCAGTCAGGCTCTGATACGAAACGAAACGAAATGAAACAAAATGAAACGAAGCGAAACTTGAACGAGCTCTGATATTGATGAAGTGAAACGAAACATGAAGCACAAACAGTCGCGAACAAAATCAATTTGGATGGAGTTTGGATATGGTTGCTGGACTGCCTGCTATATCATTCCTACAATCCTCCAGAACATAGATAGACATTGTTGACTTATGTTATAGATGAATACAACATTCAACAAGATTGAACCAGTGTGCAAAATTTATAAAACAAGTAAATGAGATACACGAATAATAGCAGACAATAATTCATTCGAGATCAGACAAATTTAGAATGATATGTGCATAATAGTAACATCATCTATTGATCCTCTTGATTTCGAGCACTATGTGACAGACCCACACAGCGCATTGGCGTGAGAGAAGTGACGTTCTCCCACGAATAGTGTCTCGCTTACTAGCGGACTTCTTGGATCTTTGTGGATCTTGCTTACAAAATTGTCTCGCTCACAGGCGGACTTCTTTTTTATATTTTGTCTATTTGTATGTGTTTGATGCATCTAGCAATTGCATATACTCAGAGCAACATTCTTGATCAGACAGATTAAACAATCTATAACTAATCATGGATTACAAGAGCAGTGGATTAGACACATCCTAATGCTCTTCTGTTGATGTCACCATATCAGATCAGAGATTTGTACTTCATAGTACTTGCTTGATCTTCCTGGTCCTTTGAGCACGAAGGGTTTTGTGTCTTTTCGTCAAATTGAGAGTTGAAAGCTAGCAGAGCCTTGGTAATAGAAACATTTTTTTTATTTCACATTCCCTACAGGTTGACCATGTATAGTTGTTACACAAGCCAAATACTTCCAAGTACAATGGCTTACCTAATTAGCTAACAAATATTTATTGTAATTAATACATGGATGAATTCTATAAATGGATCATCCAGACACCCTCTACGTGATGCTCCGTCCATGAGACGAATGATTTTGAACCTCCCAGTTGTGTCGTCATTCTGGTTGTAACTACTATTTTGGTGTGCTTCATTATAATATAGCAGCAGCACGTTTTTCTATCTGTGTAAAATGTAGATGAATGCTTGTTGTGATTTGAATGCACTTCATTGTTGTTTGATAACATTTGTTCACTCACTCTGATCATAACACGGACGTCTACGACTCCTCAGTTTCTGATCAGACGATGGCTATCTTTGACACCTAAGGAACTTCCGCTATCATACTACTCTTTCAATCTATTTCAGATTTAAACTTCTGACTAAATCCGTTTTTCAATAATACCACACACAAACCATTTCTAATCTCTTTGGTGGCTTGTACTCATTTTGTGTTTCTGAGTATGAATTAATTTATAAGATCCTGTTGGGCAACAGAACGTTTGAGTTGTGACTACACTTAGCATTAACTTAGAAGAAAGTTCTTTACTCTTAGCATGTCTGATTCTATTGCCATCATTTCTCACATCAACAGCTTCAAATCTTTATTGGATCAGTTATCGGTTGTAGGATGTGCTATTCAAGATGATGATATCATTGAGACCTTGCTTTCTTCTCTTCCAAATTCGTATGAACACTTTGTGGTGATGATCTCCACACAACCCGGCCTCACTCTCAAAAAAGGTGATCGGTCATCTTCTTCAAGAAGAAATGTGGAAAAAGACCAGCGGCCTGTCCATCAAAGACAAATTCATGGCCCTGTACACCAAGAAGAAATACTATTAAGGGCAATAATTAAGTGCAACAGCAGCAGCGGAGGTCTCATATTGAAGTTGAGAATAGTGGATCGCATAAAAAGCTTTTCTGCAGATATTGACTGTTTCTATTTCAAGACTCTTCCTACATGTTTATTGATCGTTGACCTGGGTCAGGTGAAACCAACTTTTGTTCTATGTTTGCTCATCTGATACCTACAGGAGTCACAACTTAGACAGGCAAACTATTTGAAGAACGTCTACAACGGGCTTCCGGCTGATCTCCAGCAAAGGGTAACCAATCCTATCATATTTCAAGTTCAGATGTTAAGTTCAATAATTTGAAGATCATTGAAGACTTGGCCATCTTCAAGAACTTCCACGAATTAGCATTTAGAACAACTGTGCATAAATACACTAAGTGTCGCAACAGTCTACAGAAATACACTAAGTGTCGCAACATTATGCAAAAATGAACTATGTTTTTCACAATGTCGGCTTTTTTTGAAGTGCGACACTTCAGCATAGTTCAACTTCAACTATTTTTCAACAGTGTCGGCTTTTTCGCATTTTCCCAAGATGCGATAGTGTCAGCTTTTTTGCCCTTTTTCGAAAAATGCGAAACTTGCCTTCAACTTCTATTTTTCAACTGTTTTGAAGAAGTCAAACTGTTTTAAAGACATTGTCACCTTTTTAAGGGCACCGTTGCATTTTTTAAGGACAGTGTCAGGTTTTTAAGAGCACTGTCAGCTTTTTTGCAAAATCCCGAAGAGAGAGAAAAATCTAACACTCGTCTATTTTGTGAAAAAAGTACAAAAAGGACCAAGAGTGGATCCTAATCTGATCCTCAAGAGGGATTGGTTGTCAGATTACTTTATCTATCAATCTACTTCAGATTAAGATCAATCTAGATCAATTCTAAACACAAAATCCTAACAAGAACAAT
Organism: Diphasiastrum complanatum; assembly: GCA_029204225.1. NCBI lineage: Eukaryota > Viridiplantae > Streptophyta > Lycopodiopsida > Lycopodiales > Lycopodiaceae > Diphasiastrum > Diphasiastrum complanatum. Next base: position 23,663,191 of record CM055097.1, on the reverse strand, counting down.
CATTAATTGAAGGTAAGTGTACTTTATGGTTTCACACGTGTGAAACACTGTCTGAGTACGAACTCCAACCTGAAAATCAAGTACACATTGATAGAACCTCAAAACAATCAAAACAAATGTAGACAAATGGAGAGAATCACTCAAAATTGCTTCCAAAACCAAGATTGGTGTCTCACATTGATTATGGCCAAATGTGGCTCTATATATACAATAAGTGGGAGCTTGTGGTACTGATCATCCCTATTATCCCACATGTGTGAAGGTTCTTTGTCATATGATGATTCATCATGCAAAACTGACACTTGGACAAAACCTTCTATTTTGAGCACTTTTGGTCCATTTTCCTTCTATATGGAGATCTACTTGGAAATCTTCTAGAAGTCAAAATTCGCCTACTTCAGCTTATTCCACACATGTGAGCTGTCCTCTACACATGGGATATGACACCTAACCAAAGGATGTGGCTCATGCAATCAATAGATTGATCCATGTGTCATATGTCTAGAAAACTAGTTTTTGGCCTTTTTAGCCACTAGAACTTGAATTAAATCATATGTACAACCTATATGATTATGGTACATGACAAGTACATTATTTTCACACGTGGGAACAGGCTCCACACATGTGTAATCATCTATATACAAGATTTTTGGCCTCTACCAAGCTTATTTTTGCATTTTTCACACTCCTCCTCAAAAATCTAGCTTAGTAAATCTAGCTTGATGGAAAACATGATGATCTTGAACTTGACTCCATGGGCTGAATTGGTCTTTGCTGGTTCAAAAGGTGTGAAGATCAGCCAATGAGCTTGATGTTGATCTGAAATCACCATATCCATGATAGTGCTTCTTTGATGTTGACATCTTTGATGAACTTGAGAGCTTTGCACCATCCTAGCACCTCCAAAATTGATCCCTTCCAAATTTCCTATAGATGCTTGACCTTGAGGCTCGCTCCTTCTTCATGTGCATGCTCCTCCATGAGAAAATAAAGTTTTCTTTTTGATTTATTAGGATCACAAAGATCTAACATCATGTTACCATGATCTAGAGAATTAGACTCATCCAAATTGGCAAGAGTATGCATGCTATAATAACAAAGTGTTTGCATCATATCTTCATACTTGTTTACCATGCTAATCTTAGATCCAACGAGGCTAAATACTTCATTATGGAGATAAGTGTCTTTAGAAGATGATTCACTTACTCTCATAAAGAGTTTACAATTTGTCTCAATACAAATTTTCAAACTATGAGTGAACGAATCACTTTTGCTCTTACATGACTCAAGAGCATACATTTGATGAAATAACCATTTGCTTTCTAATTGATTTAAAATCAATTTCAACCTTTTAAGAACATCATCTATGTTCTCAAGAGAGACTTCATACTCAACTAGTATGGCTTTACTCCAATTTTGAGATGCAATGATCTCACTAAAGCAAATTGATTTATCAAATGACATAGGAGAAGTAAGTATGAGATGTATTCCACATGAGGTATGCTCCTCTTTCTCTTGAAATGTGAGCCACATGTACTCAACCATGTTTCTTGAGATTCTTTTTGGAATCACAACTTGAGAAGGTCTCTCCTCCTCAATCCTTGACATACTTGAACCTTGAGAAGGGCTCTCCTCCTCAATCCTTGGCACACTTGAACCTTGAGATGACTCCTTAAGATCCTCTTCATGGTGCTCCTTTTTTATGGAAATCCGAGATCTCCTTGTCTCATAATGATCACAACAAGTATGACCACTCAATATGCACTTCCTATGATTATCAAGATTACTTATGCTAGAAACATAAGTCCAAAAATCACCACAACTTGGCATGATTTTTCCAATATTGATATCAAAAGGTATTTCCATCTCAATAAGGCTAACTACTTGCTTATGGATATAAGGGTCCACTTTGGATGCTTCACTTATTCTCATAAGAAGTTTACAACTTGCCTTTAAATTGAAAACTTACAATTTTCATCTTTATGAATGAACACATCATTCATGATCTTATTGAAACCAAAAGATCCTACATTATAAAGATATTTCCATTTCCTTGACTTCATAACTAATGTAAGCTTACAAGGAAAACATATTTTGCTATCTTTTAAGGCATCACACTCAACTAGTATTGCCTTAATCCACCTTTGAGATACAAAAATCCCTTCAAAGCAAAATAGATCTTCATAAGTTGACATGAGAGCATAAATGAAACTATTTTCATTTTGTGATTGCTCCTTATTCTTGATTGATTTCTCTTGGATAATAACAATAAGTTTAACTTGTCCAAAGTTCCAAGCAAACTACTCTCCAAGGACATGAAATAAATCCAAGTTACTTTCATGAAATTGACATCTATCTTTGCATCTTGAACCAAACAATGCACTTCCAAATGAAAAATTTCAAAAGATTTGACATGTGTTGTGATGGACTCTTGAAGACAAATCTTGCAAGTCCTTGTGAGACTCCAAGCCTCATTCACCTTTCCACAAAGGAAACACCTTTCCTTGGACTTGTTCTTCTTGTATTTGCATTTCAAACTTGAAGCTCCATCCTTCACCTCGGCCCCCTTGCCTTGATTCTCCTTGGATGGATTGGTCTTCTTTTTGTAGCATCTTGAGAAAATATATCCTCCCTTGCCAAAAGGTTGCACTTAGGATCCTTTCTTTCCTTCAATAGGATGCCACCTATTCATGCCATGTGAATAAAAACTTGTGATATGATTCTACAAATGTAATTTGTGACTTTCAAGAGACTAGATTTGAACATCTTCAACAATCTAGAAGGATCTACAAAAGATCTAGCACACAAATCTAAGAATCAATCTTCACAGTAATGACTAGTCACTTGGAACTTTTCTTTGATCACTAAGACGAAAGCACACAATCCTCCTCATTCTAGACATCCAATGGGATCACAAATTGACCCTCACACTCTCACAAAGAAAGTTGAATAGAACTAATCTGAGTTTCATACATACTATGTCAATTTTTGCTCAACAAATTGAATTCAATCACTCCTATTGGATTCCACCAATTACTCTACCTTTAAGACTTGGGATGAAATTCAAAATCAAAAGTTGTGATTTTTCTCACTAAGATATCGTGATTCAAAGAGCTAATGCCACTTAGAAAGATTTGATCACCTAGGAAGAGACAAACTCTCCACCAATAACAACACATAATGAGCTTCTAGATCTTGCCCTCTACAAAGGAAGGAACTCTTAGAAAATTGGATCTCTCTCTACACATTTGCCATAGACATCTTAATGACTCTTTTCAAACCTTACAATCACTCAAACAAATTGAGTAGGATTGAACAATGTGAGTTGGATCTCAATCTCTTTTCTAGAAGTCTCAATTGAAGCCAATCTATGTCAAATTCTACAAAAGATTTGCATAGATGCTCTATCTGCACTAGAAACTCTCAAAGGTTTCACTTGGAGGACAAATCCAAAGATGTCTTCTAGCAAATTGATTCTTCTAAACTTGACCCTATCACTCTTGAACAAATCTAGAGTGATGGTACAATGGATTTCAACCTCTAACCTTGCATATCACTCCTTAATCTATGATTTTTAGCAAAATCTCTCTTAACTTCAACATACACTCAAAAAATCAGAGAAAATCATTTAATGATCCTAATTCAAGCTTCGATTTTAATTTTTTTGGCTGATCTAATCCAAGAACTAATCAAGGGAATAGATTCTCTATAGAAAATGCTTGATTTTGCACTAAAAATCTCTCAAATTGGGTGTGTGAGTCAAATTGTACAAATTTTTGAATGTTCTCAGCCAAAATCGGAGCTATACGGCCTCACACGTGTGAAAAGGGTTCCTACAGCCCACAACAAGATCTGGACCAAAATTTTTGAGGATAGCTATCAAATCCAACTCGCTACACAAAATTTGACTAGTTTCCAAAAAACTGCTAATTTTGGCTTAGATTTGGATTAACCCTATCAATTTCAACAAAAACTCTTGTACTAGGCTCTGATACCATGTGGAAAAATTACAAAAATGACCAAGAGTGGATCCTAATCTGATCCTCAAGAGGGATTGGTTGTCAGATTACTTTATCTATCAATCTACTTCATATTAAGATCAATCTAGATCAATTCTAGACACAAAATCCTAACAAGAACAATCATTAATTGAAGGTAAGTGTACTTTATGGTTTCAAACGTGTGAAACACTATCTGAGTACGGACTCCATCTTGAAAATAAAGTACACATTGATAGAACCTCAAAACAATCAAAACAAATGTAGACAAATGGAGAGAATCACTCAAAATTGTTTTCAAAACCAAGATTGGTGTCTCACATTGATTATGGCCAAATGTGGCTCTATATATACAATAAGTGGGAGCTCGTGGTACTGATCATCCCTATGATCCCACATGTGTGAAGGTGCTTTGTCATATGATGATTCATCATGCAAAACTGACACTTGGACAAAACCTTCTATTTTGAGCACTTTTGGTCCATTTTCCTTCTATATGGAGATCTACTTGGAAATCTTCTAGAAGTCAAAATTTGCCTACTTCAGCTTATTCCACACATATGAGCTGTCCTCTACACATGGGATATGACACCTAACCAAAGGATGTGGCTCATGCAATCAATAGATTGATGCCATGTGTCATATGTCTAGAAAACTAGTTTTTGGCCTTTTTAGCCACTAGAACTTGAATTAAATTGTATGTACAACCTATATGATTATGGTACATGACAAGTACACTATTTTCACACGTGGGAACAGGCTCCACACATGTGCAATCATCCTATATACATGATTTTTGGCCTCTACCAAGCTTATCTTTGCATTCTTCACATATTTTCAACGAGGAACGTTCCAAGCACTTCCCAAAATTTGCGAAGTGAGAGAAAGCCACTTCACGTAATATGCAAAGTGAGAGAATTTGCAGCGTCCTCATCCGCATCAACATTTCCTACGGGTTGACCATGTATAGTTGTCACACAAGCCAAATACTTCCAAGTACAACGGCTTACCTAATTAGGTGACAAATATTTACTGTAATTAATACATGGATGAATTCTATAAGTGGATCATCCAGAGACACTCTATGTGATGTTCCGTCTATGATACGAATGATTTTGAGCCTTTTATTTATGCCATCATTCTGGTTGTAACTGCTATTTTGTTGTACTTCAGTGTAATATCATATTTTGTCTAGCTATACTTATTATCAACTTAATAGTTCTTTTTTCAATGGTTGTATGTGCAAGTCGTTTAGAAATTTAAGATTTCTATTGGAAGTTTTCTTTATTTCAAAAGCTGCCTGTGCTTTGTATTCTTTGTTGTGTCAACGTGTTATGCAAGAACAAATGACGTTGTTTCATATTCAAATTAGGTTTGTCGATGTTCTCTTTCAAAATAGCATGTGCATAGATGGTTATTTTTTTTTTCACAAAAGTGGTGTTCATTTGTTGTTTATTATTTTATCTTAAAAATTAGGGCATTTGAATTTTTTGTAGGTTGGATGAGGAGTTGATGGATTGAGATGTGAATCGTGAAATTGTAAATACCAGAACATGAAATTTCTAAATATTGAAATGTGAATACTTTGAATATTGATTGTGAAACTCTGAATATTGATCATGGGACTCTGAATACTGATTGTCATAATCAGAATACTTTGAACGTGACATATTTTTAATAGTGCAATTGTGAATAGAAAATAGAATTTTTTTTAAATACTAGAATTGTGACCTTTTTTTTTATATCGAATGTGAATTTTATTAATTATATCAAATTGTGAGATTAGTGAATACTGAATCATGATATTTTTGGCTATTTGTGAGTGTTTAGTTGCTCAAATTGTAACCATTTTTATAAATTTATTCGTGAAATTGAGAACGATAGAACTTATCACTACTTTCATCAATTCATACACAATAAGTTGTAATAATCAATTTCTGCAATTGTGAATGTGTATCCTGAAATTGTAAATATTACATCGCGAAATTTATTATTACTTTCATAAATATTAATTTCCAAAAAATTATTTTAATATATATTACTACAAATACTTAAATATAAAATTTGTCATAAAATTGATTGCAATATTGTGAATCTACTATTTTTAAAATTATGCATAGTTTTTTTGCTATTGATTTTGAGTTTGCGATATGAAATTCTCAAATATAAAACAATTATGATTATTTTTAATGTTAGGAAATGCCTAAATAATTTTCATCCATTCATACTAAATGAACATTTCTCATGTCTAAAATTTACAAATCTCAAGACACCACAACAATGCCAAGGCCTTTATGGTATGCCACAATGTTCTTGTTTAATATCGAAATTGACATAATAAATAAAGATTATTCCTAAATTAGCCAAAAAACAATATTGCATATAACTATGTAGAGCATATGCCGCACTTCTATTGTGGTTCTAAAGTACGCATACTTTGATTAGGTCTATCCAAACTTGTGACATCTTTACTAAAAAAAAATTTACTACAAAGTTGTAGCGGATTACAATTCCCTGCAAAAATGATACAGATCATGCGATTTGAACGCCAACTATTCGAGACCAAAAATGTGGTCCTGGATCGCCCATGAAAGACTATATTTTTAGTCAACTGTATCCCGCTTTGGCTATCACCGAAGATAATTGTAGGGTGTGTTTGCTTCATATCAATCTCACTCAACAATATACGCAGCCAAACAACTTCTTGAGTAATAGAAGTTAACACTTTATGTCGATGAAAGAGAAAGGGTGTCCTACTTCTTACTAGACCATGAAAAATAGCCATTTTCAAAGTTGAACGCACCCCTTGTAGTTGACTTCCTATCATCTATATTGTTTGCCCCGGATCAACGTCAACATAACCTTGCAATCTAGGTAAAGTGTCATGCTTTCTATAAACCAAGCCAAGGTTGGGTGTGCCCTTCATGTACCTCAAGATCCTTTTCGCTACTTTCCAATGATCTAATGTAGGCAATGACATGAATTGACTAACCAAGCTCACAACACAACAAATTTCAGAGCAAGTAGTCATAAGATAAATCAAACTTCCAACTAGTTGACAAAATAGTATAGCCTCAACTTGACCACTATCATCAATACAAGACAGCTTCTTACTAGCTTTGCATGGAGTGATGGAAGGTTTGCACTCTGTCATGTGGAATCCTCTAGAATCTCGCGAACATACTTGCTTTGACATAGCTTGATGTCATTGCCATTCTGCCATACTTCAACTCCCAAGAAATAATGCATAAGATCTAAATCTGTCATCTCAAATTGCTTGCACAAGTTGGCTTTGATGGAGTGAATGAAATTCTTATTATTGCCCGTGATAATTATGTTATCAACATAAAGCACAACCAAGGCAATCCTATCATTGTTTATAAGAACATAAAGATTTGGATCTGAACTTGTTCTCATAAACTCATGAGAGAGAAAGTAATGATCAATATGTCAATACCATGCACGTGCTTGAGACCATAGAGTGCTTTGTGTAGCTTGCATACCTTATGTTCATGTCCCTTTTCAACAAAGCCTTGTGGTTGGAGCATGTATACTTCCTCTTCTAAGTCACCATTTAGGAATGCGGATTTCACATCCATTGATGGGTCTTCCACCCAAAATGAGATGTTAAGGCAACAATCAAGGGTAGCATAGTCACATGATAATGATCAGGAGGTTTCCTTTCCCATGTTAATCTTCTCACTTCTTCTCGTGAACTAGATCCAGGTAGATTCATTTTCGCATCTTTCCTGATCTTGTACCATTTGGATACCTTAGATTCAGGTGATACATTTCTGGGAGAGTATGTGAGTGTCCAAGAATCATCTCTTGCTTCCAGCAGATTTTTCTTTTGTTGCACCTATCGGCAAATACCTTCCTCTAGGCTCATGAATTGGTGGTGTTCTCTCATACTCGCCTTCTCGATCATCATGTGCATCAACCTATGGAGCTTCTTCTTCATCTTCTTCTTCCAAGATTGTGGGAAGTCTTTTGATGCTATTATCACCTACATGGTCTTCTTCGTCAAACCTATGCATCTCGTCAAAGATGATGTCTTTAATAATGTGAATCTTGTTCATCACAGGATCAAAACACATGTATGCTTTTGTCCCCTCATCATAGCCCACAAAGATGCACTTGATTTCTTTGGCATCAAGCTTGTTTCGCTCCTCCTTTGGCGCGTGTACATAAGCTTTTTACACCCAAAGACTTGAAACTTGTCAAAATTAGGTTTCATTCTTGTAAATGCTTCTTTGGGAGTTACATTTGGAACCGCAACTGTGGGACTTCTATTTTGCAAAAACGTTGCAGCATTGCACACTTCCGACCAAAAAGAATTTGGTATGCACATCTGCTTCATCACAGAGCGTGCATTTTCCATAATGGTTCTATTCTTCCTTTCTGCTATACCATTACTATGCGGCATGTGTGATTGAGTGAATTGTCTTTTGATGTCGTGTTCCTTGCAAAAGCCTTCAAAATCATTTGATTTGTATTCGCCCTCTCTATCTGATTTGATCACTTTGATCAGTGCATCTAGTTGGTTCTCCACTAAAGCCTTGAGCTTCTTGAAGTGAGCAAAAGCATTAGATTTCATTTCCTCTTCAAGAGATATTCATATCCACCTGGAGTAATCATCTATGAAAGTCATAAAATAATAGGCTCTCCCCATTGACATGGTCTTCATTGGGCCACACAAATCACTATGAATGAGTTCAAGGGTTTCATGGCTCTTGCAGCTTCACCTTTCTTGAATGTCTCCTTGTGATGCTTCCCCATAACACATCCTTCACATATGGAGTGATGACTATCCTGTTAGATCTAGTGCAGTATGCATATCGCATCAATCAATCACCATAGACACTCCTCACTGTTAGCATCTGTGCTAACACAAAAAAGAAACAAAAGAGAAATAAAACTTCGTGGCATGTGTTATATAAGTCCACGTACGAGTGTCTGTTAATAAACTTCCGCTTCCCTTTGGGTGTTAATCTAGGATCTAGTTTAATCATCTTGCTAGTTGGGTAAGCCTTAGTAAGGTTTTGTATTTTGTCATCTTAGTTAGTTTCATTTCTATTTCGAGCACTAGCTGGGTAAGCCTTAGTGCTTCCGTCATTATTCCTTATTTTCGCATTTCTGTTTGAAGATTGGTAGAAACTTAGAAAGCGGACAATCCTCTCTATACTACACCACATCGTGAGTAGATCTAGCCAAACATTCACAAACAATATTTACTTCCAACATTGGCATTGTTGCCGCTTTTTAAGCATTTTTCTACCTAGCTTCTTTTCCTTTGGTTTTTTCGCTTCCGTGTTATGTGTTTGCTTGTTTGCCTGTCTTCTATCTTCCAACCACAGCACGAGTCTTCTCTCCAGGTCCTACACGAGCTGCGGAGCAACTTATTAAGCCGGAGGGAAGCAACAAAAGAGTCAACTTGGGCATTTTCTTTGAAAAAAAGTGACCCAAGGGACCTTTTTCCAAACCAAACACGTATATCAACATTCGCCAGTCTGTCTGCAGCCCTAACATACCCTGATCTTTCATTTTATCACCTCCACGAATTCTGACCACGATCAGATTTTGAGAAAACAGTCTGATATACTATCAAAATCTCTTTTTTCTCACCCAAATCTTTGTCCTAGAATTCGCCGGCTTCACTGAGGCTAAATCTAATCAAGATCAGTCCTCCAGTACCTCTGTGTATTCTATCTCAGAGATTTTGCCAGTTTTCTATCAGAAAGTCATATTTTTTTTCATATTCCCTATTTGTCAATAAAATCTCTGTATGAGAAATCGCCATCCAGCCTACAAAATCGTCCTCCGTGAGCACGAATTCTCTGTCCCACCTGCGAATTCTAATAGTACAATTTTTTTTCAAAAATATAAAAAAATCAATATTATGACAGACAGCACTCTTTGCCAGAATTTGCAAGTCTTACAGTTCGATTTATCTGTCTCTTCACGATTTTTGAGCCTGTCCGCGAATTCTATTATGACCAGAAAGACTAGTTTTTGTCTACACTCATCATTCTACAAGCAAACTGTCTTTTTACCAAGTATAGTACTGACATGATTATCTGCACTCTCCCCTACACTCTGCATCATGTCTCGCGACTGTGCTGAATCTTCTAATCCAGCTCTTCCACGACTGTTGGGGGTATTCCCAACAAAGTGTAAATAAATAAAATCCTCCAATAAAATGTGTTGCGAAGGCATGGCATCCTGCGTGGATAAGCCCATGGCCCAATGAGCATGCAATTGAAGTTGTAAATAAAATAAACTTGACTTGGGCCTTGTAATTAAAATAAAACTAGAGGCCCAATGTCATTTTGAAACTTAGAGATCACTTTTTAGAGTTGGGTCCAAATTGGGACTCACATGAATCTTGTGATTTCTAATGTACTTTTTGTGGACCCTTGGATCAAGTTGGGGAGAAAACTCTACCATTTTTGGAAGAGAAGCATCCTCATTTGCTATTTACTACTTGCTATTGCTCTTGATTGTGTTTTCCATTGCTTTCTATTTCCATGTTTATTGTTTGCCATGGTGAATGTTTTTCCATTAGCAAGCATAAGGAGCATTTAAGATAACCTCCACCCTCACTCTCTAAGTCTCTCTTTCTCTTCCCTTCTCAATCTCTTCTTTTCCATTCCTTCTCTTCAACCAAAACTATGATGAATGTAGGTGTAGAGGAGTAGAGTTAAAGAGGAGTAGTATAGTGGTGAGTAGAGTTAAGGGAGAAAGTAGGAAATTAACTAAAAGTAGCATCTATGCATAGTTAGGCACCTATCTAGTGATCTAACCTTTGTTGATAGGCGGAAGGGCTATACTACGAGAGATCTTCGACCCCACAGTGGCGCCGTTGCCGGGGATAGGTTTCCACCAGCTAGTTTAGTTGCGTTTTTAGGTATTTTCTTGCTTTTTAGAGTAGTTTAGGTAGATTTTTGGGAGTTTAAAGTTAGTTTTCTGTATTTTTTTTGTGTTTGGACTGTTCACAGCTAGCGGAGGAGGTGTGAGAGGGTAGAGGAGGCCCTGAACAATCTCTAAGGGCTTGAAACTCAAACCAATCATCCAAAAAACTCAAAAAACACACCAATCTGTATTTTGGAGAGAAAAAGAGCCAAAAAAACTCATCAGATTTTTATATCTCCAGAATCAGTGGGAATTAACCCTTGCACGACTGGCAGCAGCTCCAGGGTACTTTCCCAGACCTGCATAGAAGCCTGCGAGAGTTAGTTCCAAACAGATTGTAAAAATCAGAGAAAAATCATAAAAAATTCAAAAAACACTTGAAAAAATCCAAAAAAATTCAAATCTTCATAAGAACTCTCGCAGAGCCCTCTGAAGTTCCATCTCAGTGAGACCAGGACACAGAGAAACTTGCGAGAGTTAGTTTGATGTATAATTGCCTGTGCGAGAGTTTCTAGTGAAAAAAAGACGGAAAAGTACCAGTGAACCCTCGCAGACAGTGAAATTTTCAGTTCTAGTGGTCAAGAACTCTCGCAGAGGATTGTGAAGTTCCATCTCAGTGAGACCAGGACACAGAAGAGCTTGCGAGAGTTACTTTGATTCCAGTGAGCAAAAAATTGGATTTAAGTGCTAAAGAATCACTAAAAAGTGAAGATCAAGCAAATCCTTCCAGTAAGAACTCTGGCATACCTTCTCAATTGATTCAGAATGTTAAATTACATCAGTGATAAAGTCTACGAGAGCTAGTATAAAGATCTGGTGAAGATCAAACACAAAAAGTGATTTTGAACCCTCGCAGACAGTGAAATTTTCACTTCTTGTGAGAGTTAACTCTTGTACAGAATTCTATAGTGAGATCTGACCCAGATCCAGCTACTGTGAATCTTGCGAGAGCTACTTCCCAGATATCTTAAAGATATCAAGTTTTTTACCTGCAAAAACAGCTAAAGAACCCATGCACAGCCAACCCTTGCACAGCCAACCCTCGCACAAGATAATTCTCGCAGATGAGATCAGTGGAAAGATCTACATCAGATCCAGCTATTGTCAAAATCTCAGGTCAATCAGTGCAAGGAGTAAAATGTTATCAAGGCACCGTAAAAGGCCTAAAATTTATTCCAACCCATCAGATCGATCAGATCCTTGAAGATCCAGACTGCATCCTACTGTATAAGCAAGATCCAATCACTTTGGAACCCACCATCGGATGAATATGAGATAAGGACGATCAATAGCACGAAAGATAGCAAATCAGGCACCACACCTTCCCAGATTAGCAGCTGTGCGACGAGAGGCAGAACTGGAACCAGCACCAATGGATCCAATGGGCCAACCCGTACCTGTCGCACCCTTGCATGCAGTTCGGAGAGCACCATGGATGGAGATACCAAAATACGACGGATCATCAGATCCCATCCGATTCCTCCAAATCTACGAGCAAGCTTGTGAAATCTATGGCGAACGGACACCTACAGAGAGGCTGATGCTATTCCCTATGTCCTTACTTGCAGTGACTCAGGATTGGTTTTTTAACCTGTCAGAGAAAGAGAAATCCACCTGGAAAGCGGTTAAAGCGGCTCTCATTAAGCGCTTTAAGACAAGGAAGTTCTTGGAAGACCCGTTTCTCCTGCTGAGCAAAGTCAAGATGGGAAAACGAGAAAGGGTCTAGGACCATATTGAGCGGGTCAAACATCTACGATCCGAGTGCAGTGCAGCCCTGACTCCCGATCATGCAGTGATCATGTGGTTCCTAGCCGGACTACCACGAAGCATTAGAAGAGAACTGAAACGACGGGAGCAGTATGCTACTTTGCAAGAAGCTATGGAAGATGCCATCAGGGAAGAAGATGAGGGATCTGACGACGAATATCCTTCCACCCACACTCCTACTCCCTCTATCGCATCATCATCATCAAACGCATCCACTCTATCCACAGAACTGCTGTTGGAGCAAATGACAAAATTACACAAACAGCAGATGGAGCAACTTACGACGCAGTTGACCAGAAACTGAAGGCCTTACAGAGAACTGTAGCAGTAACTCCACATTAACTGGAACCAAACCAGCTGCAGTATCCTCGACGAGAAAATGTATGGTGTTCAGTATGCATGCAAAACCATACAACAAATGAGTGTCCAATCCTAAAGCAAAATCTGAGACTAGCACATAGATTCTACCATCTGTGCAATGCAACATCGCACGATACGGCATTTTGCCCGTTTAACCCCAGGGTTGTTCAACAGAAGAGAAGTCCTTATCAGACTTATTATCTTTATCATCAAGGGGCACCTAACGCGGCACCAAGGTACGGCGCACCCAATCAACCACAACGCATGGCCTTACCTGCTCCACTAGGGCCAGCCAATTAACAAGTGGCCCATATAAACCTGATAGCAGCGGAACAAGAAATGCAGATGCCACCTCAACTTGAGCAGCAGTGGTACGGACCAGATGAACCACTTATGGATCCTGCCATATATGAATATGTTTCAACCTATGCAGCTCAAACTCAACGTCAAGGTGGAAGAAATTACGGCTGCTACGGATGCGGTGAGGGACACAGAATTGCAGAATGTCCTATAGAATAGCTGGCGACGAAGCCTACAGTTTTCTGGATGGCTTCAGTGGCTACAACCAGGTGAAAATAGCCCCCTAGGACCAGCACAAGATAGCATTCACCACGGAATGGAAAACTTATGCCTATAAAGTGATGCCATTCGGACTTTGCAATGCCCCAAGCACTTTCCAACGAGTCATGCAGACGACATTCAAAGATTATTTGCAAAAAAAATTGGAAATTTTCTTGGACGATCTGTGCGTGCATGGACCAGATTCAGAACACTTATCCAATTTGGAGAAGGTGCTACAAAAATGCCGCGAATACCAGATCTTCCTGAATCCAGAAAAATGTCAATTCTGGGTGACACATGGCTTGATACTCAGTCATATAGTGTCAAGACACGAGATCGCCACAGATCTATCAAAGGTCAGGATCATTATTGATCTACCACCACCGGGGACGATCCGCGAGGTCTACATTTTCATGAGTCATGCTAACTATTATAGGATCTTCAATCTTGATTTTGCGGAGTTAGCCAGACCAATTTACAAGCTCACAATGAATCCACTTTAGAATGAGAAAGCTCTAAAGGCTTTCCAGAAGATTAAGAATGCATTGGTCTCAGCACCAATCTTACGACCACCCAATTGGTCCATTGAGTTCCACGTGCATACAGACGCATCGATGTATGCAGTTGGAGCAGTCTTAACCCAGCCAGGTGAACACAAAAATGGATTTTCCAATCCGATTTGCAAGCCGACAGCTCAGTGATACCGAAATGAATCATTCAACCACAGAGCGGAAAGCACTGGAAATGATTTATGTGGTTAAGAAGTTTCGACACTATTTGATGTCCACACATTTTGCTTTTTATACGGACCATCAACCCTTGCTATATCTCGTCAATAAAACTTGCAACACCGAGAGAATCACCAGATGGCTCCTTTTGTTGTTGGAATTTGATTTTCGGATAGTAGTTTGCAAGGGAAAACAACACTACATGGCAGATCATGTGTCACGAATCAAGAGAAAAGAGATTGCAACCCAACCCGATGATGAGCTGGCAGATGCTGCCTTATTTTACGTGGATACAGTACTAGAATGGGCTGCCGACATTGTTGAATATCTAATGCGGGGCCAACCAGACAAATCACTACCAAAGGCGGAACAGCGAAAATTGATCTTGAAGGCTAGACCTTATCAGCTGATTGTCGGCTAGTTGTACCAAAGAGGTGCAGATGGAATTCTTCGGCGGTGTATTCTTCCTCATGAGACCATCCAGATCATTTCACTTTCACATGAAGGCATAGGTGGAGGTCATTTGACATTACAGTTCACAAGATCCTGCAATCAGGATGTTGGTGGCCAACGATTCATAAAGACACGGAGGAATACTTGAAAAAGTGCAATGTGTGCCAAAGGGCAAGGAGATCAATGAGATTGAACTATGATCTACTGCACCCAGTCTTAGCCCAAGCACCGTTCAAAAAATGGGGATTGGATTATATTGGTCCAATTTAGTTCCCAGGCTCGATACATAATCGTAGCCACAGACTACCTCACCAAATGGGTCGAAGCCAAGGCAGTAAGAGTAGCTGACGCTAGGACCACTGCCAAGTTCCTTTATGAAAATATCATTGTGCGCTTCGGATGCCCGGTGGAACTAGTCAGTGATCGCGGAAGCCATTTCATCAACGAGACCATCAAGGTCCTGTTGGAGGAATTCTTCATGATCCACAATACCAGTACGTGTTATTATTTTCGTGGTAGTGGTCAAGCAGAATCATCCAATAAGATCTTGTGTAGCATGCTCACGAAAACACTTGAAGCTAGCAGATTAGATTGGGAACGCAAGTTGCATGCTGCACTATGGGCATTCAGGACAGCATATAAAGGGAGCACTGATCAAACACCCTTCCAATTGGTATATGGTCAGGAAGTTGTGATGCCAGTAGAGTTTTTAGTTCATTCATTAAGAATTGTCACCGTGCAACGTCTCAATGAATCCAAATCTCTACAGCTACGCCATGAAGCTCTGCATAAACTCTGTGAAACACGCTTACTAGTTGTGCATGCACTGGCGGCTGAAAAGGAAAGACACAAAGCTTGGCATGATCGCAGATTACAAAAGAAGGATCTTCGTTCAGGAGATTTGGTCCTGATGTATAAAACCAAGGCGATCAAGGGGAAGTTAAAATTCACGGGCGAAGGTCCATATAGGATCAAGGAAATTCTTAATTATGGGGCCGTGAACTTAGAAAAGCTAGATGGGATGCCATTCGACACACCCATCAATGGTAGCCGGTTGCACAAGTACTGGCCACCACAATAAGACAGATCCAGATTGGGGGTGGCAGGTTAATCTGCTCAGCCATCACCACTAGATCTAAGGAAATCAAGCCAAATCAAGCTAAATCCATCAAGATTCAGCCAGATATGGCAAGATCGGAAAAATCCATCAGAATCCAAGGAGGATCCAGATCCTGATAGGGTAAAAAAGAAAGCAGATCATCAGATTGACTGATGGATCTACTACCAAGAAACCATCAGAACTTTCAGAGCACTACCAACAGTCAGATCTTGGATAAAGCTGATTACCAGTTTACAAAAGTTAAAAATCAGAAAATCTCGAGATCTCGTCAAAAAACACTCTGAAGGAGCACTTTTTTCATGATTTTTTGAAATCCTTTGGGAGATGGCTCTTGAAAATTGGAGAGTCAGCAGATCTTACCTAGATGCATCCATGAAAATCTCTACGAGAGTTTTGATTGAGGAATAATCATTTTTTAGTGTATGCGAGAGCTCTCAGAAACAGAATTTTCAGAACCCTCGCAGAGCATCAAGATCATCTTACCAACTCTCGCAAGGTGCCTAAATGGAATCAGAACAGTGAACTTAGTTTGCCTACATGGTCTGATCTTGAAAATCCAATCACAGAAACAAGTTGTGCGAGAGATCACTTCCTGCGAGAGTTGGACCCTCGAAGACAGCCTGAATCCTTGCAGACCTTTGCATAGTAGTCAAATCACCTTCTGGACTCTCGCAGACTTCCCTGAGGTCTTAGAATTTTGTGAAGAAGGTGTCTGCCAACACGCAATTGAAGTTGTAAATAAAATAAACTTGACTTGGGCCTTGTGATTAAAATAAAAATAGAGGCCCAATGTCATTTTAAAACTTAGAGATCACTTTTTAGAGTTGGGTCCAAATTGGGACTCACATGAATCTTGTGATTTCTAATGTACTTTTTGTGGACCCTTGGATCAAGTTGGGTCCAAGATGACTGGATAGAATCATTCTGAATATTAGCCAATAAGATTGAGAGGCAAGGGCCTTCCCCATTTCATAAAAAGGCACCATTTGTACACTATTTCCATGCTTAATGAGAATGAGAAAACTCTACCATTTTTGGAAGAGAAGCATCCTCATTTGCTATTCACTACTTGCTATTGCTCTTGATTGTGTTTTCCATTGCTTTCTATTTCCATGTTTATTGTTTGTCATAGTGAATGTTTCTCCATTAGCAAGCATAAGGAGCATTTGAGCTAACCTCCACTCTCACTCTCTATCTCTCTCTTTCTCTTCCCTTCTCAATCTCTTCTTCTCCATTCCTTCTCTTCAACCAAAACTATGATGAATGTACGTGTAGAGGAGTAGAGTTAAAGAGGAGTAGTATAGTGGTGAGTAGAGTTAAGGGAGAAAGTAGAAAATTAACTAAAAGTAGCATCTATGCATAGTTAGGCACTATTCAGTGATCTAACCTTTGTTGACAGGCGGAAGGGCTATACTACGAGAGATCTTCAACCCCACAACGACTAGAACACATAATTCCACGTATTGATGCACCAAAGTATGATGGAGAATCTGACCCCGTCCGATTTCTCCAAGACTTTGATAATGCATGCCATTCTTATGGAGATACCTCTGAAACTGAGAAGCTTCGTCTATTTCCCATGGTACTCTATGGAACAGCCAAGGAGTGGTATCTGAATCTTGAAGCTCTTGATCTTGCTCCTTGGACCCTCAAGGACGCTCTCGTCAAGCATTTCAAACCATCTAAACTGACTCAGAGCCCATTCATCCAAATTACCCATATCAAGATACGTCACGAAGAGTATGTTCAAAACTACATTGAGCATTTTAAACGTCTAAAAGTAGAATGTGTTGATGAAAATATCACCGAACGTATGGCCATAAAACTGTTCTTGGTTGGATTGCCAAAAAAACATCTGTCGTGAACTCAAACCAATTGACCTTTATGATCAACTTAAAGATGTGATGACTGATGCTATCCTTGAGGAAGATGAAGATTTTGACGACGACTTTGACCATCGTGAAAAGAAATCTAAGAATCCAGATAAGCATCCTCGTATTCTTAGAATACGAGGATGTTTTATCTGTGCAGGTAAGCATCCTAGTATTCGCTGCCCAGATAAACTCCGTTTTCCTCCAGCTTGTGAAAATTGTGGTATTGAACATCACGTGAAGGATTGCCCATCCCGATCCAAACTTACTACTCTTGTCTGTTCAGTGCAAGTAGAAACTTTACCATTTGAAACTCATTCTGGTTGGATCTTGACTCGGGCACAAACCCAACGCCAAGCCCCTACACTTGTGGCCAGCAAAACTCAGCAGTAGGCTGTCCCTCCAAGTGAAGATTCAACCCCGATATTTTATTCTCACCCATTTGAAGAAATTCGACTGCATCATCAGTATCGCCAGCAAATCTACAATGCCGACCAACAATCTTCCACTTT
Source organism: Diphasiastrum complanatum (assembly GCA_029204225.1). Lineage (NCBI taxonomy): Eukaryota > Viridiplantae > Streptophyta > Lycopodiopsida > Lycopodiales > Lycopodiaceae > Diphasiastrum > Diphasiastrum complanatum. The sequence goes on along the minus strand of CM055097.1, from coordinate 23,644,909 downwards.
CCATAAAGTACCTCACAAGCCTTTTGAAAGAAAAACCCTTGAAGGTACCAAAGTCTGAGAAGATTTACTACAAGTCAATGTCACTCTTCCTTTCCATGTTCTCTGGAAGCATGCTAGCAAATGGAAACACCAAATCTAATCCAATAACACCACTAGCCCTGATGAGTTTCCTGAAATGCCCTTACATCTAACCAATCCACTCAGTGAACGAGGCAACATCAAAATCCCAGCTACCCATCACCAATCACATGAAGTTTTAGCGGTACTCGATGGTGGCTCCGGTTTCAATATCATTTTTACATCCCTCATGCTAGAATGGAATCTGAGTGACAAGCTGGCCAAACCCACGTATCAGCTTCAGATGGCTGATCAAAGTGTGGTCTGACCTACCGGTTTCCTTCCACAAGTGCTGATCAAACTAGGAGGTCTCAAGTTCTCTGTCGATCTAGTAGTACTGGATATTCCCAATAATGCCTATTCATATGAATTACTACTTGGTCATCCGTGGCTCACCAATGGAAGAGTCGTTCATGACTGGAGCAAAGGCCGAGTTACTTTTGGAAATCGTGACAGTTCTGTCACCACTGATTCAACGGGTAAACTCAAACCTGCATGCATCCATGATGAAGGTTCTTCGACCACCAAGTCAGTGTTTGAACCATACCAGTCCAGCCACAAAAAAGGCCATTATGTTAAATCTACTGATATCATAAACTGGAGTCACAGTCTAGCTACCATTGATTGTGTGAACGTCGATTATTGTGCTCAGCATCAGAATAATTGTACCTCTCCACTCCTAATCGATCATGACCAATTATCTGATCTTGATACACCTACCATCAATATCAATTTTATTGATATCCTCCAACACAATTATGAGTTACTAAATGTTGCATGGCTACCTACTAATGAATTAGAAGATTTATTCGTCGATGACAAGAATGTCTTACGAATTGAGAATTGCCCAGAAGATCTTGACATTTCTGATGTTCAGATCCTCAATTGAGGCACTTCCACTTAGGGCCTATTCGCAACATACTTCCAAGGTGGAACCGATTGCCAAAGTTACACTTGAAAAAAGCCTGATACAAAATTCTACCGTGCCAAACACCCACCCTATCCATGGGATCTTTGCGAGGAGGAGACCATCTTTCAAATTGATGATGAGATCCTCTATGATGTACCACCCGTTCCTCATCCACACACCTCCCCATAGCCAAAGCCTCAACCACGTGGCCATGCTATGAAAGAGAAGGTGAAAAACCCGCTTCAAAAACCGCCTAGCGACCTCACAACTGTTAGGGAAGTTCTTGAGATTGCCTCTGTTCCTACACCAACCCTTGAACGTCCCCAATCACTATCCCGACAAGTGAAAAGAAAAGCCCCCCTCGAATCTCCAGCCCATGATGTCCCTGCATACTTTAAGGACTATACGATCGAGGATGTCACAATCCAATTACCCCAAGCTCAACGTGAGCCAAATGATAATTCGCCCTATGAAGGCCCTGCACAAACCACTACCCTTTCCTTGAGTGAGACAAATGAAACCAACGAACATATTGTCCACGTCAGAGCTCATATCAATCGCGAACAACGTAGACGGCTTGAAAAGCTCTTGCAAAAATATCGACATGTCTTTGCGTGGACCTATAAAGACATGAAAGGCGTCTCACCCCAAGTAGTTGTGCATCGTATCCAGCTTCAACCGGGTGCGAGGCCAACTGCTAGTCGTCCATACAGATGCAATCCAATCTATAAGGCCAAGATTAAAGAAGAATTACAACGCCTCTTAGATGCAGGATTTATCTATGAAATTGAGCATACTGAGTGGGTTTTCCCAATTGTCATCATTCCCAAGAAAAATGAAAAACTCCGCATCTGTGTTGACTTTAAGAAACTTAACGCCATCACCGAACATGATCATTTTCCATTAACTTTCGGAGAATTCATCTTAGAAAATCTAGCAGGAGATGAGGCTTACTCCTTCTTAGATGGCTTTAGCGGATACAATATAATCCAAATTGCTGAAGAAGGTCAACATAAAATGACTTTTGCCACAAAATGGGGAACCTTCTGCTGGAAAGTCATGCCTTTTTGTCTCTGCAATGTCCGTAGCACCTTCCAACATGTTATGCAAGCTGCCTTTTCTCAGCAGATGGGCGATACCCTACCGAATGTGAAGCCTTGGCAATGGTATATGCGGTTCAGAAGTTTTGCCATTATCTTTTGGGAAAAGTTTTGCATTCTTCACTGATCATCAAGCACTGTTGTATCTCATCAACAAGACTTCCACCACAGGCCATATTACTAGATGGATCCGAAAATTTGAGTTTAGGATCGTGGTTTGTAAGGGAGTTCAACATTTTCTAGCAGATCATCTGTCCCGAATCCCTAACCTTTCCACCCCTGATCAAGGTATCAACGGTGATTTACTAGATGTCATCCTTTTCCAAGTTGACTCTACACCCGTATGGGCTAAGGAAATCACAGAATATTTAACTTCAGGAGATGGATCATTCATTGTCTAAACCTGAACAACGTGCGTTGGTCCTCAAAACCAAACCTTATATGTTAATTGTAGGACAACTCTACAAGCAAGAGTTAGATGGAATAATCCGACGATGTCTTACTGAAGGTGAAATACCCTCTGTAATTTTTCTCACTCATGAAGTATTGGTGCAGGCCATTTCTCTTCTGAAACGACTGCTAAGAAAAATCTCTTGGCCGATTTTTGGTGGCCAACACTCTTCAAGGATACGCACAATTACACTAAGACCTGTGATGTCTGCCAACGCACAAAACACAGCCGATCGGATTGGGAACTCAAACTTCATGCTGCTCTTTGGGCTTATCGCACCACCCCGAAGAGATCTCCAGGCTTAACCCCTTTCCAGCTAACATATGGCCAAGAAGCCGTTATGCCTATAGAATTCCATATCCCCTCCCTTCGAGTGGCCTATAATCTTGAGCTCGATAATCAACAGACTCTAGCAAACAAGCTATTCCATCTGGAACAACTACGCGAAACACGACGGATCAACATCCATGCTCAACAAGTCCACAAACGTCGACAAAAAGCATGACATGGTTGATCATTGAAACTTAGAGACTTTCAGGTTGGAGATAAGGTCCTGCTATACCAGGCCAAAGCCTTCAAAGGCAAGCTGAAATTTTCTGGCCAAGGTCGTTACGTCATTAGAAAAATCTTTGCCTCTAAATATTTACAACTCCAAACCCTTCAAGACGATATCCTCGACACTGTGGTCAATGGAAGCAGACTGAGAAAGTACAGCGGACCTTGTTTTTATCTTGACATGTATTAGTTGTTTTCTTTCCTACTATTCTTCTTTACTTTTTTTTATTGTCTACTTGCCATTTCGACAATATTTTTGCTATGCTTTCGTTCACACCATCAAGATACTATCAGATCAGGCATACAAACAGTCTTTCTCTGAGAAGATCACAAAAGTCATTATTTTCAGAAGATTTGTCTCACACCATCTCAGATAGAATTCGCCTGACCTCTTTTTTACAGTGCACGATTCATTTTTAGCCTCCACAAATTCTGTCTCAGAGACAAACTTTCTATAAATAGAAAAAAGTTAGTTTGTTTCATCCGATATCCACTACCAGAATTCGCAGACAATTTGCTGAAGTTTAAAATAATCCCCACAATTTCTTTATCATCTCCGCAAATTCTGATCAGACACATTTTTGCACTGTCAGACATTTTTCCTATTTTGGCTTGAAAAAATCACTTATAGGAATTCACCGACCCTCAGAATGCTGCCTCAAAATTTGCGACAATCATTACCAAATCATGGACACTGAAGACGATTTCTGGGTAGATTTGTGAGTTCCTGACAAAAACATTCTATATATAGACTTCCACCTTTCTCTCCACAAATCCATTTTAGAGTTCTACTCTCAAGTTCATGCCAAAATTTTTCAAAATTTTCAAACCTTCCAGAACACTCTAGAATCACCGTTATCATGGCCTCCCGGGATCCGATACTTTCTCTACATCGTCGTAAGGCCCCAAAGCCTTACACCGGCAACCTATTCTTACTGGAGGTCAAGGACCACTCCGAGACAATACGATTAGCCAATGACATTTTTCTCCGTCTTGGTTTTAGCCTCTTGCATCTTTCGGAACACCAACATGAGAGCCTTATACGTGCTGCCTATTCCTCCTACTCTGACGAAATCCACACTTTCCATATTCCGTCCAAGGAAGGCAACTACGTCTCCATTGATATTACACCAGCCACTGATCCAACTGATCAGATTTCTCGATTTTGACAAATCAATCCAAAGAAAGGGCACCAGCTACGACTCGAATAATTTCAAGACGTTCCTACTGGACGACGGCAAAACCATCGCTCACACCCATGATGGCATCGCCACAAAACTGAAAAAAGATCTTAAGTTACGAGCAGCCATAGAGATCCTTCTCATTCTGACGGAGGTCCACATCGTTTGCATGGATCTCATTCCTCCAAGCGACCTTTTTGCACTCACCATGACACTGAGTGACCCCACTCACACCTTTAAGTGGCCAAAAAAGATTGCCGAGAAACTCTGCTTGGCCCTCAAACTGCGTAAGGCAACCACTAAATGTGGTTACCTCTTGCAGATGATCCTCTACCAACACCTGGGCCACAGGACAACAGCCGCAGGACAACCCCCAACGTAAGGCAACCATAAATGTGGTTACCTCTTGCAGATGATCCTCCAACAACACTTGGGCCGCAAGACAACAATCGCTCTCAAGGAGCTACAAACACAATTTTCTAGCACCAAAAAATGAGCCAGCCCCCAGGTAGCAGATCCTCAGCCAGCAGATCCACCCACCAAGAAGCAGAAAGGCAAGGCGGTCAGCACTGAAGTTGTCATATCTACCGAGATTTTATCTAGTGACATTGGGGTCGAGTATGCTTAATCTGGTAGGAGCATTAAACCCTCTCAGGTCCCAAAGGAGGTCTTAGCCCAACAAGAAGCCCTACTCCAACAGGTTGCGGCAAGAAGGTAGGCGATAGCAGCAGCAGACAACTCTGGGGATGCCGGTGCATCTGGATCTGGTTCAGTCGGTGGAATTCCGATCACTCCGGGTACTTCAGCAGTCCAGGCAACTATGCCTCCACCACCTCTCTACCACTACAGACACCACTTGCTACCACTTCCACCCTTCCATCACACTTAACACTTCCACCCCTTCCATCACACTTAACACTGGGTTTGACTCTACTATTCCACCAAAACCTTTTTTGGTACCTACCTCACCTCTGCTTGACTCCTCACTCGATGTCAACAATTTTGCTCTCCAATTCCCTTCATATCCTCTCCTCCCCGCGCTTCCTCTCCCCCCAGAATTCCAATAGCTCTTACCTTACCGCAATCACCTCCTCAAAAAACACAGTCTCCTTATTTGACACCCCACTCACCTCCCTGCTTATCCCCCAAACCCCTCTTCTACACAATTTCCTGATCTTCTCCCTTACAACCCTATGCCTTATCCAGATTACCAACGCTCCTTCCCTGACATTGGCATATAGGAGCAATTACCACTGACTGCCCAAAAGACGGTTTGGTTGGTGAATGAGCTTCAATACAACATCTACGGAACCTTGTCAGATCAACAAGCAGTACAACAGGTCGATGGCAGTGCCCTCCTACAACTTCAGCAAGAAAATCAACAGTTGGTGGCTGAATTTGTTCAAAAACAACAACAGATCGATAACCTCACCACATACAATCAACAGCAACAACAGATAATCAACCACCTACAAAGCCAACTCCAGCAAAAAATCTCTCACATGCAAATTGTCATCGACAACATCACAACAGAATGAGATGAGGCTGTCGCAAATGCCCAAGCTGCACGTTCCGCTATGAAGGAACAATTAAAATTGGTCGATTTTAATGATTTCGCACCACCAGCTATTCTTGAGAGAACCCAAATTCCAGTGGGAGCATATAAGCAGTTGGCCCAAAAGTTGAAAGCCACGACGAAACAACACACCAAACTCCAACAATCATACACTACTTCCGTCAAGGCCCTCAACCAACACATAGCCACTTTGGAAGAATGATTGAAGGCAGCCGCTCAATCCACACCTTCTGTCCATGCAGAGCATGCTTTCACGACTCCGGGCATCACTTTGATGGTTCAGATGGTGGCGATGGGGCAGGATTTCAACAACCGCCAACAGATAATCAAGGCTCGACATTTCAAGGGCAAGGGCAGTCTCAAGGACCACAAGCTCAACCACCAACCAATCCTCAGGGCACCGGTGGTACTTCCTCCCAACACCAATTCACTTCTACTACCTCTAACCCCATCAATACAACTAACCTTCCCTTTCCACACCAATTTTCTCCTGAATCACAATGGATCGCTACTTCTAGCCCTTCACCTCCCCTCTCTCCTGAACCAAACCCCCAACTTGAACATGCCTTCGCTGTTGAAGCTTCCACAATACGACACCGGATCTCTCCAACTGCATCGAGCAAGGAGCAACTCATCTCCCAGGAGTTTGCACGAAAATACCAACCCAAGGAGTGCGGCGGGTACATCCTACCCAACCTGGATCACTACAAGACTCACAAGGAAGCAGTTAAACTCTTGGATCCGCAACCTTCCTAGCGACACCAACTCTTCTTGCAAAGCAAAACATCCATGGAGCGATATCTCGAAGCCCCGACATACATGCACATCAACCATTTTCCACCACAAAGTGGAAAAACAAGATTTATTGCCCCGAGCTAATTGGTGTACATACTAGCAATCCCGCAGACGACATGATTACCAATTGTCGTGTCTTTCACCAGAAACATTATGGCAACCCGGATTGACATGTGCGCTACTTTGGAGATAATTGCGGCCTGGTTGCTTTCTTGGCATAACTCAATGGCTATTGGGATAGAGGCCTCCCACCAATCGCCATTGATATCATTAAGCCCTTGCAGATAGAAACAAATCACATCAACGTAGCCCGCCTTTATTACCGTGCCGCCCTCACTTCCACATGTGTTTGTAAGCCCATGAGTAGAAGCTTAAAAAATAATAAAATAGCTTAAACTTAGATTTAGAACTTAGACTTAGGAAACTTAAGATTAGATATTTTTTATCTTAAGTTATCCTAAGCTAAGAAACTTTGAAGTTCTAAATCCTAAGTTAGAAGTTCTAGAAAGGCTAGAAATAGATTAGTCCCATAAGTTAGTGGATACTTATGGAAGACCCTCCTTGCCATAAAAGGAGAGGTCTTGAGATTAAGCTATCAAGCTCTCTATTTTTGAGATTATCTCTCTATTTCATTTGTGTTCCCTTTGGGAAGGTGCATAGCTTGAGGGCAGGTGCTCGGGCCTCCTTCTCATTGGTTTGTATTGTGACATGTATTTTGTTGATTGATTATTAGTTACTCGCAATCTTCCATTCTAATTCCCTTTGGATGTTAATCTAGGATTTAGTTTAATCACCTTGCTAGTTGGATAAGCCTTAGAAAGGTTTTGTAGTTTGTCATCTTAGTTAGTTTCATTTCTATTCCGAGCACTAGTTGGGTAAGCCTTAGTGCTTCCGTCATTATTCCTTATTTCCGCATTTCTATTTAAGCTTGGTAGAAACTTAGAAAGCAGACAATCCTCTCTACACCACATCGTGAGTAGATCTAGCCAAACATTCACAAACAAGATTTACTTCCAACACTCACAAGCTCTCAAAGATGGCACAGCAAAAGCTATGTATATTACAAAGAACACTGTACATATAGGAAATCCCTAACTGCGTGAAAGAACAGATGTCCTAAAATTGGCCTACCACCTGTCAGGTCGGGCCCAATATGGCCAAATTCGACCGACAAACTTGGGACATGCCTCCAAGTATAGCATACACTGTATATAGCTCTGTACAAGCTAATTTTTTCTACCAGTATGGTTACTCAGCTAACCTAAGTAGCCGGCTACGGGATCAGTGCCCGACTTATACAATGATAGTGGGTCACGTCCCGAACACAACTATATGCAGTAAACCAAATTAGTTGTACACTAATTACAGTATCACATTTAGAACTTATACAACTGAATCAGACTGAACCTGATTTTCAACTCTCTCCCTTAAGCTCAAATGTGATACGAGTAAAGAAATACAAACTGTAACAATGTCTGGAGTCTCCAAAAGATGTTATGCATATCTCCGCTACCCTGTACTTGACTCACACTCAAGCACACCAACAAACCACCAGGTTTGACTCACAAAGTATCATGTAAACACAGTTCTCATATAGAGAGTCTACCACACTCTCAACCAACTGACTCGTCCCCATCCAACTTGAAACACAAGTGGACCACATGAGCGACGTGGCTCAAGGCTGAGGAAATCCCACTGCCACCATGAGACTTACATCCTATCAGACACTTACGAGCACAAACCTGCAAAGCTGACATAAATGAGCAACTGAGGCTCAACCTGAGGAAATCTTACTGCCACCATAAGACTATACCCTCACCAGATAGACAGCTAGTAGACATAACGACAAGTCAATGAGCATATATGACTACTTTGTTTCATACGTAGCAAATGCACAACCACAAAAAACTCTGACTCAGTTCTAGACTCTCGTGACAAGGTAACATGCAAGCACACATTCATGAAAACCAACATGAATACGTCAAATACATGATCAGGCTTGTGCAAATGTGGTTGTGCAAATGTGGTATCCTGTCGTACCAGCACCTGTCATCTGTAAATTTGTTGCTACACCACTAGTCACCAAATCAGGTCTCCAACCATGGCCCACACCTGTAACCAAGATGCCCTCACGTCCAAGCATATCCAACTGTCCAATAAGTTCTGAAAGCTGATCCCCATCCATTCCCCATGCTCCAAGCACAAGAGTCTACCAAGGACTCAATGAATGAATGTACGTAAAACTCACCATAGGCTATACCTGAGTAGCTCGCCCATCTCCTAAGGATACCTGTTGTAAGAATCACCAAATGAAGATCTGACTTGACTAGATCATGTTGCAAAACAACCAAAAGGACACCTGTGGAGCAAAACCACCCATCCAAACCTAGATCCCTCTTGGAGTTGCCTCCTGGACCTAGCCCCCAAGCCAGAGTGAAGAACCTAAGAGAGAGGAGGAGAAACGAGCCCAAGAAACTGAATTTCCAATAGGAGGATGGGCAAGTCTCCAATGGACATATTCTTCTCATGAGAGAGAGAGAATATTCTCTCTAGGATCCCCATGCAACCTATATTGAGCTATTAACCTCCTATTCTTGCATTAAAGCAGCCATTCACTATGCATGTGCTCCTAAGTCCAATTATAGGTCTAGGCCCTCATATGATTATTGATTACTTTACAGGCCAAGCCCGGAATGACGAGGCATAACCAATAACCATATACATCTGGAGTGACCGGCTATCCACATCAGGAATTATTCTGATTCCCTTATACAGGACATGGACGTAACATTCTTCCCCCCTTAAACCAGTTTTGTCCTCAAAACGAGTAACTAGGGAAAATCCAATTTGTATGCTTTTAACTCTTCCCATGAATCATTATCCTCAATTTGACCAACCAACCTAAGCAAACACACAGAGATAGAACAATTTCTCAATTGTTTGTCTCTGATCCTGAGTACTCATTCAGGGTCCAAAGGTACATTGAGCGATAAATCTTCCAAACGGGCAAAATCTTCAATACATCAAACTGTCATCATCATATAAACTAAATTTACATGATACACTGGATGAGCAGTCGACCAAACTTGAAGATTAAGTTTAAAAGCTAACAAATCAATCATTTAACTTCCACAATTACCCGGAAAATAAATCTTTAGTCTGACCTCAATATCAAATAAGTATTTAGAGATGAGATAATTCTCAAATTATCTGTCTCTACACTGAAATACTATATCGACCTTTTAGAAGTACACGAAAAGATAAATTTCCCTAATTGGTTTGATTCTCTTCAATCTAATAACATCACCTTCATGTACCTCAATCATTGGGTGAGTCCTCACCTTATATTAGAAATCAATGTTCAAAAGTTAAAGATCCAAATCAATTATAGTCCAAGACTATCCACAAATTACTTGTAGACCTTCATAAATGCTTCTTGGTACAAAACTCATCCCACCAAAATCTCTTAGGAGATCCATCAAGATAAAAATGGCTTCAACTCAGTCATGAGTACCCCAAATACTCTCTTGAGATAAGTGCTCTATCCCTAGCATCATATACCAGAAAATGGCAACCATTCAATCTTGATAGACTTAACTGCTCCTAATTAACCGGATATTTTAGACTGAAAAATAGTACACAAGCATTCCTAGATTACAATCTGTAAAGGTAAGCAAATTTCTCATAAGTAAACAATTACTTAATGAAAATGTCTGTGGGATCCAAACAATCTCAAGTTTGTACACAAATTTAAAGTTCAAATAACAACTCTAAATTTTAACTCCACCAATTGATCAAGAATTACTCATCATCTTAAGAATCATCATATTTCCATATAATCATCTAATGATCTTTACGTATCAATTTATGATCAGTCAATCATAAATATTTGGAATCTTATGATTCGTCAATCATAATCTATCAGATTCTAAACCCATACTTAGTCATTTAGAGATACTAAAGTATATGCACAACATATCACTCAGGAAATATAAGAAACATTCTGAAATCTTTTCCACAAGGAAATTTACTGGATTCCAAGAATATTCTTCCACTTCGATTCTTAACCAGATTATGAGTTCCAAATTCTACAATCAATCTAGTGATTAAAGACCAATGTAACATTTGTCTTTAACAAACATAAACTTTATACAATCACCTAGAACCACATCTAGAGATTATAAAGTTCTGCTGAATTCCAACTGAATTCAGTGGTTATCCTTGATATTAGTTAGACTCTGTCATCCAATATATGTATATGAGCTCACTAGGATATACTCAATAGCTTAGGATATTTCTCCTTCAAGAAATATTCTATATAAAAAATCTTTTATATTCTATACACTGATCTCATAAATGAATCCAAACGTCTCACTAATCATGTGACTTATAAGCAATATAGATCAAAATAAATAGTTCCCGGTGAATTCTCTTCACACTGCTTATTTATCCAATTAACTTCTAATCAGGAGTAATCCAATTACTCAAGTTAATTGTAAATGATTCAGAAACTTAAATGTCTAGGTGCAGATCTCAATTATACATGTATAACACCACATTAAGAACTTCTTCCAAACCATAAATAAGTTAATGAGTTGTCCTTTCCACAGAAAGAGACATTAACCTGCAAGTAACTGTTCCACACATTACTTGTTCATATGTCCATGTACTCTGACTAGTTTAAGTATATGATATAAACTCAGTACATAGGAAACACATAGTAGATCCACAAGATCAAGATGTACATAAGCAACTTATCCAACTATGTTTTTATACATAAACATAGTCTATAAACTGACAGATATCCACAATTTGCATATGTTACTCACATAATTCACTAAGAATCTTGCAACTCAACTACCAAAGAACTCTATTTCTCATGAGTACATAACATATCTGGGAAATCTTTGAAGTGAATAGCTCCACATCATAAGTTTTCCAACCATCTAACTCTTATTAACAAAATTCCTTCTACCAATTAGCCTACAACAGATCTTAGCGTACAAACCAAGATTAGGCTAACTTATACAAACATCTTTTCCATCATAGCGTCCAAGCCAAAGCAAATGCAAACTAGACCCACTATCGTAATGAACAACTCACCCACGATCCATAGCATATCAAGTAGGATAGCTCCAGAAACATGTACCCTGTACCATCTGATTACCAAGTATCCATTACCCACTGATAGCTCCCCAAGAATCTGTCCACCTGTAGTGCAACTAGACTCCAACTGGATCTAACCAAAAGCTGCATCCTGCTTACCAAATATTGATGGATAAAAACAACATGTGATGCCAACCTGGAGATCAGTGTGCATATAACCATGCAACTCACCTGATCACTCGCTAAAGTATTAACTATCACTCCCTGAGAACCATCTCCATCCCTGTTGGTTCACAACCATGGGCATGCTGGATCACCATTACCCCGTAATGCACTCCATGCCCTCAAGATATGTACCACCTCCAGGTACACTCCATGTTGCCTACCTCCAAGTAGGCATGACCCATCCCTAGGTCACCACATGATGCACTAGCTGAAGATCATCATCCATACATCAAATGACATGTCATACCTAGGAGTGAAGATCGACGCGCCAAGATGTGGAGAGTCATTGGATTCGGAGCCTTGGCAAATCTTCAAAACAAATGCATTGAAGAGACCAAACTTTTAAAGTCACCAATTCTTCATTAAAAATCTTCAAAACAAAAAAACAGTTCATTTTGCAAGATATTTTTGGTTTTGGGCCTAACCTTGGCTAAAGGGCACTTATTTTGGCCATTTTTGGGCCAAAATGACCCCTGAAACTGGTTAGGTAGCAGTTTACAATGCCCAATTCCGTTGAGTATGGAGAAGATCCGAAACTTTATGTTTTTCCCAAAAAATTAAGCCACTATGGCTAGCTACCCAAACTGTCGCTTTCTCCTCCCACTATAAATGGATTGCAAAATCTACTCAGCCATGAGTTGCCACTACCCTGCAGACCGTTTTGATCCGCTCCGCTCCCCAATTGACGGAGTACTCAAAGAAATCCGGCCAGCTTCATGTCATAGCCACATACAACCGTTTTTGAGCAATTTTCCATGAATTCTCTCTGGAATCCACCTACGACGATCATTTTGATCTTCCCTGAAGCTCCGATCGAAGGAACTTTGCTGTCTCCTGCCATCCAGACTTCCGATACCTCGTATGGAGTCCTATTTTTTGAGACGCTCTAAGTGCTATTGCTCCTGGTGAAAGATGCTATCCCATAGCTCCACCAAATCGTGCATACCTGCTACACCTTGTAGCTCCGATACCATGTTAAAATCCTGTCAGGATCTAGTGTAGTATGAAGATCACATCAATCAATCACCATAGACACTCCTCACAAGCTCTCAAAGATGGCATAGCAAAAGCTATGTATATTACAAAGAACATTGTACATATAGGAAATCCCTAACTGCATGAAAGGACATGTGTCCTAAAATTGGCCTACCACCTGTCAAAGGGCCCAGTATGGCCAAATTCGATTGACAAACTTGGGACATGCTCCCAATTATAGCATACATTGTATATAACTCTGTATAGGCTAATTTTTCCTACCAGTATGGCTACTCGATTAACCCAAGTAGCCGGCTACGGGATCAGTGCCCGACTGATATAATGATAGTGGGTCACATCCCGAACACAACCATATACAGTAAACCAAATTAATTATACACTAATTACAATATCACATTTAGAGCTTATACAACTGAATCAGACTGAACCTGATTTTCAACTCATCCTGCAATGTTGGTAATCCAATCACCATCTTCAGCTTCGCCATCAATCTTAGACTCTCATAGTTCAAGTGGCCTAGTCTTCTATGCCACAATTCTGATTGTGATGTCGTCGAGGTGGCTAAACCATATTGTCCTGGTTTTGCAGCATCCAATTTGAAAAGGCCGTAGTTACTATCACGATACTCTTTTGCCACCACTTTCTAGTTGTGGTCCATATTGTTCATTATAAGACACCCATCCTTGACAAATTCAAGCTTTAGATATTGATTTTTCATCACAACAACAAAGACCAAACTCTTTTTGAGCCCATGAACATAAAGGACATTGGAAATATTCTTGATCTTACCATTGGAAAACTGCACAAATACATTGCTGACACCCTGAATTTGGCATTCCTCACCATTGGCATGTGTGACCTTGTCCCCATCATGGATTGGTGAGAAGTTCTCGAACCAATCACGTTTCCTGGTCATATGCCTCGTGGTGCCTAAATCTATAAAGCACTTGGCACCATCATCAACCTGGGATGCCAATGCCGATGAGAAGACACTTGTCTCGTCGTCTTCCCTATCGTCTTTGGTGATATTGTGTTGTAAAGCTACCTTTACAAGCTTTACTTCCGGCGTCACTGGCGCCAGCAGTGCCCCTGCTACTCTCGGCGCCGGCGCCACTCACGGCGCCACTGTGACCAGAATCCAGCCGGCGCCAAGTTCCTATGGCTGAAAATCTTTGATCGGTTCTAGCGGAGTCCAGAGAGCTCAGATCGATGTGCAATCACCTCACACGATCTAGGCATGATTAAAGGAAGCCTGGGGATCAATAAAATCTAGAGAGAGAAAATGACTTTCTAGAAAGAGAAAATCCTAGAGAGAGAAAAACATGCTTTACCATCTTGGCTAGAGTGCTTGGTATGAGGGGGGGTGCCGAATCACATCAATACTATAGGGGAGTGCGGGTTGCGACTCAGGACGAGCTCCAACCAAGTCTCAGCCTCCCTTGCTGGAATGTTGTCATGGCTCTCGCCTTGGCATGCTAGCGCCCCGGAGACTAGGGTCGGTTACAATGAACCTTCTCAGATTTATCAATAAAATGGGATTTTTCTCAAACTGACTCTGATTATCTTCTGGATTTCAGTGTTCGGTTAAAGCGCCAGTTGTAAGGCCGCTTTCAAAATTTTTAAGTTGGCACATAGTTGAGGGTCGTATCCCGGGATGCCAGCGGTATGCCGTCGGGACCATTTGGTCCGTGGTGCCAGCGGTATGCTGTCGGGACCATTTGGTCCAGGAACTGGTTGTCTCCATATCTGTCACGGCTTGTGGTTCTGAGTGTTCCTTGCATGAACGTGAATGAGTTAAGCTCTTGGGGAACGGGCTCTAACCTGTCGACTGAGTTGGATGGCTTGCTTGGGTGGAAGTTACCTGTTTATGGCTGTCCAGTCTGGCGTGGCGCCAGGTTGGCTTCCAGCGCTCGTGACGAAGCTTTCAGTTGGTTAAGTCTGATGTAAGTCAGACCGCTTGCTTGGAATGGATGTTACTCGTTTGTAACGAAGCTTTGAGTTGGTTAAGTTTGATGTATGTCGGGCGGCTTGCTTGGAGGGAAGTCACCCTCATCGGTGCTGCCCACAGTGTAAGCACGGGTGCATCCACGGTCGGGGTGGTTGGCAGAACGGGGGCTTGATGAGTCAAGGTGCTGCCCTTGAGGTGTAAGTACGGTCAGTTTCCGCGGTTCGGGCCTGGCACCGTCTGCACGTAGGACAGATGAGGCAATGTGCTGCCATTAGGTGTAAGCACGGTCTGTGCTTGTGGGGTGCGGGGTGACATATTCGCGATAGCCACCATTCGTTTAGCTATAAGGGCTATCGACCAAGTTTGGTGGGGGCGTTACTGAGGCAATGTGCTGCCTAACGGTGAAAGCATGGGTGCATCCACGATTTGGGTAGTATGCTACCGATCGTTTAGCTATAAGGGCTATCGACTAGATTTGGTGGGGGCGTTACTGAGGCAATGTGCTGCCTAACGGTGAAAGCACGGGTGCGTCCACGGGGGTGGTATATTCAAGGATAGCTGCCATTCGTTTAACTATAAGGGCTATCGACCAAATTTGGTGGGGGTGTTATTGAGGCAATGTGCTGCCTAACGGTGAAAGCACGGGTGCGTCCACGATTGGGGATATGCTGCCGATCGTTTAGCTATAAGGGCTATCGACTAGATTTGGTGGGGGCATTACTGAGGCAATGTGCTGCCAAACTGTGAAAGCACGGGTGCGTCCACGGGGGTGGTATATTCAAGGATAACTGCCGATCGTTTAGCTATAAGGGCTATCGGCCAAAAAGTGGTGGGGCGTGACTGAGGCAATGTGCTGCTTAATGGTGAAGCACGGATAGTTGGAGGGGTGTCCTATGTGGGCTAATTTTGTGATCGATTTGTATGGGCGCGGCCAGACAAAGGTTCATTGGCAGGACCATCTCAAAGGGGGACCTTGTCTTTGTTACTTGTTAGTAAACCTGCCTGAGTGTCTTACTTGTATGTATTTGTGGTGAGTCTTAGTACTCGTGCTTTGCCTAGTTTGCATGATTGCTTGTGATACAAGGAGCTGATGGCTCGAGAAGGAACCTTTCTTTTGAGACTACAGAATCTATGGAGCGGATTTGCAGTTCAAGTACTCGCACGTGAACGACAACGAAACGACTTAATGTTTGCAAAGGATGATGGCTAGCTTGTTTTTTGGGTTAGTTTCATTTTGCGACAACGCCCACCAGATGCAAGCAGGAAGTCAAAAAGTTGGAAAGGGCAATTTCAGGGGAGATTTTCTATGGAGCAATTGGTCTTCATTTTGGGACGGCCACCTTCGGAACTGAAACTCACTGAGCATGGATGATATCCAGTATCAGTTGGGTTTTTCCTCAAAGGAGAAAGACTAGGATCCTCTTCAAAGATTGGCAACAAGTTGGATCGAGCCATAATCCTAGCAGATGGAAAGCAAAATGTTGGAAAGGCTTTTTGTCCGAAGAACTCTACTCTAAGTCCGATCAGCTGATTTCATAAGTGGAGGGGAACTATCACACACACCTCTCTCTTGGGGCAAATTTTGAATGAAAGTTGATCAAAACGGGGGCAAATTCAGGGTGACCTAGCCATACTCACACGAGGAGACTGGCGAACTTTGGACCTAATAAGTTGACAAGTTTTTGTTGTGGAAAGGAAAGCTTGTTATAGGCTTTCTTTGGACTAGCAATGATGAGGAAACATTTGAGTACGCTGCTTTGTGTTACGTGTAAGGCAGCTGATCAATGAAGGAACTGTGAAAGTTGAGTCTTGCATGAGAGACTTGGTATTTCGAACGGACGCTGAGGGACAGTTCGCGTTGAGATCGGACTAGTGCAAACTCTGGGTGCATGTGTCTGATTCAAAGAGAGCTACTTGAAGCCAAGCTCGATGTACACTTCTTGTTTTGACTGTGAGGCAACTGACCAGTGATGATATTGTGAAAGTCAAGTTTTGCGCGATGGACATGGTGCTTCAAACAAACGCGAAGAGATAGTTCGGATGCGGATCAAACTGGTGCGACCCTTTGGCTTTCCACGAGGTCAATGGTTACATTTGGGCTGATTCAAAGAGCTACTTCAAGCTAAGTGAGAGGTGCATTGCGGAGTACTCAATCTTTGCCTACCTTAAAGAGCCAAGATGGAAAAGTATCAAGATCAAGCTGGGACAAGGAGAGAAACCAAGGTGCAGAAGCAACAAGGCACAGAGTGGACCACAAAGTGGGCAATTAAACGATAAACCCTTTGGCTCAGGGAGCCTTGATACTTGTGCGGAATTGATCAAATCTGGAGCTCAGGGAGCTCAACACAAAGTGCATCAAGGACAAATCAGGAGCTCAAAGGAGTTCCAAAGTCGAAAGTCAGAAGCGACAGGGGTGAACATTTCAAAGAAAGGCCTCTGTCACCAGTTAATAAGGTTCTTGGGTTTTACGAAAGCGATATCAAATCTACGCTTTTCCCAAACAAAGAGATATTTTCAAGTTCTGTAATTTTTCTGTACAAAGAGTTGAGCCTCCGACTTGTGGTGCGCCAGCTTCAATGTTAATAAAAAGTGGCCAGTAAATTGAGTACTGTGCCAAGTAGCTTAAATGTATAGTTATTTTAATTTGGAGACACCTTTACTTTAATCTGACATCTGATGAGGACATCAGATTTTATAAAGGTGGGGTGGATGTTGTAAAGCTACCTTTACAAGCTTTACTTCCGACGCCACTGGTGCCAGCTATGTCCCCGGCTCCAGCAGCGCCCCTGCTGCTCCCGGCGCCACTGTGACCAGAATCCAGCCAGCGCCAAGTTCCTATGGCTAAAAATCTTTGATCGGTTTTAGCAGAGTCCAGAGAGCTCAGATCGATGTGCAATCACCTCACATGATCTAGGCATGATTAAAGGAAGCATGGGGATCAATAGAATCTAGAGAGAGAAAATGACTTTCTAGAAAGAGAAAATCCTAGAGAGAGAAAAATGTGCTTTACCAGCTTGGGTAGAGTGCTTGGTATGAGGGGGGGTGCCGAATCACACCAATACTATAGGGGAGTGCGAGTTGCGACTCAGGACGAGCTCCAACCAAGTCTCAGCCTCCGTTGCTGGAATGTTGTCATGGCTCTCGCCTTGGCATGCTAGCGCCCCAGAGACTAGGGTCGGTCACACACTTGAAATGTAACCTTCTCAGATTTATCGATAAAGTGGGATTTTCCTCAAACTGACTCTGATTACCTTCTGGGTTTCAATGTTTGGTAAACGTGCCAGTTGTAAGGTCGCTTTCAAAATTTTTAAGTTGGCACATAGCTAAGGGTCGTATCCCGGGACGCCAGCGGTATGCCGTCGGGACCATTCGGTCCGTGGCGCCAGCGGTACGCTGTCAAGACCATTTGATCCAGGAACTGGTTGTCTCCATATCTGTCGCGGCTTGTGGTTCTGAGTGTTCCTTGTATGAACTCGAATGGGTTAAGCTCTTGGAGAACGGGCTCTAACCTGTCGGCTGAGTTGGATGGCTTGCTTGGGTGGAAGTTACTTGTTTATGGCTGTCCAGTCTGGCGTGGCGCCAGGTTGGCTTCCAGCGCTCGTGACGAAGCTTTCAGTTGGTTAAGTCTGATGTAAGTCAGACCGCTTGCTTGGAATGGATGTTACTCGTTTGTAACGAAGCTTCGAGTTGGTTAAGTTTGATGTACGTCGGGCGGCTTGCTTGGAGGGAAGTCACCCTCATCGGGACCCCCGATCTGGCATGGCGCCATGTTGGATCTCAATGTTGATTTTCGGAACTTCAAGCTGGTTAAGTCTAATCGTTGTTGGCGAGTTGGCTGCTTGTATGTCAAGTGGGTTTGGATGGCAAGAGTTGAAGGCTGGGAAGCTAAGTCGTGGTTCCCGGCTCCCTTTAGGATGCCTGCGCTACATATTGCCCTGTTGTTTCACTTTTCCCGCCTTTATGTCCGCTTTTTTCTTATAGCATTTGTGTGCCCAATGACCAAGTTTGTAACAATAGACGACTTTCCCTCGTCCTCATCGTCCTTGCCCTTCTTTGGAATCCTCTTCCAATTTTTTTGCTTGTTCTTGGCTAACAATGCCTGATCATTCTGTGGAGTTTGTCTTGATTTTACTACCTCTCGGACGTTGCTCCTCTTGCAACATGATCCCATGTAAGTCTTCGAAGGTAGGCAATCTCTCCCTTGAGGCAATGCCGCTCATAAACATCTATAGGTCCTCCAATACACCGCTCACAGTGGTATGCACCAATTCAACGTCTTTAATTGGTTAATGACCTGCATTTTTTTGGCTTACCAGGCCACCCGCCGCTTTGTTGCCAAATTGGAAGTCAAATCGATTTCGCTTTCCGAAATACTCCTTATCATGAACTTGCAACTTCGTGCCCTATTGAGTTGTGAAGTCGCTTTTGACGACTCTGAACACTCTCTGTTTTTTCGTACCATTGTACTTGCAGGTACAATTAGGATGCCCTTCATTTGGAGGCTATAGCCCTTTGTTTGGCCGAAATAAGCTAAAGGACATGAAAATTAGGGCCTTTTTGGATTTTGAACTACTTCTTCAACTTGAAGTAATTTCAATTTTCATGAACTTGAGGACCCAACTTTTATTTCATTCTGGAATTTTTTAATGAAGTTGCAACACAATTTTCTCTTCAGGCCCCTTTCTTTGAAGTTCACAATGGACTTAAGAAAATCCAATGGCTATCCAATGGCCCCTACTTCAACTCTGATACTCGATCCTGACCATTGAGGGTAAGCACATCCCATCTAACGGACGTCAGGCCATCTGTGGACTTACTGCTCGTCCTGCGGCCTCTGGACACTTTGGAGCACTAACTTGCCTCCACGATTGGTCGCGCGACCTCAACGCGAGCTTCCTCCTTCCTCTTCACCGGGTTTCTAGGTTCAGGCTTGCAATCCTGCTATGTCTGCCCTCCACAAAATCGGATCCAGATCTCTGCCCGCGTCGTGGCTGTCCAGGGCCATCGGACATATGATTCAATGTATCAGGGCGCCCATCCCACAGCTTTTATATCTGTGAAAAAGCTTGTGAAATGAGAGAGATCCATGCTTCTGTGCTCCAAAACCCTAGCCTTCAGAAACAGCCAGCTCTTTGTTGTTTCTTAGTCACTTTATAATGGTTATAGGTTCAAAATTCCTTCTCCACCAAGGTGGCCCTCCAGCCAGAACCCACTGGTTCAATCGATTCATTAATTGGTGAAGAATCGAGTGAGTTTTGATCGAACACTCCTCCAAGTTTCTTACGAGCTCTTTTCCCACCTTAAGGCTCGGATTTTTTGTGGGGAGGGGGGTGAAGCCCTCGGACCTTCCTTGCTGGTCGGCCCGAGGGCTTTGGGCCTTCCCCTACGTAATGCCATTGTGTGAAGTTTTTTATTTATTTTTTTTCTTCGGTTTTTGCCGTTTTTTTTAAAGTTTGTGGTGGAATGTGGATGTGGACAGCCAATGACGGGCAGCCACATAGCACATGCACATTCCACCGGAGAGAGGAGAGAGAAAGTGAATTCCACCGGAGAGAGGAGAGAGAATGACAGATTCCTAGGAGAGAGAAATGGATGGACATTATGCTCCTGGAGGTGGTCTTAAAATACAAAGGACACCTGAGCACAAGGCATTATGTAGTCCAAAAACTCAAAATTCAACAAAAATTCTGTGTCACTAGTGTGATATGAAATTTTCCCTGTCCAAGAGCAATCAAACAAATTCTTAAACGTCTATTTTGGCACTCCACGGCTTCCAAAGGGAGTTTTTTTTGCTTCTCCAAAGTCCGCTCAAATCGACACCGATTCTCGACTCAGATTTTTAGATTCTGACCTTTGTCCTTGTCCAGCGATTATGGCCACCAAGGCTCTGATACCAAGTCGACAAAACGATAGAAGACTGATCGATTCAATCACTACACCACACCACACCATCAAGTGCTTCAAGACAAGACAAAACAACAAAATTGCTCTCCAACATGTATATATTCACACTATCACACAAGTACAAAGAAAAAATCACTTATGTGCTCAACATGGGCTCGATAATTGTAGAGCTAGGCAAAACGTTTCATCGTCAAAGTTAGAAAGTAGCCGTAAAACAATTTACACGTTGATTATTGCTAATTTAATTTCAATGAGGTAACAACTTTCTACCATGTAGACTTAATAACAATTGGTATCAAAATTTATGATTCTACAATCTTTTAGTTAAATCTCGTAGATAATATAATGCAGATTGTTAAATATAGATGGCTATGGGTTGTGAATTTTTTTCTCTCTATGCTTTATCAAGTGAATAGTGTGTTTATGTCTAAAATAATGGATGCTCTACTCCTAAAAAAACAACTACTTTGCTGCTAAACATTGGTCTTTCGGTAGGTAGGTGGTGTGTTCTATTCACACCTCCTACACACTCAACCTTATCTCTCCTATGTATTTAAGCCAAAGATTTAATTTATTACTAATAGGATCATAGATTAGCATAAACAGAAATTAACACGATAAGCACTCCAAAACTGAAACTCCACATAGCAAATTGTATTCTCTAAAACCAAACATTATACATATAGTATTTTTGGTGGCAATCCATGCATGACTAGGGTTGTCGTTGTGGTGACCTGGTTTCAACAATTTGTTAATGATTTTGGCTTTTTATTGCTAAATCTTAAGATCTGAAGGGCCATTGTCGCACATTTCGCACTATTCAGGATTTTCGGAGCTTCGTTCATTCTTTAGTGCCTACCTCGGAGCACCTCCATGCAACCAGAGCCTCCCACCTTCGCATTTTTCGGGATTTTCTACCTTCCGACACCTTTGCATTTCTTAAGGACAGCTGTCGCACTTCTTAAAGGCAGCTTCGCACTTCTTCTCTCTCTCTCTCTCTTCGCATTTTCTCAAGGCAGCGAAGAGAGGTTCTTCTCCACGTAAGTTAGAAGGCGGCAAGCCACAAATGCACCTCCAGCCATCTCGGGCATCAGTCGCAGGGTTTTCTAGTAAGACCAGCAAAGGTAGCACTCTCTTCCTCTCATGCAGGTCAGCAGGCGGTTTTCTTCCAGGACAACAACTGAGCAGACAGTTATGGCAGGTCTTCAACGCACTTCTACATACCTCCTCAGCGATCTAGTAGTGGCCACCTCTCTTTCTTCTATAGGCGGTTTTCAAACAGCCATTCGACCTCCAACGATAGTCTAGAAGGCTGTGGCAGACTTCTATTGGCTCTTCACACACCTTCAAGAAATAGTTTTGCAGATTCAAAGACAGTTTGCAGATGGCCAACGACCCTCATTCATCCTTCATACGGCTATTTTCCTTGCACAAGACAGCGACCTTGCATTCCAACTGTCGGCTATTTGTTGGCAGCATTCCATTGGCTCATGGGCAGTCATTTCCAGATGTCAGATATTTATTTGCTCTCTCTTTGCAGAGACTTATCAAAGCCCACAGTCTCTAGCACGGATCTCTCTGGCTATATTATGCCAGTCTTATGCCATCGTAATTCATTTAGACACAATGTAGAACAGAGGCTCAGAAGCTCTATTGGTGCTTTAATGTAGATTTACTGCTTTTGCTATTCATCTACAAGTTCAGAACCTTTGTGTTCTCAGATTCTTGTATAGAGGTGTAGCAATCCCTCTACTTTGCAGTGTCTAGACTGTATTGCACATATCTTTGTACACTGCAAATGGTGAATACAAATAATGTAAATCTGAGTGTTCTGAATCACACAACTTTTTTCTACTGTGAATACCTTCTGTGCTTTTCATGGTGATTCATTTTGGTAATAGAAAGTTTATGGCAATGTATTGTTTGTGCCTATACACAGTGTTTGGACTGGAATTGTCTAGTGAAGTGTCTCTAGCCTTCAATCTTGTGATTTGCTCAGATCATAGGAGTTAGATTCATGATAAGCTACTGTCAAGATAACGGAAACACTGTGTGGCTTTCCCTTTTCCCGAAGTATTTGCTTCCTTGAGTCCACTCCCAATTGAATCTAAAAACCATAATGAAGTATTCAGTATCTTTCTTCTGGGTGTTTTGTTTTCTTTATAAGGTTGTTCTGGCAGCCCCTTGTTGAACATCTGTTGATGACCAGATTGCAAACATTTTATATTCCACTCCATTCATTCTTAGTTATTTCTGGTTTTGCACTAATAATGACAGTATTAGCCTTTTTATTGCTCTCTAGTAGGAACGATACCCGTTTATACTACAAATATCAGTCATTTTACTGTTGGTATGCCGCGACATATACCAATTTTGGCGCCGTTGCCGAAGAGCAATGCCAAATAGGATGTCCTGTCATTATTCTGATTTTTGTTTGTATTTTTCGAATTCACAGGTTACTGTTCTGGTTCTTCAAGCATTTCAGAAGAGGAACAGTGAAATCTGAGTTTCGCCCACCCTGAATCATCATTTCACTTTTGATTTTCTATTTTTTGTAGAGTTCCTAAAATTATTTACAGTTTGTAAAATGTGTTAAGTTTTTGTAATGTTACAGTCAGAAGATTCTTTGTCATGTCAATAAGATTCTGGTTTTCCGTAAGCAAACCTATATCTATGCTTTTCCGGATCGGATTTTTATTTTTCTTTCTCTGTTTTGCTTAGTTTCAATTTTTTACAGGATCTTCAAGCTAAAATAAAAGCCTGTTCTAAGGCTTTGGTGCTGTCCGAGATGTGCCGATGTTGTCTAAAGACTGTTGCTGACAAATGCTGATCTTTCTATGCTCTGTTCATAGTTAACAACTTGTCGGTGCTGCTGTTCGAAATCACATAATTTTTATGATGTAGAGCCAAGCTTTTACAGTTGATTTTCCATTTTACATCTGCTCATAACCATGTCGAAAGGTGTTGACTTTTGGAAGTAATATATGCTGAAGTTTTATTTGTTAAAACCTGTACAATCAATGCTTCAGCTTGTCAAAGGCTGCAGACTGTGGCAAATCAGATTCTCTTCAAAGCTTCAACATTCTCAGTGTTTGCGAGCCGCTGCACACTTGAGGAGGGGAATATGTGGTGACCTGGTTTCAACAATTCGTTAATGATTTTGGCTTTTTATTGCTAAATCTTAAGATCTGAAGGGCCATTGTCGCACATTTCACACTATTCGGGATTTTCAGAGCCTTGTTCATTCTTTAGTGCCTACCTCGGAGCACCTCCATGCAGCCAGAGCCTCCCACCTTCGCATTTTTCGAGATTTTCTACCTTCCGACACCTTCGCATTTCTTAAGGACAGCTATCGCACTTCTTAAAGGCAGCTTCGCACTTCTTCAAGGGCAACCTTCGCACTTCTTCTCTCTCTCTCTCTTCGCATTTTCTCAGGGCAACGAAGAGAGGTTCTTCTCCACGTAAGTTAGAAGGCGGCAAGCCACAAATGCACCTCCAGCCATCTCGGGCATCAGTCACAGGGTTTTCTAGTAAGAGCAGCGACGACAACGCTCTCTTCCTCTCATGCAGGTCAGCAGGCGGTTTTCTTCCAGGACAACAACTGAGTAGACAGTTATGGCAGGTCTTCAATGCACTTCTACATACCTCCTCAACGATCTAGTAGTGGCCACCTCTCTTTCTTCTACAGGCGGTTTTCAGACAACCATTCGACCTCCAACGATAGTCTAGAAGGTTGTGGCAGACTTCTATTGGCTGTGGCAGACTTCTACTGGCTCTTCACACACCTTCAAAAAATAGTATTGCAGATTCAAAGACAGTTTGCAGATGGCCAGCGACCCTTCATACGGTTGTTTTCCTTGCACAAGGCAGCGACCTTGCATTCCAACTGTCGGCTATTTGTTGGTAGCATTCCATTGGCTCATGGGTAGTCATTTCCAGATGTCAGATATTTATTTGCTCTCTCTTTGTAGACAGTTATCAAAGCCCACAGTCTCTAGCACAGATCTGTCTAGCTATATTATGCCAGTCTTATGCCATTGTAATTCATTCAGACACAATGTAGAATAGAGGCTCAGAAGCTCTGTTGGTGCTTTAATGTAGATTTACTGCTTTTGCTATTCATCTACAAGTTCAGAACCTTTGTGTTCTTAGATTCTTGTATAGAGGTGTAGCAATCCCTCTACTTTGCAGTGTCTAGACTGTATTGCACATATCTTTGTACTCTGCAAATGGTGAATACAGATAATGTAAATCTGAGTGTTCTGAATCACACAACTTGTTTCTACTGTGAATACCTTCTGTGCTTTTCATGGTGATTCATTTTGGTAATAGAAAGTTTATGGCAATGTATTGTTTGTGCCTATACACAGTGTTTGGACTGGAATTGTCTAGTGAAGTGTCTCTAGCCTTCAATCTTGTGATTTGCGCAGATCATAGGAGTTAGATTCATGATAAGCTACTGTCAAGATAACGGAAACACTGTGTGGCTTTCCCTTTTGCCGAAGTATTTGCTTCCTTGAGTTCACTCCCAATTGAATCTGAAAACCATAATGAAGTATTCAGTATCGTTCTTTTGGGTGTTTTGTTTTCTTTATAAGGTTGTTCTGGCAGCCCCTTGTTGAACATCTGGTGATGACCAGATTGCAAACATTTTATATTCCACTCCATTCATTCTTAGTTATTTCTGGTTTTGCACTAATAATGACAGTATTAGCCTTTTTATTGCTCTCTAGTAGGAACGATACCCGTTTATACTACAAATATTAGTCATTTTATTGTTGGTATGCCGCGACAGTCATTGATGGGACATGCGTCTCATTGACTATCTAGTCAATATCACAACTAGCCCTGGTATGCTAATGACCTAGTAAATTTACTTCTATATTAACACTCCCTCTAAAAGTAGACCTTTCATTTCAACAATGACTTTGAAGTTTTCATCCATGTCCTTTATAAAGCAATGATCATGCATAGATTCTACCTTTAGTTTTTATCGGTAATTACTCCTACTGAAAGTAAATTCTTCTTCAATCATGATATGTAGAGTACCTCCTTGATTGTCTTTCTCTTGCCATCAAGTAACTGGATAGAAACTGTGCCAATCCCCTTGATTTTGCACACTTTGCCATTTGTTTGTGAAACTGATATTCCATTGTCCATTTTTTATAGATCATTGAACCAATCTTTATTTCTCGTCATGTGTCTAGTGGATCCCCAATCTATGTAAAGAGCCTCCTCTTTAAACTGCCTCAAACTACAATCATAGGCTAATTAAGGTAGTTTGAGCATAATGGTGATGATCGAACTTGATAATTTTGACCTGTCAAAGTTTCTTCTCAGGCCTTCATGTCACTTGGATGGAAAAATTTCTTAGAAAAATCCTAAACTTTACAAAATGCTCTTCATCACACACTCCCGAGTACGTGGTCCCTAAAAGGGACAATATACTTTGGAGATCCATTGGACACTTTATTTGTTGCAATCACTCTATTTTTGCCTTCCATGCTTGTAGATACAGTTTGGGTGACCTTCGTTTGGAGTCTATAGCTCTTCGTTTGACCCAAAATGGACTTAAAACAAGGTAGATAGGGCTTTTTTGAGTTCTTAAAATGTTTTCTCACAATGAAAAACTCCGCACTTCATGAATTTCAAGGCCTTGCGTCCTCTTCAAAGTGAAATTTTTTAATGAAAAAGATAGTTGAAATGTTCTTCAATGGCCTTTGGGCCCTTTCACTCTGTTTTTGGTCATTGATTTTGTGTGGCTTAATATTGGCCATTGCTTTCTGCATCATTTTCTACCCCACAATGAGGCTAGATCATATGGCCCACATTGTAATTCATGCCAAATCAAGCTCAAGCACTCTGAGCACTTTTGTACGCTAAGCTAACACTAAATTTGGGCACACACAAGTTTCTCCTTTGTCTCAACTATGGAGAATTGTTTTTCAACCGTGACCTATTTGAATTAATCCAGCTCCCTTTCTTCTCATGGCAATCCATGGCCTTTTACAGGCTAATTGGCCTACCTGGGATACCCTGACGTAGCTTTTCGAATTCTGAACATGGTTGCCTATAGTGAAAGATCCACCATTTTCTAGCTCAAATCCCTTGCTGGCAATATACTAGATTTCTTGAGATTTTTCTAGCCCTTTTCAACAATTTTGAGAACAAATTTCTTCTCCAATAAGGTCTTCCCACAACTAGCTTCCCATTCGAACCGATTGTATGTGATTCAATGTGGGATTGATTGCGAACAGTCTGATTTTCATCCAAAATCACTTTGTTTCTGAAAAATGAGATTTTGGCTCAGTTTCTAGATCAAAATAAATGCCACTCTCTACTATGGAAGCTCTTGGCTCCCAGTCCACAATTTGGCAACTCTGTATGCTGAAATTGGTGCCTTCAAAGTCTAATTACTATTTAATGATGGCCCCAATATCGAAACTCTCTAAAAAATCGTCGTTTGAAGCTCTCTGAACGCTATCAAGCTCTGATACGAAATTAAAAAATTTGACTCACAGGATCATAGATCAAGATAAATGAAAATTAACACAGTAAGCACTCCAAAACTGAAACTTCACATAGCAAACAATATTCTCAAAAACCAAATCACTATACATATGGTATTTTTGGTGGCAACCCATGCATGACCAGGGTTGTCGTTGATGGGACGTGTGTCCCGTCGACTGTCTATCACAACTGGCCCTGGTTTTCTTATTGGACCTCAGATCCAATGATCCAATAAATCCACTTTAAAAATAACACAAAGCATTTCAATCATATTGAAGGCTATTTTTTTTGCCAAAAGCATTTCACAATTTTGCTCTTTAAGAACAAACAAATGATTTTTCTCAAGTTATACTTATATTTTTGTAGTTCTATGTCTATCAAAGGTGTCCTTAAACAAACGACAATTATCCTCCATGCTACACAACTATACTTGATACTATATTATCGATGCTCATTCTTGTCTTTGAGGATCAATATTGTATATATTATAGTTAGAACACTATAATTTTGATTCAATGGACCACAACATTATCTATATTTTTGGTGTTGTGACTAGGGATGAGATAATAATTGATAGTACACATTAGGTTTTCTATAGTATTTCATTAAAACATGATCATTGTATTGTTGAGAAATAATAATATATTGCACCAAGAGTAGAAATTATATATCTATAATAACGAGACACAATTGAAAGGTCGATGCCAATCTATATTTTGGATCATTCTCTCGTGACTAAATAATATGTCAAAATGTATTGACAAAAGGCTACAAGATAGGCTTGCACTTCTGAGACTTTTGGGCCGAGTCAATCCTTGTAGACAATTTATTCAAAATTTCACAACTTTAACTACGTCCTTGAATAATTTACTCCGAATGTTTGAGTGGGGATTTTTGAACATCAATAGAGCTATGATATTATTATTGCATTGATTTCAATTGAATAACGGTTTGTTCACAGAAAAAGAACAAAGCATCAACAAATCATTGAATCAAAATCAACATGAATTGGTATCAAAATAAGAGTATATGAATTATGACCACCAACAGTACGTGGATTTATTACCCTTCAACTAAAAGAGTGCAATCTTTAAGAATTTTTCTTTCATAGTTTTTTTCTCTCTCTCTCTAAGCTTCAAGATGATTGGCTAATCTTTATCAAGCCCCAATTCGTATACATAGTGTAATTTTTCTTTGTTACTAGTAATTACTACAAATGGGTGTGGGAGTTTGCTGGAGAGCGTCTTTTCTTCTTGTGGCGAATCTATGTGGTTAATAGATTATGTTGATTTCAATTTGTGGACTTGACCTCAAAGTCGTGAGTGGTTGCAATTGAGTTTGGTTGATGGTTAAATCATCATTGAACTGACAAGTTTGGCACTTGAGAATGTCCACCTCGTCTCAGATCAGGTCATGCTAATTTGGTTTATGGTTGGCTTGCCTAAAAACATTCGACAAAAGTTGAGGCCACACAGATCCTATGCCACGTTAAGGTATGCCATGAATTATGCCATCCATGAGAAAGACGAGGGCTCAAAATTGCCTTAGTTGCCCCTGCTAGGAACCAGGACAATGGTTCAAGCTCATCCTCCTTAGACATAGCTTCTCAATTGATATTGTAGTAATTAGACATAATGCAAAGGAACTAGCAAGCTCAAATGGATAAGATGACATCAGACCTTGAATAAAAACTAAAAAATACATCATTCCAAACCGTCATCCCTAGTCAGCCGCAATTTTTGAAATGCAATAATGTTTGGTGCTTGGTGTGCCAAGAAATCCAAATGGCCAATGAGTGTCTGCCAGGATGACAAGTGGCCTAGAGAATTTGTCTTCTATTATGCCAACAACCATGACACCATGACCTGTATGCATAATCCATGAATTTATTGGCCAACGAGCAACAATCAAACCCTCAAATCACAAACTACCAGAATTCCACATTCCAACAAGCTATGCAACAACATTTAGCACACCTCGTGCCAAATAACATTGTGCTTACGTTGGCAGTAGGCCAACCTGAATCTCAAATGAATCACCAACTAGTATCGCCAAGTACACATCACCTAACCAAGACTCCCAAACTCGGACCAATCTAGTTTCTGAAAACTACTATATACATGAACAATTAGGAGTCCCATGTGTCTTTCTTGTTGGCTCTGAAGTGGCAATGTACCCACTATACAATTTCCAATTTTGAGTCAGCAAAAATAGGGGATTTATGAGCTGCTTTGGTTGTGGAGAAAATTATCGAGTTGTCGAGTGCCCCTACAAAGACGCATATGTTCTAATTTGTAGGGAATGTGGTTGTGGACACACCTACAAGGATTGTCCTCTCTATCCAAGCCTAGTAGAAAATGAGCCACATGTGGATGCCCCAATTAATCTAGCTACTATGGTGATGAATATTTTATCCAAGCCTTTGAAGTATGTGGATCTTCTCTTCATTCAAACAAGGGCCCGACATTGAAAGGAATAACCATAACATAACACATATTAAACATGAGCACTAGCAAAGCACATATACTTAGCCAATATTCCCGAATGATGGAGCCAAGAGAATACTCCTAATCCCAAGCAAGAAAACAACCAGTATGTCAAGGTATGAAAATGGATCCAGAAATAACAAGCCAAGGCAAATATAGGTGACCTTGATTATCACATTGAGCACTTGGGTTCTACCAACCCCTCATAGAAGATAGCACATACACATATGAAATCGGCTTTAGATTTTGAAGACTCTACCCTTTAAGAACTCATTGAAGTTTTCTCCTCATTACTAACGTATGAAAAAATGGGGATCGAAGCTATAACTGCACTATTGTCCCCTTAACTTTGAAAGATGTGTTGAAAAGCTCTCAAGTCTTATGTCAGGTCCTGGCTAGTTGGCTAAATGCAAGGATGCATAAAAAAAGATTTCACCTAAAGAGGACTATAACGACGCTCAATCTCATGTGCTAGCCATGGGAGTCACTTGGGAAAGTGAAAAGAGTAATGTGACTTTACCACTACCATTACATCCACATCTTGTATATATAATTCGACATACTCCTGGACTTGGATACATGGGACTCCAGTACTTGAGATTATTGGTTATGCCTTATTATTCCGAACTAGGCTAGAAATGTAATTAAAGATCAAGCAAACCTTTGGAAGTATGAACTGAATCAGAAATAAAAGGCCTAGCCACATCGTCTACCGAAAGCTAAAACTTTCTTAGACTCGTCGAGTATGGTGCAGCCCTCTGTATCAAATTCGATCCTCTGACCATAATCATGATTCTACTTATCGAAAGCAGATTCTTGGTAAGGTTGAACATGAAGACCGTTGGACAGAATCTTTACATCACCTTTTTGGAACTCGACTTTGACTGTTCCTTCACCTTCGATAGAGTGAGATGAATTGTCTCCAAGTTGCACAACTCTTGAATCGGTGAATGACTTGTAGTCCTGGAACCAATCTCGATGGTGAGTCATGTGTTGAGTTGATCCGAAGTCCAAATACCAGGAGTTGATATCCTGCTGCTCTCCAACCTTGGTCATGAAGGCTACTTCATCTTCCTCTTGTTCCTGGATCGAGTGACTGGTTGTAGAAGCATTGCATTGCTGTTGGAACTACTTCTTCTTCTCGTTGTTGTACTTCAAAGTTCAGAAGTCCTTGATGAGATGGCCAGTCCTCTTACAATATTTGCAAAATAGTTTTTGCATTGTCTGGAATGATGAAGATCCTGAAGTTGATGGTGTGTTTGATACATGCTATTGCATGTTGCTCCTCTTGTCAGTATAGTATGACTTTGTAGATTGCTTGGATCTAAGCTTTTGATTTTTCTTTGTGTATAGAGCTTGAGGATCCGATCCTGAGCCAGAGGAGGATGCAGCTCTTCTGATCTCCTCTTGTAGTAGCATCAAAATTACTCTTGATAGAGTGAGATGCTGCTGGGTCAAAATAGCCATGATCCAAGTTTCATAGGCATTAGGGAGACTTGATAATAGAGTCATTATACATCTGAATCTTCAATGACTAATCCGGTTGTAGTCATCTACTCCATAAGGTTCTTGAAAGTGTTGAGATGGCTTGAAACACTATCTACATCAGACATTATGAGAGTGAAAAATTGGAGTTTGGAGGTGACATCTCTGATGTCATAGAGAGTTGCTAGGATGTCCTATGCATCCTTAGCAGTATGAGCAGCACGCTACTGAGCATGTTAGATCTGCTGACGCTATACATTGATGATTGCATGTCACAGCTCAGTGCATTGGGAAGCATCAAATCTATCTACTTAATTTACTGTGGACGTTATGCATTAGATGGTCATCCTTTCCAACTGTCAATATCTGTACAAATTAGGTGAACTGTCAGTAATGTACTTAAAGTCGTCTAATAGTGCATGGATTGACTTTTCCCTGATGAAGAAGAAGTCGACGAAGTTGAGTTAGTTGGTATTTGATGCAAAGTCAGTGACGTTAGATAAGTCGACGAAGTCGGGTTGTCAATGGAGTTGATGGATAGTGGAGTAAAGTCGAGTACTTCGATGTCGATGAAGTCGATGGAGTCTATGTCAAGTTGAGTGAGTTGATGAAGTGGAGTACATGCAAGGAGAAGTCGAAGTCGATAAAGTTGGACTTCAGACTTCGGACTTCAGTGACTTCAAAGTCGATGGAGTTGACTTCGGCTGATTTCTTAGGATGCTCATTACTCAATGGATTTAGTGCATTGAAATCCAACAAACCGGCCCTCCAGTGTTCGATCTTGTTACCCATGCCGAGATTTAATTCCATGTCAAGGCCTGTTTGTGACTAATAACCTTGAGAGGACCCAGACACTCTAATTGAGACATATGGAGTAGTGCATGTACATGTGACGGATATAGGCAAGAGGACTGCATGAAGAGATGTGACCTATTTATAGTTGACCTGCATGGGAATCACATGGGTTCATTCACATGAATCTACTCTCTATACATTGAGGTGGGGATTCTCTCATCGACAACTTTGGTTTAGGTTTCCAATTTTCTCTCTTCTCCTCTAGCATTCACATGGCATGGCTTGGGGGCTAGATCTAGGTTTGATCTAGGTTTTTGGTTGGGCGGTTTGGCTCCATAGTCTCTCTTATTGTGTTTTTCTATCCTCATCTTAGGGTTTTCCCTAGTGGTCTTTACATTGGTATCGGAGCTCGGCTAAGATGCGGCCTTATAAGCTCTACATCAGATTGAAAGATTGAAGCACTTGGATTTACATCCCGGGATGGAGTGTTGGTCTTCTTAGAGAAGTTCGAATGTAGATTCACTAATTTCTGCTTCAGCATACTCCCCAAAACGGTGGTAGAGTATTTTTCTACATGGTTTTTTTGGTTATAGATACTGAGAATTGTGTGAATTTATTCGTAATTTCCTATTTTCTTGGGGAAGCTTTCACCGATGTGGAATGATCTGCATGTTTGAATCAAAATTCAATCTTGTCTTGTTTGAGTCTAAAGATAGACTAAGTTGAAGTGGGCCAGTCACCCTGTTTTATTACAGATCGAATTCATCGGCTTTTTAAGATTCCCATGTCAAGTTAGGAGTAGAGTTCCCAGGCTTTGTGTAATTTTCTTGGTAGATGTGCTCACAGTTCTTAGCTACTAGTTCTTCCATGAAACTCTCAAACTCGGAAGAATCTATTGTTGGAGCTAATCCCAGTACTTTGAAAGACATGGAACCGACTACATTTAATGGTCTAACCCCGTTGTCGTTCCTATTATTTCAAGGACATTTTCGTTCCCATGCTCGTTATCATATTGTGGAATCAAAATAGCTATCCATGGATGTTGAATCGACACAAAGCTAAGGGATTTCTGGGCGGTTTCCTTTGCCTCAATCAAGCTAAGTACCTCTCTATTCCTTTTAATTTTGTTGCAAGTCAATCATAGTCTGTGGTTGGTGTCTGAGCTAGTCCAACAAATTCTCGACAAGTTTTGACAAGTGCATGTAGTGCAAGATCCCGACAAGGCCATGCATGATCCAAGACTTGGGTTTTTCAATCAAGTTTGAATCCAAATTCAGCCTTGTCCAATTTGAGTTTAAAAATAGTTGAAGTGGGCCAATCACCCTGTTTCACTAAGATCGAATCCATCGGTTTCTTAAGACTCCCAAGTCAAGTTAGGAGTAGAGTTCCTAGACTTTGTGAAATTTTCTTAGTACACGTACTCATTGTTCTTAGCTACTACTTCTTCCATGAAACATTAGAAGCAGAGATTTCACTCGCAAACCTAACAAGGTAGAGCTTTGTGTCTTGTAATAAAGCAAGAAAGAATGAGCTACTTCCAATGAAAAATAGAGCTAATAGTCCGGTACATGATGAATTGAGATTATGTAATAACATACCAGCATACATGTATTGTTTACAGTAGGCCTAGATGCCTGATCCGGGACAAAATTCTAGAGGTACCCTAAAACTAGTCATGCATAGAGTCGATAATAAGAGTAAACTTGAGCAATATTGCTTTTTGGGTCACTTGACTACGAGCTCGGACTCAAAAGAGTTTTAGCTTCAAAGAAAGTCCCTAAATATTGCATAAACCATAAAAATCTATCCATCTGTGATGACAAGTCTAACGACATGAACTTAAGTACTATGATACAGTACTTTGTTGATACTCTTTAGGAATGTCATAATACACAAAATTCAAATGACCATTATAATGTCATCCATTCAATAAAGAAGTCAAATAAAAAAAGTAAGTGAGGAAAACTTATTTCTTGGGCATACAAATATTAGAGAGCGCCCAAAGAATGAATTACTCACAGTGTCGCATTTTCTCTCTCTACAAACCCGACAGTGTCGCCTGTTAGGAATCTCGTGTAAAAATGTAGTTCGGCTTTTTCGCATTTTTCGCCTGTCAGGAATTGCGTGTAAAAATGCAATGTTGCCTTTTTCGCATGTCAAGAGTTGCGTGTAAAAATGTAGTGTTGCCTTTTTTGTTTTTCGCCTGTCAGGAATTACGTGTAAAAATGCACAGTCGTCTTTTTCGCATTTTTTGCCTGTCAGGAATTACGAGTAAAAATGCAGTGTCACATTTTTCGCCTGTGGCAGTTTACGTTCACTTATGTAGAATGACAATTTATGTTCATTTATGCAGACAGACTATTTATGGCCAATTGTCACCACTTATCAACAAGCAAATTTTGAGAAGAACTGGATGAATGCCAGCGGACACTTGCCAACTGGCAATCACATTTGACGACCTAATTACTTAGTATAAATCAGTTGTTCATACATCTCATTATCAATGATCAAGCAAAAGATCAACATTGTGAATTGTGAAGGAGTTGAGTGCCATTACACGACGCTTCCCGCGCCCTCATCAAGCAGATTGTTCACAATCAGAAAGTATTATTGTTAGCTCTCTATCAAGCTTTCAAGCTTGAACTCTCTTGAGCATTCTAGCTCAGTCTTTTAGAGATTTATTTTAGAGTTGCTATTGCGCTACTGCTTATCAACAGAGTTGCTTATTTCAAACTTACTCTTAGTTACTCAGAGACAACTTAGAGTGCATGGTTTCTATCCACTATTGTCTTGCACTCATTAGCATCTGATCTAGTTTTTTTGAGTCAATACTATTTCCTTATTGCGTTCAGTTTGTGTCAGAATGCATGCATCTCTATATTGCTTTTGTAACTGATAGAAATCGTCTGAGAATTCAATACTTTATGTTTGGCTACGTAATCACTTAGTATCTAGCCAAAGTTAGTTGATAAAGATTGTACGTGATTTCCATCACTACTGCTTTGTTCAATTTTTGATAGGCGTAGTCATGCATTGGAAGTAGGAAGTTTTTGCATTCTATTACCTGACACCTATTTTCAACACTTCTGTACACAACTCTCTGGCAAAAACGATGGCTACCAACTGTAGGACAAATGTAGTTAATTAAGTAGGTCAATGTAAGCTTTCAATGTACTAATCATCTGACTTCCAGTCATCAAGGAAGATCTACCGGAGTCATGTTATCATCATGCAGACATTATGTTGTAAATAGTCAAGTTTAGTTTTCAAGTTTTTGAAGAATCATTAACGAACTCAGCTGAAGTCGATTTTTGAGCGCCCACTAATTTGCGCCCATCTTCATTTTTGATAATTATCAGAGTGCAAGTCTTTGTCTACATTCTAGTTCTATTGCGCATTGTTATATTGTTCGATCCATCTTGAATGCATTGCTGGTAAATGTCGCACTTCCCAT
The DNA here is from genome assembly GCA_029204225.1 of Diphasiastrum complanatum. NCBI lineage: Eukaryota > Viridiplantae > Streptophyta > Lycopodiopsida > Lycopodiales > Lycopodiaceae > Diphasiastrum > Diphasiastrum complanatum. The sequence continues at coordinate 23,609,315 of CM055097.1, read as the reverse complement.
CCACTACACCACCTGCTCCACTTCTGCTGCACACCACGTTTCCATTGATTTTCGACATGGTATCTGAGCATTTATTTCTATTAGAACTCTACTAATCTGATATCAGTCGATTTCTCTGATTGTCCTACGTAGCGCGAGTTCCTACCCTAATTAGCATGTGGTGACCCTTGGAGAATGATTGGGCCCCTCATTATGAACCTCTAAATATGATTGGACCCCATAATCTAATGAGAGGAGTGTGAGAGTTTGAGGTGCACCACTTTCACTTTTGCATCTCTACAAAATAGGACATGTGTTGATCCTTTATGGAGCCCGAGGTCATGGCCCAAATACCTATGTTGAATCATAATCAAGATATGTACAAGTGAGTGGGGGATGAAACCTCATGATGACACTTGTCATACAACTATCTAACTTTTACATACCTTCATATCCAATACAAATATACGCTAGAATAACATACATTTCTTGTTGAATCTTCATGGTTTGTCACATTGTCTCGGTGATATTGCTTTGCTAATGCTTGAATTGCTTACAACTTTTCACACCATTATCAATTAGTATTATGAGCTGCATGTTTTTGACATCTGTCTACTTTTGAGACCTTATTTAGTTCGCCCAATAAAATGTATTTGCTTTACTCTTGAACTTTACTATTTGTTCATATATTTAAAATATTTGCAAAGAATATTGGCTCAATACTTAGAAATGGCTTGTTATGAAATCATGGCATTAGGGTTTAAGATTTGCTTATTAAACAAAAACCTATTTTGGATAATCGAAACATTTTACTATTGGCTCATAAAGAATACATAATTTGTGGAAGAACCATGGCATCATCACAAGAAAATCCAACAAGGCATATTTGGTTATGTGATAGACTTTCAAATGAATTTGTGTTGTTATGTTTCAGATCAATTCTAGGAATAGAAAATGATAGGAAATGCATATTCACATATTCAACTGTTTTAGCCTTGCATATCGGAAAACTATATGTTGTATCACATATAACTTTAAGCCAGTTTGCAAGAATAGTATACGAATTAGGTATACTAATATGAGACACCCACCTTTGACCCTAATAATATTTAATTAGTTTTTGCCAATTGATCTTACATAATACAGATTTTACTTCGGGGGTGTGGGTCTCCATTTTGAGCCCTCATTACTTCTTCATGTGGATGCTTGATGTGAATGATTTGGCATGGTCTTTTCATTCTCTATTTCAAGTTTCTTGGAATTCAATTGTTGTTATTAAAGATTGAGTAGATTCAAAGATCTTTATGCATACAAGTCAAGTTTACGATTTGAAGTCGAGTAGGGAACAATCACTTCGAGTTTATAGCAATGTATTGTGTGAGTGAGACATATGACTATCTCTTTAGGTAATTATGCTTGTCTATGTTAGGGAGACAATGTGATAAAAGCATGAAGATGATATTATAGAGTAATTCTGAGTTGAATCTAGCACATGTAATGGTATATTTTTTAGTGTTAGTTCTTCTTGAGCTAGTGTGACTAGATAAAACTGATGTATTTTTTTGTATGCTATTGCTACTAATGTCAACTGTGAAAATGAATACATGAGTATACTTATGATGGTTTAGTAGTTTAATTTGTAGACTCTATATTGAGGCCAATTATATCTTTGAGACAAAAGAAAATACTAAATTTATTGAAGTGTGAGTTCTAGCAATGATGCTAAAACAAAAATATATGTACTCCTATTATTGTGTTGATAAAAATTTACAAAAAGACAAACATGTGTTTGGTAAGAAATTTGGATTGACTCATCATTATACTACAAGTTGATCACTCATTTTGTAGTCTTGAATACCAAAACATGAGTTAAACACTAACACAACTTGTTGTAACTCTCATTAAATGTGTAAAAATAATAATAAAATGGTTCTAGCATTCAATTCATGTGTATTATCTTGCATAATGAAGTTTCAATAGCTTGAACATCTAAGGAGAGAAACTTATCTACAAGCTTTAAACACATTTAGGCATTATTTGGAAATTAAGGAGAATTGTTAAAATTTTAAATTTAAGAATACTTTAAAAAAACATTGATAACACAAAGGTGATATTTGCATGTTACTCGAAGCACATATGCACTATTCACTTCGGCAAATCATAAAATATGGTAGATGTTTTATTGTCAAAAGGCACTAGACTTGTGGTTACATGCCATAACACAATAACTAATAGTCGACATCCTCTCATTTCTTCTAGATTACAAACTTAGATGGTTTACATACTCAACTTTGTGAATCTAAAACAATAATTAGGCCATGGACCAAAATTCTTTTGAAACTTTTGCTCTGAAACTCCTTTGAATGTCATATTTGCATCAATGCATCGTTGGAGGGGTGGGTGCCATCATAACATTTGGTCTTTGTTGAGAAGCTGCACAAATCATTGAAGCATGTTAGATTCTTACTTACAAGCAAACATTGAAAATGCTTTTAACTTTGTCATGATATTTGTTATACATTTTAATGATTTGCTAAAAGATGAGGCGTCTCTACCAGTGAGAAGTTTGGTTCTTGTTTTAATCCTATATTTCCTATAAAATTGCAAAAACAAATCAATTTTAAAAAATCTTAGTGAATCTTGAACATACAATTTTATGGCAAAGCTTTTTTGTAATTAAAAGATCACCAAGGTGATATACACAAGGTTTTTACACAAAAAGATGTCAAATAATACGCACCATACTTAACTTGCAACATCTTGACAAGAATTGCACAAAAAGACGTACATTTCCTTGACTGATAACCATTGTTTGGACGAGTTAATTAAAACTAAAGAAGACTCAATCAAAATTTGATAAATTCAAGTTTTGATTGAAATCTAAATTGGCTCATTGTGCATGGTATGATGAGCCAAACTAGAAACACTTGATAAAGTAAAGTATGTAAATTTTGGAAACTTTGTTCATTGTGCATGGTATGATGAGCCAAACTAGAAATTAAAGTCTTGAAAATATAAGCTTTTAGTGCTTAAATCTCTATGATTGCTATTAACTCAAAAAGGCTAGCTTATCCTAGATTTCAAGCAATCAAGGGTTTACTTTGCTACTCAAGTCCTCAAACAACTTTGCCTGACTTTTTGTCATCTGGGTTTCGGTTAGAGCTCTGATTTGATTCTAAAAGAGTGCAGGATTTAGAGAGCATGGATTTGGAATATGGATTTTTAAAGTTGAAGGTATTGATGGCTGTCATATCAAATTATAGCTTCTGAGTTTTGGGAATAGATTCAGTTTAGTCTTTTGAAATTTGACTCTGAATTAATGAACAAATTTTCTTCTTCTCAACATCAATAGTGTTATGAACTCTCTCTCTCGCTCGCTCGCTCTCGTGGTCAAAAAGGGACTTACAAATAGTAGGATCAAAGCCACGGTTCTGGAGCTCGCGATACTCTTGGGATAGAGCACACAGTTCACACCAACAATGTGTGCAGAAGTCATTGCAAGGCTCCTCTGGTAGTTGGAATTTGCCACGCATTTTGTGACGATACAGGCACGAGTAGCAGCATGGCACCCCCAGTGAGCATGCTAGTGCATATATCAACCCGTTCACAAGGCAAGCTGCACATGCAATTTTCTAGTATCAGTAACCCATCATCGTTGGAGAAAAGCAAAGTCCAGACAATGACGTGCTATAAGAAGATGTATTGTATCTTACATTGCTGATCACCGTCGTCCACCTTCTGTGCAATTTGTCCAAATGCGACGAAAGGCAGCCAGCATGTTAAACAACCTGCACAACACAGTCATAGACGTCAATCGGATTGCATATGTGATATCGACGAAGAAAGATCACATGCTCATAGAGCAGAAATTCAATTGGATCCACAGATACTTACAACTGAAGCAATCGCTGGCGCAGCCACAAAGACCACTTGTCCATCGAGATGGGCCTGCGAAAACCATCGGTGGCCCTGCCACATGCGCTGGTTGTGGAGCATACTGCTGAGCTTGGGGATAGAACGAGCCTGCAGGCTGGCCGTAAACTGGTGCAGTCTGTGAATTCCACTGTTTATCCATCTTATGCGATTGTCTGTCGATCTAAATTGGAAAATCAAACTGCAAGGAAACGAGCTCAACTCTAGCTTTGTAAACTGCACACAGCAAACTTCCAAAAGTATGCAGATGTTTTTGCTGTCAGTCTGAAAATCGCCAGGCAGAGACAAACAGATAGTTGTGGCTGTGAAAACCCTACCTTCGCGAATAATTTCTATCTCAACTCTTCCAACTCTCGAATGTCACTCACATCGCAAGCTCCCTCACTCGGTCCAGAGAGAGAGAGAGAGAGAGAGAGAGAGAGAGAAGAGTGATATATGTTTGACTGTTGACTTGGTTATTATGATAATTGTTTGTAATGAACCTTAAAGAAAGAATGAGCATCCTGATGTAGGTTCCTCACATAGTGCTTAGTGGACCCACTATGTTTTTAGAGTGTTGAACATTTTGCTCGGGGCTCAGGCCTAAACCCTAAACCCTAAACCCTAAACCGTGAGGGTGGGGGGGGGGGGTGGGGAGGAGGGCCTTCGAGGGCGGAGCCCGAACTGCACGGAAGCCCCTCGGGGGCTCAGGCCTTCCCCTGCGTAGTGCTTAGTGCGAAGGGTGCATGGGAAGGATGAGATTCCTGCAGAATGCACTGCTAAGCCAGCTGTCAGATCCATTCCGGCAGAACAGCCTAGTAATCTAGCTGTCACAGCAGGCATTCTGCAGATTGTGGCATTTGGAACTGTGTGCTTGAAAATTTTGTGGGAGGAGGTGCCTCCAGAATACACACGAACTCTGAGCACTGAGCATTACGTGGAGTTGAATAAATTCAATAAGCATGATGTGCTGAAAATGATTGCCTAAATTCCAACCCACACAATCAAGCTTAAATATATGCTACCTCTTATGGCACCAGCGTTTGGGAAACTTCTTTGAGGTTTCTCTCCAATATCCTGCATTTTTTTTAAGCTATCGGTTTTTGAAATGTTTTGCCTTCCAAGTCCTGCATCTCATATTTTTTGCCGGTAGAATATGACATATTACATTCATAAATTATTTTATTGACTCAATAAACCTATGTAAGCCCAGTTTTGTAATGATCTCCTTACTTTACTATACACAAATTTCTTCTATATAAAAATGACAAAAATTGCAATATTTAAAAAAATTCAACGGTTTTTTGAAAGCCAACTTCTTGTAAGTTTTGATTGAAATCGGTTTTCGACGAAAGATGCCAGCTTTCCTGAACACTACTCTATGCTGACTCAACCTTACTCCCAAGAATTTTACAAAAACCTGAAAAGTATGAACGATTATTTGTTAGAAAATTTCACTCCCAAAAGAGTTTGACATGGATAAGTGTTGTTTACGCCTACGTGGGAGAGTGAACAAGAACATTGTGGTATATATATTACAAAGGCTTTGCCATTAATGTGGTGTTTTGAGATTTTATAGATGTTTAAAATGAAAACTATCACTTGAGTAGGATTGCATGAAAATTAATTAGTCATTTTGTGGATGCAATCGGCCTAGAAATGTTGTGTAGTAATTGGAAGGTTTTATTCTCACCTCAAAACTTGAATTTTGCAATTTTAAAATTCAACTTTCACTATTTTAGTATCAATATGCAGCAATCTTGGTAGCTTGCAATGCTAAACTAGTAAATCATAGCTATAAGACATGGGTTACCTGCAATTGTGGAGTTCCTATTGATAATATATAGTACACCATGCTCCTCTGTTATGTTTGCTTCACTTCTATTGCATGCGACACTCTTGGTAGCGTACAATGCTATACTATCAATGGTAGCTATGGGAGATAAATTGTGAGATTGCTTTCCTTTTCTCTTTGCTCGTTCTTATTACATGTGGCATTCTTGGTAATATGCATGTATAGATGTTGGTGGATTCAAGTGGAATCAAGCATGTGTCAGCTCCATAGAGCATCATCTTTCTATTCTCCTACTCACTATATCATTATCACAATCCGAATGTTCATGATAGAACATGGAATAGCCAAACAATTTACCATTCAATTCATCTACTTTTTTCCATGCATGCATGCTCACTTTCATGTCAAGTAATTAAGCCCTCCATCAAGGTCCTAAGCTCAAAAATTGAGACCACTACCACCATTTATCTTTAACATTGACTTTCTTATAAACTCCATTGACCAACCTCAACATATACTACTTACTGCCTTATTGCAAGGCAAGGCCAACAAAACAAGTCCATGGTGACCTTGTTCAACAACAATTTTGGTCTTTCTTGTAGAGTCCTTCCTCCATCAATGAGACTTAAATATTGCAAACATGGAGGCTTGACCATGGTGTTTGCAAATTTAGGTTTGTCAACAACTTGGAAGTTTTAGCCTTTATCTTAAAAGTCCATTCTTCATCAATGAGACTTAAACAAAAAGCTTAACCATTTAATATGCAACTCTTCTTCTAGGGCGCAGAGCTTTAACTTAGCCCATTGTGAACCTGAAAGAGCTCATTTACCTACATTCTTGTTTGATTCTCTTATAATTGTCTACATTCTTGTTTGATTCCTTGAATACTTGTTACTTCCAATTATGTTTATTTTTTATGTAATCACACTGACTATCTATTATTTTCTAAGTTAAGCATATAAGACATTTTTTGATGGTAAATATCATAAGAAAAAAATCTTGTTTTTGTGACGTTTCGAAAAACAACTGATATGTATGAGAGAGAGAGAGAGAGAGAGAGAGAGAGAGAGAGAGAGAGAGAGAGAGAGAGAGAGAGAGAGAGAGAGAGAGAGAGAGAGAGAGAGAGAGAGAGAGAGAGAGAGAGAGAGCTTATTGTACCTCAAACAAGGAGGCATTGGACTCATTAAAAGCTATTTAAAATTCAATTTTTATTTTCAAAGAATAAAGTCCTACAAAGCATGAGAGGAAGTGATGAAAGTGCCCCAATTTATGTTGTAAGAGTAAAATCACTAAGCAAGGAGCCAGACTCCATTGGTGATAAGATCCATGACAAAGAGCTTGTCCAGGTCATTGTAGGGTGTAGCAAGTAGGTGATGAGCAACCCTCTGCCTGTCAAGAAGGGTTAGAACACAAGGATAAGAATCTAACTATATTTAGATGCTTTTCTACACAATACTAACTCTAACCCACACTAAAACTAACTCAACTAACACTAACCACACACGTTCATCGTGAAAAAGGTGAAAGGAGATGTGTGTGTGTGTGTGTGTGTGTGTGTGTGTGAGAGAGAGAGAGAGAGAGAGAGAGAGAGAGAGAGAGAGAGAGAGAGAGAGAGAGAGAGAGAGAGAGAGAGAGAGAGAGAGAGAGAGAGAGAGAGAGAGAGAGAGAGAGAGAGAGAGAGAGAGAGAGAGACTAATTAGCTATTGCATGAATCCATAAGAGAAGCTTTAACTAACAAAACAATGAATAGCAAAATGGAAGAAAACAGCAAATACAAACAAAGAGCACAAGACACAAGGCAATAACACAATGAGGATCTTGAATCTCCAATTTGGTAGAGTTTCCTCCTCTCAATTAGCATGTCAAATGATTACAAGAGGTGCCTTTTTATGTTTGGGGAATTGTGTCCCCAATGCCGAAAGCCATGCCAGTTCGTTGCCTCTAATGTCTTTGCCAAGAATGATATTTGCCAGCCACCACGTGAGGATTCATGTGGATATTGGACTAAGCTGGTTTAGCGAACACATGGTGGCCTTCTTGGCAAAAGGGGTTAACCTTGTGTTATTATATAATGGCAGAAGACCTTGCGTTGTCAGAGCTATGCCAGGGGACCAATTAGAAAGGAACGACACAATTGAACCTGAGCCAGCCATCCCTTCCAATCTCATTCACCTCTTTAACGAAGGACGGCCAACAGAGACAAATTAGATGACACATGATCAAATGGGACCAACATTGTCTGAGATGGATCCAAGTGCCGATGCTGAGCTCAAGGAGCTCAACTTGGTCGACCAAATGAAAAATTTAAAGTCCTAGGGGATTCATTCAGACGTGCGACAAAAACGACATATCTTAGGCTCAATGGAGCCCGCGTGTACATTTTCCTTCCAGGTTAATGAAGTAGGCCGCCTATTTACAGAAGGGGTGAGCCTCAATCTATTATCTAAATGCAGTAGCTTTACACAGGTTTTACGTAAGTGAACTATATCCACACTTTTCCTATGCTAAGTGCAAACACGATGTCTTATTTTTCTTTACAGCTTGGCCGGTGAATCAAGCCCGTGCCATGAGTCTTAGGTTCTAGTTTGGCCCTAATGAGGACATCAGCTTTCTCAAACGAGGGGAGGATGTTGTAAAGCTGACTCGAGTGCACCCAGTGTGCCCTGTAAGACTCTAAGGGGTGACGCTCCCTAAGGTCCCAAAGCAAGTTAGAAAGTCAAGGATTGAGCCTTCGACCTGTGGTGCGCACATTTGGGGGTGAGTCAGTTGGAATGGTAGGGGGACAAAGGTTGGTGGATGGAGCGGTGGTGGAAAGGACGTTAGAACGTTTGAAACCAAGAACTTTCTGTTCATGGGGGGTAACAGTGAGGGTGGGGCGAAGGGGCCCCACAGCGAACCGTTCGCGCACGTTGGGTTTTATGGCCCGCTTCAACTCATATATAACAAAGGTGTGCCAATCATAGGGCACTACCGGATCGCTAGGTGGGGACTCCACAAGTTGGCTGGGGAGGAGGAATGGAATGCGGTCCTTCTGGAAACTTCCAACGGCTAGAAAATTGCTCAATAGATGAGTGGCAACTTGGACAACGAGATCGTTAATGGCGGCGATCAGATATCCATCGTGCGCCCATGCTTGCAAAAAATTGTGCTTGAGACCTTCCGAAACCCACGCGGCCAGGCGCCTGTGAAAGTTGTGCCCGCTTAAATAGGTGGTCCCGGGACCCGGCGGGACCCACCCAGCTTGGTGCTTGAGAAAAACGTGGTCCTAGGCCCCGCGGGAGCCGCACGACCAGGGTCCGTGAAAAAGTCGTGCCTGCAAGTGGTCCCGGCGCCCTTGCGCACGTGGGACCTCACGTGACCCAGAATTTCTTGTTCCCTACTTGGACACGTGTCAATCACACATGGGTACGGGGCCAAAGTTGGCCCCGTGCCAATAGAGAATACCAAGCCCCATGCCAAGGTCCAGAATTTAGGGCAAATGTTTTTTTTGTGGTGGCTGGTTATTTCGTTGGTGTCGGGTACAATTTAGAGTAGGGGGCGAGAGAGAGAGAGAGAGAGAGAGAGAGAGAGAGAGAGAGGAGAGAGAGAGAGAGAGAGAGAGAGAGAGAGAGAGAGAGAGAGAGAGAGAGAGAGAGAGAGAGAGAGAGAGAGAGAGAGAGAGAGAGAGAGAGAGAGAGAGAGAGAGAGAGAGAGAGAGAACTACCGCTGCAGCATCTTGCTAAACGCTCTTTCTTAGGAAAAGCGGTCGCTGCTCCTTTCTTTCACGCACAGATTCATGCACACGGACCCTGATATCTGCGTGGGGTTCTATTTCTTTCTTTAAGGAGAGGTGGCTTCCAGAGGATCTGCTTGAAGCCGATTGGTAAGGCGGCTTGTTCATTTCTGAGTTAGATTTGTTATCATTGCCGATGTGAGAGATTGAACAAAACCATACCCCAAGCTGAGTTCAAATCTAGTGATACACATTCATTTTGTGCTGGTCCAGGTGTAGGGGCTTGGCTGGTTGCACGTCCAGTTCTTCCACTATTGTGACTCAACAATGAGGTCCATCATCTCTTCACATAACAAATTCCTCCTAGAATCTATGATAGATGTTTCTCCTTGATGACTCTCTTTTCTTCCTACTTCTCCCCCTTTTTAACAGGAAATGACACGAGTTTCCAAGGGGTGCATATCAATCAAGATTTGCCTGAGAAGAAGTTTTTAAGAAGAGATCTGAGAAAAAACTTGTAAATCAAAAAAAGGACTTTTTGAAGATTTAAATAAGGAAAACAATTTAGAAAACGTTACAATTAACCATTTTTGTGACATCGTCCAAGGTCAACGGGTAATAAAAAATTACTTTCCAAGGAATCACAAGAATAAGAAATTCACCAATATATCTTCTATAAAGAAATAGCTTGCCGGGTTTCCGGTTTTGTAAATTTGAGATATCCATAAGGGGTCATGACCAATATCTCAAATTTCCGACAAAACACCCGTTTTATGACCCATAGTATTTGGCATCGATTAGATTTACGGCCTTACTACGGTCAACTGATCCAGTTAGTTTTAGATCTTCATTTTGGAATCGCCTGCGTCCCATACCACAGGTTTTTCGTCCATGAAGGCCCTCCACTTCCTGATCAAAGTGTCTCAAAATCCAGAGTTATATATATATATAAATACATAAATCAATTGAAACTAATACCCCAGTACCCTTGAAGTTCTCGGGAACATCCCAACTTCAGAGTAGTTATTCCAACTCACTGAGGAATGAGTGGAAATAAACTTATGATTTTAATTGGCTTCACTTGTTTTTACATTCATAGCGTGTTGGTACACCCCCAACTACAAGCATATCCAAAAAACATTTTTTTTCGTTTATTTCTAGTTTTTTTTCCATCTTAGGTGACGGGGCCGTCTTGCCGTTCCTGCTTTTTCGATTAAAAAACGGCACCTTGGCCAAGAGAATCCACTGGACATGAGTGTCCAATTCTCGGTTGCCCAATGTGCAGTTAATATAGCAAATTTTCAATCAGAATCGTGGAATTGTGACTAAAGCCTTATGGAATTTCACTAGGAATCCAACTTAAGTCACCGGTTTCACGGGTGGGACCCTCCACCACAAGGAGGCCTTGCAGTCAAGAAACTGACAAGATATCTACTTTTCGTCTGGAACGTTGTGTAAGCTAAAATAGCTCGTCCAATAGTTTCCACGGGTCTTCGACAACTTCCGAGCTTTTAAACTTTCTATCGCCGGAACATATTTCCGGTTAGTAGCCCAAGTTGTTAGAGTTAACAGCTTATAATTGGTTAAAAAAGATTTTGCATTCGTTTATTACACTGTTTTTTGCTTTGATGAAGGTCTAAGACAACATAAAGTTTGCAAAAACTTATCAGAATTCAGGGCGTCATCACTAACAGGTGATGCCGGGTGAATTTCGGTGTCCACCCCCACCGGAACTTCATCTCTATCCATTTGCTTGAAAACTGAAATTTTACGTTCAGTTAACTCATTCAACGGGTATAATTGTTCTTTAATAAAGCATTGTCTAGAAAAAACATGGTTTTAGTATACTTACGTGCTTTTGTTTACCAATTATACCAATGAATTTCCAAATGGATTTTAAGCAATAACAGTTTTGAAAAAAACATGTCGATGCGTCGAAATCTAATTAACACCACTTTGTGATCTGCTATGACTCATGAAAATATTAACTCTATTGCCATTTTACTAGTCTAAAATGACTCAGAAAAGATGAAAACCACATTAAAAAAACTATCCCGGCCCTGGCCCTCACCTTCCCCCCCACCCCCCACCCCCCACCCCCCAGGTTCCTCCCCTCCTCGGGCCTTTCCAGAACCTGAAAAGAGAAAGGAAGAGAGGACCACAACGCGATAGGAATCCGAGAGAGAGAGAGAGAGAGAGAGATGGCGGCCTGGGAAGCGACTCGAGGCGCGTTCCTCCTCCCTCCTACCATGAATCAAATCAATGGAGGATCAATGAGCATACCGGGCTCATTTCTGGCAGCAAAATCTGCCATTATCCCAGTTTTCAGTGTCATTTGAATGCAGGAAGCTTTAGGCTTTTTCTTCTGCTGTTGGTGGCAAGTTGCATATATTTCTAGGGCGCTTTTACAGTTGTTCAATTCTCCTAAAGCCTGAGTCCTGTTTTCTGTAGAAAACAGAAGTTCAACAATGCAAAAACCATACTTTTCTTGCAAAAGTCACTTTCTACTGCTGTTTTGCAGTAAGAAATGCTTTAGTTCGATTTTGAGTTTGCTTAATCTTCAGTTTGTTTTCACAAATGCATAAGCAATCATTCATTTACAGTTTAGCATGCCTAGATTGTATTACGGCTGAGAAACAGGGTAGATGTTGCCCAATTTTCCTTTGAACTAATAATTTGCAGGTTTGGCCATTCTTCACATAGAATAGACCTCCAAATGACCCAAACCATCGCAATAATGGCCTTACAGGCTCATTAGCCTGCAAACCACTACTGTTAATTTGCTGGAAAACGCAACAAAAACCTGCAACTCCATAAAGAATCGCCATGCAAAACCCGTAAATAATCCACCAACACTCACAGCAAGTGGTTAGTCCATTTTTGCATCTATTCTTAACTTTCTCACCGATTTTAAAGCAAAACTGGTTTCACAAAAAGCAATAGACAGCATCCAAAATCTCATAAACCACTGTCGCAAGCACAAGAAGCCATAAAAAAACCAGAATAGCCTCAAATTGAAACAGTTGCTCTCCAAAGGTGCTTATAGCAAAGTAGTCGGCAACTTAAAGGAATTAAAAACCGGAATTGCTTCCAAAAACCAAATTTGAAGTGTTTAAAAATCGAACCAACTGTGAGCCTGGTAGTACACTTACCACACAATTGATTACACTTCGAAAAGGGAATTACACGGGAAGAGCAATCCGAAATTTCCTCTCGTTGGTGTTTACCCCATCGATTTCTCGAAAAACGTCGATATTTACTGCACAAGCACTTTCAATGGCAAAACCTGCTTAGAATGGCTCTGATACCAATATAAAGTCCTCAACGGATCTAGCCCCCAAGCTATGGATCAATCACAAAGAGGAATGAGGCATCAAACCAGCAGCATACGGCCACCAGTCATGCAATCAAGCATACACTAGTGAGAGCGCAATAGGTATACTTATACCCTCCAAGGCCCATGCACCACTAGTAGTGCACTGTGACACCTCACTAGACACCTCTACAGCCTATCTAGGCCACGTCATCCAGTTCCCCAATGACTCACTGAAAGACCCATAATATCCACCATCATGAGTTTAGGCCTACAACCGTTCATTATGACCTTATACCCATAAGGGCTCCAATTCCCTTATAGTCATAACTAACTTACGGATTGTTGGTCTATTGATCCCTAGCGTGGACACGCTACCCGAGACCAGTCGTGGGCATGACAGTTAGCACAACAATGGTTAGGGAAAAGATTGACTCAAAATCATTCTCCTGTTTTGTAAATTTTTTGAATACATATGCACCTGCTGTCTTGATTATGAACCCTACGGTATTGCTGGAGACACCCCGAGTTGTCTCTGGTTGGTTTGGTCAAACGGCCTGAATGAAACATCTTTGAAACAAAGAAGGGTTCAGTGGCCCCTCATAAAAACTTAAAAAAATTTACGCTTTATCATATGTACTTTTACAAAAAGGGTTCTCAACTTGTCTGAGCATACAAACAGATTATTCAACTATGGTGAGTTTGACTTCAGCATAGTTTAGGACTATTTTGAACATGAAACTGCAAAATAATAAAAATCCAAAAAGAAATTATTTGACTGGAGTGTTTGTTCAGGAATGTCAAGTGTCTGGAACAGCAATTTAAGGCAACTTACTTGCAAACACTAAGTTACTAAGGGTTTGTTTCCTTAGTTGTTCAGATCATGTAGATCTATTCTGTCTTTCATGTTGTATGAAGCATGACAGTATTTGAATGATATTTCTTAATGTTGATTCTGAATGAGGTCTCAGGTGGTGGAAACTGTAAACCTGGTCGGCGTGGACAGAGTATTTGTATGTGTTGCTGCTGCTGATAAGGTGGGTAGTCTCTCTGTTCTTAAGCAGAATGCAATCTATAATCTAGAATTGATTTAAGGATTTTATAATCGAAGTGTCTACTAGATGTCAGCGAGAAAAGCAAGCTGTCACAATTTATAGTTTACCAGGCAAGTTCGTTGATTCAAAGTGGCTTGATTGCTCTCACCATTCTTGTAAAACAACCTCAATTCAGAAAGTACATTTCATATGGGTCTTCAGACAAAGTTGGGGTTCTGTTCAGGTACTGTTGAGGCATTGTGGCATCCGATTGATGAAATCAGGCTCAAAGGTTCCAGCTATTGAGCTTGTAGAGGTTGGACCTTCATTGGACTTGACTATAAGGAGAAATAGGCTGCCTAGTGGGGATCTTAAGAAAGAGCCTATGAAGACTCCATCCAAGACAACCAAAAAGAAGGTGAAAGTTTGACCAATTCCAATTCTTCCTGTTTTTCCAGTAGACTTTTAAGAAGCAGGAATCGATGTTCAGGTGATATACATTGTAATTTGTTATTTTCGGACTTTCCAGAGCCACTATGTTGCTAACTATTTAGATTGTTCTGATTTTCCTTATGTTTGCATTCTTTCATCAATCTGCAAAGAAGCCCACTCTACTGCTGTTGAGTTGATACTCAAGTCTCTAACAGGTTTGATCTCAGTGATGAGGACATGAAGTCTCAACCCATAAAGGAACAATTTGTTTGTGATGCTTTCATTACATCAATTTGCCTTTTATTGATTTTCATTTGTTCGGTTACCCTTGGGATCTTATGACTGGTCTGTGATGCATCCAGTAGGAAGACAGTACAGCACTCTTGTTAAGGCCAACTGCCTGTTATTTGACAACAGAAAGCAGCTTTTCAGAAGCTAGCACTTTCATATCAAGGAGACACCCCTATTTTAATAACAGCTTCACTACGGTTTTTCCTTGAAAAATTGTGTTCCATCATCATTGTGGAATTGCCAGGATCATGGCTGAGAAATGACAAGCTCTATGTTCTTTGTAGGTGAAAAATGTCAGTGGTGACTCTTTTGCCGGGAAGGTGGGGCGAATATATGTTCCTAGACAGGAGGTAATCATAGTTACTATCAAGAGACTAGTCACTGTACAATATAGTGCCTGTGACGCTGAGTGTTACTATTTCTTTGTTGAACAGTTACATTTTTTTCTCTTCTGACATCTTATTTCACCATTGGCATATCAATTTTGTAGCTGCATTGGTAGAGAAGATGAAACATCAAATGTTCTAGATGAAGTTTGCTAGTTCCGTAAGTTTAATGGAAAAGCAACCATGTCGAGAGTCTATCAGGCAAGATAGTCTGCAACAACTGGTACAAAAGAGACTGAGAAATTATTTGCAGGTTGAGGGAATGGCTCTGACAAAAATGAAAGGATTGAAACGGGAACGTCGTGTGAAGCTGCCATTTTGCGTTCTGGTGATGGCAATGGATGAAATCACCACGTGACCATAAACTTTTGCAGCATAAAAAGCAACGGATTGATAAATATAGTTAACATGGCCGTAAAATTCAACAGATTGACCATCTCAATGATATCAGGTGCATTCACAAGGTTGTCTTGGGTAGTTTTCTTGATTGAGAAAACAGTTTTTTGTAGATTCTAATTTCTAAGCAGTTTGTTGAAGGTATTACCAAATTTTTGGTGGCCTCATCTCTTTATTATTGCTAAGCTTAGATTTGAGGAGTAATTTTTTTTTTTGTGCCTGAAGTCTACGTTATTGCATACCCTTTTTGTGCCTGAATACACGTTATTGCATACCCTTATGGAGTATGGCAGTTCATTGCTGAAACTCTGTCCTTGAAAATTGCATCAAGCATGGATAATGAACGACTGGATATCTTCGAAAAGATAATGTTTCTTGCATGCATGGAGCTTTGCATAATTGAAACCTGGGAGGTTTTGGTATGATGTGTACCCGAGATTAGAGCAGGGATGGATTTTGTGGCTAGTAATTGACTGGATGATTGTGAAGGTTGTGGACACTCTTTTAAAGCAAATAAGAACTCATCAATGTAATACACTTTTTGGGCTTTGTTTTGTTATTTGATAGACTTGCTCTTTAGTTCTAGCTCTTCTCATGGTTGGATCTTCCCTTACCCTTTGGAAAAGTCACATAGCATTTTTCGCTCACACATGTTAGCTAGAAAACAGCGTGTGTGAGGGGCCTCTAAAGCTCACAAATTTACTCAAAATGGACAAAAATAACAAAGAATTGACCACATATTGTACATAAAGATGTAATTGAAGATATTCAATAAGCATACATTTGAGTTAATAGCATGAGCTTGAGTTTGGGATTTTTACGTAGGATTGGTTAACTATTTCTACTCCCTAGATTTGGTCATCAAACATAGCATGAAAACTCACATAATGGATGCAAACAAGAGCTAGAGTGCACTCCAACTCAGTTTTGAAGTTATACTTGAACTTGAACTCAAGATTCTAGGTTCGAATTCACTTGTGTGAGCTTGAAGCCACAACCATTGTCTCTAGTTATTTGACACTTTGCTTGCGCTCTATGAGGTGCTTAAATTCAGATTTTCACAAATAACCTCACAAGATTCAGTATTGAATTCACATGTAACTCAAGATCAAAGTTGCAAACTTGAGCTTTGGCTAAACAATATGGGAATGGAAAGCTTTTGTAATTTGTGGAAAGTTAAGTGAATTTAACCAAAATGAACTTGGCAATAAATGGCAAGATAAAAACACAAAATCATGCAAAGACTATAAATCATAAAAAATGATTAATTTATTAGAATTTAGCATATGTATTTTAGTAATAGCACTTACAAATGTTGGTTGAGTTTTTCCTATTAGAGTTTGTAGATATTTTTGGATAGATGTAGCATGCAATAAATTGTCTAAAAGAATCCAAGACATGAGTATAGAAGAAGAAGAAGCTTCTTGTTTTCATTA
Organism: Diphasiastrum complanatum; assembly: GCA_029204225.1. NCBI lineage: Eukaryota > Viridiplantae > Streptophyta > Lycopodiopsida > Lycopodiales > Lycopodiaceae > Diphasiastrum > Diphasiastrum complanatum. Next base: position 23,592,629 of record CM055097.1, on the reverse strand, counting down.
ATAAAAAATGACAAAACTCATCAAAGTACAAAATGCATCGAGAAAGTATAAAGGTCATAAGGCATCGAGAAAGTATAAAGGTCGAAAGGTCTTGCAAGAAAAAGCCATGAAGTCAAGGTACCTTTAGGAATATCGAGCGTTTGAATTTTATTAATCGGAGTATTGAAACTTGCATGAAAATAAGAGTTTTGTTGAATACAAAGACATCCTGATGCCGAGTTTCTATTGTTAACATCTCTAGCCCAATTTGCATTCGTAAAACCTTGAAGAAGATTGTGCTTTGAACAATTACAAAAAAAAAAAAAGTCTTCAACACACAATGTTGTGCAATTAGGGCCCTTTTTGGACTCCAATAGGGTCTCTTCCTTGCCTAAACAAGTTTGTTAATCATAATTACTTTAGTGCTAATCAATTTTACGTGGCACTTTTACCTTGGGTTACCACATAGGGTGAGCAAGAGTTAAGGGCTAAATGTAGGTCCCATCATCCATAGACTTTTGTAGGTACTTTGTAAGGCAAGACTAGCATATTCATTGCCTTGGTTCCAATAGGACAACAACTAGGGCTCTAGGTGGGACATAGACTTGCATGTCTTTTAATGCCCAAGTACATTTCAAATTTGAAAAATTGCTTATGAATTTTATTCAGCCCACTTTTGTGTCCCCCTTCACATTCAAACTAAGACTACCTCACCTTCATTAGCCTTTCACATATCAAATAATTTATTTTTTTCAGATGGATATCATGTCGTATCTTAATTGATGCCTCTGAATTGGTCTGAGGAAATTAAATTTTCATTCTTTACGTGAACTTCCCTAATTTAGGCCATTTGACCTCCTTTAAAGACCATTTGAAAGTGATTTCTTTTTCTCTCTGAAATCACGGTAAGGCATAGAAATCAGGCCTTTTCAAGATGAAAATCACATCTAAAAAAAAAAAAAAGTATCCCGGAAGCCAATTTTTCATTTTTCTCGTCCGAAATTGCAATTTTTGGCCTTCTGATAAAGTGAAACAGCCAAAAATCGCGAGGTCAAACGGCCCCAAGTCGCGCCTTACCGTGATTATGAAAAAAAAAAATTATTTTGGTCTGAAACGTTTTTTTTGGCCTTATGATGAAGTGAAACAGCCAAAAATCGCGATTTTGGATAGAAAAAAAAAATGAAAAATTGGCCCCTGGGAAACGTTTTCATTGTTTTAGTCTGTTTGACCTCAATATAACCAAACAAAAAGTGTTTAGAAGTCAATTTATTTTTTTCAGTTTACAATGAAAACATTTCCCGGAGGCCAATTTTTCATTGTTTTTTGTTCGAAATCGCAATTTTTGGCCATTTCACTTCATCAGAAGGCCGAAAAAAACATTTCGGACAAGAAAAAATTCCTGCTCAATTGTCACACTTTTATAGGTACACGTGTCGTCCTTAACACTAATCCAGATTAGTGTTAAGGCCCTTTTTGAGTTCAAAAAGGGCTCTAATCGGCGGCAAGCCCATATCATAAGTACATATTATTTCATGTATAGTATAATATAAATTTCTGTTTCAGGACATTTATTCATCAGATGACATATTTGCTAATCAATAAAGATGATCTGTATCAACAAGAATGTTATAATCTTATCTAATTTGTGACACTGAACAAATAAGAATTACATATAGAGCATCAACTTCGAGATAGTGATATAATGAGACAAGATTTTATATATATATATATTGATAGTTACTACTTGGAAAATATATTTGAAATAAATTTAGTTGAAAAATACAGCTGAAGAGACTAGACAAAACTTGCATTTTGTAGCTAAAAAATACAAAAATTAGGCCAGAGCTTTTGATAGCCTCTTTGCATTTTTTTTTTATTATCGAGATCTTTCACTTTCAAGTACATTGTTTTTGTGTGGTGAGTTCAAGCATTTATTTTGTGAGTTATCATAAGCATTTATTTTGTGAGTTATCACAAGCATTTATTGCCAAGCTTGTTGTACCATCAAGTCATGTTTTGGATCAAATCAATGTGCCAATTGTTGAGTTAAATGCCAAGATAAGCTAGTTATGTTAAATAGTCTTGATTCTAAGCTCATAGTTTGGATCTAGATCGCCATCACTTTAAGCATTGATTGGGATTCATTTTTCTACTAAATTTTTTCACGACATTAAAGCCTAATTAAAAGTAAGCTTTAGATTTGAATTCTTTAGGCTTTAATCCTATATTTTAGGTAGTATTGGTTTTGCCTTTGCTACTAGTTGATAATCTAGTGATTGTACCTCCAATTTTGGTTTAAATTGAATGAAATAGATCAGAGGGGATTTGATTTGTTGATTTATAGCTTTAGAAACCAAATTTGAGTCATTGCCATTCAAGCAAATCAAATTAGAAAGCCTTGGTGATTTGCATCTTGGAGTACCGTTGAAGTCACCTAGTAGAGATTTTCTTAAGGAATTGATTGCCACCACTCAAAAGGAAGTTCGATCAGCCTTCTTGGAGTTCTAATAGGTCATTCTTGGCATTTTTTAGGTCTTCTTAGGCTATTTCTAGCTTCAATAGAAGGAATTTGATTGATCTTGATTGTATATTGCAAATCTAGTCAAATTTGCATTAGTATTGAGCTCAGATTTGGATAGGTTTGAGACTGATTGTGTCAAAGAGATTCAACCTAAATTTATAGGGCTTTATTTGTGAGGTATTTTTGTGCTCTAAATTTATTTTGTTTCAGTATAGGTTGATTCACTCTTCTTGTAAATAGGAGGAGACTAGTTTTGATCAAATCTATAGTATATTTGAGCTAGTTTTGGATCTAGTTTTGATCTAGAAGATTGATCAAGCTCAGATCGTCATAGATGTTGTTTAGAAATTAAAGTGTGATTCTTATTAGGTCCCTAAGAGAGTGGGATAGATAGCTTTGATCAAATCTTGTACAATTTATATTGTTTTCTTGAGTCTATCTCCTTATGTAGAAGATGGCATCTACGAGTGCTTTTCTTTTGGATTCTAGTGATAGATTGAACTCTTCCAATTACTCAATTTGGAAGTTGAGAATGGAATCCATCCTTGTATTGCAAGATTTGATGATATAGTGAATGGACAGAAAATTCATCCACAAGAGACAAGAAAATACAACTGAGAGATGCGCAAGATTGCACTCCATAGTATTAAGATGAATGTTGCAAATGAACTACTCAAAAAAGTAGGAGCATGTACCTCGACCCAAGAGGCTTGGGAGACTCTTCAAAACATTTATGAGTCCAAGAACACTTCAAAATTGTTTTCTCTTAAGAATCAAGTGCTTCAATGCCTTCAAGGGAAGAATGAGAGTGGACACCAATTTGTTTTGAGAGTGAAGGATTTGAACAAGAAGCTTGCCTATATTGGTGACCCTATTAAGGAGAGTGAGCTTTGTGCAAGTTCTTTTAAATGGATTAAGTAGTGATTTTGCTAACCTTGTCCAAAACTATGCTGCAACGATCTAAATGTAACAGGCTGCTGTGATTGCCTCTGGTCAGAACTTCTTTGGAAGATTAGCATTAACATAGATCTTGCTCAGTCAACAAGATTCTGATTCTTTCTTTTGGCTACTCCATTCCACTGAAGAGTAGCTCGAAGAACATTGTTTCTAAATTCTAGATTTGCCTAGAAAGGAAATGAACTCTCCCTCTCCGTTAGTGAGTATGGCTTTGATCTTCCTTCCTATCTGAGTTTCAAATAGTCATACTGGTGAAAACATAGATATGCTTTTGATTTGTTCCTGATCAACATGACACTGGTTTTTGGAAAAAATCATCGATAGATGTAATAAAATACATCGATCTTTCGCATGATGGGATTTGCATCGGGCTACAAAGATCACAATGAATCATATCCAGAATGCTTTTAGCTCTATGAGCTTGGGCTTTGGGACATCTTGACCTTGCATGTTTGCCAAGAACACAGGTCTCTCAAGTTTGTTTCGATGATGACTTATAGAACATATAAAATATAGATCTCATATGGAGATGTCTTAGGTGTTGATGCCATAGGATATTCTTGTTTGATGAAGGTGTAGACAAAGATTTTTTTTTAGAAGTAAATGTACATTCATGACTTGAAGTATAGAATGATCGTCTCTATAACCTTTGACCAGAGCATTCAAGTTGCTATCTCGAATAAGACATTGATATGCATCAAATACGACAATATGGCCTTGATCAACAATTCGACTGATAGATGTGAGTTCTTGGTAAGAGTTGCAACATTGAATTTAATGGTGACTGATCTTGTGCCTTTGATCATAAGAGAGCTAGATTCTCCAAGATGAATGCTATTGTCATGATGTATTGAAGAAAAAATCTTGAATCACTCTCATCAAGATGCCATATGTTGTGTCACACCCGAGTCAAGATACCAACAACTAGAATCTGAATCATTGTTCGATTCGGCCATAAACAACTTTGGGTTGGATTGGTCTTCAGAAGCATTAGTAACTGCAATATGAACCTATTGGTTCTTATTTGCAAGAATTCTGTAGTCCTTTACTTGTAGAAGATTTTGGCATGTTGATGTTTTAACTTTTTCTGCTATGATGGACTTTGAGTATCTCCTTCGAAGGGGTATTGTTAGCACCCTTCTTCGAATATAGTGCGTCCGATTTGTCTGAACATCATTTGACTTCCTTCAAAGTTCTTCTTGGAGAAGAATCGAAGTGACCTTCTACATTGTTAAATCTTGTTGTGTAGAGATCAACATGATTAAATGTTGTAGGAGGAAGAAAGGCTTCCTAAGAGAGTCGTGACAACAACCACAACTACATACGTAGGTGTTTTGCCACGCAAAGTCAAAACTTAGGCAAAATTTTGGAGTGAAACGACCAAAAATCGCAATTTCGGGCAAAAAAAGTGTTTAAAAGTCAATTTGTTTTTTTTAGTTTACAAACAAAAACGTATCCCAGAGGCTAAATTCATTTTTTTTTTGGCTCCAAAACACTTTTTTTTCGCCTTCCGATGAAGTGAAACGGCCAAAAATCGTGATTTCGAACGAAAAAAATGAAAATTTAGCTTCCGGGAAACTCTTTTTTTTTTTTTTTTTGCTCCTATACGTTTTTTTTTGGCCTTATGATAAAGTGAAACGACTAAAATTCACGATTTCGGGTGAACAAAATGAAAATTTGGCCCTGGAACACATAATTACATTGTGACAGTAAACATTTAACCAAGAAAGAGTGAGAGTAATAATAGAATCAAAGAGACTATTTGTCATGTAGCGAATATAATCAAAGGGGGATAGAGAGAATGAGCAAGAGTGAAAGAACATTGAGAGAGAGAGAGAGAGAGAGAGAGAGAGAGAGAGAGAGAGAGAGAGGTGCACACATGTGTGGTTGTCAATTAAATAAGCATATACTAGTTTAGCAAATAGGTAAGCAAGCTCTTAGAAGTAGTCTATATGATAGTAGGTACTGTTTGTGTAGTTATTGTTGGCTACTAGGCATTGCGTGTAGCTATTGTTGGTTACTAGGCACTTTCAAGTGTATCCATGTAGTATTAATGTTAGAGGTGTACTTTGTGGGCCCACAGTTGATTTAATCTGCACCATTGAATTTGCCATGTCATATGGACCATTCCTGCTCAATTGTCACACTTTTATTGGTACACGTGTCGTCATTAACACTAATCAAGATTAGTGAAGCAGCCCTTTTTGAGTTCAAAAAGGGCCCTGATACGATGTAAAATCAGGAGTGGTTCTTACATCTAATCACACAGTCTTGCATAATAATGGGCTTTCATTTGTTCGGATATCTAAAAAAACAAAGTTGTCTCCCAGCTTTAAACACATTTATGCCATATTTGCTAGTCAACACCAACTTTGTGAGAATTCAACTTGTATGAATACTTGAAGGAACAATTAGTAACACAACTATGATAATTGCATGTTACTTCTAGTCAAGATACACTATTTGCATAAAAAAATAATAATCTGCAATACAAAAAGCCTTGAACTTATGGTTACATGACACAAAAACTAAAGATCAACATACTCTCGTCTTTAATAGACGTTGAAATTAGATGGCACACATGCTCAACTTTGTAGATTTGCAAATAGTTAATGCTCGACTGATTTTCAGGCTTATGAAATATTTGCCCTGGAATTCTTCTATTTGCATTAATGCATCACTGCAGGGGTGGGTGCCATCATAGTTTGTTGACCAGCTGCACAATTCATTGAAGCAAGTTAGAATATCAATCAGAAAGAATCAATACATGAGTATTCCCCACAAAAATATGTCAAAAATTCTCAACAATTTTTACTTTTAGTGCTACCGTGCAACAGATATGCAAAATTTGCACAAAAGAAGTACAGATTCTTGCACTACTTCAATTCTTACTAATCAAAAAATGAGCCAGGCAAAATATAAAATTCACGTAGCAAGGATAACCAAAGAAGAAACTAAGGCATTGAAAATGTAAGCTTTATAGCCCTTAAATCTCCATGAATGCCATTAAATCCAAAAGGCTTGTCCTAAACTTCAAGCAATCAGATTGTGGTACTCGGATGTCCTCAAACAACTTTGCCTGACTTTTGTCATCTGGGTTTTTCATCCAAGCCCTGATTGATTCTTAAAGAATGTAAGATCTAGACAGCATAGATTTGGAGAAATGAGTCAACACAATTCAAGTAGCCAACTGATGCTACTCATAGCTTGTATATTGTGAACATACAAGCACGCATCAATCTTTTTTCACCTCAAAAGTGCTTCTTGGTTTCCAAGGGAAGGCTCGAACCTGAGACCAAAGAAACTTTGGATGTCAAGCTAACCAACTGAGCCAACCCTGCTCAAAAGTGATCGTGTTGTAAACACACACACACACACTCACTCGTGGCTCAGAGAGGGACTCACACAGAGTGGGATCAACGCCGCGGTTCTGGAGCTCGCGATACTCTTGGCATAGTGCACATGGTTCACAGAAACAATGTATGCAGAAGTCATTGCAAGGCTCCTCTGGTAGTTGGAATTTGGCACGCATTTTGTGCCGATACAAACACGAGTAGCAGCATGGCAACCCCACTGCGTATGCTGCCGCATATATCAACCCGTTTACAACGCAAGCTGCACACACCATAGTTTACTATCAGTAACAGATTTTTAATCTAGCTCCGACACTCGTCGTAGAAAAGACAGTAGAGTTCAAACTCCAAACGTTTAACGTGCGATAAGAAGACTCATTGTATCTTACATGATTGATCATCGTCCACTTTCTGTGCAATCTGCCCAAATGCGACACAAGGTAGCCAGCATGTCAAGCAACCTACAAAACCCATCCATAAACGTTAATCTACCTGCATGATATGCGTCGATAGCTTTGAAGACAGATCTTAAGCTCACAGAGTAGAATTGGATACACAGGTGCTTACAACTGAAGCAATTACTGCAGCAGCCACAAATACCACTTGTCCATTGGGATGGGCCTGAAATCGCCATGAGTATGTATGAGGATGGATATGTATGCTGTGAGCTGAATATAGATAGACAGATAGATAGTGTGGTTGTGGAAATACCCTCTAGGTGAGGATCGATCAAAAAGATCTCTAGCTTAAGGATGTGAAGTTTGATTGATCAGATGGAGCTATATGCCAACCTGAGCCTGTTGTGATTTGCCAAGGGCAAAGTGCAAACCTCAAAAGCTCATAGGCAGCACAATGCAAGAAGTGCAAACTACAACAGGCCAAGGGCAAAGTGCAACCTCAAGCTCATAGGCAGCACAATGCAAGAAGCATGTTTTCACACCTTCACATAAGGGATAGCTTGGCAGCTAGAGTCTATGATAACCACCTGATGTGGTGTGGCCTGCAACTAGTCTGTGATGACCAACTCTTGTTGGCATTTAGCTCTTTCTAAATCTAGGGCTATAAGCTTTATGAGCTTGGAGCTAGTCTATGATGACCAACTCAGATTGGCATTAGAGCTGTTGGCATTTAGCTCTAGCTCTACCTAAATCTGGAGTGATAAGTCACTATGTATCAAGGAATCTATTCTCCAAGGACTCTACCAAGAGGACACATGCCACAAAAGATGTCGAGATTCATCTTTGGCTCAAATGGTTATCTTGGCATCCAAAGTTTCTTTGGTCCCAAGTTAAAGCCCGGTACAATACTTTACCTTTCTAGAGTAGAGTGCTAGACACTATGCAGAATCCAATGGGAATCTAGATAGTCGAAGGTGTGGTTGCTCGGGTGTCAAGATAGTGTAAGTCAAAGCGGATGAAATGAGTTGTGCTTTGTCAGTCGACCTTAATCTCTTCTTTTAATGTTGACTCTCCCCTACCACAACCTCTATGGTTGTGACATCCATGACTATCGTGACATTTGCAACCATAGAAACCTCTAAGGCCACACCCTCCGTGACAATCGTGACATTTACAACCTCGTACATTGTGACCTTCACTATGTCTAATGTAGCACTGTGATGAACTCGACCGTTGAGGACCTCCAAGAGTGCACGTGACGACCTTTGCTACATCTAACATAGCACTGTGATGAACTTGACTTGAGAACCTCCAAGAGTGCACGTGACGACCACCAGAAAAAAAAAAAAAACTCTAGAAAAATAGTGTACCAAAAATCTCGCAAGTTTATGTCAAATTTCATTGGCATCATCCGAAGTTTTGACAACAACCATTCGACCTTTTGTTGAAATTGTCCAAGCGTGTCAAAATGTAACTCAAAATTGTAGCTGAACTTCTTAAACCCAACTTGCTTGTTATAGAATTCTAATAGGAAAAACTCAACCAACATTTGTAAGTGCTATTATTAAAATATATATGCTAAATTCTAATAGATTAATTATTTTTAATTATTTATAATCTTTGCATGATTCTGTGTTTTTATCTTGCCATTTATTGGCAAGTTCATTTTGGTTAAATTCACTTAACTTTCCACAAATTACAAAAGCTTTCCATTCCCATATTGTTTAGCCAAAGCTCAAGCTTGCAACTTTGATCTTGAGTTACATGTGAATACAATACTGAACCTTGTGAGGTTATTAGTGAAAATCTGAATTTAAGCACCTCATAGAAAATAAGCATAGTGTCGAATAACTAGAGGCAATGGTTGTGGCTTCAAGCTCACAAGTGAATTTGAGCCTAGAATCTTGAGTTCAAGTTCAAGTATAACTTCAAAATTGAGTTGGAGTGTACTCTAGCTCTTGTTTGAATCCATTATTTGAGTTTTCATGCTATGTTTGATGACCAAATCTAGGGAGTAGAAATAGTTAACCAATCCTACGTAAAAATCCCAAACTCAAGCTAGCACATGCTATTAACTCAAATGTATCCTTATTGAATATCTTCAATTACATCTTTATGTAGAATATGTGGTCAATTCTGTGTTATTTTTGTCCATTTTGAGTAAATTTGTGAGCTTTAGAGGCCCCTCACACACACTGTTTTCTAGCTAACATGTGTGAGTGAGGACTGCTATGTGACTTTTCCGAAGGGTAAGGGAAGATCCAACCATGAGAAAAGCTAGAACTAAACAGCAAGTCTATCAAATAAAGTCCATTAAGCAAAACAAAGCCCAAAAAGTGTATTACATTGATGAGTTCTTATTTGCTTTAAAAGAGTGTCCACAACCTTCACAATCATCCAGTCAATTACTAGCCACAAAATCCATCCCTGCTCTAATCTCGGGTACACATCATACCAAAACCCTCCCAGGTTTCAATTATGCAAAGCTCGGTGCATGCAAGAAACATTATCTTTTTGAAGTACAACGTTCACAACAAGATGGGAGTAGAAACTCCATATCCCAAATTTCTATCTTGTTGAACTTGAAAGGTAAGTGGCCTTTCAGCAATGACTTAAACAAGTTCCACAATGGCGAAGTATTGATGACCACTCTCCCCATGAAGCTAACAAAAAAATTACAATGGGTTTGGGTTGGTTAGCTTGACATCCAAAGTCCCAGGTTCAAAATCCACTTGGAACCGAGATACATAACTAACGGGAAAAAAAAAATAGCCTATTCATACTGCATTAGCTCAGCAACAAATTAGGTCTTTCAATTGTCATGATGATTGATGGTACACTAACATTATTAATAGAATGTTTTGGACAACAAATATGTTAACTGCTCTAGGAAGAATATGAAAAAACACAATAACAAAGGCATAACGAACACAAAGAAGGTGCAGATAATTATACATCCCCAAGTGGGGCTCCTTGAGTGATGTGTTGACCATTCTATCTGCTTCAAATGTGTCTAATTTTACATCGCATGTCAATAGATATGAGAAGGTTGATTTAGATTGCAGCATTCCAGCATCCAGATTTTAAGAATTGACCCACACTGCCCCAGCATTGGGAACAAATATATCGATCCATCAGCCTAATATGGAAAGTCTTTTGAAGCGATAACTAACTGGGGAGTCGACAATATCCAGTTGTTCATTATCCATGCTTGATGCAATTTTCAAGGACAGACTTTCAGCAATGAGCTGCCATACTCTATAAGGGTATGCAATAACGTGGAATTCAGGCACAAAAAGGGTATGCAATAACGTAGACTTCAGGCACAAAAAATAAACTTACTCCTCAAATCTAAGCTTAGCAATAATAAAGAGATGAGGCCACCAAAAATTTGGTAATATCTTCAACAAACTGCTTAGAATCTACAAAAAAATGTTTTCTCAATCAAGAAAACTACCCAAGACAACCTTGTGAATGCACCTGATATCATTGAGATGGTCAATCTGTTTAATTTTACAGCCATGTTAACTATATTTATCAATCCGTTGCTTTTTATGCTGCAAAAGTTTATGGTCACGTGGTGATTTCATCCCATTGCCATCACCAGAACGCCAAATGGCAGCTTCACGACGTTCCCGTTTCAATCCTTTCATTTTTGTCAGAGCCATTCCCTCAACCTGCAAATAATTTCTCAGTATCTTTTGTACCAGTTGTTGCAGACAATCTTGCCTGATAGACTCTCGATATGATTGCTTTTCCATTAAACTTACGGAACTAGCAAACTTCATCTAGAACATTTGATGAGAAATAGTAACACTCAGCGTCACAGGCACTATATTGTACAGTGACTTGTCTCTAGATAGTAACTATGATTACCTCCTGTCTAGGAACATATATTCGCCCCACCTTCCCGGCAAAAGAGTCACCACTGACATTTTTCACCTACAAAGAACATAGAGCTTGTCATTTCTCAGCCATGATCCTGCCAATTCCACAATGACGATGGAACACAATTTTTCAAGGAAAAACCGTGGTGAAGTTATTATTAAAATAAGGGTGTCTCCTAGATATGAAAGTGCTAGCTTCTGAAAAGCTGCTTTCTGTTGTCAAATAACAGGCAGTTGGCCTTAACAAGAGTGCTGTACTGTCTTCCTACTAGATGCATCACAGACCAGTCAAAAGATCCCAAGGGTAACCGAACACATGAAAATCAATAAAAGGCAAATTGATGTAATGAAAGCATCACAAACAAATTGCTCCTTTATGGGTTGAGACTTCATGTCCTCATCACTGAGATCAAACCTGTTAGAGACTTGAGTATCAACTCAACAGCAGTAGAGTGGGCTTCTTTTGCAGATTGATGAAAGAATGCAAACATAAGGAAAATCATGTTTGCAGAACAATCTAAATAGTTAGCAACATAGTGGCTCTGGAAAGTCAGAAGATAACAAATTACAATGTATATCACCTGAACATCGATTCATGCTTCTTAAAAGTCTACTGGAAAAACAGGAAGCAATGGAATTGGTCAAACTTTCACCTTCTTTTTGGTTGTCTTGAATGGAGTCTTCATAGCCTCTTTCTTAAGATCCCCACTAGGCAGCCTATTTCGCCTGATAGTCAAGTCCAACGAAGGTCCAACCTCTACAAGCTCAATAGCGGGAACTTTTGAGCCTGATTTCATCAATCGGATGCCACAATGCCTCAACAGTACCTGAACAGAACCCCAACTTTGTCTGAAGACCCATATGAAATGTACTTTCTGAATTGAGGTTGTTTTACAAGAATGGTGAGAGCAACCAAGCCACTTTGAATCAATGAACTTGCTTGGTAAACTATAAATTGTGACAGCTTGCCTTTCTCACAGACATCTAGTAGACACTTTGATTATAAAATCCTTAAATCAATTCCAGATTATAGATTGCATTCTGCTTAAGAACAGTGAGACTACCCACCTTATCAGCAGCAGCAACACATACAAATACTCTGTCCAAGCCGACCAGGTTTACAGTTTCCACCACCTGAGACCTCAACAAATATCATTCAAATACTGTCATGCTTCATACAACATGAAAGACAGAATAGATCTACATGATCTACGGAAACAAACCCTTAGTAACTTAGTGTTTGCAAGTAAGTTACCTTAAATTGCTGTTCCAGACACTTGACATTCCTGAACAAACACTCCAGTCAAATAATTTCTTTTCGGATTTTTATTATTTTGCAGTTTCATGTTTCAAATAGTCCTAAACTATGCTGAACAGTCTAAATAGTTAACAATGATAACTTTTTTCTCTTGTATGTTTACCAGTATATTGTGATTAGTTATACCATTGGTTAAGATATCATCAAACTCACCATAGTTGAAAAAAATCCGTTTGTATGCTCAGACAAGTTGAGAACTTTTTTTTGAAAGTACATATGATAACGCATAAATTTTTTTAAGTTTTTTTGAGGGGCCGCTGAACCCTTTTTTGTTTCAAAGATGTTTCATTCAGGTCGTTAGTTCCTTCATTCTCCATAAATGAGCAACTTGTTGACCAAACCAACCAGAGACAATTCGGGGTGTCTCCAGCAATACCGTGGGGTCTATAATCAAGACAGCAGATGCATACGTATTCAGAAAAAATTACAGAACAGGAGAATGATTTTGAGTCAATCTTTTCACTAACCATTGTTGTGCTAACTCTGCTAAGCCCTATTATATGTGTCAAATTAGGCTCGTGCATCTAGTTCAAGTCTCTGAGAATCTTCTCATTAGGTTGATAAAATTCCTAACATCCTTATGATATACTTAACAGCAGAAGAACAATCTTCAACTTTATCAGTCCACCCATATTGCCTTTGATCATCAACTCTCCTATTCATACAACGGCCTAAATGCTAAAATATCCCAACTGCCTTCATGAGCACCCAAGAGTAGGTGCATCTGAAATTTTTAACTAAATAAGGTCCAACGCACATCAGAAAGTGCTTAGAATGACTACTAGTTCTCAGTACCATAGAATATTTTCCACATTTTCATAGTTGCCCATTCTAGATCGGAATATCTGTTTAGGAACAGACCCTAAATTTTTTTCTCTTTTTACTATGCACTGGTTTTTGTTTTCGTTCTATTTAATTGATCTTTTCTAGCTGGTATTGATGTCATAGATGCACTGCGTTACTGAAACGCGTTTCTGAAAAGTACAAAAAATTCCAGAAACGGTTTTTTTATATATATATAGTTTTTTGGCTTTTTTATGGGCAATATGGGTATCAGACGAAAGCTCTAATTAAGAGCATAATTACTGTGTAGTTTGTCGACTGTTTCGGGTGCAGGATGGCCCAGTTCAGGTGCATTAATCCATGTTGGGTTCTGTCAAGGATAAAAATTCAAAACTAACCTCTAGTCTGTCTGTTACGATCACAGATGGTCCCAATAAGTGTGCCACGGCTAGCCAAAAAATGTTGTTGGGCAATCCCTGTAATCTCAGTAACTTCTGTGACAAGAAAATGTGCTCTTCCAAAAACTTTGGTGGTAATTTTAGTAGGAATGAATGTGGCTTCTAAATAAGATAACAACTGCTTCCTAGGATAGCATGTGAATACCTTATCTACAAGGCCCATCATACAATCGGCATAGATACTCTACCAGAGCCTATTTAGTTAATCAAAATAACCTGCCTCTTTCAAACTTCCAGGTTTATAAAAACGAAGTTGCTCACATCTCCATGAATGTTTTGATCGTTGGCCAAACAAAGTTTCACTTCACTAAGCTATATCGTTTTTGTATGCAAGGTGTCCATTGGTAGGAATGCCATGGCATTGATACAAGATCAGCATGAACATCATGTTGTAGTATCATAAAATATAGGTAATGCAAACTTAGATTGATCTAAGTAGGATCTTCCCTATTTAAAGTATGGACTGTAGCCAACTATAGCCAAGCCCTTTTTTAGACACAGAACACCAACTCTACGCAACATCAACCTTTTTACTCTCAAAAGTAACATAGTCCAGACTCCAAAACCTTCACCAATAGCAAAAAGTAATGAGACCCATTTACACATAAAATGGTATTTTGAGTCAACAATATACTTTGGAGTTAGAGCACATACTGTTACAATTAACCAGAACTTTGATATGATTATACACATGCTACACAAGTGGAGAAATTCTATTCATGCTTCTTCTCTTCATCTCAATAAGGACATTTGCTCAGGTATTGCAATTTATTCGAGAATGAAAAAAAGTACACCCAAGAGTTATTTTCACTCCATTTGTGGAAGTATGGTGTCTACAAATTCATGATGAAAGATAGCACGTAAAGCAGTAAAATATTCATTCACAAGCATTCTCCAACAAAGAAGACTCTTGAAATCAATGGCTGCCGATAGCTCACAACAAAGAGCTCAAGACTCCAAACTCATGACTGACTGATGAATAGCTTTAGTGGCTTTTTATAGTAAGCAAAATCTAATAAAAAGTGTGAGGCTAGATATGGAGAAGTATGGACTATGTGTGTCCTTAAATCTCTAATCCAAGGTTATATTTTTTCCAAGTATCCACATACACAAAGTCACATGGACCATCAAGGACAAGCAATCATTCTAAAAGGACAATATTATAACTTTTTTTGTGGCTCAAATTTCATGAGTGCTTCAAATAGGTTCTTTTGAATTGAAAAAGATCACCGCGACACGCTCAAAGGCAAATAATGCACATCATGAAGGAATTAATGGTCAGTGACTCCCAAATACTTAAAATAAGTTTAAAGTTTGAATTTCTGTAAATTTGATTATTGCATATAGTAAAAATCTTAGTTAGCAGCACTGAATAAATACTTTGGCGTACATCATCATAAATCCGACAAGTACACCATGATCCTTGGGATTGCATAAACTCCAATATCACGGACATATTGTAAACTCAATATAAAATTTAAAGGTTTTGACCTTGAATGTTTAAGCTACCCTGTCCTTTACTCGTTTCCTTATGCACAATTATATTGACCAACACAAAAAAGGAAACAAAGACAAAAAGTCCTTAATGGTGAATATTGTTGTGACTTGAGGTTGAATCAGAAAATGGGAACAAGGGCTATTGAGAATGGAAAATGTATACGATAAATATACTGAATTGGAACATAAACTTTAAAGTGAAAGACTTGCAAAGTGACCCATTATTCTTAAGACATCACCTAGACTAATGAATCGTATGGCATACCTACAAAAGCTCGTTCCATTGGTCTCACATGACTTGTTGTTGCCCCTCTATTTTTCTTCAGACTCATCCCGATTTGACAAAATCCATGATAGATAACAATGATGCAGCCAATTACAAAAGGAAGGGATGCTGGAACTAAAGGTTTAATAAGGAAAAAGAAGTGGTCAAAAGTTTGAGGGACACATTTACTGTCAGTACAACTAGAAGAACATATTTATTGACAATTTAGTTCAAATTTCATTGTCCTGGCCATTTCTCAATGATATCAGGGTACAGCATTGGTACCCAATTGAATAAATGCTAAAATGGAAAGAACCATGATAGATATCAAAACAAGGTAATATTGCAAACCAATCTACACTATAAGTATTGAAAATTTCCCTTAAAAGATTGTACATGCATATATTGGAGTGGAATGCTTGACCTGATTTCTTATGATCTCAAAAACATTTTTCTGTCCTGACATCAACCATGAAAAAGACTTTGAACCACTCCATGCATATTATGCCACCAACCAAGGTACCTACCTCACCGCGAAATAGGTCCAAGATGATCTCTTTCAGTTGCTTGAATTGTTCTTTGGCCTCAAATGCTTCTCCAACAAAGACAAAACAAGGTTTAGATCCTTCTTGTGGAGCAAGTTTCCTACCTCCACCCAAGGAAGCAATTGACTTGTACTGATCAATGCCAACTTCAATAAGATCATAAACATGGTAATCATACATTCTCCCAAGAACTAAATTATGAGGCCTCTTCTTTGAGTGTGATCCAAACTGCGTCAATAACAAAATAGATACAAATATGACTATCAGAAAAAAGTTTCCAGTGAGGTAACCGCATTAAGTAAGAAAATATCAATGAATCACACTTGACAACACAACCAAGTGAGCATAGCAACTTGAAGTCCTCCCACAACCTGTGCAGTACTCATAACACCAAAAGAATTATCAGACTGTAACTAGTGCAATCAAATCATGTGATACTGACCGCAAACAAACTGCAATCTGTCTTTTGAGATAGGAACTCAAGTGATGTTTCACCACCACTTTCGAATGGGCGGACATTGTCATTTTTTCTTGTGAGCTTGATTGCATTCCTACCAGTCTTTTTAAGATGATATATGTCCGAAATTACAGCTTTCACAACACTGCTTACACTGGTTCCATGGAGCAAGAGTAGCTTTTTTACATTCTCTTCCTGAGATCCACAAAATTACGCCACATAAAAACATAATGTTCTTATAGTATGCAAAAGTGGTATAATATGGTAAGTGATATATGTCACAAATGGAGTCAAACATTCATAATAACTTAATGCTTTAGCATCACCAAAAGCACTTCTTGAACCCTAAGTGCATGAGAAACAAAGAGTGTACCAACTTAGGGGCACGCTTTTCAAGTTCCCGTTTGGCACGCTTTGTCTTGGGCTTGACAATGCGAAGCATGACGTCAAACTTCTGAATTTCCTTGGCTCTATCTGCATAAAAATACATGTTACAATCTAACGCCACGAAATTCCAAATGGCCAACTCGGAGCCATAGTGAACCATAGCCCACACACTAATAAACAAATAAGACGGCAAGAGAAAGCACAACCTGAGAATTATTTCATTCTTAAACTTAGTCTAGAAATTGTTACAAAACTGATGTCTTTTATATACCCAAGCTAACCCTATGAAAGACCTAAGCCTAGATCTAATCATTGCATGCTTGACAAAAATTCATTAAGTACCTAACAAAAACTCTCAACCATTTCCATCAACTTCTCTCGAACCAAACTGTGATTTCCTAGTTATGTTCATTAGCTGAGGTGGAGTCTAAGGATGACTTTTCATTCATATGCAACAAGATTGATAGGGAGATGTCACTGCCTGATCTGAAATGCACATGTTACACTGCGGGCCACTATAGCATATGAGGATCCGCATCGTGTTGCACTCATGATATAAGAGATGTTAATTCAGAATAGTTGACACGGATTGCACCCAATCTCCAAGCTTACAACAGGAAATCAAAAATACGTTCATATAAAGCATGAACGTGATCTGATGTTCAACCTAAACTATCAGAAGCTGCCTCTCTTCATCACTCCAAATCGACTTTCTCTTGCTGGCTCATGGACTGCGAGTCTCTCTCTCTCTCTCTCTCTCAACCCTAAAACAATAACCCTAACCCTATTTTAGCCCTAAACTTGCATAGAAATGACTTAACCCTAGCATGTCAATCAACTCACTCACACAGTACTATATTATTTTTGCTGCTATCATATATATATTTTTGCTACTATGGCGCTACTTCTCAACTTTAGGATTTCTCCCCATTTTGTCATCAAGTTTTTTAAAATACAGGAACTCATAAACCCTAATTTCGTTTCAAGCTTTCTAAGCACCTGTATTACTTGATTTTCGACTATTTCCTTTGAAGCCAGCTGCATAATTCACGGTTTCTTATAGGGAAAATACATTCCCCACGTGGCATATCAGTTGGTAACCTGTCCAGCAGGAAACTGCCACTCACCCTAAATGAAAGCCGTTACAAACAAACCAACAAGAATAAAAGTCTACAACTACTATTTCAGCATGCCCTCGATTCCACATATCTCAATCATGATCTGCTATAAAAGGAACAGATAATACAAAATTTGGGGCAATACATCGCTCTTCGCTACACAATTTTGGGCAATACTACCAAAAAAACTGTCGTGATGCATTTCTCTAGGCTAAAGAAAGTTTCCAATGCAGGCCGCTCTGGCTGATGCCATTTTGCACACCCGGTAAGATCGTTCCTGCTGCCATAATCTAAACACTATCCACTTCAAAAAGTATGAATGCTTTTCCCCCAAACAACAAGAAAAGTGCAATATAGTCTTATCCACTTTAAGCAGTATCAATGCTTTCCCAGAAACAACAAGATAAAGAGCAAGAAAGTGAAACTATCGCAACTGGCTTCTACAACTTGAATCTGTACATGAAAACCGAAAATAGGAAACCCGTGGAAACTAGGTATATTCGAAGTAGAAAAGTAGCATTGTTTCAATACTTATTGTCATCCAACCAATCTGTGCGTATGATGCTGCAAATGAATGTGTATCACTAGATTTGAACTCAGCTTGGGGTATGGTTTTGTTCAATCTCTCACATCGGCAATGATAACAAATCTAACTCAGAAATGAACAAGCCGCCTTACCAATCGGCTTCAAGCAGATCCTCTGGAAGCCACCTCTCCTTAAAGAAAGAAATAGAACCCCACGCAGATATCAGGGTCCGTGCGCATGAATCTGTGCGTGGAAGAAAGAAGCATCGACCGCTTTGCGTTTAGCAAGGTGCTGCCGCAGTATCTCTCGCTCGCGCGCTCTCTCTCTCTCTCTCTCTCCTGTACCCGGCACCAACAAAATAACCAGCCACCACAAAAAAAAACTTTGCCCTAAATTCTGAACCGTGGGGCTTCGTATTCGCTTATTGGCAAATGGACAGCTTTGGCCCCATACCAATGTGTGATTAACACGTGTCCGATTTGGCCCCATACCAATGTGTGATTAACACGTGTCCGATTTGGCCCCGTACCAATGTGTGATTAACACGTGTCCGAGAAGGGAACAAGAAACTCCCGGTCACGTGAGGTCCCGAGTGCGTGAGGGCACTGGGACCACTTGCAGGCACGACTTTTTCACGGGCCCTGGTCTTGTGGCTCCCGGCCCGGGACCACGTTTTTGGTGCACACCAGGCTGGGTGGGTCCCGGGACCACCTATTTAAAGGGGCACAACTTTCACAGGCCCCGTGGCCGCGTGGGTCCCGGAAGGTCCCAAGCACAATTTTTTGCGAGCATGGGCACACGGTGGGTATCTAATCGCCACCATTAACAATCTCGTTGTCCAAGCTGCCGCTCATCTATTGAGCAATTTCCTAGTCATTGGAAGTTTTCAGAAGGACCACATTCCATCCCTCCTCCTCAGCCAACTTGTGGAGTCCCCACCTAGTGATACTGTAGTGCCCTATGATTAGCACACCTTTGTTATATATGAGTTGAAGCGGGCCATAAAACTCAATGTGCGCAAACTGTTCGCTGCGGGGCCCTTCTCTCCACCCTCACTGTTACCCTCCTTGAACAAAAAGTTCGTGATTTCCAACGTTCTAACGTCCTTTCCACCACCGCTACATCCACCAACCTTCGTACCCCTACCATTCCAACTGACTCACCCCCAAATGTATGTGTGGCGCTGCCTCATCCTCCCCCTGCCACACGCCAACGTACCGCACCACCTTGTCCTTCATCCACTTCTTCTGCTTCCATCCCACCATCCACTGCTACCATCGCTTCTATTCCTATCGCTCCCATTCCTCCACCTTCCATAGCCGTTCTTGCTTCTCCTCCACCCTCCATTACCACCTCATCCATTCCTCTTACATCTCTTCATTTGTCCGTTTCCACCCCACCCCGATGCAAGACTTGGAAGGCAACAAATTTCAAAAACTGATAGCTTAAAAAAAATGCAGGATATTGGAGAGAAACCTCAAAGAAGTTTCCCAAACGCTAGTGCCATAGAGGTAGCATATAGTTAAGCTTGAGTGTGTGGGTGGAAAAGGTGGAATTTAGGCAATCATTTTCAACACATCATGCTTATTGAAGTTATTCAACTCCACGTAATGCTCAGTGCTCAGAGTTCGTGTGTATTCTGGAGGCACCTCCTCCCACAGAATTTTCAAGCACACGATTCCAAATGCCACAATCTGCAGAATGCCTGTTGTGACAGCTGGATTACTAAGTTGTTCTGCCGGAATGGATCTGACAGCTAGCTTAGCAGTGGATTCTGCAGGAATCTCATCCTTCCCATGCACCCTTCGCATTGAGCACTACGCAGGGGAAGGTCCGGGCCCTCGTGCCTTCCGTGTGGTTCGGGCCCTACCCTCGAGCTCCCGCCCTCGGGCAACGGCCCTCCCAGCATGGAAGGCCCTCGAGCAAGGCCTTCCCCCCCACAAAATGTTCAACAGTCTAAACATAGTGGGTCCACTAAGCACTATGTGAGGAACCTACATCACGATGCTCATTCTTTCTTTAAGAGAAAAACACCCTGGTGCATTTATTCAAAGGATAAAGTAGTAGGTACATTGATGAAAAAGATATATACACCCCGAAGGGGAAGCTTAAACAAAAGTAAGCTCAAACAAGAGCGAAGCTTCCAGTAAAGTTAAGATTACTCCAGATCCTGGCATTAAAAATAAAAGTGCATAAACTATGATGATGTCAGTGGGAGTCTGCCAACTGAGTGCAGCAGATCAGAAAAGTGAAGAGGTGGTGAGTCGGCTAATGAAGGGAGATGAGATGTAGCAGACCCAGCCACCATCGCCCGCAGAATGGATAAGGCCTGAGCACGTTGCAAGGCAATGAAAATATGTTGTTTGAAAGAAGCCATGAGAATCAAATCAGAGCTCTAACCAAAACCCAGATGACAAAAAGTCAGGCAAAGTTGTTTGAGGACTTGAGTAGCAAAATAAACCCTTGATTGCTTGAAGTTTAGGATAAGCTAGCCTTTTTGAGTTAATAGCAATCATAGAGATTTAAGCACTAAAAGCTTATATTTTCAAGACTTTAATTTCTAGTTTGGCTCATCATACCATGCACAATGAACAAAATTTTCAAATACATACTTTACTTTATCAAGTGTTTTAGTTTGGCTCATCATACCATGCACAATGAGCAAATTTTCGATTTCAATCACAACTTGATTTTATCAAATTTTGATCGAGTCTTCTTTGGTTTTAGTTAATTGGTCCAAACAATGGTTACTAGTCAAGAAAATGTACGTCTTTTTGTGCAATTCTTGGCGAGATGTTGCAAGTAAAGTAAAGTATCATGTGTATTATTTGACATCTTTTTGTCTAAAAACCTTGCGTGTATTAACTTGGGCTTTTATGCCTCTCTAATGAACCTTAGTAGAGTGCTTGTAACCTCTGATCCAAGGCTTTTTGGGCTGGGATGTGTTTTTTTAATTACAAAAAAGCTTTGCCATAAAATTGTATCTTCAAGAATCACTTAGATTTTTAAATAATAGATTTGTTTTTGCAATTTTATAGGATTAGGATTAAAACAAGAGCCAACTTCAAACTCATGGGTAGAGACACCTCATCTTTTAGCAAATCATTAAAATGTATAACAAATATCATGACAAAGTCAAAAGCATTTTCAATGTTTGCTTGTAAGTGAGAATCTAACACGCTTCAATGATTTGTGCAGCTTCTCAACAACGACCAAATGTTATGATGGCACCCACCCCTCCAACAATGCATTGATGCACATTCAAAGGAGTTTCAGAGCGAATGTTTCAAAAGAATTTTGTTCCATGACCTAATTATTTTTTTAGATTCACAAAGTTGAGTATGTAAACAATTTAAATTTGTAATCTAGAAGAAATGAGAGGGCGACTATTAGTTATTGTGTTATGGCATGTAACCACAAGTCTAGTGCCTTTTGACAATAAAACATCTACCATATTTTATGATTTGCCGAAGTGAATGTTTTGCAAGCATGCAAATAGTGCATATGTGCTTAGAGTAACATGCAAATATCACCTTTGTGTTATCAAATTTTTTTAAAAGTATTCTTAAATTTTAAAATTTTAATAGTTCTCGTTAATTTTGAAATAATGCATTAATGTGTTTGAAGCTTGTAAATAAGTTTATCTTCTTAGATGTTCAAGCTATTGAAACTTCATTGTGCAAGATAATACACACATGACTTGAATGGTAGAACCATTTTATTATTATTATTACACATGTAATGAGAGTTACACCAAGTTGTGTTAGTGTTTAACTCATATTTTGGTATTCAAGACTACAAAATGAGTGATCAACTTGTAGTATAATGATGAATCAATCCAAATTTCTTACCAAGTCTTTTTGTAATTTTTTATGAACACAATAATAGGAGTACATGCATTTTTGTTTTAGCATCATTGCTAGAACTCACACTTCAATAAATTTGGTATTTTCTTTTGTCTCAAAGATATAATTGTCCTCAATATAGAGTCTACAAATTAAACTACTAAACCATCATAAGTATACTCATGTATTAATTTTCACAGTTGACATTAATAGCAATAGCATACAAAAAAAAATACATCAATTTTATCTAGTCACACTAGCTCAAGAAGAACTTCTAACACTAAAAAATATACCATTACATGTGATAGATTAAAATCAGAATTACTCTATAATATCATCTTCATGTTTTTATCACATTGTCTCCCTAACATAGACAAGCATAATTACCCAAAGATATAGTCATATGTCTCACTCACACAATACATTGCTATAAACTCTAAGGGATTGTTCCCTACTCGACTTCAAATCGTAAACTTGACTTGTATGTGTAAATTTTTTTGAATCTACTCAATCTTTAATAACAACAATTGAGAAGTAAAACCTATATTATGCAAGACCATTTGGCAAAAATTAATTAAATATTCATAGATATCGTGTTTTCAAATACTTTTTTGGGTTTGGTAATCCTTGAAATGAATACAAAATCTTGTTTGAAGCAAAAGACAACTTTTCTTTAATTCAAATTGCAATTTACTATTCTAGATAATCACAATAACAAAAAATAATCACATAGACATTGGTAATGTATACATGGAAGGATAGAGAACTAAAAAATGATGAAATGCAAAAACAATGAAGTGGAGATTAGGTTCATGCAATTTTGGTAAGGATAATCAAGATTTGAAATGCTTTGGAAGGGGGTGATGCATGCATACAACTAGTGCTAGATTTCTTGATTCAATAATAAAGATTATGGTTATCAGAGCTTGAGAGTGGATCTAGATTGGTAGTGCGTTGAAGGTCAGGGTAAGGGGGCAAAGAGAGAGAGAGAGAGAGAGAGAGAGAGAGAGAGAGAGAGAGAGAGAGAGAGAGAGAGAGAGAGAGAGAGAGAGAGAGAGAGAGAGAGAGAGAGAGAGAGAGAGAGAGAGAGAGAGAGAGAGAGAGAGAGAGAGAGGGAGAGGGAGAGACATCCTCATCTAGATGTGCATAGAAAGGCATAAGTTTCATGAGTTTGTATCATCCATTATATAACTTAAGAGAAAATATTGGATTGATGTAAGACAATATGGTTTAATCCATTTTCTAAATATTGCCATAAAACCTTACTCTTGACAATTTCACAACTTGCAGAAACAACATGGCCAATTTTTTTTGAAAGAAAGCCCTTGAAATGTTTAAAGCTCTAGCAGTAACAAAAATACAAATTTTGTATTTCAAAGATGACTTGAAATTTATCATTCATTCATATATATAAAGGTTTGCAAAGAATATTGGGTCAATAATTAGACATGGCTTGTTATGAAATCATGGCATTAGGGTTTAAGATCTACTTGTTAAACAAAAACTTGTTTTGGAAAATCAAACTAGTTTATTGTAGGCTCTTAAAGAATACGTAATTTGTGGAAGAACCCCGGGATCATCACAAGAAAACCCAACTATGCATATCTAGTTGTGATAGACTTTCAATTGAATTGGTGTTGTCATATTTTGAATAAGTTCTAAGAATAGAAAATGATAGGAAATGCGTACTCACGTATTCGACTCTTTTAGCCTTGTAAACTACAAAACTCTATGCTATATCACATATTACTTTGAACCAGTATACGAATTAAGTATACTGATATGAGACACCCACCTTCGACCCTAATACATTTTAGTACACCATGCTTGGGTATGTAGGAATTTGGTGGAAATGTGTGAGCATAAAAAATGGTGAGTAGATGGTGATGAATCAGTAGTGCGGCAGTTACCAGCAAAACAGTTCAAGATGAATTTGATACTACAATGCGTCTGGATATTTTCCGCCTCGATCCGATCCAAGGTCAGAAAATCACACTTTGATAGGATTGACATTGGCTTAGAAAAATAGGCTTGGTTGGAAAATTTTGATCCTGAAGTTTTCGATCATTTGCTAAACTTTCGATCCTTCATAATTTCTGTGGTTTAAGAAGACAAATCCAGAGGTCAATTTTCTTGTGTCAATATCTCCTGCTCAATTTTCATCTATGTAGTCCTCCAAAATGTTGGCAGTTTGGTTGCCTCCATAGCAGATGCTGAGGTTTTTTGTAGCCTGGACATACTTCATGACTTTCATGAGACCCTTCCAGTGAACTGGACCTAGATTTGAAAGAAATTGGCTGAGAGAGCTGATGGAACAAGCAAGGTCAGGTCGAGTGCAGAGCACATACATCAATGAACCGATTATTGAGTAAAACAGATACTGCTTCATCTCCTCCTTTTCTAACTCGAATTTTGGACATTGCTCCTTAGACAGCTTCAAACTAGGGTCGAGTGGGAAGCTTGGTTTGCAGTCGGCCATTCCATATTTTGCCAACACATTAGAGAGGTATCTCTGTTGACTGATGAAATTCGGTCTGCTGGGTCCAATTCAGAAAATCTGAATTCCGAGACAGTAGTGTGCGGGACCCAATCTGTCATCTTGTATTCTTGTGCTAACAAACATTTGGTATCCTTCAACAAATTTAAATTGTTACTAAACAGTAACGTGTCATCAACATAAAGAGTGATGATTATGAAGGAATCCGATATAGACTTAAAATAAACATTTGAGTCTACCGAGTTTGATATGAAACCATTCTCGATTAGAAATGTATTAATCTTCTAAAACCAGGCTCTTGGAGACTATTTTTGACCATATAGAGCTTTGTGTATTTTACACACTAGGTGCTCCTTACCCTGTAGCTCATATCCTTCTGGTTCAGACATGTAGATCTCCTCTTCAATAGTGCCATTAAGGAATGTAGTTTGGACATCCACATCTAGTGAACTTCAAGGTTGATTGCAGCTGCATAGGAAAGAAATAAATAAATTGAAGCATGCTTTGCTACAGGACTGAAGGTTTCAAAGTAATCCAGATCTAGAATTTGGGAGAAGCCTTTGGCTACCAATCTCGCCTTGTATCGATTTATTTTACATTCAACATCATACTTCACTTTGAATAACCACTTGCATGGGATCGGATTTCAATCCTTTGGCAGCTCATTCATAGTCCATGTTTGATTCTCCCTTCCACTGGTCAGCATCAGGTGTTGACATTGTCTCATGAACTATGTTTGGTTCCTATACAAAATAACAGGCCGAATCATCCATGAATCGGGATGGAGGCTGTCTGGGTTTATTTGATCTTCTAGGTTGAATTTTGACCTCTAATGTTGCTCGTTATCTTGAGATTCTAACTCACTATCAGAGTCAGTATCGATTTTCTGGTTTTTGACCCTAGTTGGATTTTCAATTTTCGATTCTTGGATCGAATTTTGAATTTTTGATCCTTGGATCAAATTTTGAATTTTGGACCCTTGGGTCGGATTTTTTTGGAGTTTTTCCTTGTGATCGAAAAATTGATCCTCCAAGAAAATGACATTTCTGCTCGTGAATGTCTTCTAAGTGATCAGGTTGTAGATCTTGTATGCCTTGTGATCTGGGGAGTAGCCAATGAAAATCGATTTTCTGCTCTTGTCATCCAGCTTCTTTCTTAGATCTTCAGGGATCTGAGCATAGGCAATGCATCCAAACACTCGAATATGTTTGAGTGATGGCTTTGATCCAGTCCACACCTCATAAGGTGTCTTGCCATTTAGGGACTTAGTGATGGATCGATTTTGCAAGTAGGCAGCTGTAGTGACAGCTTCTGCCCAAAATCTCTTTGGAAGAGAAGCATGGGCCATCATGCTTTTGGCACTCTCTATTACTGTCCGATTCTTCCGTTCTCTGGATCTGATTTTCTATAGATGCCTTGAACTGCTTGAAGAATTTGAAAGTCTCGGATTTATTCTTCAAAAAGTAAGTAGCAGTTCTCCTAAAAAGTCATCAATAAAAGTAAGAAAATAAAGAGCTCCCCTTTGGAAGAAGTCTGCATTGGGCCACAAAGGTCACTATGTACAAGATCTACCAAATTTTTGGAAGTGTTAACAGAATCGGAAGTGAATGGACTTCTAGCATGCTTGCTAATAATATAGCTTTCACATGCAGAATCAGATTTGATAATAGATGGAAGATCTTGCACCAAATTCCTGATTTGACATTTCTTGAATACTCTTGAAATTGAAATGGCCTAGTCTGAAATGCCACAACAAATGATTTGATTCTGAAGTAGAAGTAAGAGCTTGACTACTAGTAGAGTAACATTGACTTAATTTGTAAAGGTAGCCACATATTCTACCATAAGCTAGGACTTTCCTAGACTTGTCAAGAATAGTGCAGCCCTCTGTATCAAATTCTACCCTACGACCAAAATCAGTGATTTTGCTATCCAGGTATTAGGAATCGATATCCTGGAAATTTTTGACCCTAGTCATAAAGGCAGTTTCATCCTCGTCTTCATGTTAGATCAAGTTACTGGCTGAGGCAACATTTGCTTAATGTTGGAATTGCTTCTTCTTTTCATTGTTGTACTTGAGTGTTTTGCAGTCCTTAATGAGATGTCCAAGAGCAAGTGGCACCCAAGCATGATATATATGATTATTGTGGCAACATCCAAGAGCAAGTGGCACCCAAGCATGATATATATGATTATTGTGGCAACTAATTATATGGCCATATAAAACAAGATTTGTGCATATAGTGACTTTTACATCACAATATTGTGACATTGGTAGGCCATTATGAGCTAATCAAGATCAATCTTCAAAATTGTAGCAGTGCCTTCTCTTCCCCTTAAGTTTGCCATGATTTGCCCATCCTAGCAAGCTTGTGCTCTTGTCTACTCTCCTCGACCACCAAGAAACCTTGTAGACTCTCCATGGATGGAAGCTCCACTTGAATAGCATAAGATTGCACAAGGTTAGAGATATTCTCATTAAGACCATTCAAAACAATTTGGACAAGCAAATACATGCATCACCAATACATGCAAGCTCTCTATCGTAATCCTTCACCCTCAACACGTAGTTTTGGGCACTCTCTCCTTTGTTTTGAAAATTTTGGAGAACTTTTGTTATTCAAAGTGAGAAGGCTAGATGTATTCTAGGATTCATAGATTTCTTGAAAGGTATTCTACAATCTCTCTTAGGAGCTCATTTGAAACATTCATCTACGTTTGAAATGAGGCATGTTGTATGGCCTGCAAACATAGAATGAAGGCTGAGCACTTTGGTTGCATTTAGATCATAAAATCACAATACAAATGAGGAGTAGCTCGAGATTGCCAATGAGCTCCAAAAAATAATCTATCTTCTCACTATGGGAGGATGGAATACATAGTAAAAGTCACTTCCTTTGTAAAGTTAGGTGAACTTCCAGCATGTAATAAGGAATTTAACTTGGCTTTCTTGCCCTAATTTGTAACCCTAGCCTCTTTCCTAGAGTCATGCCAAGTAGGTGGCTAGTTGGTCAATATAGGTGTATATCCTATAATGTAGGAATCACTACCAAATAGACATGACCAACTCTTTAGACTCAATCTAACCTACACTAGGATAGGTTTCCCATGTGTCATCTTGGCCTCACATGTGTGGGACCCACTTATGCACATACTTTACAATATTCTACATGGCTAGATTTGCCAACATTGGCAATTTTCACACTCCTCAAATCTAGCCTTGGAGATTATGATACTTTTATCAATTACTCCCATTGAAGATCTTAGCTTGACAAATGAATCCTTAGGCAAGGATTTAGTGAATAGATCAGTTTAGCAATTCGATGTAGACACATGTTGGAGCTTGAAATCTTTGGCTTGCACTTTCTCCCTCACAAAATGATGAGCAATCTCGATGTCCTTGCATGGAATGTAGGATTAGTAGCAAGTGATTAGGCTGATTGGTTGTCACAATAGATGATAGGAAATTGTATCTTGCTTTTTGTAAAGCCATGATACTATTACATCACATAAGAAGGTGGCAAATGCACTTGTTGACTTTCGATCCATTTTTTCACCTGCAAAATTCGAGTCACTATAGGCTCTTAAGCTAAGATTAGTCCCACTATAAAATATGCCAAAATTCTTAGTTCATGAGATGTATCTAAGAACTCTTTTGGACATCTTCCAATGTGATATTAAAGGACTTTGCATGAATTGGCTTTACTTTCCAACACTATAACTAAGATTATG
The DNA here is from genome assembly GCA_029204225.1 of Diphasiastrum complanatum. Lineage (NCBI taxonomy): Eukaryota > Viridiplantae > Streptophyta > Lycopodiopsida > Lycopodiales > Lycopodiaceae > Diphasiastrum > Diphasiastrum complanatum. The sequence continues at coordinate 23,564,106 of CM055097.1, read as the reverse complement.
TCTAGTTATAGCAAAATATATCAAGGAGCCTATAAGCCTTCTATAGAAAGTGATGTCCTCAAAGGATGCTTCATCACCATCAATAGATGCTTTAACATGTTGCTCCATTGGAGTCTCAATGCCTTTACAATTCTTCATTCCAAATCTATCTAGAATGGATGTAGCATACTTAGATTGACAAATGAAACTAAAATCACATCCTCTTATGACTTCTATTCCTAGAATGAATCTCAATAGGCCGAGATACATCATTTTAAACTCTTCAGATAATGCAAATTTTACATCTCTTATTCCATCTAGATCATTTCCACTTAAAATAATGTCATCAACATAGAATACAAGGATATCTCTTCTTCAAAAAAACACACCTTTCCTTCATGCTTTTCCTTGATGAAGCCCTCGAGTTGCCTCATGTATATCTCTTCCTACAAGTAGCCATTGAGGAAGGCATTTGTAAAATCAAGTTGGACTAGCTCACAATTGAAGGTAGTAGCAAGACTAATGATCAATCTAATTGTAACAAGCTTAGCCACAGGAGAAAAAGTTTCATTATAATCAATTCCTTTGGTTTGCAAAAAACCCTTTGTTACAAGCCTAGCTTTATGGTTACGTATTAATCCATCTATATTATACTTCAATATATACACCCACTTGCAATCAAGTGGTTTCTTCCCTTGAGGAAGATTTACAAGATCTCGAGTATGATTCTCCATGAGAGCATCATCCTCCACTTGCATAACATCCATCCAACTCTTTGATTTACAAGCATCTTCATAGCGAGTTGGTTCATCAAGCATTGAAGGAAGCAAAGTGTAAGAAGTAAAAGTTTCAATGCCTTCCCTTTGATCACCTTTGCCATCATAAGTAATCCTCAATGGCTCGGCCCTTGCTCTTGTGGATCTTTTTGGGGTCCTTGGATCTTATGGTGGATCCTCAAGATCTTGATCACTTTGAAGCTCCTCCTCCATCCTAGCATGGTGTTTGGCATCAAGATGATTAGTAGCATTGTCATTCATTTCACAAGCATGTCCTTCATCAAAAATAACATCCCTACTCACTATTACTTTCTTAGCAATGGGATTGAAAACTCTATAACCTTTGCTATTCTCACCATATCCCACAAATATGCCTTCGATGGAAGTTGCATCATCCTTCTTCCTTGTATCCAAGGATTGGTGTACATAGCAAGTGGATCTAGAAATCTTTAGATCCTTGAGATTTGGCTTCTCTCGAAATAGAGCTTCATATGGTGTGATTCCTCCAATGGCTTGGTTGAGCAATCTATTGCATAAGAATTTAGCAAAAGTGATTGCCTCGCCCCAAAATGGTTTGGGTAGAGAAGTATCTAGCCTTAAAGCTTTAGCACACTCACAAAGAGACTTCTTAATACCTTGATCTTGGTACTAAGTTGATCTTCTACAAGAGGTTTGTGACTCCTCCTCATTGAAGCCATTTCCCCCTTGATTTTTGAAGTTTCCTTGCCCTCATTATTTCTTTATTTCATCCTTTCCTTCCTATAGCACTTCAAAGCCAAATACCCCTTCTTTCCACAATAATTGCACTTGAATCCTCCTATTCATGCCATGACGAGGAAGTACTTGTACAAAAAGTAAAAACTTGCTAAATTATTCTTCAAAGTGATTTTGTGACCCTCAAGAAACTATATTTGAACACATCAAATATCTAGAAAGATTTGCAAAAGATCTTCACAAATCTAAGAACCAATCTTCACCCAGTCAATGTGAAAAATGGATCTCATCTAGATCACACAAACTTGACATGCAATATTTGCTTCAAACACATAAAAATCAGACCCAATCACCTCTTTTGGATTCACTCTTGACGCAAAGACTCTGACCTTTAGATTTGTATTGAATCTGAATTGGTTTGACAACAAACTAAGTCCTAGATTTTCATCAATCTTGACTAGCTTGAACAATTTGAAGAAATTGACATCTAGAGATTCACTTAGATCTCAACCAAGATTGTTGTAAGGATCACCTAGTGAAGATCCGACTAGATCCTATTGCATGCAACCAAAAGGACACACTTGTGGAGAAAAATCACCCAACCAACAGGAAATGGCTAGTCAATACCCTAAACACTTCACCCCCATGCCATGGTGAATGAATGCAAGAGAGGAGGGGCTCCTGGCTACAAGGATCAAAAAATCCAATAGATAGATGGGTGAGTTTCCACTAGTATATATTCTCTCCCATGAGGAGAGAATATTCCTCTTAGGATCCCCATGCAACCTGGAATAGCAATTGACCTCCTATTCATGCATTATAGCAGTCAAACACCATGCAAAGTGCTCCTATGTCCAATTATAGGTATGGGCCCTCATATGATTTTTAATACTTAATTGGCCAAGCCCGAAATGACGAGGCATAACTAATAACCACATACACTGGAGTGACTGTCTATCCATATCAAGAATTATTCTGAATCCCACATACTGGACATGGACGTAACATTCTTTCTCCCTTAAACCAGTTTTATCCTCAGAACGAGTAACTAGGGAAGATCCAAATTTGTATGATTATAACTCTTTCCCATGAATCATTATCCTCAATCTCACCAACCAACCTAATCAAGCACTTAGAGATAGAACAATTTTTCAATTGTTTATCTCTGATTCAGAGTACTCTTTCAAGGTCCAAAGGTATATTGAGCGATAAGTCCTCCAAATAGGCAAAATCCTCAACACATTCGGCTGCCATCATCACATAAATTAAATTTACATAATACATTAGATGAGCAGTAGTCTAATCATGAAGATCAAGTTCAAAAGCTAACAAATCAATCTTTTAACTTTCACAATTACCCTGAAAATCAATCCTTAGTTTGACTTCAATATCAACTAAGTAATTCTCAAATTATCTATCTCTGCACTGAAGTAATATATAGACCTTTAGAAGTACACTAAGAGATAAATTTTTCTATCGGGCTTGATTCTCTCCAATTTAGTAACGTCACCTTTATGTGACCTCAATTTACATGAATCTCTGGTTGAAATGTCACTGTACATTGGAAATCAATGTTCACAAGTTAAAGATCCAAAAAATTATAGTCCAAGACTATCCACAATTTCTTGCAGACCTGTCATAAATGCTTCTTGGTACCAATACACTTAGAATTTCTTCAAAAACACTAAGGTACCACCATTCATCCTACCAAAATCTCTAGGAGATCCATCAAGATAAAAGTGACTTTAACTTAGTTATGAGTACCCTAGGTACTCTTTTGAGTTAAGTGCTCTTATTCCTAGCATCATATGCAAGACCAGATCAAGGAGTGATAGAGAATTTTAAATTTTTGTATGCAAGAGTTCTACTAATAAAGAGATAAATTGACCTCCTACTCATGCCTATATATGTGAGTATATTTGTTATTAAGATCACAAAGGATTTTCTAATAACATGGATGCCAAGCGTCAATACAACAAATAATTTGGTCAAAATTTGACTATGTGTGAGTATAGTGCAACTTAGAAATCGAAAATACTCACACTTTGGCCCATGACCTATTGATGTGTCAATTGATGAGTATAAATGATGATTTTCTGAAGGCCCTACAAGCATAACACAAGTTAAGTAAACTAGACATACTTGCATTTTTGCAATGTGACAAACTGTTCTATTTTGGGGTATCGGTATAGTTGGCAAGCATAATGACATTTTTTTTTATCTCATGTAGGTACATTGATGCTAGGTCTTTTTTTGGATCTATATCAAGAAATTAAAATGTCCCACCCATCTAATATTTTGTCTATATGAATTATTCTGAAATATAGATTGTTAGAAAGTAGATAGTGACCAATGAATAAATTTGATCACAAATTTTTCTTTTCATGTTTGTGGATTGACAATGGTGGATCATTAGATCCATTCAAAAATTCTCATAAGTATTTTCCTTCATTATTTTTTGTAGTACCTTGTACAATTGATTTGTCCCTTCTAGTACAATTGGTCATTTTGGAGGCACTTGCTTTGATGGACTACCGAGCAACTTGATATATGATCTTACCAAATCGTGTGGTTATCCCTAAGACATTTGTGTGTTCTAAGCCTATTATCATGATGTCCTAGAAGAGATAAGAATTCCCAAATTCTATTAGCAACAATAACACTACAAAACTTGATTTAAACTAGAGAAGACCTAGTATGAATAAATAAATAAAACAAAAATAAATAGTGATCCACATAGAAAATTATACTACATATACAATGATTTTCTCTTTTTCTTTTTGTTACTAGGGTGAAGTAGCATCTTAGAAGACTTCTATTAAGCAATGTTGGGTAGTCCATCCCATATAGTCATTGTAGGTGCATAGCTCCACTTTCTTAAATGTGTATGACCTTACAAGGACCCTCACCTATGAATGTTAGTTTCTCTTGTGCACCTTATGTTGTAAAGCAATGCTAGATCTCCTAATTGAGGGTATTGACTCTACCATGCCACATCTTTTGGTAGTTTTTTTCCTACCAAAATAGGATGAAGCATGTCAATTATAGCATTGAAAAATTGGACCTCTAGTTACTTTTCAAGTGAAAGCTTCTTAACCTTGTAAACCATGATTATTGCTTCTCTTCCTATGATGCATTATTTCTATAAACTATTTGCCAGAAAAAAGATGGGACTAAGCCTATAGATGTGTTTATAAAAATGAGCACAAAGTTAAGGATCTGTCTTTCATAATAATTAGCATGTTTCATAGATGTATGAATGTCTTGCATGGTGCATAGTAGCAACATCTCTACAATCACCTTGATCTTAGCTTGGTAATCGCAATTCCATGGATAGACACAATTTGTCTTAATCTAATTCCATAGGTCACTAAGATTGGCATTTAGTCGGGCTTAATGAGATCCCATAGTTGCAACAAAGGATCATAACTTCTTCAAGCTTCTTGGAGCGTGTCTTGTGATTGATTCTAAGATCTAATCACATATTGTCTTGCATGATTGGCTCTCAATAACCTGGACTTTTAAGAAAATGAACTTGTCTCCAAGCACAATTATGCCATATTTTCTAGTGAATAACAACTAGGATTCAACCTTCAAAAAACACTTTAAAAAGAATTCGTAATACAACTATGATATTTGCGTGCTACTCTAGTAAGTCAAGATACACTTTATGCATCGAGGAGATGGTACTTGAAAAGTTGAAAAACATTTACTTTGGCAAATGTAAGAAAAGGTAGGTCTTTTCTTAGTAAAAAACACTAAACTGGTGCAGCTTTCACTAACAGTCAATGTACTATCATCTCCTATGGAGTTTAGAATTAGATGGTTTACATGCTCATTGACTTTGTAGATTGGAAAATACTTAATCGTGGACTAATGGTCAAGCCTATGAGAAATCTGCTTTGGAGTTCTTTTATCTGCCACGTCTCCAACAATTCATTATCATAGGAGTGGGTGCCTTCATAAAACCTTGTTGAGCAGCTGCACAAATCATCAAAGCAAGTTAGAATCTCACTTAGAAACAACTAACACACAAGAGGATTTCCCACAGAAATATGTTAAATAATCCATAACTGTTTTGACTTTCAATGCTAGTGGTACATTTTCTTGCTCTACTCCAATGCTTATATAGGAATGAAAACCGAAGAGAACAAAATTAAACTTTGAGAAAGCAAAGGTTTGATATGTCTGATAGAACTTGTTCACGGTGCAAGGTTATGATTAGCCAGAAAGAAAAAAGGGAAGGCATTGAAAATGGAATCCTTGAAGTCCTTAAAGCTCTATAAAAGGGCATAGAATGGAGAAATAGATCACTACAATTGAAGTAGTTAACTGATGCTACTCATTTCAAATAGCTTGTCAAGTTTTGTGACTAGATTCGTTTAGTTTTTTGGAGTTTGAGGTGAATTGATGATCGTATTTTCTTCTCGTTAACATCGGTAGTGTTGTGAACTTACACACACGCATCACATTTTTTTTTTCTTCTCAACGTCAATAGTGTTGTGAACACAGACATTCACTCTCTCTCTCTCTCTCTCTCTCTCTCTCTCTCTCTCTCTCTCTCTCTCTCTCTCTCTCTCTCTCTCTCTCTCGTGGCTTACAAAGAGTGGGATCAATGCCGCGGCTCTGGAGCTCCCGATACTCTTGGCATAGTGCACAGCCCCCACAGAACCAATGTGTACAGAAGTCATTGCAAGGCTCCTCTGGTAGTTTGAATTTGGCACGCATTTTGCGACGATACAGGCACGAGTAGCAGCATGGTACACCCACTGCCATTGCTGCCACATATATCAACCCGTTCACAAAGCAAGCTGCACACGCCATATATTAATATCAGTAACCCATTCCGTGCTCATTCAGCTTGCTACCGCACCATCAATCAAGAAGTCTTTGTAGAAAAGGCAGAAGAGTCCAGACGTTTAATGTTTGATAAGAAGATATATTGTGTCTTACATGATTTATCATCGTCCACTTTCTGTGCAATCTGCCCAAATGCGACGCAAGGCAGCCAGCATGTCAAGCAACCTGCACAACACATCCACACACACGTCAATCTGCATGCATACGCGATAGCTATGAATATTCAATACAGATCTTGAGCTCACAGAGCAGAAACTGAAACGGATCTACAGGTACTTACAACTGAAGCAATCACTGCCGCAGCCACAAATACCGCTTGCCCATTTCGATGAGCCTATTAACTTCACCATGAGGCTGTACAAGGATGGATATGTCTTTGCTGTGAACCTGAATTTAGATAGACAGATAGATTATGGCTGTGGAAATACCACTTCTCGAAAGTAGGTGAGGATTGATCAAATAAGCCTCTAGCTCAAGGGTGTGAGCTTTTATTGGGATTGAGCTATGTGCCAACCTGAGCCTCATGTTGTGACTTGTGAGAGGCCAAGCGCAAAGTGCAAACGTGCAAACCTCAAGCTCATAGGCAGCACAATGTAGACGAGTAGGGATAGGCCTGAGGCTAGTCTATGATCACGTACCACCTTATGTATTGAGCCTGCAGCTATGATCACGTGCCACCTTATGTGTTGAGCCTGCAGCTAATCTAAGACACTAGCTGTGGTTGGCATTTAGCTCTATTTGAGTAGAGGTTATATGTTTTATTAGTTTGGAAATTGATTCTCCAATGATCTTTCCATGAGGAATCCTCCCATAAAAGATGTGAATGCCTCTTGCCCAATCCAATGACCTCATTATCTATAATGCTTCTTGGTTTCCAAGGGGAGGCTCGAACCTGGGACCAAAGAAACTTTGGATGCCAAGCCAACCAACTGAGCCAACCCCGTTGGGTCATTATCTATAATGCTTCTTGGTTTCCAAGGGGAGGCTCGAACCTGAGACCAAAGAAACTTTGGATGTCAAGCTAACCAACTAAGAAAACCCCGTTGGTTCATTATCTATAATGCTTCTTGGTTTCCAAGGGGAGGCTCGAACCTGAGACCAAAGAAATTTTGGATGTCAAGCTAACCAACTGAGCCAACCCCTCATGATCATTATCTGTAATGCTTCTTGGTTTCCAAGGGGAGGCTCGAACCTAAGACCAAAGAAACTTTGGATGTCAAGCTAACCAACTAAGCCAACCCCATTGGTTTGCTTCATTATCTATAATGGGAGGGTTCCTAATGAAAAGGTGAGTGGAGAGTCCAATCACCAATTCAAAGATTCATCTATGGCATATTGGATGCTCTCTCTCTCTCTCTCTCTCTCTCTCTCTCTCTCTCTCTCTCTCTCTCTCTCTCTCTCTCTCTCTCTCTCTCTCTCTCTCTCTCTCTCTCTCTCTCTCTCTCTCTCTCTATATATATATATATATATATATATATATATATATATATAACGCGGGGACCTATTATGACTTGTGACTTTTTAAACTCTCTTCGAAAGTGTGGGGCTACCTATGATCATCTTTCTCCGTTGCTCACGAAACTACCCTCCAGGTTTTCCTCAGCTATGGTACATCTTTCAAAGGACGTCCTTTATTAAAAATTGATGCCTCGGGCTAAACTGCTCCAACTATCAAAGGTCGTCATTGATTACAACAGCTAGCCTTTATAAGGAATCTACACATATACCCATCATAATTAGAATTTTTCAAAGATCTTTAGCATCCAACTATTTTATTGAGCCTCATCCTACCCCACTCCAACGATAAATTTTATGGTACCATGTGTTATAAGCCTATCAATCAACCATGTATTGGCTTACATTAACTTTTACCGATAAATAATTTAAATCTAAAAGTTTACAATCCTACATATATTTTGCTAGCCATAAAATCCTACAAAACAAAAAAATTATCATTTTTTAGGAAGTCAACATTTTGTCAGAAATAGGTGAGTTATAATGGAATAGCGGAAACTTCCTACTTCCAATGCATGACTACGCCTATCAAAAATTGAACAAAACAGCAGTGATGGAAATCACATTCAATCTTTAGCAACTAACTTTGAAATCGCTAGATAATAAGTGATTACGTAGCCATACATAAAGTATTGAATTCTCAGACAATTTCTATTAGTTAGAAAAGCAATACAGAGATGCATGCATTCTGACATATACTGAACGCAATGAGATCAGATGCTAATGAGTGCAAGACAATAGCGGATAGAAACCGCCCACTCTAAGCTATCTCTGAGTAATTGAGAATAAGTCTGATAATAAGAAACTCTGCTGATAAGCAGTAGTGCAATAGCAACTCTAAAATAAATATTTAAAAGACTGAGCTAGAATGCTCAAGAGAGTTCAAGCTTGAAAGCTTGATAGAGAGCAAGCAACAATACTTTCTGATTGTAAACGATCTGCTTGATGAGCACGTAGGAAGCGTTGTGTAATAACACTCAGCTCCTTCACAATTCACAACATTATTCATTGATTGATGAGATGTATGAACAACTTATTTATACTAAGTAATTAGGTCGTCAAATGCGATTGCCAGTTGGCTGGAATCCGCTGGCATTCATCTAGTTCCTTCTCAGAAATTGATTGCTGATAAGTGGTGATAATGGACCGTAAACAGTTTTTCTGCATAAATAAACGCAAACCGTCACTCTGCAAAATGAACGTAAACTACCACAGGCGACAGTGTCGGCTTTTGGAGAAATGCGATAGTGTCGCAAAATCTCATGTCCTTAATATTGGGGTAGTCTCACACTTTGCCAAAGTCATTTCCTTAATATTTGAGACACTTTGAAAAATGCAAAAAATGCGACACTGCATTTTTACTCGCAAATCCTGACAGTCGAAAAATGCGAAAAAAGATGACACTGCATTTTTACACGTAATTCCTGATAGGTGACAGTGTCGCAAAAAGGCGAAAAAGATGACACTGTAATTTTACTCGTAATTTCTTGACAGTGTTGATTGACTGTGGCAAAAAGCGACACTGTCAGGTTTTGTAGAGAGAGAAAACCCGACACTATTGTCAAACTCCGTGTATTTCTGCAGACTGTGTAAAAACACTAGTAATTCTGCAGACTGTAAAAAAACACGGGAAAATCTGCAGAACTTAATAAACAATGGATGAGGATCAAAACCGATTAGTCGATTAGTAGGAAGGAGAATAATCCAACACTCCCCCTTAATCTGAATCCTTGAATGTCTTCACCTTCAATCTTAGTTCTACACAAAACCTTTTGTGCGCTTAATGCTTTGGTAAAAATATATGTTGTCATATCTTGTGTTCAACAATACTACAAGTCTAGCTCCTTGTTGAGAAATTTGCTTCTGACGAAGTGATACTTAATTTCAATGTGCTTACTCCTAAAATGAAACCTAGGTTGGCTGATAAAGCAATGGAACTTTGATTATCACAAAATAATGTCGTCTGAGCATATTGATTCAAACCGATATCTGAGAGTAAGTTCCTCAACCAAACTCCTTCCTTTTGTAGCTTGAGAGGCTGCGATATACTCCGATTCAGTGGAAGATAGAGCTATCAAAGATTGCTTGCGACTGTTCCAAGAAATTGAACCATTGTTGAGGAAGAATGTAAATCCGAAAGTAGATTTATGAGTGTCTACATCTCCTGCCCAACTTGCATCTGTGAAACCACTGAGTAGATTGAGTTTGTCATTGCCAACTACTCCATAACAAATGCAAAAGTCCATAGTAGCTTGAAGATATCTCATGACTCTGATAAGAGCCTTCCAATGTGTTACACCAGGGCTAGTCATAAACTGACTGAGAGAGTTGACTGCAAAAGCTATGTCTAGCCTGGTATAGATCATGGCGTACATAAGAGATCCTATAATAGAATGGTAAGGATACTCATGCATATGCTGCTTCTCTTGGATTGTTTGAGGACACTGGTCCTTTGACAATTTGAGACCTGGTTCCATTGGTGAGAGAGCTAACTTGCAATTAATCAAATTATATCTGACTAATATGTGGTAGATGTACCTTTGTTGAATAATGTAAATCAACTTTTGATTTCTGTCTCTGTGGATTTGAATACCAAGGCAGAAATGAGCTTCATCCAGATTGGTAATTCAGACGATAGCATTGTGAGATATGATGTCTGTACATCCATTTGATGTATTTTCAAATCTGTTGCAGCGGCAAATAATAGCAAAAGTCGAATAGAAGAATGCTTGACTACTGGACTGAAAGTCTCAGTATAATCGACATTACGAACCTGAGAAAAACCCCTGGCGACAAGTCGTGCCTTTCTCCTATTGATGCTTCCATCTGCATTGTACTTGACTTTGAAAATCCATTTGCAACCAACTATGTTTCTGCTAGCAGGTAATTCGACAATTGTCCATGTCTGGTTCTTGATAAGAGATGAATACTCTTTAACCATAGCTTTTTTCCAAAGATCTAAATCAGGCTAACTGAGTGCCTCTTGGACAGTCATCGGTTCCTAAACAAGGTAGGTTGTAGACTCGTCGATATACCGTGTGAGGTGGTCTGCTAGTTCTTGAAGACCTTCTGGGTAATTGAGGAAGTTGATCATTTTCATCATACTGTAGTTGCCGAATTGCAACATCATCATCTTCTGATTTGTCGTTGATTTGTTGTTCGTCAAAAGTTGATGAGCTTGGTCCTTCAATGGAATAGTCGACTAAGGAACTGGAAAGTTCAATATGTCAAGAGAATCTAACAGGTCGGCTAGATGGGTTGTGCCTTTTCCCTTGAGGTCTTGAAACTGATCTTTGATGAAAATGATATCCCGGCTAGTGAATATTTTCGACTCGATGGGATCGAACAACTTGTAGGCTTGATCTGAAGTAGTGTAGCTGATGAAAATACATTTGATACTCTGGAAGTCGAGCTTCTTCATGAGAGCATGAGGAATCTGCGCATAAGCAGCACATCCAAAAACTCATAAGTTTGATAAAGAAGGTTTGGTACCTATCCAAACTTCGAATGGTGTTTTGTTTGAGAGACCTTTAGTAGGACATCTGTTTTGAATATAGGTTGTTGTTGAAACAGCTTCAGCCTAGAAGGACTTCGGAAGTGTCGCATGTGATAACATGCACTTTTCCAATTCAACTAAGGTTCTGTTCTTTCTCTCAACAAGACCATTTGACTGAGGCAAATAGGAGGTAATGTATTGTTGCTCAATGTCGTTGTTAAGAAAGTACTCCTTGAATTTGGTGGAGATGTATTCTCCCCCGTTATCTGACCTCAGTGCTTTGATTCGTTTACCAGTTTGATTTTGAGCATGCTCTTTGAATTGTCTGAACTTGATGAAAGCTTTTGATTTCTGTTTAATGAAGTAAATAGTTGTTCTTCTGGAGAATTCGCCAATAAAGGTAATAAAGTACTTTGCATCTAGCAGTGAAGGAGTTTGCATAGGTCCACATATATCTGTATGAACAACATCTAACAGACCTTTTGTTGCATGCCTATGACTTGATCTAAAAGGAATCCTATTCTGCTTTCCAAGGATGCAGCTATGGCAGACAGTGAGATCGACTTTACCAGAAGGATAGTCAAGATCATGTGCTAGGGATTGTCTGGACATGTTTGAAATAGATGCATAATTCAAGTGTCATAAGCGATGATGCCATAGTAATGCTTTATTGACAAGAACAGATTTTTTCAAAGCTTGACTAGAATCATAATAACAATGTGCCAATCTATATAAGTATCCATGCCTTTGTCGAGTGCAAGAATCTTATTACTCCTATCAATAATTCTACATTGATCAGACTCAAACTCCACTTATGACATAAATCTATAATTCTACTTACTGATAACAGATTTGTAGAGAGTTTAGGAACATACAAGACTTTTGACAGTAGTTTAAATTGATCATGCTAGAACCTCAAATTTACAGTACCTTCACCTTCGATAGTGTAAGTACTATCATCACCAAGATGAACATATTTCTTTGTGTTGTAAGGCGTATAGGATTGGAAAATATCACGATGATTGGTCATATGTTGAGTAGCTCCAAAATCCAGAAACCATGAATCATCCAAATTCGCATGTTTGTCTTTGACAATAAAAGCGCCTTCGTCCATTTCGACTTGAGGAGATACTGTAACTGTATTTGCTTGTTGATCAGATTGTTTAACTGCATTCTTTGCTTTGAGAGTTCGGCAATCCTGGATCTCATGGTTATTGCATTTGCAATACCTGCAAAACATCTTCTTCTTCAACGAATGAAGATTTGATGATTGTTCTTGACTTTGAGTTTGTTTCTGATTTGATGCAGCCTTCGTGGAACTTTTCTGCTTCTGTCGTTTCGAGCCCTTGTTGACATATAGAGCATGAGACGAAGAGGTAGACAAAGTGTCTTGACTTCTTCGATTATCTTCTTGCAGCAACATAGTGATAACTCTGGTAAGAGTTAAATCTGAATGTGTCGTGATGATCATCACCCAGTTCTCATATGTAGAGGGCAAGCTTGAAAGCAATTTCATGATTGCGTCTTGATCGTTTATGATTGATCTGACAGCGGCCTTTGTTGCAAGAGATTCTTAAATTGGTTAATGTGACTCTGAAGAGAATCACCATTTGACATCTTGAGTGTAAAGAATTTTCTTCGTAGATGTAACTTGGTAGTTACGTCCCTCACATCATAAAGTGAGCTCAAAATGTCCCAAACTTCTTTTGAAGTTTTGGCTTCAACTATGTGTCCAATCTGTGTTTTTGATATATTGAGGATGATAAGCGCAAAAGCTTTACCATCCTTCGATTTCCATTTTGAGTCTTATGTGTCGTCTTCAGATTTCACTTCGATACCTGTAACACCATCCCACAACTTGTAGGTCTTCATCTTAAATTTCCACAAATGGTAATTGGATCCATTCAGCTTGTCTGCGATAAGACCGACTTTACTTTGAGAATCCATCTGGAGCTTAGTCTATCGATTGTATCAATGATGCTAAGATGTAGTGATGCCAACAATAGGAAATCAATTCTCTGATATTGAAAGGATGAAAGAAACTGAAGAATATGATATCAATTTGATATCGCGAAAGATATCAAGTATTAGAGTTTTTCATTATAATATTGAAATAGTATTAGGCCCTGATAGAGATCACAAGTCTAATACCGTAACGGTTCAAATAAAGAAGTAGTGATCTAGCACTGATACTATGATGGTATGTTCTGATACCATGTAGGTATGTTTTGATACCATGTTAGAATGCTCTAATACCATGTTGAAAATAGGATAGATAATGGAATAGCGGAAACTTCCTACTTCCAATGCATGACTACGCCTATAAAAAATTGAACAAAGTAGTAGTGATGGAGATCACGTTCAATCTTTAGCAACTAACTTTGAAATCGCTAGATACTAAGAGATTACGTAGCCAAACATAAAGTATTGAATTCTCACACAATTTCTATCAATTACAAAAGCAATACAGAGATGCATGCATTCTGACATATACTGAATGCAATAAGAAGATAATATTGATTCAGAAAAACAAGATCGGATGCTAATGAGCGCAAGACAATAGCGGATAGAAACCGCGCACTCTAAGCTATCTCTGAGTAACTGAGAATAAGTATGATAATAAGCAACTCTGCTGATAAGCAGTCGCGCAATACAACTCTAAAATAAATCTCTAAAAGACTGAGTTAGAATGCTCAAGAGAGTTCAAGCTTGAAAGTTTGATAGAGAGCTAACAACAATACTTTCTAATTGTGAACGATCTGCTTGATGAGAGCACAGGAAACGTCATGTAATAACACTCAACTCCTTCACAATTCACAACATTATTCGTCGATTGTTGAGATGTATGAACAGTTGATTTATACTAAGTAATTAGGTTGTCAAATGCGATTGCCAGTTGGCTGGAGTCCGTTGGCATTCATCCAGTTCCTTCTCAGAAATTGATTGCTGATAAGCTGTGACAATTGGCCGTAAACAATCTACCTGCGTAAATGAACATAAACTGTCGCTCTGCATAAATGAACGTAAACTGTCGTTGCAAAACTCCAAACATAGGTACTAGATCTAGTACTTGTGCACCACAATCTTTGTTTGAGAGGGCATGTGCAAGCCTCAAACTCGTAGGTATCACAATGCATATCACCATGCTCATGCTCTCATGTGAGAGTGCATTATGTGTGAAAGTTACCATACCAAAAAAAGAAAAATCTACCTTGTGTAGATTTTTCATGGTAATAATTGTTTTTAAAATAGAACAAATTATTGATAGAATTGTTTTGAATGCCATTAACATCATGGAATGGGAACTCAGTGGGCTCATTTTGTTAGCACGGCTCTCTTTGCTTGCTTTGAAAAGTGGCCCTTTCATAACACATACAAAATCAAAAAATTTGTGCAACTAACTTCACAGTCGAGGCAGTTGAAAACATATTTGAACATTTTTCTTATCCCTTATTTTTACACTGTCCACCTTGATCAAGGATCAAATTTTGACCGAGCACTCCTAATCTCAAATCAAAAGAATTCTTTTAGACTTACTTCCAAGTAGCTTAAAAGTTTTATGGACGTGGCCTTCAAAGGAAAATACTGTATTTTTTAAAGTTAATCTCAAAATGCCCCTCGTATGAATGTGGAAGATTAGTTTTTCTACAGTATGGAAGTGTGATTGCTAGCTTTGTCAGAAAGGGATAAGGTACTATGGTAATACTCAAGAAGCTGATATGTCACTGGTTGGTGAGTTTATGCCTATCTACGAAAGCAAAACTTGTCTACAAGCTTTAAACACATATACACAATACTTGCTAGTACACACCAACTTTTGAAAATTCAATTTCTAAGAATACTTGTATAACACGTTGTAACACAACTATGATAGTTGCATGTTACTTTTAAGTGTAGATACATTATTTGCATAGAACAAATAATACATTAGAGAAAAAGTTTGACAATAGATAGGGACTTTGAAAAAGATACATTTTTTACCTATTTCTCATTTGTGTTGCATGTGAGATAGAAATCAATTCTGATCTGATTCAGTTGTATAAGCTTCAAATGTGGCATTATAATAATTGTACAATTTATTTGGTTAACAATATCTGGTTGTAATCAGGACGTGACCCGTTAGGATATATCGATCGGACACTAATCCCATAGCCGACTACTTGAATTAGCCGAGTAGCCACACATATGAAAAAATAGCCTATATAGAGTTATTTACAATACTTGTTGTACTCGGGGGTATGCCTCAAGTTTGTCGGTCGAATTTGGCCGTAACCTTAGTTAAGCAAGTGGTAGGGCAGTTTTAGGACCGCTCGAAGAGGACCGTAGCCACAGAATAAGATCAGAGCTCGATCGACGGCCATGATAATGATTATGGGCCTTCGGATCCATAAGAGCTGTTGGATGGGCATGGAGATGGGTCTTGAAGGGGCCCTGAAGAAGTGAAGGCCAGTTATGAAAAAATTTCTTCAAAACAGTTTCATATGGAAACCTAGAAAGGTACCCGACATTGAAATTGGAGTTCTTCATTAAAAGAAACTTCAATATGAAGTTACAGTTCATTTTGCAAGCTTAAATTGGTTTTGGGCCTAACTAAGGCTAGAAGGCATCTATTTTGGCCATCCTTGGGCCAGATTGACCCCTGAAACTGGCTGCTCAAAGCCAATGGACAGAGCGACATCACCAAGCAGGGAGAAATGCATTTTGGGATGTTTTTCTGTCACCATTCCATTGAGTGGAGTGCGGGTGACCTAGTGATGGGCTATATTCACTGTTTGGGTACCGTAGGACCAAATTTGGGGCTATTTTTGGCTAGTGAAACCTGCTATAGGGCGGTACGGTGAGGTGTTATCTCTTCAAAATCATTATTACTTACTTCTAATAGGGTAACAAGGTGTTTGTAAGGATAAATGTGGTATGGGGATGAATGATAGCAGATTTGTGTGGAGAAAGCTAGTATTGGCGACGAAAGTGCAGTTTGTCGTTGTGACTACTCATCGTTGGCGACAATTTTGAGAGGGTAAGCAATCACAGGTGAGAAGTAGGCATGGTATGCCGGTTATGTTGGAAAATCTCCTGCTCGATAAAGGGTGCAATGGGTATCCAAATACGAATTGTTTCATCCTCTAATACCCGCTGTTGAGATTTTCACATAAACAAACCCAGATGGAATTTGATTTTGACCTTGGGTCTACTACCCTCTGTGATAGGATCTACAATCCTCCGAAGTGACGACATACACTGTCGACCTACGTAGAATTTACTTATGCATTCGACAAGGTAAAAACCAGTGTGCGAAATAAGATTGAAAAACCAGCTGATTACAAACATACAACTATCAGACAATTAAGCATTCGATCATGTTCAAGACAAGAAATCTTCTTCATAAAACATCTACTGTATTATCAGAGAATTCCTTAGGCGTTGTTGTGATAGACCACACAACGTGTCGGCGTGAAAAAAACTCTATCTTTCGCGAATCAAAACTTGGCGCACTTACTAGCGGACTTCTTGAACCTGAGCTTGTTGGCTACACAGTGCTCAGCTTACATTGATATATTGCCAATCTACTACAACTGCATAATTAATAATCATGATCTACATGTATGTGGAGAGGAGGACATGATTAGCAAATCAGGAGATTACAAGAACGGTTGATTAGGCACGTCCTAACGATATCTTGTCAGTCTCCGGAGGATGACATCTTCTTGGTACTTCCACGATCTCATCTGTCCTTTCACATGTGGAGATCCGTCGTTGTTTGGGTCTTCATGTCTTCTTGTGCCTTTGGCTTTGTCATTAGATCACCTTGGGTCCACGAACCTTTTATCTTCGTGTTCGTGTGACCTTCAGTCAATGAACGTGTGACTGACGTCTTCAGCGCTTTGGTCCTCAAAGCTTTTTTGTTCGTCATCTTCATGTCTTCGGTCCTCAAAGCTTTTCTGTTCCCGACCATGCAGCTCCCTTGTTTTTCTTCTACCTTGAGCTCTAAAGCTATCATAGCTTTGTGGCCAGAAACAATTTGTTTCTTCAGCTCAAAGCCTCCTAGATCTGATAGTTCCTTAGCTATATCAGGTCTCATATATGAGTGTGTTGGATATCTAGACACGAATTGTTTCGTCCTCTGATACCCGCTGCTGAGATTCTCACAGAAAAACACCCAGATGGAATTTGATTTTGTCCTCAGGTCTACTGCCCTCTGTGACAGGATCTACAATCTTCCAAAGTGACAACAGACACTGTCGAACTACGTAGAATTCTTTTATGCATTCGACAAGGTAAAAACCAGTGTGCGGAATAAGATTGAAAAACCAGCTGATTACAAACATACAACTATAAGACAATTAAGCATTCGATCATGACCAAGACAAGAAACTCTTCTGCATAAAACATCTACTGCATAATCAGAGAGTTCCTTAAGCGTTGTTGTGACAGTCCACATAGCGCGTCAATGCGAAAAAAAACTCTATTTTTTGTAAATCAAAACTTGTCGCCCTTACTAGTGGACTTATTGAACCTTAGCTTGCTGGCTACATAGTGCTTAGCTTACATTGGTATATTGCCAATCTACTACAACTGCATAGTTAATAATTAGGCTCTACATGTACGTAGAGAAGAGGACACGATTAGCAAATCAGGAGATTAAAAAAATGGCTGATTAGGCACGTCCTAACGATATACTGTCAGTTTCCAGAGGATGATGTCCTCCTGGTACTTCCGCGATCTCATATGTCCTTTCACGCGTGGATATCCGCCGTCATTTGGGTCTTCATGTCTTCTTGTGCCTTTGGCTTTGTCATTAGGTCGCTTGGGTCCACATACCTTTTATTTTCGTGTTCGTGTGACCTTTAGTCAACAAATGTTTGACCGTCGTCTTCATGTCTTCGGTCCTTGATGCTTTTATGTTCGTCATCTTCATGTCTTTGGTCCTCGAGGCTTTTCTGTTCGTCGTCTTCATGTCTTCTGTCCTCAAAGCTTTTCTGTTCGCGACCACGCAGCTCCCTTGTTTTTCTTCTGCCTTGAGATCTAAAACTATCATAGCTTTGTGGCCAGAAACAATTTGTTTCTTCAGGTTACGGGTGAAAAAATTTTGTGATCAAGTTCAACTCTTGGGATTCAATGTCAGGTGACATTTGGGAGAACACTCTCAGCGACATGATCGGTAGTGGCAGTGTCGATTCGGGTGATAGCTGCATTGACGCGCACATCTACGACTTGAGGAGTTTTCGTTCGAGGGAAATATTGGGATTAGCTTGGAGGTACACACATTTTGATGGTCGCGGGTGATAGAAGTGCGAGGTGGTGCCAGTTGGAAGCCATTGGGCAAGATAGCGGACTTGCATTGGAATTGTGTGTGGGACATGTGGAAGATGAAGAACAGGTCAGTGATCACACTTTGGAGACTCTTGGTGAGTGGTGAGTGCGATGTTTTGTGGTATTTGCAGCTGGTAAGTCATTTTTGATCAAGTCATTATAGCTGTGAGATACACTTCAACTGCCAGTTTAGATAAGTCAAGTCAACTTGTCGTATCAGTATTGCATCAAAGATGCAGATTCCAGTGATAGAAATGTGCAGATCATTTGGTTTGGGCCATGGAAGATCTCACAGGTTCACTTGGTGGGATATTGGCATGTTACATCATGTGAGGGACTTGATGGTGGCCTTGGAGTTTGCATCTCAATGTATTCTCGGGAAATGGTTTGGAATCATTCACAGGAGCAGCTTTGGAGCTATCTTGGGAGAATATAGGTGGGGCACTATAGGGTAGATGCTCAGATCTTTGAAATCAGGAATGACATTGGAATACCTGATAGAGATAGGACTGCAGGATGATCATCAAGAGACAACTATTTTCATATTGGACATGAGTCTTTGGATGGGACAGGACTTACAAGGGCGATTCATGATGGAATTAAGAGGCTGCAAACGCAAATGGGCAAAGCGTGAAACTTTGGAAATTAGCTCTAGGATGGAGAGTTGATGGAGATCACATGGTTGGGTGTGATCGGAGGGCAACACTATGGTGAGTGTTTTCCTAGGGATTCACTGGAGGACACTAATGGTGAGGACTTCATAGTGTGCTCATTTCCAATTGTAGGAGTCTAGGCTTGGTATAGGTGTTGGAACCTGTATGGTTCAGATCCAAAAGTGGTGAGATTGAGAAGCCTAGAGGAAGTCACTCAGAGCCATATACGATCATGGAGACATTAGTCTCGAGATCCCGTGAGTGGCAACTCAGGGATATGCTTGCGTTGGCATGAATGTCAAGTGGCACATAGCCAGGGAGAGCGAGCAGATGCTAGGATCCAAGAGAGACATGTATTGCTTTGGTGTTCGACTTGTCTAGAAGGATGGCGATCAGGATGAAAGACATTAGGTGAGTATAGTATGTGGATGACGAGTCCATTGGGGTGGCACTCAGGGAGATACTACAATTGTTCAAGTATGATGTGTCATTATATGCATAACGGATGTTCTTCAGCTGGCACATCATATGTGGTGACCTAGGGATAGGGTCAAGCCTACTTGGAGGTAGGTGGCATGGCATGTACCTGGAGGTGGTACATATCATGAGGGCATGGAGTGCATTATGGGGTGATGTGGATCTAGTGCATGCCCATGGTTATGAGCCAACATGGATGGAGATGATTACTCAAGGAGTAACTATTGATACTTGGGTGAGTATTCAGGTGAGCTGCATGGTTATATGCACTGTGATCTCCAGGTTGGCGTCACATGTTGTTTTCTATCCATCATTATTTGGTAAGCAGATTTGACGCTTTATCATTCGTGTTGGTTTGCATGAGTGTGTGTGGGCTTGTATGTTACCTTGTCACATGGGTCTAGATCTAAGTCAGAGTTGTATGTGTTTATGCATTTGCTACGTTAGAAACAAAGTAATTATTTGATATGCTCAGTGACTTGTCATTATGTCTACTAGTTGTCACTAAATATACATAGAGTAGAGTCCATGAGAGAGAGAGAGAGAGAGAGAGAGAGAGAGAGAGAGAGAGAGAGAGAGAGAGAGAGAGAGAGAGAGAGAGAGAGAGAGAGAGAGAGAGAGAGAGAAAAAAAGCAACATTTATACATTGCAATATTTTGGAATAAATCTTGAAAGGTTTATCATTCAAATAACAAATTGCAGTTTGCAATGATACAAAGCATTTGGATATTGTGCAAACTTTTCAAATCAGTATGAAAAATGATAAGACACTATTGAAATGCCCAAAACTATTGCACAAACAATTGATGTTTAGTTTGCTATGTCT
This sequence comes from Diphasiastrum complanatum, assembly GCA_029204225.1. NCBI lineage: Eukaryota > Viridiplantae > Streptophyta > Lycopodiopsida > Lycopodiales > Lycopodiaceae > Diphasiastrum > Diphasiastrum complanatum. The sequence goes on along the minus strand of CM055097.1, from coordinate 23,543,499 downwards.
CTACTTGTTTGTATGTAGAATTTATTCTCATGCTTAGATAATCATGAATGAATATGCATTACATTTCATACATGATCGCCTTTTGCAATCATTCAAAGGTTTGCCATTAGCAAATTTGCAAATTCATTAGCTCTCGCTCTGATTTTTTACATGTATAAAATTTATGGCTAATAAGAAGTGAAAGAATGCAAACTCAAGCAATTTTTTGGAAAATTTTGATTCAAGAGTTCTAGTGCACACACAATTTCACTTTGATAAAAAAATTTGTCTACCTTTTGAAAATGAGGCCAAAATTATGGAGCATTTGCACTTTTATTACCATTCTTCACTATCGACATTTATTTTTATACAATTGTTCCTAATGCTCTGTCTAATGTGTAGTTTCACTACTAAGTTTTATATTGAGGACAACCATGAGCTAAAGTATTTTGAAACAAAAATTTATGCACTCCTATTCTTTGTGCTAAAAAGTTATTCAAATGAATGAGCAAATTAAGGGAAAATGTTATGTGTTGATAAGAAACTTGGATTGTCTCATTGTTATACTACATGTTGATAACTTGTCTTTGTGGTCTTGAAGACCAAAATATTAGTTTCAATGTTACACAATCTGTAAATAGTTAGAATCCTTGTATGCTCTCATTAATTGTGTACAATCAAAATGTGGTTTTTGATCTAGTCGCACAATTTTGTGTAATAGGCCTTTACTACCTTGGATACTTAAGAATCTAGACTTGTTTCCAAGCCTTAAACACATATTTGCAATGTTTGCTAGTGAACACCAACTTTTGCAAATACTTTAAAAGCAAATTGTCGCACAACTATGATAATTGTTGCATGTTAATGGAAGCATAAATACATTATTTGCATAGAGTAAATGATACTTGCAAAAAAAAATTCCTTTGGTACATGTAAACAAATGAAGATGTTTTTTTTACATATCATAACACTAAAGCATATGTAAACAAAGAAAAATGTTTTTTTTACATTTCATAACACTGAACCTAACAATTAACATACTTTCATCTCTTATGGATTCTGATATTAGATGGTTGACATGCTCCACTTTGTGAATTTGTCGTGGCTAAAGTTTCGAGGTGATGAAAGATGTGCTTTGCAATCCTTTTGATTGAGATGCTTGCATTAATGCATCGTTGTAGGGGTGGGTGCCATCATAATTTGTTGAGTAGCTACACAAGTCATCGAAGCAAGTTAGTATTTCACTTAGAGACAACTAATACACAAGAGGATTTCCGACACAAGAAGATGCGAAGTAATTTAGAATGTTTTTTTTACATTCAATGCTATCGTACATCATCTCTACAAGATTTGCATAAAAAACGTATATTTTCTTCCTCTACGCCAATGCTTATATAGACTAGTTAGCAATCAAAAATGAGAAAAATTAAATAAAATTCACAAAGCGAAGGCTTGATATGTATTCTAGAACTTGTTCATTGTGCATGTTATGATTACGCCAAAAAAAATCAAGGCATTAAAAAAATCAAGCTTTTAAGTCCTTAAATCTCTATGAATGCCATTACATACAAAAGACTTGTCCTAAATTTTAAGCAATCAAAAGTTTATTGTGCCCTTCAAGTTCCCACCACTTTTGCCAGACTTTTGTCATCAGCCTTTTGACATTTGGTTACTAAAGAATGCAAGTTTAAGAAATCATAGATCTCTAGAAATGGGTCTTCATAATTGGAGTAGTTAGTTGATTAGTACTGTAGAGATTGTGTAGAGATTGTGAAGGGGAAAAGCATACATGTGGTGCATTGTGGTTGGCCAAGAGAAGCTTCACTGCAGGCCATAGCAGGGCCTTACAAAAACCTTTAATCTCAACACAAAAATCTTTAATCTAAGCCATCCATCTCCAACTACTATGTGAGGTATCCTTCATCCCACATACCTTCATCCCACGGCTGGCTACCGTCTTGTAGCAAGTTTCGCCGCTCCCAAGAACTCAGCTTGCTACCACTACCAAGCCCAAGGCCTCCTCATGAAGGACACATAGTCCATATCATATAGTTTGTCAATCTTTGTGAACATACTCATTTTAGTCTTTGGAATTTGAAGGGAATTGATGACTACATTTTTCTCCTTAAGATGAGTAGTGTTGTGAACACACACACACACACACACACGCATCAAATTTACTTCTCGACATCTACAGTGTTGTGAATTCTCTCTCTCTCTCTCTCTCTCTCTCTCTCACTCTCTGGGTTCAGAGAGGGACTCACAAAGTGTGGGATCCAGGCCGCGATTCTGGAGCTCACGATACTCTTGGCATAGTGCACAGGGCTCACAGAAGCAATGTGTGCAGAAGTCATTGCAAGGCTCCTCTCCTAGTTGGTATTTGGCACGCATTTTGCGACGATACAGGCACGAGTAGCAGCATGGCAACCCCACTATGTATGCTGCAGCATATATCAACCCGTTCACAAAGCAAGCTGCACACACCATTTTTTACTATCAGTAACCCATTCCGTGCTCATTCTTGGCATGGCACCAGCAAGAAGTCTATGTATAAAAGAAATGTAAGTCCACAAAAGAAGCTTAAGTGTATCTTACATGATTGATCGTCGTCCACCTTCTGTGCAATTTGTCCAAATGCAACGCAAGGCAGCCAGCATGTCAAACAACCTGCATAACACATCTATATGAGTCAATCTACATGCATATGCGATAACTATGAACAAAGATCCTACGCTGTCACAACAGGAATCCAGATGAATTCACAGGTACTTACAACTGAAACAATCGCTGCAACAGCCACAAAGACCACTTGTCCATCCGGATGGGCCTGCGTTTTGAGCTTGATACTGAACTGCCGCTGCTGGATTCCGCTGCTTGTCCATCATATGCGACTGTCTTTCAATCTGAGCTGTAAATTCAAACTTCAAGGAAACAAGCTCAGCTGTACTTGGCCTACTGCAAAGCTTCAAAAGTATGAGATGTTTGTCTTTGCTGTCAATCTGAATATAGATAGTCGATGTTGCGGAAATACCAACGTCTTGAACTCTTTTCTAGGCGAGAAGAATCGGGACAGATCCAATCAAGGATCAGTGTATTTCGCAGCAACCATCTATTGCAAATAATGATATCTTTTCCCACAGTTACATCTGTGCGACACCACCTTTGTCATGACACCAGCCACACTCTGACACCACCTCTGTCAGAATAGTGGTCTGTGGGACATCACCACTGTCACAGTGGTGTCACAGTGGTGCTGTGCACCTGTGGGGCCTGGGCTTCAATCTCAAGATGCCACCAAAAAGATGAGGATGGTACGTGGTGGACACTGGATAGAGACTAGCTAGCTGCAAGCCCAAACTTGCAACCTCCATCAATTAATGGTGTGAGACTTTGACCCTTGAGTGAGGGGTGGGAGAAATCTAAGTCCCTTTCAAATGGTATCTCAATACTCATTGTGTGGGTCTCCTCAAGTGTTGGCCGGGTATTGATTCTTTTTACGATTTTCAACTCGGTTCTAAAGACCTTAATCGACGGGTACACTATTTTTCAAGAATCGGCTTCTATGTAGAACCGGCGGGTATGCTCTTTTGTAGGAACCGACCACGGTTGAGAACCGTCAGGTCCCTTTGAGCCTTGGATTGAGGTTGAGAACCGGACCGTCATTTGGAGTCGGGTATAACCCGAGTATCAATTCACCCTACAGAACCTAACATTCATTAAGGGCTTTTAGCAAGTGAGTACATCATGATAACTGATGCGCTAACTTTCTCTTGTCAAAATGCTCAAGTAACAGGATTTGCATGTCATACACAGAGTCCCAGCCAGAGCGCCACATGAGGTGCCTACAGTTCCTCTAGTTCCTCATAGACCTCATTGAGGAGTATGGATTTTCTCATGAGTAGGATGAGCAAGAGAATGTTAAGATATCATTTTTGTTGATGGGTAGTTAGTTGATAAGTAGAATGTTAAAAACTTAAGACATTGTGCAACAAGACTTTTTTTGAACGGCTTTTATATAAGTCATATTTTTAGAGTGTTTATTTATTCGAGTTGTTTAGCTGTGAAGTGTGATTTTTTTTGCACAATTGAAATATCATAGGCCTTGAAGAGTGTGAGATTTTATGAGTAATTGATAAGTGGAGGAATGCTCAAATTTTGTGCACTGACACTTTTTTTACGTGGCTTCCACATGTCTTTTGATAAATAATGTGAGGGAATTTTAACATAGTATGCAAAAAAAAAAATTCGAAATGATTTTTTATTAATTTTTATAAAAATAGTATATATTGAGAGCCTTATATAGGAACCGGCGGTTCTTAATTGAGTAAGAACCGACATATTGAGAACCGCAAAGATTTATCTTATAAGATATTATTGAGAACTGTCAGGTGTAAATATTTTAAATGTAATCCAATACCCTGAACCGGCGGTTCTTGGTTTCAAAAAAAAAGGCAATACCCTGAACCAGCGGGTATCATAAATATGTGAGAATCGCCCAACACTGGTCTACTCCCATGCAAGCGATGATCAAGGACAAATACTCATGTGAATATTCTAGTAAGGGATCTATGGTTGATGGACTCAATTATATATAAAGGCAATATGTGGAAGAAGCTACTTCATCCACCTTCAAACAACTATCAACCATCCGCCATATATATCAAGATGATGAGAGTGGGTCTTAACCCTGCATAGATATCAATCCATTGCACCTAGCAAGTAGGAAGGAAAAGAGAGATATCCATAGCCAAGACCAAGAAAACATGTTGCAACACTAAACCATAATCATTGTACATGTAAGTACTCAGGTTGAATAAGACAAAGTTCATATAGACAACAACCAGTGATGAAGTCAACATAATACGGGCCCTTGGAATTTTTAACAAGAAAATTCTATGGAAGCATGAACTCAAAGAAAAAAAGGCATGGACAATAGACTAGCTAAGCCTCAAGGCCAAGAAGGGTAAACATTGCCTTGGTACAATTGCCCGCTAGCTATTTTTGAGTCACGTGGTATTTCAAATATGTTTTCTCAATTATTTTGTTTAGTACCTCAATAATTTTTAGTCCCTTCACATCAATTTGTTGTTATTGTGTTCCTTCGTTATTTTTGTAAGATAAGTACCATGACGAACTGAAAGACTTGCAAGACATAAAGGTATTGTTGCCACTTAAGTAAGATCTTGCAATGCAATGCTTACATGCCATTTGGTTACAAGCTATGGTTACTATTCAACCTTGATTAAATTTGAAGTTCACTAATCACCTCTGAGTTAGGGCTAGTATTGCACTACACTACGTAAGATTTTTTTTTCCTATTACAATATTGATAATACAAGTATATACAAAAGTACAATGCGCAACAAAATTGTTGTATTGAAATAAACTATGGTCCTACTAGGCAAAATTTGCCTACCACGATTTTGCATTAATATGCTTGTAGTTTAAAATGAAAGCATTCTAAAATCTAGGAACTGTTCTTGTTGAAAAATACAATTATTCCTAACTTTCTAAATAGTGAAATACAATGCTAGTCTGAAGTTAGAGATAAAATCTCCAACAATGTCACCAAAGATAATGGTTCCAATAGTAGAATGTGTATTTGTAACTAGTTTAGATGGAAAATTTGAAATAATTAAAACTTATAATTTGAAAATAAGTACAATATTGTTCCATTTATCAAGGTGCAACATCAACAAACTTGCATGAGTTGAAATATGGTGTTCAGTCAATGAATTGTGGTTACTTTTGCTTCAAGATCTTCAATTGAAATGGTTTCAACTTGCCTACATTGATAAGCTTTAATATCCTAAAATATTTGGTCCGTTGTCGTTTGTTATCTTTCTAATTCCATTTGCTAATGAGTTTGATGTGTCATTGAGAATTGTTACGCACATAGATTAATCATGGAGACAAATATGTATAGACTAACTTCTTCAAGCATGGCAAGCACTCTGTGTCACCAATACATATGCTCTGTGTCATCAATACATATGCTTCTTGATGCTCTAATGAAAGAGAATATTTTTAACTCAATCTACTAGATGTTTTTGAGTAAAATTGTGTTTTAGCTAATGATATTCATATGTCTCTATATGCTTCAGATGAACTAGGACGAATGATATCCAAGAGACTCACAATAGTCTTATTTTTCTAGCAAATATCACAATTGATGTGGTTAAAAAAGGAGGGCCCTTTCTTTATCATACTTAAGGAAAATGGTAAAAGAGATGATGCTTTTAGGTCAACAAGATTACAAAGAATTCAAGTCTCTAGAAATGGTTCATCTTGAATTAAATTGAGTCATTGATTGGTCTAGTTGAGTTTTCCGTAATAACAAAGAGCTCAAACTAAAATCTACCTTTATAAGAAAATGGATACCTCCATTCAAGTCATTATAATCGAAAATAGTGACTGTCATAATGATAAAATCATAAAAGAAAAATCTAATCATAAAAAATAGAAAAGTTACAACTTCCAAGACAATGGCAAAAAGACAAGCAAATGAAAGATATGGTGGCACACCACTAACGTTCTAGTTTATACATGTGAAAACTCCAAGAAAACAACTTTCATATGGCAGAATGACAAGAAGTTGGTTTTCAGGCCATATCTTGCTTGATTCTTGGCCAAATCTAGAAAATTTGAAAATCAAATCTACAAAAGGATGGTGTCAAATACGAGAAAAAATTGCAAGAGATGGATCAGATTATTGGATAAACAGATCAAACATATGACAATCAAGAAACTTGAAAAAAAAATTCAAGAAAGAAAAATTTGTCTTCAATACATTCTTGCTCATTATAGATCTGAATCAGATCTTAGACTAATGCTTGGATGCCACAAATGTCAAGTGCCAAATTCGATAAACATAGTAAAATCCAAAGACTAATGCTACAAAATAAAAAAATGCAAGAACATCCATGTTATTGATACAAGCAACTCAAAACACATCAACATAGAGATTAATCATCATCTAATGAACAAAAGAGAGATTACAAATTGTAGACATTCATATGTGGATAGGGCACATGAGACTTGACAAGAACATATGCATGGCTCTCATTTTCAAGAGGACAAGGAGAAACTCCAATTATTTATAGTGAAAATCAGCCAAAAGATTCTTACAATGCGACTATATATATAGGCAAGTTATACCTATATAATATTCTTGAGTGGATCCACCTTCATTTTTGGAGGTAAATAGACCCTTGATCACACTGTACGTGCATATTTCAATGTATGCCACGTATATCTACAAGACAATGTTCTCCATTCAAGGAACAAAATGAGCTCTCATTGCAGTACTAGTTGTCATTACAAAGATATTAGTGCTTTGAGTCAAGAGCTTTTTATTATATAACCATTTTTTCTCCTTTTTGTCCTTTTGGAGTCTAATATATTTTTAATATCAGTGAGACTGAAAATTTCTTGTATTATTCTTGTTCCAATACAAAACTTAACAGATATAATTTGCTAATCTTAAACTACTCACCTCCCCTACATAAAGCTTGTGTTTGCAATAAACCCATATCTCAATGTATGTATCTTAGAATCTTGCCAAATTCACTTACTTTGCTTTTCAGTTATAATCGCCCTTTATAGAAAGAAAGAAAATTGATCACTTTTTGTATATTTGCTATTATGTTCTCCCTAAGATGACCTCCATCTTGTGTAATTAAGTTCCAATACAAACCTTAACAGATATAATTTGCTAACCTTAACACATAAAGCTTGTGTTTGCAATAAACCATGGCATATCTCAATGAGTGTATCTTAGAATCTTGCCAAATTTCACTTACTTTGCTTTTCAATTATAGTTGCCCTTCATAGAAAGAAAGAAAATTGATCACTTTTTGTATGCTTGCTATTATTATGGGTTCTCCCTGATGACCTCCATCTTGTGTAACTTAATTTCACAAAAGGAAAAGTGCCTTCTAAATTGGACTATTTACACATTTCATGTCAAGGTTGGGGGAATGAAGAGTAAAGACCATTTGATTCTCAAAGACATTGAAATATTCAATCACTACACAAGCTTGATCAACCTTGGAAATGCCATTTGTTTTGACCATGTGAGCAACAGTTTGGAATAATCATAGAATTTTGAATATAATTTGATGACATGCTCTTTGGAAATGGTTTATTCAAGCACAAAGGGCCACATTGGTATTCCAAAATCGTAGAGATAAATGATAGATATTGGGAGAATGAACATGAATGTTTTTTTGAATCCATCCACAATGAAGGGCTTTTTATGTGGGCACGAGCTATATACATAGAAACAACGCAAGGACTCCCACATAATATTGTACAACATCAGATTGATCCCGATTGTTGGAAAACTTAATTTTTGGCACGAAAGGACAAGAATCTACAAGGAGCCATCTAACTGGTGTTAAAGATAACTTCTCCATCCATGAAACAAAAGAAAACATTTGCATTACTATTGAGGAAAAATTTTAGTTTGTTGAAGAGGACAATCAGTTTGTTGCTTCCAGTAAATTACAAAATTGTAGTTGACAACAAATGTGTGATATGAAAGACACTAAACATTGCTTATTGTATAGTTTGATCAACATATTTGGACAAACCTTTGACGTGATCTTCAAAACATCTCAAGTTGTCTAAACCTACAACTTCGACTATCTTGTTTGGAGAGTCTAGTATTGCTAGTAAGAAATTGCAAACATTTTGGTAATGACTCATTGGAATATAACTGATCTACTGTTTATCGGTATGTAAATTTGTATTCAATATTCTGATCACTAATTATACTTTGAATAATATGTTTGTGCAAACACGTAAAAAGACATGAAGAAAAAATCGAATGCAAAGATTTGAGAGGAATTGTTCAGAGAGATGACTTTGAACTTGCAGCACAGACAGATTCATACATCACGTATGACATTATCTTTGGTGTAAAATGGATAAAGTCTAGGAGACATCTCTGGGTCATGGCAAGGAGGTCACTCAAGATGATGTGAAGTACACATTTTAAGATACAATCTCAGAAGATTGTTATCAATCTACTTTTGGTTAGCAATTTCATAGAGCCTCTCCAAAGCCTGTTGGAATGTAAATGAAATTGCTTACATTACCATAGGTTACTTTGACCCAAAAGGTCGAGAGTTGTGTAACCATGGTCATTTATTATATTAGGCCTACTAAACTTAGAGTTAGCTAAGCTAGTATGAAATTAACTTGGTAGGGACTCATGGGTCCACTAGGCCTAATTGTGACATTAAGTACCCCAACTTGACATATTGGAAGTACCCCAACTTGGCATTAAGTACCCTAACTTGACATATTGGCTGTCCACGAGTTTCTACAAGAGGGAAACCTTAGACAAGTCACAACAAACAACAAGGAAGTAAGAGAGAGAGAGAGAGAGAGAGAGAGAGAGAGAGAGAGAGAGAGAGAGAGAGAGAGAGAGGAATTTGCAAGGGGCCCCTCTTGTAGAAACTAGTGGACAGCCAAGGAGAATAGTCACTATTGCTTACAAAAGTGTTTAATACAAATGGGATGCACACATATATATATAGTCCAAGATGACTATCTAACTTCATGAGTATTGGCTATCCAACTACTTGACTATTGGCTTTCCAACTACTTGACTATTGACTATCCAAGTTTCTATAAGTTACATAGAAAGAATAAGGTACTTCCAATATGTCAAGTTGGGGTACTTAATGTCACAATTAGGCCTAATGGACCCATGAGTCCCTACCAAGTTAATTTCATACTAGCTTAGTTAACTCTAAGTTTAGTAGGCCTAATATAATAAATGACCATGGTTACACAATTCTCGACCTTTTGGGTCTCAGTAACCTATGGTAATGTAAACAATTCCATTTACATTCTAACACCCTCCTTAAATGGAAATGCATAAAATAACATGAAGTAACTTCTCGAAAGAGAAAAATGTAACTTGTTGTCCGAACTTCATGTCACCAAATAAACTTCGCATCGAAGTAGTCGAAATCTCATCTCCAATTATGTCCAACATATAAAAGGAAAGGAATGCGTAATAATGAAGCATCAAGTCGAAGGGTGAGGATTTGCATGCTCCATCCGAAGTAGGAAACCAACATAAACTCGACAATAAGTCGAAACATGAACTTGTAATCCATCATAGGCTCCCACATCATTCGAAAATATTTCTTACCATAAGGACAATAAAAAAAATAAAATAAAAGTACCAAACTCTTTTGGCATCACATCCTCCCGAACCTTACCATCAATGTCTTGCTCACATAGAATAGGCAATGTACAAACATCATGATGAAGAGTAAGTGTAGAACCAAAAAAATCAACACGAGGTACTGATTTTAAAGACGCATGTGCCTTCCTTTCATAGTAAGACATTTGTTTGTTGTCCTGCAAAGTCTCCAATAGCTGACAAGGAACTCTTATGGGCTGTTCAACACTTTGCTGTCCAAAGAAGTCTTTTCATCAAAATCAATATCACGACTCACTATGATTTTATTAGTATCCATATTAAACAACCCATAACCCTTGCTTTCGCTACTATAGCCAACAAATATGCATTTAACTCCTTTATCATCAAGCTTGGTTCTAAGCTTATCGGGAATGAAAGCATAAGTCGTGCAACCAAAGATGCGTAAGTGAGAAACAGTTGGCTTCTTACCATACCAAACTTCGTAAGGAGTTAATACCTTCAAAGCTTTAGTAGGACACCGATTACTAATGTAAGCCGCCGTTATAACCGCTTCAACCCAAAACTTGTGAGGTAAGCCCTTTGCCTTGAGCATGCACCGAGTCATCTCCATGATAGTGCGATTCTTTGTTTCAGCAACACCATTTTGTTGAGGTGTGTAAGGGGTTGTCATTTGATGATGGATACCTTTGCTTTGAAGATAAGTACCGAACGTATTCTTTATATATTGCCCTCCTCGGTCGGTACGTAAGATCTTCAAAGAGTGCCGAAACTGATTTTCAATCATTGCTAGAAAATCCTTAAAGCGTTGCTTACATTACCATAGGTTACTTTGACCCAAAAGGTCGAGAGTTGTGTAACCGTGGTCATTTATTATATTAGGCCTACTAAACTTGGCTAAGTTAGTATGAAATTAACTTGGTAGGGACTCATGGGTCCACTAGGCCTAATTGTGACATTAAGTACTCCAACTTGACATATTGGAAGTACCTTATTCTTTCTATGTAACTTATAGAAAGTTGGAAAGCCAATAGTCAAGTAGTTAGATAGTCATCTTGGACTATATATATGTGTGCATCCCATTTGTATTGTACACTTTTGTAAGCAATAGAGACTATTCTCCTTGGCTGTCCACGAGTTTCTACAAGAGGGTTTCTAGCCATCTCTCTCTTTCTTTTGAGAATGCTTTGTGTGATTGAATAGTTACGATCCTGGATCCTTAGGCTTCTATTTCCTACAAAGCCTACATTGCAGCTATTATAAAATGAAAACAGTCAGTATTAGGTATGTATACTATTCCAGAGGAAGCACCAGAATCGTTTCCCATTCCTCGAGCAATATTTCACCTTGTGCAATAATACTAGCATATCATTAATGAGCCCTGACAGTTACCACCCTTGTGGAATTTTAATCACCAGATCATTCCAAGTTTGAACAACATTTCTACTATTGAAGCTTATCGTAGTATTGTTAATAAAATATCAACTATTATATCCCATGTAGAGCTTGAACTAGGTGTTGCAATTCTGGCAACCCGTGAAGGTAGCAACTGCACTAGATACTTAACGGTCAAAAACCTAAACCATCACTCTGTTTTAGACTTCCTGAATCGCTAGTTTGAACCAGTTCATTAATCTACCTTGACATAAACTTGTTCGTATAGCACTAGCAAGGCAAAACGAAAGTAATTACCAAAGTTACGATATATCAAACAAAGATCAAACAAACCCATGAATTCAAAAGACATGAATAAGAATAGAACCAACCATGTGGTCTTGGATACAAAGTGACCATGAAGAACTATTGCAAATTTAGTAAATGACAAGACTCAACCACAAGCCAATGAGTAATAGCACACTAACTGGCATTTGGGTGACTAAGCACCAACATAATGAAGCTAATGTCCAAAAAATTAATCGTACCACAGCTTTCTTTGCAAAAGATAAAAGTCTGCAATATTATAGACAAGGCGTCTTATCAAACCTATTGAGATCTGACAACCGCAGCTTTCTTTGCAAAAGAAAGTTTACAATATTATAGACCGAGGGGTCTATAGCTCTGACACCATAAATCAAGCTCTCTATGACATTGATAAGAAAAATAAATCCTGCCAATATTATGGAAGCATACCCATATTGGACTTTGGGAGATATGCTAGAAAAGAAATTCTGTAGTGTCAAAAATCAGAAGACAGAAGATATTTTGAGTAGTTTGCATTAACATGCAATATGTGCAGATTCATCATCATAATTCGGCCTTGCCAGGATACCTTGGAAATGGGATGGCATCTCGAATATTTTCCAGCCCTGTAGCAAAAAGCACCATTCTTTCGAAACCAAGCCCGAATCCAGCATGTTTTACTGTTCCAAATCGGCGTAAGTCCAAGTACCACTCATATGGTTCCTGAGGCAAATCCATCGCTTGCAGTCTGCAAGGAAAATGAGTTTGCCATGAACAGGTTAGAAACAAGCATCAAGTTTAGTTTCCAGTCTTTGATGCTTGTTCCATCAAACTACCAAAAGAGTGTACAAAAGCATTTGGGTTCAAGAGTTTGAAAGGCATCAAAATACTGTTATTCAGGAACACAAGCCTAACGTATTTATTACAAAATAAAACATCTGGCAAAAATTAACTCATGTTCAAGGTTCTAGGGTTTTTTTGTTGTGAGTTTTTCATATTGGAAATGTTTTTTCCTACAATAAAAGAGAACCAAAATAGAGATCGGCCCATGCGTGGTCTGGTGTAATGTGCTTGGGTTGGCTTGCCACCCAGGCTCAACTCCCTTCCCACACATGGGCAGATACTGGTGTGTTTTTATTGAAAAATAGGCGGCATCAGTGACTTTCCCCAATAAGCTTTGCTGTGAACATGGATTGAACTAATCCTATTCTTGCATATTCATGGAAAAATATAGTGGAAGCAGACCCATCAGTACTAGAAAACAATAATGAGCATCACCTTTTTTTGATTGCTCGAGAATTAAAATCGTGCATAAGAAGTTTACCTTTGTTGCAGAACCTCGTATCGCTCCTCTCTTTGGCTTCCACCAATAAGCTCCCCAACCTGGATAGTAAAAAAAAGAAAGCAACCTGAAATACCTTGAAGATAACAAAAAACAAGTATAAATTATCATCATGATGTAAGAAGAGAACAGTGCAACCATTTTTTCTCCTCAGAAACACCCCTACCGCGATACCGCTGTGAAATTGTTTATTATACAACTACAGCCTGATAATTATACAATTTTTCCTGCAAGAAAATGTTAAGAAAAGTTCAAAGTTTTATCGGAAGGTTGAGTTGAAGCAGGCACCAATGCCATAAGACTGTATAGGACATCAAAAGAAAAGTGAATAAAAACTATTCTCTGCCATAACCCCACTCGCATCTTTAGTTGACTGAGACAATGATAAATTAATGCACAAGATAAGAAGTTTCTGTCTCATGTCATGTAAGTAATTTGTGTATGATAAGTTCTACGCAGTACATATGTCATATTGCACCCATGTATGTGCAAATGAACTTCACAGTATATGCATTCCAATGAATACAATAATGACAGCATTCAGCTGGTCAGATCTCAGGTCATAGTTTCCAGGGAACAGGAAGGAGAGAATGTCTCGAAACCCCCCCCCCCCCCCCCCCCCCCCCCCCCCCCCCCAAAACCCCAACACGAGGACACTTTAGGGGAGAAAGAAACACGAGCACAGCATGTCATCCTGGTTATTTTTCATGAAATGGGAAACTAGAAACTACCTAACAGCATAGTTTGATCCCCATTGCTGCTTATTTTGGTTGGTATCTCTTGCAGATGAATATATAAATTGCCTTTTATATATGAAACAACCACAAGGATTCAAAGAGAAAGGGAAAGAACATACGCCTTAAGAAAGTATGCTATGGCACCAAGGGCATGGCATGGCCACCTTGATGAATAAATTAAGAATATTGGATTTGACAAGAGCAAATCAGACACCAATATGTACCTTAAGGAACAACATAACCTTCAAGTGGTGGCGTTACATTTCGTCTGGTAATAGCAAGTACTAATAGAAGTTTGATCATAATAGAAGTTTGATCGGTAAGTTTAAAGAACGTCTATCAAAAGAATTTGAGAAGACAGATACGGGGGTTTCTGCGTTATTGTTCAGGGATAGTGGCTTGGAAGGAAGAAATAAACTATTCATCCTTTATACTGAATATATACATGATATTCTTCAGAGGTTCATTACGTAGCAATGCCAATTTTTGCTTCTACTGATATTAGTAAAAAGTCAAATAATTTGTAAAGAAGAAAAATCACAAGACAGGAATGAGACCTTGGGAACTTGATCGGTTGGCCACTACCTGACTAGATATTGCATATGACATTGAGATGGTGAATGAATTCGTGAGTAGACCAAAGAAGTTCATAAAAACTGCTAAAAGAATACTGAGGTATATAAGAGGCCGGATAAATTATGGGACTACCTATGATAATCAACATGTCGTTGGTTTGGGTTGGAGACAAGGAAGACGGGAGATCTAGCACAACTTATGCATTTCCTTTGGGATCAGGCACAGCAACTTGAGCAAGAAGCAGCTGATCGTTGCATTGCCATCCAGAGAAGCCCACTAGAGAGTGGCAATGAATGCAGCTTTTGAGGTGATCTTGTTACAACAGCTAATTGAAGATCTGCAGCTCCAGCAAGTTGCACAAACAACCATCCATATTGTGACAATCAACGTTGAATTCAGCTTGCCAAGCATCATATGTTCCATGCCATTAGCACATCGAGATGGATTAGCACTTTGTATGGGAGAAACTTGTGTAATGTGGCGCCAACTAGGGAATATATTCACAAAAGCATTCTTGAGATAGAAGTTTCAAGAGTTTAGAGATATGTTCGGAGTCGTAGAGCATAAAATAGCCATTAAGGGAGAATTATTAGAAGAGTAATGACTATTTTATGCCATGTATGTTGCACATTTGTTCCCCCATGGCTCATGTGACCTAGTCATTCATTTGTAATTTGTATCATGATAACTTCACATGCACTTTACCATCAGAAAGATATGTCATTGATATATTGCACCTGGACGACTACAAAGTCCGTTACTCTGGCACCCAAAACGTCAGTAAACCTACTACCAACTTGGTTTTTTTTGTTTTTTTTTTTGGTTTGTTGTTGGGGGGGGGAGGAGATTTGCAAGCTTCATGTCAAAACCTTGCAGGATTGGGACACTAACATCAATGGTAAGAACTAGAACACATGAGACCTTTTCAACAGGACTAAATATGTGGTTGCATGAGTGCAGGCAGGAAATGACAATGGTAGACTTCATCGAGCGGAGAATTAACAATAAGGCACTGTGAACATAAAAATTGACATATTACAGGTTTGTATTGCAATGAAATGCAATTGTCTATCACATTGCTTAAGCAAGGGATAACATGGTCAAAAACAACATTTTCCAACAAGAAATGAAGCAGGCATGGTAGCGACAAGATTGGGAATCATGGATCTATTTTCCTCCTATAATTGATTGTGTCAAGCCATCAGGGTGTGTGTGCATCTTGTGCGGAAAAGTAGTGTTGGGGGTTATTTCTAAAATTTTCTAAAAGAAATGTTCAATTGGTTGCCATTCAATGAGCCTTGAGCAAACTCAAGCATATACCCAAAAAAACGGATCAAAGGAGCCAATCAAACAAAGCTCCAGCTTGAGCAATTGAAGGGCCTAAACCAAGAGACCCAAAAAAAACAATTGTCTGTAAAATGTGAAATATCTATTTTACTCAAGTCTTGCAATCTCATATTGTCTCTGATTCACGGTGATGCACATCACTTATGGAGTCATTTTCTCATAGGAAAGAAATGTAGGATCTTGTCATCTGCTTCGATGCACCTGTATTCAAAATTGGGTTTTGAAAACCAAACTATTTCCAACTCTCAAAACAAATATTCATGACTTTAAATTAAAAAAAATTAATTACACTAAGCTCAACATTTGGAACATAATACTTAAATTTGCAACACATCATTTTCTCAAAAAGATTTACCTTGGGAACAAGCACATCCATGGCAGCTACAGTCTTGTCATCCTCATTAACGCGCATGTAGAAAGCCTTTATGCCTTTTGGATAGTTGTAAACTATCACCGGCTTTTTAAAAATTTCCTCGGTCAAGTACCTGCTACAAGCAAGAATGGAATGAGCATCATCTATCTCATGCTACAGAGTACTCTAGCTAATGCTTTTTAGAAAACCTACATCTGCATTAGGAATATAGAGTCGAGATCTCACCTTAATCCCTAATGTACACAAATCAGCAAGCATCACAGCAAATATAGTTGCTAGTATCGCTAATGTCCCACGTGCATAGATACACCGAAAATTTTATGGAGGATAGTAGTGAATTCCTTCATATGCCTCAGACCTTACATCTTTCGTTTCTATGCGTCAGAGATGTTTGTCCATGTTCTTTAAGGAGCCATCCCACTAACATTGACGTCCACTTGAGGCTTAGATTCTTAGCCTTAATTGCAGCCTAGTATTGCAAAACAGTGCCCCCTGCGGGTGATATCGTTTTGAAATAAAGCTTACAAAGCAAAGATTCAGAAAGAGCAAGAGGATGAAACTGACCTACATGGTCGAGAAAAGTATAATTGGAGAATCTCAATTTACCAGAGCAAGACATTCCAATGCACCGAAGATGAACCTTAAGAGGTCAACAAGGTGCAACTAGATAAAGATGAACTCAATCAAAGCTCTATATCAATGATCATAGTTAAGAAAATCCAAGCAGCATCAATAAATGCTCTATGATAGTTGTGTGTTACGATACAAACAGGTGGTTTAGTCCCTGATGAATATTAAATATAAAACTCTACTACATACATTGAAGTGTCACTAAACCATAGATGCACTGCGATTCAGAATCGCGGTCCGAATCGTGGTTCAGAATCGTGATTCGGAAAAATTCCAAAATTGTTTAGAATCATCTTCTTTTTTTTTTTGGACAATATGGGTATCAGATGAAAGCTCTAATTAAGAGCATTATTACTGTGTAGTTTGCCGAATGTTTCGTGTACAAGATGGTCCAATTCAGGTGCATTAATCCATGTTGGGTTCTGTCAAGGATAAAAATTCAAAACTAATCTCTAGCCTGTTCGTTATGATCACATATGGTTCCAGTGGGACAGAGACAGAGAACTGTAGAGCAATTGTACCTCGCTTTTTGCTTCGGGGGGCGCTGCTCCCTAATGCCCCCGCAGGGGGGGCCTAGGTGGCTGTCGCCGGCCCCCCCTGGACCCCCCGGCGATAGTAGCAAGGGGGGGCGCTGCCCCCCCTACACCCCCCGTAGATAAAAATGGGGGTCCAAATGCACGCCGATAAGGGCCCAATGTTTAGCTCAAACTATAGCATTTACATTTACTGACAACCAAATAGCTACGGAAAATAAGATCGGTTTGTGCCCTATCTACTGCACTTCTGGGAGGCAAAACGCTGGTTTGACCATTGCTCCCCTAAAAAAATTTCAGCCATAAGCTATTTTTCCAAAATAAATAAATTTGCACAATTCTGGGTTCGAATCGCGGTTCGTGAATCGCGGACCCAGCGAATCGCGATTCACTGCAACTATGGTCTAAACAGAGTTAAAAAATTTCAGCAACCATAACATTCATCAGCACAATCCATAGTTTCAGCATTTATCAGTTCACAAGGACACAAAACAAGCTCTAGTCTACTGAACTGTGGCTTCACAAACGCAAAATTGTCACAGTTTTCGTCAATGAGCACCTTAAGCACCACATAAGACACTACAAATCGAAACCATTTTGAAATTGTGGGTTGCTCAGAGGCATCCACATTCCGAAATGGCAAGCAGAAGTAAATGCAATTTATGGCAAGCCCCAAGTTGTCCCATTTCCTCAGCACCTTCCAAAACATGG